>OZ004704.1:195041534-195641534 GCA_963924515.1 Vespertilio murinus
TGTGAATCTCCAGCTCATAGCTGAACTTTTCCAAGAGCAGAGCAACGGTTTTTCTTGGAAGAATTTTCATTGGCCTCGTCCCTCTACTCCAAGCCTGCCTCAATATTTCTCCCATGCCGCTGCCCCCTGCTGGCCCTTGCCATGTTGCGTGCCAGAAGTTAAACATTCCACCATGTCAAAGGGCCCTCCTTGTGAGCTCCCTCCACCCAAGATTTTAAGGAAGAGATCTGTCTCTTGATATCAGATGATGTTCAATGAGTAAATGTCCTTTCTATTCCAAAACTTTTAATGGCAGCTTTTACAAAGCCCCAGGACTCTCCAAAATGGCATGTGGGTTGGCACAAGAGACATAACCCCCCGCTTTGGTGTTCATGTTTTGGGGATGAGAAATCATAAATTTCCCCACCGGAGCTGATGTCTTCTTTTCCATTCTCATCCTGATTTCTTCAGGTTTCTACTCCTGGACATGTTCTGGAGTATATTTCCAAAATCCCATCCTTCCTGTTTTTATTTAATCTCAGGTGTCGTGGTGATGCTGGTGAAATGTTTGTAAACGGAATGACCACTCGAGATGGACCAGGGAGAGATAAGGAGCTGGGTACAGGTTCCTGAAGAGCGCTGGGCTCTGTGTGTAGGGTGTTGGGAGGTCTGCTAGGCCCCGGGAATTCCTGGACGTGCCACATTTGACAGGCTTCCTGGCTTCTGGAAAAGCCAGTAGCAGTCTAACTGGGCAGAGCATACACCAGTCTTACCATCCAGCAGAGTTCTAGAGTATTGGCTCTTCACCTCACAGATTATGGAATCACTTCTGGGACCCCAGGTTAGAACAGAAATCTAAGTACCACTAAGGCTGGTTGGCAAGGGACTGAAGAAGTAATATCTTTTCAATTTCAGGGAAAAAAAGAGCAGATTCACCTCCTCCTGTCATAATATTATAAAGATTGTGGAAACAGCTTTGCAGGAAGAAACTCAATTTCTCAAACCCCACAGCTTCTGGCTGAGAAAAGACAGGGCTTTGCAAGCAGGTTGCACCTTCCCCGTCCATTCATTCGGGAGCAGATAAATTGTTATGTGATCAATGGCAGGCAGAGGAGCAGGGAGCCGGGCCACTCCTGTGTATTCCTGGAAGTGCCTTTTAAGGGCAGAGGGGGACTCTTAGAGATGATCTAATTCACTCTTCTCATTTTATAGACGTGGAAACTTGGTGCCCTGTGAGAGGGGGTGATTTACCCGGGGTCCCATTGCTAAGTCAGTGGTAGGCAGGCCCTGGAGCTCAGATACTTTTTCAAGCGCACTTGCAACATTCACCAAGATAGACCATATCCTGGGTTATCCAAGAAACCTTAACAAATGAAAAAGAATTAAAATCATACTGGTATGTTCTCTGATCATAACAAAATTAAACTAAAATAGGTAATGAAGAGATAACAGGAAAATCCTCAAACACTTGAAAAAAAAATCAAAGAGCACACTTCTAAATAATCAATGAATAAGCTTCAAAAAATTAGAAAATACTTTTTTAACTGAATAAAAATGAAAATATGACATATTAAAGTTTGTGGAATGCCACAAAATCAGTGCTTAGGGGGAAATTTGTAGTATTAGGTGTCACAGACACACCAAAAAGTAACCTTTTACCAACTACCTGGGCACCCCTAAGCCCAGCCAAATTGACACATAAAATTAGCCACCACGACCTGCATTGATTTAGCTTTTGAGCACAGCAATGGGAGGCACTGAGAAGCCAGAAAGCTCTGAGTAAATTTGGGGGTTGGCGGGGGTCTCTAAAGTGATAAGATATATCGGCAACAATAACAATGATAACAACATGTGCAGACTTTCAGCAGTCTGTAGCATGACCACCTAGGCTCGGCAGCGGCACTGAGTTTCCGGCCTGTAGCCCCTCTCTCTCTCTCACACGTGCACCTGCAGACTTCTTGATGGCAGCTCTCCCATCCTTTGCCCGAGGACCTTCTCTTGCTGCTGGAGCCCACCTTGCTGCTTGTGGCAGGCCAGCGGTGGCCCAGGAATTCATGCTCCCCCAGGGCAGCCCTCAGCCAGTGGTGTGTGGGAATTGGTGTATAAATAGCCCCTCGGGGCGGGTAACTCTGAGGCAGGCGCTTTCCACTGGCCAAAACCAGCTCCAAGCATCTGCAATGGTGGTTGCCTTGCTAACACTCTTACCACCTACAGGTGGTCCCTGCCCCTCCAGCAAGACTATTTATCCTGGAGTCCTTGCCTCAGCATCTGCTTCTGGGGGAACCCAAACTAGGACAGGTCCCAGCTGAGAATGCTAGAGGAATAGCACGTTCTAGCAGACAAGAGGCAAAGTTAAGCTCATACACATTTTTTTAAAATGTTTACTTAGCATCTTTCAGTGATCTTTTTAAAAATATATATTTTATTGATTTTTCACAGAGAGGAAGGAGAGAGATAGAGAGCTAGAAACGTCGATGATAGAGATACATTGACCAGCTGCCTCTTGCACACCCCCCATCGGGGATGTGCCTGCAACCAAGGTACATGCCCTTGACCGGAATCGAACCTGGGACCTTACGGTCTGCAAGCCGACACTCTATCCACTGAGCCAAACCGGTTTCGGCTCATACACATTTCTAGAAGACACACACTAACGACTCAACTCCTACTGCTTCGTATCAATTCTAACACACGTGGGTATCTATTTTCTAACCTCAGAACAGATTAGAAGCAAACAGATCAGAAGGTAGTAGTAGTCTCATGCTACAGGCATAAAAAGAACTAAAAACAAAACAAATGCAAGGAAAGGTCAAAAACAGGACTAAAGAATCAGCCGTTCTGAATATTGGAATCCACAGCACGTGGGGGCCGTCCCGCTTTGGATAAACAGCTCCCCTCCCTCCAGGAGGCCCCGGTGGACCAGTGCCTATAGAATCAGACGAAACTGTTTGGATTTCTAAATCCCGACTCTTCACATGGTCTGATGACCCACTTCCCACTGCTGTTGCCCAGGTTCAGACTCCTCTTCCTTCTTGCCGGCCTCGTTGGAGCAGCCACCTACCTGGGCTCTGTGGCTTCTGGCTCTCCTCCCCTTGTTTCATCCCCTCTTCTTGGCCAGAGAGCTCATTTTGGAACGCAAACCAAGTCATGCTTAAAGTCCTTCGGTGGCAGTGTTCCCACCCAGGGAATGTCCCAGCTGTCCAAGGCGACCTATGCCCTTAACATTCTTATTTATTTATTTCCTATTTCAGTTTCAAATTTTTTTTGGATTCTGAAATATAAATTTTAGAATGACTTAAAAATTCCCTCCTGCTAAAGCCGAACCATTTGCTCCCCTGTGGGTGGGCAATGTGCAGTGGGCAATGAGGAGGGGGCGGGGGGGAGGGGAGGACAGCTCTCGATGCACTCACTCAGCTGGGAGAGCGGAACACTGCTTCCCACAATGGGAGTTTTAGCTGTCAAACGACTTTAAATTGTTTTTACTCTTGGTCACGTATTTTAAAATGCATACCCGTAATGAATTAATGGGACACATTGAGGTACCTGCGTTGACATGCAAACAACTAATGAGAAACATCAGAGCATCCTCTAAATCTCTTCAAGATGATTATAGTTTTTTTAATTTTTTTTTTAATATATTTTATTGATATTTTGCAGAGAGGAAGGGAGAGAGATAGAGAGCTAGAAACGTTGATGAGAGAGAAACATCGACCAGCTGCCTCTTGCACACCCCCTACTGGGGATGTGCCCGCAACCAAGGTACATGCCCTTGACCGGAATCGAACCCGGGACCTTTCAGTCCGCAGGCCGACGCTCTACCGCTGAGCCAAACCGGTTTCGGCAAGTTTTTTTAAATTTTTAAATTGATATTTAATTGATATTTTACAAGAGGAAGGGAGAGAGATAGAGAGCTAGAAACGTCGATGAGAGAGAAACATCGGCCAGCTGCCTCTTGCACACCCCCCACAGGGGATGTGCCTGCAACCAATGCACATGCCCTTGACCGGAATCGAACCCGGGACCCTTCAGTCCGCAGACCGAGGCTCTACCACTGAGCCAAACCGGTTTTGGCTCAAGATGATTATATAATGAAAATTCTTACATAGTATATCAAAGTATCTCTGATACTGGGGACTGTTATATGCAATTGAGAGTCCGATTTCTGGTTTTAAAGACCATCAACACCCACAGTGTGTTACGTGCTAGGAAGAACTGGGAAAGGCCCCCCTGAAGCTCGTTCTAATTCCATCATTTAGAAACAAACATGAACTTTCAAAAATAAACCAGTCTTTTTTTTTTTTTTTCCCTCATAGCAAAAGCAAGCATTCCAACCTTAGGTCATGAAAGCCGTTTTATTCTATTTTTGCTCCTGTAAAACGTAGTCAGAATCATTCTATATTAGGTGTGCTCAAACTCAAAAGACATCCACGATACAAGATGTTAATGTTGACTGTAGTGGTCAAGAGCCCATGCTTTTCCTTACATAACTGATAAGGTAAATGAAGGAGCATGCGTTGCTTATTAATGGAATGAAGAAGACTCTGTCTTAAAATAGTATTCAAGACTGTATTGAAAAGCAAACCTTGTAATGTAATCTGGAATATACTAATCTAAAAATACTGTAACTTAAAAAATATTTCCTTATGGTATACCACATAGAAATGACATTACATTTTGCAAATCCCCAGAGAGTATCACAAGCTTATCCGTCATCTCTCTGTGGAAGGAATTCGAGCATCATATTAAGACCCTTCAGCCTGTCCACATTCTGACTGCTGGCCAGTGCTCACCACCTATGGGAGTTTTCCCTAGATGTGTCCTCCAGCTCTGGGTTTCCACAAATGTGTTTTTCTGCCTGGAATGTGCTTCCCGCATCTTCCACCATTTTTGAGCCACATCATTTCTTACTTCACTCTTGACACCCATTGCTCTCTACACATGTCGCTGTCTGACAGTCAGGGAAAGTTCAATGCAACTTTCTCTTGTTCCCAGACCATCCTTTTCACAATCCATGGAACTATCAGGAAGTTTCACCACTAGTTGATGAGTCCTGTCTTTTCCCCGAGACTGTGGATTTTTTGTGTAGGGTTTCTGCCTTATGGCTTTGGCATCACGCCCGGGACAAAAATGGCTCCTGAGAAATGTTTAACATGGTGTACTCCCTAAAGTGACCCCATCAAGGAAAGGCTCAATTGTACTCTGTACAGGGGGTGGGCAAAAGTAGTTATACATATACATAATACACTAATTTATGCATAAGAATACAAGAATAAACTGTTTTTTACCTACTCCCAACTGTAAACCTGCAGTTTACAGTCATTATATAAATGATATACTGATTAATAAATAATAATAGAAGAACAAACTGTTTCACGGACTCGTGACTGTGGACCTACTTTTGCCAACCCCGGTTTCTTCTGCTTAAAATCCTAAAAGTATAAAAGGCATTTGGAAAAAGATTGCCATTTCAAGTGACTAAACCAGAAATAAAGCTGTGGGTGCTTAGCAGGGCGCCCTTTCTGATCTTCACAGCCCCGAGCTTCTCTGTAGAACCCACTGCCTGAGGGAACCCGAGTAGACGGCTGTGCCTGCTCAGAATTGCCTACTTGACCAATGTGACCCAAGTTGGTCCTTTTATCCCCAACACAGGACTTCGGGATACCTTGGCGAGGGCCCCGTTACTGAGCTAATGAGATAAAGGCCAGAAAGGGCAAGGAGCCAGGCCATTACTGCCATACGACATTGTTTGCCTGCTTCGCAAGGAAAGAGCCCCTTGGGTGGAATGAGTGCTAGCAGGTGGGCAGGAGAGGTTACATTTAATTATGCCTCAGAGAAATCCTGAGAAACGCTGAAGGGAAGCAGGGGCTCTTGTTCTCTTTCTGGTGCAGGAATCAAAAGGAGTGCGTGCTGAAAGCCGCCTGCTTCTAACCCGCCCGGGGGCTGGGTGCGTCAGCTGGGCGTCCCTTCTTTATATCTAAGGAGTGTCAGAAAATCTCTAATTAAATATTCCTCCGGAGAGGTGCTCTAAGGTTTTGGAATCTTGCCTGCTCAAAACCCAAAGGATGGGGAAAGAAAAAGGCGGGTCTTAAAAGTCTACCTTCTCTTTTATGATGGAAAAGGCACCTAGTGCATTCTACCGACCTCACCCTCCAAAGTCCTTAAAGAACAGGAAGCGGGTTAAGTGGGTCGCCCTAAGTGCCTTCCCAGAGAGTTTAATTATCTAGCTCAGTTCCAGGGGATTTGGCTGAGAGCGTTGTGAGCAAAAGCAATATGGTTGAACATAAGTTGGCCAATAAGATAATTTTGGTCAAAAATGAATGCTTCTGGTTAACGGATTTTTCATGTATTAATTATTTTGGCAGATCATGAGGGGGGTTTGCAACTCTTTTTTTTTTTTTAAATATATTTTATTGGTATTTTACAGAGAGGAAGGGAGAGAGATAGAGAGCTAGAAAAGTCGATGAGAGAGAAACATCGACCAGCTGCCTCTTGCACACCCCCTACTGGGGATGTGCCCGCAACCAGTGTATATGTCCTTGACCGGAATCGAACCCGGGACCCCTCATTCCGCAGACTGCTGCTCTACCACTGAGCCAAACCGGTTTCGGCCAGGTTTGCAACTCTTAATGCATTTTGGGAGGCATGTTTGTTTCCCTCCTTGCCTTTTTTAAATGCACTAAGTTTTTAAATTATTCTTTTGATATTTTAAATTTGGAACTAATTTTTAGACAATTATTCCAGCCCCATACTGTGTATGGTAATGAAAAATTGGAAACATCCTAAGAAGAAAATTAGTTGAAATAACCTTCATGTCCAACAATAGTGAATTTCTTGAGTAAGTTATAGTATGTTTCAAAGAAGTGGGAAAATCCTCAGCTATGTCCCCAAATTAGCTCTTGATCAAGACTCAGACCTAAGGGTTATGTAACCCTTAGGGTTGTGTAACCAACCAATCCTTGTAGAAAAGACACAGACCCACACAAAAAAATCTGGTAATTGTTTCTGACCGGTGCACTTGTATGGGGTTCCTTATAGTTGCCTTTGGTTTGTCTATTTTTCTCCTTGTAGAAACATCCGGTGCTTTTAAAAATAAGTTACATAATTTGAGAAACTTCCTTAATAAAAATAAATGATGGAAGAAAATGATCTGGAATTTTCATGCTTTGGGGACGTGGTAAATGGTGCACTGACTTGTCAGCATCATTAACACAATCTTCTAAAATGCCTCCTCAGGGGCAGTGCTTTCAGCAGGTCCCATACCACCATCAACCCCCACCTGCCAATGGTCCCCCAACCGCATTCTGAACTCCCGCACCATCTTCTGATATAGGACTTGGAGTGAGAGAAATGGTCTTTTAAGTAGGAAAATGTTATGAAGGATAGCTATTGGAGGCAGCGGTGCCCTCAGCAAGAGGGCTCCTTTTCCCAGCCTCCCCTGCAGTGGAATGGCCCCTGGGTGTGGATTCTGACCTTAGCAGAGAGGCAAGGGATCTTTCTAGAGCAGGGGTGGGCAAACTTTTTGACTCGAGGGCCACAATGGGTTCTTAAACTGGACCGGAGGGCCGGAACAAAAGCAACCTGACCATGCTGGCACTCTCATCTTGGGCTGCTGGTGAAGGAGCGGAGGGGAGGGCAAGAGAACCCTCTGCTCTTTCAGCTCCGAGGGCTGAATAGAACAGCCGAATGGGCCGGATCCGGGCCGAGGGCCGTAGTTTGCCCACGGCTGTTCTAGAGCACCTCCTTAAAAGGGGTGGAGTGGGTCTTTCCATCCTCTGTCCTGTTGCCTGGAACTTGGATGGGATGGCTGGGACTCCAAGAGCCATCACGTCCAGACTCTGAAATGGAAGGTGAAGGCCAGGGATGCCTGACTGAAAATGAACTCAACAATGAAGGGACACGCAGCAAACCTCTTTCACCAAAATATCAAACTATTTAGAAAAACAGGCAACATTTATAGAGGCTGTAAAATCATGCCGAAAGGTACCAGAAGTGTACACTTAGAACCTATATAATTGTATGAACCAATGCCACCCCAATACATTTAACTAGGGGGAAAAAAGTCAGTAATTTGGGATATTTATGGAACAGGATGCAGATAGGTGCCAAATGTAAGGTTTTTTTTTTTTTTCTTGGATTGGTTGGAAGTGATGACTATCTTTACTGCCAAAAACAAAACCTCAAGTTTTCCCACATTGTGAGTGCAGGGAATGGCCAGCGACTGGGATAGCAATCTTCTAAAATGCCTCCTGAGGGGCAGTGCTTTCAGCAGGTCCCATACCACCATCAACCCCCACCTGCCAATGGCCCCCCAACCCCATCCTGAACTCTCCCACCATCTTCTGATATAGGACTTGGAGTGAGAGAAATGGTCTTTTAAGTAGGAAAATGTTATGACGGATAGCTATTGCTGTCTTACCTTTCTTTCACTTCTCATGGAGATCGGGAGTAATCTCCAAGACAAGTAGACAAAGCAGGACCTGGAAACAGTCACTTGTACAGCTTGTGGGTGTCAAGGGCAGGCTGACATCTTGTCTTCTGGTTGGGACTAGAGAAAAAGAGCCCTGGGAGAGATGATGAGGAGAGATGACCAGGCAAGGCTGGATCAAGGACATCCCTTTCAATTTCCCATTCCTAGAGGTACGAAAAATAGATTCTACTTGTGGGGGCACATTCCAGGATTATGGGCCTTCAGGAATGGATGAGGTGGGAATAGGACTGAGGGGACCATCCCAGCAAGGAACAAAGAGCCTCCCAAAAGTATAGCTTAGATTTCCACTGGGGCTGGGGGGAGAGGGCATCATCCTGAAGATGAAATACCTTGGGAAACTCTTTTACATCAATCATGCCTCTTTTGACGGTCACCCATCAATATCCAGACCACAGGAAACAGCTAGAAAACTAATTATTACAAACTATGGAAAGAGTCATATGACCACTAGCCTTTATGGAAACAATGCCATTTTCTTGCTCTCCTCCCACCCCAACACCAGAGGGAAGAGCACGGGAGAGAAGGGGGGCCCTATCAGGAAGAGTTGATCATGCCGCCATCATACGCCAATTCTAGCCTGGGCTTGGAGGTGGTGGTGATGGGGGATGGGGAACTTTGAAATGAATTTGAAATGGAAAGTTTCAAATAAACAGAACTGAATTTAAAGCACTGAAATGAGATGACTTTGGCAACTGAAAGTAGCTGGAGAGCTACAGGCTTAAACTGAAATACCGTTAGGGAAGATGGCTCTCCAGTGGGAAGTGCATCCCACTGAGCCTGGTAGAGCCCAGGCAGGAGGAAAGCAACCCCATTTTGTGTCTATGCTCCAATGTGGGATTCCCCCTTATAAACCGATTATATTCCTTTTAAAAAAATCAATCAGTTGATGATTCAAACCAAATGATATGCCATTCTGAAGACTTGAAGGGATCTTGTCACGAAGTAGTCACATAGCACAGGTATGGAAGAAAGTTCTAGAAAGACAGTTTGTGGTATGTTGTGCTAGACTTATGTCATGATTAATTTCTGGTCCTCTGGATGTACCCAGTCTTCAGGACTCTTGGCCACTTGACTGCTCAGCAAACAGTTGTCAAGGATTCCAGGTACCTTCAGGGCACAATTCCATTGCCCCTTGACCTTTTGCTTGACTGCAGTCCTGCTCCTTCCCCAGGGCACCCCCGTGGTGGGGAGCCACAGCTCTGCTGTGAGATGTGCTGGGTTCTTCAAAGGGGTGGGATTCATGCCCTGTGGCGTGAATCTCCGACCAATGTGAGATGGCACCTGCGGATGCATCCTCCTTTTCTCCGGGGACAGACTGGCTTGTCCTAAGTTTGCAGCGGAAGGCTGGGCTTAGAGATTGAGCCATCAGTCGCCCTGACACCAAGGCTCCCTCCTCTCCTGCCTCAGCCCTCTTCCCCCTCACTCCTTCTTCCCCGGGACTGTGCTCTTTAATGAGGAGTAGCACATAAGCCTTTGCCTCGGGCTCTGCTTCTGGGCAACTCAGGCTGGGACAGGTGTGCAAGCCTGCGTTGATTTTCAAAGCTTTGCGTCTTTGGTTTCTGTATCCGACTTGCCTTGAAAACCAGCTTGAATGTTGTGAGCGTTAGCCCTGAAGATGTCGCCAGTGAGAGACAAGCAAGCAGGTTTCTCCTCTGCATCCTGGCAAGTGCCACTTGTCTTCCAGGAGAATGTGGAATGGGAGTGCTCTCAGCCCCCAGCCCCAGCGCCATCACCAGGACTGGACTTCGATTCCCCGGGTCATTTCCGGTGAAGAGACACTCTCCTTCGCTTTGCAAATGCAGGCAGGCTGAAGTGACAGTCATCAGGAAACAGCACCTCTCCCTAGACATTGTTGCCATAGTCACTACTGAGGCTAAAAGGAAAACTGACAAGCTTTCCCAACAAAGGAAAACGACCTAGTAGGCATTAAAATGACCTAGGAGCTGCATTAAAAGTAAAATATCTATTTTGAAAGAGGGGAAGCTGGTTCCGCCCACTACTGAAATGAGGTGAAACCTTTGGCTGCAGCTCCCCACGCCACGGGAGGAGCACACGAGTGCCTGACACAGTGCTGTTGACCAAAAGAATAAGCTGCTGTGCTCCAGGCCAAGGTCTCCGGGAGGGTGGGAGTGGGAGGGCATCCTTTGGTCATTCCCTTTGCAAGCACACAAGGACGGATCTTGTACGACAAAAGGCAAACCCGTCTCCATGATCTTTAGCTTTTGAAATGTTTCTTTTTTTTTTTTTCCCATTCAACTATTGGTTCCTTTGCAACGAGGCTGAAGAAAGCTGAGCGGAGTCAGGATAACAATGACATGAGTCTGATTCACCTCCAGTGTGGGAGGAAAATAGAATGGAAGAGTCTTCCATGTTGGTAAAGCGAATTGGCATCACTGCCTCCCTGGGCGCTGCCAGGGTAACCAAAGAAATAGTTTAAGGCATTAATATATATATATATATATATATATATATATATATATATATATATATATATAATTGATTTTTTTTATGGAGAGAAAGGGAGAGGGAAAGAGAGTTAGAAACATTGATGAGAGAGAAACACTGATCAGCTGCCTCTTGCACACCCCCTACTGGGGATGTGCCCGTAACCAAGGTACATGCCCTTGACCAGAATCGAACCTGGGACCCTTCAGTCCACAGGTCTACACTCTATCCACGGAGCCAAACCAGTTACGGCATTTTAAAGCATTTTTGCTAATGAAGTCTGGGAGTCTGAGAACTCACCAGAGTGAGAGGAATCTGGGTGGGCTGATGCCTGCCTCAGCCGCCGAGGAGTAGGGCACCTCCACATTTGCTACCGGCTTGATGTCCAGGAAGCCCCCCACATCTGCCAGAAGTCCCCAGAAGAAACAATTGCAGAGGCTATGGGACTTGGCTGCTGTCCCTGTCCAGCTCCAAAGCCCCCTGTAGGCCTTGGCACAGGACATCTGCAGGGAGGGCCCATGTGGGCAATGATACCAACCAGCTGCCAGGGTCCTGCCCTCTCCAGGGTGTGCCCAGGGTGCTAACACTGTTCACCTGCATCACCCAGCTCAGGGCTGCACTGGGAAGTGGCCTCGGGCCTCCGACGTGTCACTCTGTAGGGCAGAGCTTATGCTGTGCCTCTGTAGGACGACAGGGGCGGACACAAGCCCTCCTGGGAGGACGGGGAATGGCAGTACTGAGCTGTGATCACTAATAGTGAACCGGCTGCTTACCATTCCTTGGAAGCTTCCCCTTCCCTGGGGAGGCAGCTCACTTCTGGATCAGAGCGAAACTGCATGAGGAACCTTCCTCCGCTGAGGACCGTTCCCTAGGCCGTGCCTCCTCAGGGGCAGTCTGAATGGTGAAACCAGGCTTTTAGGGAAAGAGGATGGAGGGGAACTCACCAAACAACATTTTCTGTAGAACCTTCCATTGATAAAAACGGAGGCCAGCATAGACTTCAGACGTGTGGATGATAGAAACCAAACTGCCTCCCACAGGCACCTAAGTCCCCGAATGGCTCGTTCCGGAACGACTTCTCTGTTCCCCCTTTTATCTATCTCTGTACTTGCTGGCTTCTCCCTTTTTCCGACCATTCGCTGTGTGTCCCCAACATTTGGTCTTTGGTGGTTTGCTCTGATTTTTTGTCTTCTGAGAACTAATTCTGAAGAAGCCACTCCCCAGACCCCACTTCTGTAGACGCCTCTAAATCTGTTTACTCCTGCCTACGGATGGACGGTTCCCTGTGACCCAGGTGCCACCAACAAGCCCAGGACCTTGACGTGTTCCTTGAACATAGTCTCCTTCCCCCACCACCTTCGGGGACTACCGAGTTCAGGTGATTTCCTATTGGCCCTGACGCTGGTTCTCCTCAGCTCACACCTGAGTAACTGTGGCAGGGGCCCTGGCCGGCACCATCCTTTCCTCTGCAGCTCACGCATCCTGGATGCTTGGCTGGGAGTCTCCGGTGGGGAGCCCTCCAGCAGGGCCCTGGCTCCCCATTAGACTGAAGTTTATGTGGTTCTAATTACAAGTGAACACAATGCCACCCCCACTCCTTAGCCACCGACTCCTGTTGCTCTCACTAAGAAGAGCTGAAAAAATGAGCAGTTTCCCACACTTCCGCCCACAAGATGGGATAAAAGAAGAATCGATTTGGTGACTCAGGGCCTCCTTCTCCCACTGACAATCTCCCCCTCTTGTCTGCGGTGCGCGCACCGAGTTCCCCAGGACTGGGTTTGAGAAAGCCCTCGGCGGCGTGACTGGGTTCTCTGATCAGGATGGAGACAGAATTATTCATTTTCTCTCGGGCTCAATAAAATGTTTTCTTTCCTCCCTTGGGGGGTCTAACCTGGCTTAAGGGGAGCTCGCAGACTGCTGGGGATGCCCAGGTCTCTAACCATTTTGTGTGTGGGGGGGGGAGCCCCAGGGCTTTCTTGATTTCAAAGGGAGATTTTAATCTAAAGCTACAACACACGGTAGAACCTAGTAAAATGGAAGTGATAGTATGTGTAAATGTAGAAAGTTTATTCCAAACCCCAATTAAAATGAGGTTTTTTTTTTTTTGTTTTTTTTTGTTTTTTTTTTTTTTTTTTTTTTTAATTCAGCTTGTTTTATCCTTACCATAGCTCCTTTTATTTGGGAATGTTGACTTAGAATTCAGCTTCTTTGAGTTCCCCCAAGTCTTTGCTTCTGTATCTGGTTTTGTGCCATATAAACAGGCATATTCCACACGCTGGTTTGTTTTTCTGGCTGCCCTCCACTTTGTGGTCCGTTCTCTTTTCTGCCCCACGCAGACGCCGCGTCTGGGTTCTCACTCCTGCAACATGCTGAGCCTGGAGCTTATGAGAAATCAAAAACTCGCTGAGTCTAGCCTCTAAGCTGTAGGACCTTGCTGTGGATTTATGGGAGAGAGCAGTTTTTCATTCCCCCTCTTTGAAAGCACAAAGTAAAAACAGTTTGGAGATGTAACAGGTCACTCTGAAATCTGCTTTATTTTTCTTTCCCAATGAGGGCAGTGACAGTATGGTGCTCTTTGGCATCTCTGAGGCACCATGCTTCACACCCAATTTGTATCAGACAACGGTAATGCTGCAAGTCAAGAGACACTCTACATAAAAAAAATCCTGACTTGGTATTCTTCCCAACAGTTTATTGTTGCATTCAACAATGCCCTAACTTTTTGGAATAAGAATATTTTTTTCCAGCTCCTCGCCAGCCAAATGGAGAAGATATATTTAGGCAGCTCAGCTGACACTTTCGACCAAAGTAAGTTTTCTTGACCCTTATGGCTCTATATATCCATGTATTTATGACAGAAACTTCTGCATTTTCTCAAATTGCCTTGACCGCCTTTTTGTCTCTCTTGTTCTTTTGGAAATATCTTGTTGCAAGGCATGAGATCTGGCCAGTCTGAGTGGCTGTTGAGGGACCAGCTGATGCACCTGAAAGGGAGGGAGAGTTAGATTCCTCGGGGTCAGTGTTTCCCAAACTTTTGACATATGTGTACCCCTTCTATAATTTTTGTATCGCTGAGTACCCCTCATCAAAAAAAATGGATGTATTTTAATAACAATCAAAATATATTTATTTTTTCTTTTTTTTGGTACATACACAAAATAATAAACGAAAAATAAAATTATTCATAATAAAATATAAATAAAAGTTATATCACAAATAACATTGATTTGGATCAATGAGAAGGATGAAATTGACTTGACTCAAGAGAACATAGAATTAGGCGCAGCTAAGCACGGTGCAGTGCATATCCCCACCAAACGTGCAACGTGTACCCCCACCAAACTCTTTCTGTACCACATTTTAGGAAACACTGCTCAGGGTGAACCTCGATCAATGGGAAATAGGAAATAGGAGGAAGCAAGGCAGATAAATCCTCCCTCTTCTTTTTCACCTGTTGGCTACTCCAGGGTGTTTCCCAGGGGAAGTCCCGCATGCTGAATGGCATCCCTGGTGGACAGCTGCTGTGCCCCTGGCTCTGTGTCTCTGTGTCCCTTGTGATATGGTGATTAGGGTGATAATATATTGCATCACATCACTTCACTCCTCTTTTTCCTTTCCTTTTCCTGCTTTGGGCTTGGGGCTCAAAACACACACACACACACACACACACACACACACACACACACACCCAAACAACAACAAAACAAAACAAAAAAAATCCACAAAGGTTAGCACCTTAATCCTTGCCTCAGGCTCTGCTCCTGGAAGGTGCAGATCCTGCCTTTTATTAATCATCACATTTTGTTATTGAGACTTGGAATTCCACTTCACAGAGTGGAGTACAAATAACAGCTTCCCAGAAATATCTCTGAGTTCTCATCTGCCCATTTCATAGAAAGTCTGTCTTTCTTTCTGGTCCTCTTATCTTGATCCTCTAACAGGCTCCAAATCTTAATGGTGCATAGAGAGCCACACCTGGTCATTCTTGAGTACTGATGGAATCAGGATAGCCTCCTGAGGCTGGAAGACTTCACTAGTATGAGAAATTATTGTTCTCTGCTGAGATCCATGCTCCTCTTCTTACATAGTACTTTAGTTTTAGTTGGGTACATAACGGACTAGTTAAAGACTACATTTCCCAGTATTTCTTGCATCTGGGTATTCACATTACTATATTTGGGACAGTGGAATATAGCAGACATGATATGTATACTACTTCCTGATCTTGCTTTAAGAGAATTGGTTCATACGTCTCTGGCCCCTTTCTTCTCCCTTCTGACTGCGAGATGAAGAACCTTGGAGTAGCTTCCTGGTCCTGAGATGGTAGCCACAAGTTGAAATGGTCAATGCAACTCAAATAGCCTGGACAGTTTATCTCTGGAATGTTATATATGAGGGAAATAAATTTCCATCTTTATCAAGCAACTGTATTTTGGAATGTTTTCTATCATAGCTGCTTAATCTGTTCCAGCATAGCATAACACATACCTGACCCTGGTTGCTCCTGAATGCTACTGTAAGCAAACTGAGAGATGCCTTTGTTGTCACTGTTGTGACTGCTTGTGCCCAAGAAGAACTGCAGTAAGTAATAGTCTGATTTTATAGCTCTACGATAATTTTCTCTGTGTGTGTGAGAATGAGAAAGATATCTTGTCTCGAGGATAAACAAGAGTTGACCTGGACCTAGGTTTCTTCCAACCTCTCATAAGTTCATGGTTCCTGTCTTCTTGTTAGGCCAGTAGCCAGATGTTTTTTGTTATGTTTTTTTTGTTTGTTTGTTTTTGTGAGCATAAGATCTTTGTTCTAACCTACTCTACAAGATATTATGTTACAGTGTCCACTGCTAATCCTCAGTGCAGTTAATTCTGGGGTTGTCTGCAGATTGTGCCATGGATCTTTTATAACTGCTACAACTTAATTTTTAAAATCATTTGAGATGTTTTCCTTGTAGTAACTTACCCTTCCAGCAAATCTTCAGCTGCTACCCACACACCACATGAGTCACAGCAGAAGTCGATTCAGAGCTTGTGAAAAAAACCTGTAAGAATAAAACTGTCATTAATGCCCATCGAATGTGGCTCAATGGTTGAACATTGTCCCATGCACCAAGAGGTCATTGGTTCAATTCCCAATCAGGGCACATGCCTGAGTTGTGAGCTTGATCCCCAGCAAGAGGGTATGCAGAAGGTAGCTTATCAATGTTGATGTTTCTCTCTCACCAATGTCTGTATCTCTCCCTCTCGCTTCCTCTCTCTCTAAAATCAATAAACGCATATTAAAACACACACACACACACACACACACACACACACACACACACACCACTGTTATCAGTGAAAAAGGTTTAATCAACTAAGGAGGATTCCATTCAACTTGGGTTTAAAAATAAAATACATTTAAACTAAAATTTTTTGTCTTTACATCTCAAATCTACACATTTTAAGAAAATACTTTAGTCCTCAGTGGTGCTGCTGGTAAAATAAAATGTGAGAAAACCAATTCCAGAGATAAGGGGTAATTTACTTCAGTTTGATTTGCTGTCTGATGGGGAGGAGCACTTTTCTAGATCTGGAAACATAAGAAGGCTCCACAGTCTTAGGACCGTTTGCAGAACCAGACAACAAGCTCACTTATAATTTATTTTTAAGTTTGTCTGATGCAATTCACAGAATATTCTAGTTTGTAAAATTTGCACCCAGATCTCCTACAGGTGAATGAATCAGTCCCTGTTCTGGGAAAACCACTGTTATAAGACAAATTATCCTAGGTACAGAAATTCAGAGGGGGTCTTGGAAGGTCTCACTTGGTGTTTCTTGCATAATTCCGGTCAGATGGCTATTGAGGTGACAGTCATCCAAAGGTTCGACTGGGCTGGACGTCCAAGGTGTCTCAATGCATTGGCCGACAGGAGTGTGTACACACGGTCTCTCCAGCAGGGCAGTCAGGAGAGTAGTGGTTAGACTTCCTCTATGGCAGCTGGCTTCCCCCTGAGCAAACATCCCAAAAAACCAACCCAGCCTCAGAAGTCCTATGTGACTGTATTGGTTGAAGCAGTCACACTCATGGGAAGGAGGCAGAGACCCCAACTCCTGATGGGCAGAATATCAGAAAAATTGCAGCCATTAACAAACAAAAAACAAGTAAAGCTGCCATAGTTCTATTCAGCCATCCCTAAGACCTTTCTGAGCACCTTTCTGTGGATGCTTGTCAAGTTCATGACTAACTCTTACCATCCTGATTTCCACTCAGTCTTCTGCTCCAGCTTCTCCTCTTGTCATGTTTGTCTTCCTTTTCTTTCCATTTGGACAAATCACCTTCGCTATCCCTGCTTCGTTTTTAAAAACTTCCTAGCTGATTTGTTTCTAAACAGTTAATGGATTTCTAACCTGCAAATAGAATGCCTGTCATAAAATGTTATTTTTAAATGTATTACAAAGCAGAGGTTTTAATATAATGGCTCATTCTTTCAACTATCTTTCATCTGACTACATGACACATGAGTCTTACAATAAACATCATTTTAGTAAACAGTCTATGTTCCTCATCTTAACAGCATCTAATTGCCCTTCTATTTTAAACAAAACAATGAAATTCCTTCATCATAACATAGCATGGACAATCCACTGGAAACAATTGTAATTGGTTGGGTCCACGTTAGAAAAGGAGCTAGTTGAATACCTGATAAGTTGTGTTCTAACATTTTCAAGAAATTAGCCACTAATAAGCCTCATAAAAATAGATTCTTCCAATCTTTAAAAACTGGATAATGGCCAATTTTCTTCAGTCAGGTGGTTATAGCCTTTGTACAATCACCTAAAATTTTCCTTTTCTGTCTTCTCAAGTCAGCCCGAGAGCTATGTTTGAATTAGCGAATTAATAATGAATGAATGGGAGATTGACAGGTTAAGTCCCACCTACTTCTTACTTGAGTCAGGATGCAAGAATGGTTTGTTCTCTTGGGAGGAAGTTCTGAGGACGGATGATACCAGTGAAGGGCAATGTCACAGTAGAACCTGAGAGGGTGAAGACTTTGATGTGAAAACAATTTAAATTATTAGGAGCAAAAGGAAATGGTCAATTTAGAAGGAACAGCATTGCTACTGAGATGGAAATGGGGTTATTTAATAAACTATGAACGCTCTCTTAGAAATTAAATATGTAGTACATGTGAGACAATGGATTATTAGGGATTTACAAATGCAATATGGTTTCTATAAAACAATGGCATTTTATGACTTTTCCTGTGATTTTGTATTAATGTTTTGTATGCAGTTTTGTCTTATAGGAATAAGTTAACAAGATGACTGTTTTGTACAGCTGAATAAGTAATCAGAGCCAGCCTTATAAATGGAAGTGTTCTGCTCAATGGTGTTTAATTCTTATACTAGAAGCCCGGTGCATGAAATTCGTGCATGAGGGTGGGGGTAAGGGGGCCCCTCAGCCCAGCCTGCACCCTCTCCAATCTGGGATTCCTCTCACAATCCAGGTCTGCTGGCTCCCAACCACTTCCCTGCCTACCTGCCTGATTGCCCCTAACTGCTTCTGTCTGCTAGCCTGATCACCTCCTAAGCACTCCCTGCTAGCCTGGTTGATGCCTAACTGCTCCCCTGCTGGCCCAATTGTCCTTAATTGCCCTCTCCTGCCAGCCTGGTCACCCCTAACTGCCCTCCCCTGCCAGCCTGGTCACCCCCAACTGCCCTCCTTTGCTGGTGTGGTCACTCCCAACTGCCCTCTCCTGCTGCCTGGTCACGTCCAACTGCCTTCCCCTGTAGGCCTGGTGCCCTCAACTGCCCTCCCCTGCAGGCCTGGTTTCCCCCCAACCCTCCAAATGTCCTTCCTTGCAGGCCTGGTCTCTCCCAACTGTCCTCCTCTGCTGGCCTGGTCACCCTTAACTGCCTTCCCTTGCAGACCTAGTCCTTCCCAACTGCCCTCCCCTGCCAGCCATATAGTGGTAGCCATCTTGTATCCACATGGGATAACCATCTTTGACCACATGGGGGTGACTATCTTGTGTGTTGGAGTGACGGTCAATTTGCATATTACTCTTTTATTAGATAGGATTGTTTATGATTTAATTTAAAATGCTTCCATGTAGACACTATAAAATCTGTATTAGTTGTTTTTTATCTACACTTTAGAGGCAGTTAATGAATATTTGAAGTACTCTAATCAGAAATTATACACCAAAGGGACAGTTAGTTAGCATTTGAAGGCTCTAAAAGTCCACAGACCAGAGACAGCTATTGGTAGAGGGATTTCAGCAGTTCTTCCTTCTGATCCACACTAGAGGCTTAGCTCAATATACTGGATGTTAGAATTTGGCCACTGAGGTGTGGACTTGCTAGATGTTAGAATTAGGTCTTCAAATGTGCAGACTTGCTAGATATTCTGTTTGGGCACTTCCTCCTTTAAATAAGTAGAGTATAAGGATCTAGCAGGACCCATATTCCTCTCTAGGCTTTTGATTCCAGACTTGCCTTGTGCTCAGATGATGATTGGAGAATTTCTGTAACCCTGCTTTGATTTGGCAGCTGACTGTGTGGCTAGAATGCTACCACATTGGCTTTGAGTGAACTTTTCAGGAAAGATGCTATCCTAGTACCCAAAAGGATAAAATGCTGGGACTTCATTGAGTTTATGAAATAGAATTTATGACTCTTTTTGTGTTTATACTGTTAAAGTTGCTTCTCGGGCAAATGAATGGCAAACATACTAGTATATCACAGGCATTTTTCAAACTTGCTACCAGGGAAGGGGCTTATGAACACACTAACACCTTATTTTTTTTATTTCTATATTTTTACTTTATACATATTTTGTAGGAAAAAAGTTTAGATAATCACTGTGAGATTGTACTTATTTTTTAAAAAGAAGCCTATACAATCAAGAGGGAATATGCAAATTAACCATCACTCCACCACAAAGATGGCCATAAGTGGAGGGGTCGTTTCTGTAACACAAGATGGCTGCACCCACATTGGAGGCCAAGTTCCAATAGAAAGACTTAATGAGCAATCAGCAGGGACCTGAGGCTGCAACCTTCTGCTCCCCCCACCCCTGTGCCTCCCCTGGTCTGGGTCTCATGCAATTTTGAGGCGCACATGGGTGGCCGGGAACTTGACTCCAGGTCCCATGGTGCACCCCAGACTCTGACAGGAGGAATATTTTCATATACATTTTACTAATTTTCTTTCATCTCTGACACTTCTATTATAGAGAAAGGGCAAATAGCAATATTAAAATATTTCCTTTAATTAATCCTCTTTTAATGTGCACAAATTTCATGCACTGAGCCACTAGTGTTTAAATAAAGATCATTAGACATCCTGGGAGACTGGTCATAGGTTTCTAGATAACTCCTGAGGTTGACAGTAGCTGGTGGATATGTTACTCTAGGTCTTGGTAGAAAGCAAATGACTCGCTCAAAAGGGTGATGTGGAAACAGTAGAGTAGAGGCTGTTATGGCGGGTGTGGGGCTTGGAGATATTAATAAGGGATAGTGCATTCCTCAGGGCTAGCAACAATGGAGAATTACTACTCCTAGGCCTGAAGGGGTAAGGGCAGGGAATGCTACTCAGCCCATAGGAGGGAGCTGCAGAGAAGGTGCCCTCTGCCAGGCGTGGAGACCTTCAGTGGAGGGGGGTAGCCAGCCCTTGGCATCTCTGCAGAAAGAGAATCGGGTGGTTATATCCCACTCTCCTGCCCTCTGCCATCTAGTCTCCTGCTGGGATTCTCACTGATCAAAACCAACCCGAGTTGGGAGACTGGGGAGCCCATATAGGCCAGCTTTCTTTCAGGGTTGGGAGGATGGAGACAAATGTGGAGTAGAGCTGAGGGCCAAACAGAAGACCCAGCACAGTACATTTTCTAGAAAGAACTCTTGAGCTCATTGACATAGATCAGAAAATAGCTTATTTGACTTACCAGGAGCGATAATTCTCTTTCCAAAGGGGCCGCTAATCATGTCAGACCGCTAAGTTCAGCCTCAGTTCGTGGACAATTTTCTTTCTCAGTATGTGTAGCAGAAATTGGTCTGGCCTGATTTTTATTATAAGCAGCACCTGGTAGGGGGCCTCCTGCTTCATTCACCTCTAAGGAGTGGTGGCTCTTAGGAAAAGATGATCTTCCTGATATTTCATACCTGGGAAGGGTTAGATTGGGTTAGGTAAGCTCCCTACATCTCCGCACTCCACACCCTGTTCCTTTCCCTCACTGCACGTATTACCATTCACAATGATATCGTTATTTGTTTGCTGCTTTGTTCATTGCCTCTGCCATCCCACCCAGTTACCATAATCTGTGAAGGCCAAAGGATGTGTCTTTCTACCCTGCCCACCGTGGTGCCAGGCACATACTCATTAGAGGGATGAATGAATGAATGAATGAATGAATATGCTCATTATCTTCCAGTAAAAGGCAGCATAAGTGAAGTGGAAAGAGCATAGGTTCTGGAACAAGGACGAGTCAGGTTTGAATCTTGGGAGTCAAGAGGACTTACCAAAGTGTTTAATCTCTCAAAGCTGCAATTTCCTCCTCTATAACATGATGATTATAAAATGTATTCACTTCATTGTTAAAGTCTGAATCACATACACTATTAAGCGCCTAGCAGGGCTAAGAAGGAAGACAGTTGGGAAATAGTGTGACACCTGCTGCTGGTCTCATCCATCTATTGTTGGGTTTTGTAAAAGAACATTTATAGCAAGGGAGGGCTCCTTTCACATGAGTAATGCTCATTAAAAAACAATAATTTTCTTGAAGGAACAACCAGAGGCTTAGCATACAATATAAAGGCTCTATCTTTTTGAAGGCTATTGAAATTTCTCTTTTAAATGATCATTAGTCACTGGCGCTGAGTACAATCTGGTGGAAATACATTCAGCCAAGTCTAAAGCCCTTAGCATTTAAGATGGGGGGGCTGGTGCGGGGGGAGGTCCTATGGAATTCGCATGGGGCATATGCAATAGAAATGTTATTAAAAATATGTAGACATGCTTTTATTAATTAAAATACATTTTAAATGTGCTAGAAACATCCATCTTGTGATAAATTCTCTTCTCAAGCTAAGAATGACTCCAGTATTTTTTTAAAAATCCAGTTCCCTATATAAATAATGTTGATGTGACAAAACCCACATGCTGGTGATATCTTCTGGGCTGGCTTTCCAAGTACTTCCTAATAAAGCACTCCCTCATCCCCACTGTTTCCCTCCTTCTGTGAGAGGTCTGAGGCTGCCCGCCCCTTCTGCAAGGTGAGCCCGTGTAGCCCGTGGGCTTCTATGGCAGTGCCTCATCAGGGTCTCTGAACAAAAATATACAACAACGTCCTCAAATCTAATGGGACTGTTGATGACTGTGATGCATGAAGCTGAAGGGAAAGTTATGGGATGGCGCAGAAGCCAACTGTGAACTGTAACCCTTTCCCATGACCCGTGCCCCCAGAATAGTAGCTCCCTGCCAGCAACCATCTGCAGCCTTGAGCTGACCCTGCCCAAACATTTGGCATGTGGAAGCTGGCCCAGCTGTGGCAGAACAAAGCAGATAAGTCTCCCAGCGTTTACAGACTTCTCCTGGACTTCTGCATAGCCTCACCATCACCGTCAGATAAAAACACCAGGTGCCATTCAAGAATGTGCCAATAACAACTCCCTCACCACAGGCTGGGCTGGATTTCCAAAGCATCAGATGCTGAATGCGGCTCCTCCAGGAAAGGTGGTAAGCAGGGTGCTGGTGGTGGTGGTAGAGGGGGGAACTATCAGGGGCAGTTTTCACAGGACTGATCCATTGCAGGTCAGGGAGATATAGGTGGGGGCAGAGAGGTGAGGAAGGAAAACTCATCATTTGCATCAGCTTTTCTTAGCCTTCCTTTGCCCTGGAAAACCTGCCGTTGTCTCACCTTCCCTGTCTCTCCCATCTTCTCCTCCCAAGAGACAGATTTTAAAAAAATATATATTTTTAGAGAGGAAGAGAGAGAGAGATAGAGAGCCAGAAACGTCAATGAGAGAGAAACATCCACCAGCTGCCTCTTGCACACCCCCTACTGGGGATGTGCCCGCAACCAATGTACATGCCCTTGACTGGAATCAAACCTGGGACTTTTCAGTCCGCAGATCAACACTCTACCACTGAGCCAAACCGGTTTCAGCAAGAGACAGATTTCTTAATGTAGAAGCCTTTGAGTCACCTCCCTCAACACCATTAGCTCTCCCTCTGCCCTTCTCTTCCTAAATCTCCTGCACAATGCAAGTGAGCATCTAAGACTTCATCTGCATTGAGATGTTAAAAGATATGTATTTTTAACTTAATGAGGAAATTAAGTTAAATTTAATTAAATAAATTAAAGATATGTATTTTTAACTTAATGAGGAAAACATATATATATATATATATATATGATCTTCCATTTGAAAAGAGAAATTGAGCCCTGGCCAATGTGTCCCATCCACTCTGGGGGTAGCTGGTTCAATTCCTAATGAGTTGGTTTTTCTCTCACTTGACAACCAAAATTTAGTGCCTAGTTTTGGTTTGTTAAGTACATGCCTGCGTTTTAGGCTTGATCCCTGGTAGGGGTTGTGTGGAAGGGAGCCCATTGATGTTTCGCTCTCTCCCTCTAAAAATCAATTTAAAAATCTTAAAAAAAAGAAAAAGAAAAGAAAAGAGAAATTGAGAGGTAATGTGATTTATTTAGGGACCCTTCCCTACAGAAGATCTAGGCAGAAGTAATACCTGCTTATGCTGAAAAGCATAATACTAATGTATACCCAGCACTTTAGGGAAATTAAGGGGAAAACCCCTCAAATTAGTGTATAGAGAAAATTTCCCATCCAAAGGACTGAAGTGAGGAGGTGAAGGGATGGGAATCCATGGGAATTCACTAGCCCGGTGGGGCAGAGGAGCTGCTGTGATCAGATGCAGTTAACACTTTCATTTCTCTAAGGAAGGCCCTCTGCAAGAGAGGTAGGCTTGGGTCCCCTAGGGCAGTGGTCGGCAAACTCATTAGCCAACAGAGCCAAATATCAACAGGACAACGATTGAAATTTCTTTTGAGAGCTAGAGTTTTTAAACTTAAACTTCTTCTAACACCACTTCTTCAAAACAGACTTGCCTAGGCCGTGGTATTTTTTAAAAATTAATTTCTTTATTGATTAAGGTATCACATATTTGTCCTCAACCCCCCATTCCAATCCCCCACCCCCACCACTCATGCCCCCACTCCCCTATTGTCTTTGACCGCTGGTCAGGCTCATATGTGTGGTATTTTGTGGAAGTGCCACACTCAAGGGGCCAAAGAGCCGCATGTAGCTCGTGAGCCACGGTTTGCTGACCACTGCCCTAGGGGATTAATATTGACATCCTTTAACAAATATCAAATGTCCTATATGTGCCAGGCATGCTGTTAGATGTGGAGGACACAACAATGAGCAAACGGATAGGGTTCCTGTCTTCATGGAACTACTGTTGGGGGAGTTAATGCTATTAATTAATTATGAAATAATTGTGCGAATGGAGTAGTGCTAAATGCTCTGATGAGAGGCAATTTGTGAAAGGATTTGACCTAGTCTGTGGGGTCAGAAAAAGCTTTACTTAAAAAGTGATGGCTGAATGATGAGGAAGAATTAATTAGGTAGATCAAGAAGGGAGGACAGGGAGTAAGTGGGTGGGGGACTGGTGGGCAGAAGGCACTGGAGTAAGGATAGTGGATTGGAGTAGGGAGAGTGAAGTGGGGAGAGGGTGAGGCTGGGGTATTCTAGGGCGCAGATCAGGGAGAACCTTGCTTGTAAACCATGCTGAGGCTTCTAGTCTTTATCATACAAGCAATGGGAAGCCATTGAACCATTTTATTTTTTATTTTTATTATTTTATTTTTAAAAATATATAGTTTATTAATTTTTTACAGAGAGGAAGGGAGAGGAATAGAGAGTTAGAAACATCAATGAGAGAAAGAGACATCGATTAGTGTCCTCCTGCACACCTCCTACTGGGGAGGTGCCCGCAACCCAGGTAAATGCCCTCGACCGAGATGGAACCTGGGACCTTTCAGTCCGCAGGCCGACGCTCTATCCACTGAGCCAAACCGGTTTCGGCCATTGAACCATTTTAATTGGTGGTGGTGGTGATGGCTATGGTGCGGGATATGTTCAGACTCATGTTGGGCAAAGATTGTTCTAGCTACAGTGTGATTAGGGCTTGATGGAAAGGGGTAGAAAGAGGAGATAGAAGGGTCTTTAGTAGCCAAGGCAAGAAATGATGATGGCTGCTCAAATTAAGTAATAGGAAGAGAGCTTTAAGAGGCAAAATCAACAAGGCTTGGTGTGTGTGTGTGTGTGTGTGTGTGTGTGTGTGTGTGTTCCTCCCTGATCACCATCCAGCTTCCTCAAGTGTAAATCTAACAGGAGCCTGAAGGTAGCATGCCCACTGGTGCATAAGAGAGCAGGTCAGAGCTAAATTACATTTGTCTGAACAAACAGCTCTGGTGCTGGATGCCGGGGAGTGTTTGCCGGCCCCCCTGCGTCTTCAGCGTGAGCAGGCACTGAAAATGCAGTGCGAGGGAAGGAAGCAGGCACCCAGGTTATTTTTAGCAGGCTCTAGGAAATAGCCAACATTCTCACTTGAATCCTTCTCATTAAAACCCAGAGCCTAACCCCACACAGTCCTCATTTCTAATGTCTGCAAACTTCTCCTTTTCCAGGTAATTGGCCATAGGCCCCCATGGAAGTCTTTCTGCAGAAATTCAGGAACCATTAGGTTTGACACTATCGTCATGTTTGCCAAGACAGCAAAGATCCCGGCCGGCAAAACTTCAAGGATGATGAAGCGGAAGCGTGAGAACAGCGCGGGATGACTGGTCATTTCAGGGTGCCTTTAGCAAGAGTTTTTCCCAAAGCTGGAGTTTTCCATTGTCTTTGAAGTAGGAGCGGTAGGGAGTGGCTTGGTGGGATTGGTCATGGTGATATAGTTAGGGTTTCCTCCTCTTTTCTACCTTTCCTCTCTGCGTCCAAGTGGTTCCTGGAGTTAAAGTTATTTTTTAAAATATTTTCCTTTAACAATAAAAGCCTTTTAATGATTCATTACGTTGAAATTGCACAGAATAGTCAGCGTCTGAATTTTTGCTGAGCTGACCACCATGTTGGCATTCCAGGCCCTCCACGTGCTGTGGACCTGAGGCATGTTATTTAGCTTCTCTGGGTCTGATTCCCTTGCCTGAGACATGAAGAGGGGTTGTAGCCGGGCATTTCTCCAGCTTCAGTCATTTGGGTGTCACCTGCATCATATTTGCCATGTGGACTTTTCACTTATATATTTACTGCCTTAACATTTCCCCCTAAGCTGACTCATTTGTTTACTTGAGTCCTTTTCTTTTCTTTCTCTTTCTTTTCTTTTCTCTTTCTTTCTTTCTTTCTTTCTTTCTTTCTTTCTTTCTTTCTCTCTCTCTCTCTCTCTCTCTCTCTCTTTCTTTCTTTCTTTCTTTCTTTCTTTCTTTCTTTCAAGCCTTGTCTATAATATATAGGAAATCATGGGGCAGATGTGATACTGACTTTTTCTAATACACATAAATAAGTGCATAATTAAAATTAAAAAAAAATATATATATATATATATATAAACTGAAACTATATTCTACCATGATGATATGTAGACCCCACCCTGAGAAACTGGCCAGACTGATTTCTAAGCTCCCTTGAAGTGCTAACATATTATTGTTCACATCTGGCCTCTCCTACCTAGGTTTATTTTTCATGGCTTCCTAAAATAAAACCTCAAGTATGGCCAAATCAACACCCTTGTTGTTTCTTGTAGACAGTGTATGCATGCTGTTCTCTTCACCTAGAATCAATTTGCTATGGAAAGAAAAAAAAAACAACTAACCGAAGTAAGGAAGAATAAATTGAGAAAGTACATGATTGGGTGGACAAGTTACCCTTGACCTCTAGGTCAAGAAAATCCTTAAGGCTGGCAGCTCTTTGGTAAAGGTCAAGTATAAATAGTTGAGAGATTAGTGATTCATGGGCTATTATTTTTTTTCCTTGGAAAACAGAGGTATTCATTTACAGGCAAATTTACTGAATACATTTCTGAGAGTCTCTTGGGCTTCTTTAACCTCATCTCACAGAGAAGTGTTCTGGTTTGAAAATTATTTCGTGAGTAATCACTAATATATTTGGGTGGAAAAGTAAGAAGGAAGGGGAAATGACCTTCATGCTTTGTGATGGCCCACACATTAATTACTGTAGAAATTAATTAATGAATTTACAATGTGTCTATCCCATGCTAGACACTGGGTATACAAAGATAATTAAGGGAGTTCTTTACTCTCTAGGAGCTCTCTGTGCAGGAGATAACAAGTACGTAAGTGAGCTTGGAAAGGCATCACAGGCCCCAGAGCAGAAGTATAACCAGGACACCCTGTGACCACAGGAGGGAGAATGTCAGCTCTATTGGAGAACCAGGCAAAGCTTCCTTGGGGATGAAACCCTCAAGTTAGGTCTTAACTTATGAACAGTATTGGTTAGTGTAGGAGGGAATGCTCTTCCAAGAAGAATAAACAGACAAAATGATCTGGCATATTCAGAAAAGTGAATGCATTTATTAAGGGTGGAACATCTAGTTAGCTCTGTGTGTGTGTGTGTGTAAGAGAGAGAGAGAGAGAGAGAGAGAGAGAGAGAGAGAGAGAGGAAAAGAGAGAGGGAGAGGGAGAAAGAGAAGGAGAAGGAGAAGGAGAGGTTGAGCTCCTGTGTACTTAGGAAGGAGATATTGAAAACTTAACCAAGGGGGTGATACGTTCAGAACTGGGAAGTGGCTAATTGGATTGAGAGGGGTTCCCAAACTACAGGCAAAGAGGCCTGTTGATCTACTATTACAGAGGTCCTGGTGAGAGGTGATGAAGACAGCAGCAGTGGGTGCAGAGACAAGGGACATATTTGAGAAGTTAAAAAGGTTCCGATGGCCTTGTGGTCGGGTAGCTCAGTTGGTTAGAGCATCCTCCAGATACACCAAGGTTGTGGGTTCCATTTCTAGTTCAGGGCACATACAGGAAGCAACAATGAATGCACCAATAGGTAGAACAACAAACCCCTTTCTCTCTCAAAAAACAATCATTTTGTTTTTAAAGATATGATAATGAAAGAGTGGGAGATGTCTAAGAAGATGCCATAATTTTCAGTTTAGGTGATTGGGTGGTAGTGTCATCTTCAGCGTGAGGACCTAAGAGGAAGGATGCAATTTGGGCAAACAAGAATTTCTTTTGGAACTGTATCCCTGGGGACCTGCATGGTAAAGTGACAGGGTATAGAACAGTGACACCTGAGTTCCACACGCCCACCCCCCCACCTCAACAACCAGCTCTGTTAGTGTGACCTTGTTTGACTTCCCAACATCCCTGACTCTCACCCCTTTGTCCATAATATCTATTGCCAGCCCTGGCTTGATCCAAGGTCTCAAAGAGAATGGATATGTGAAAGTGTTTTGTAAATGTCTTCACCAATGTAAATATTTATGTCTCCAGAAAAGGACAAGTTGTAAAAAGCAGAGTCATCAGCGCATTTAGCTTATAAATGGGCACAGTGTGTGGCTGCTTTGCATTGAGACAGAGCATCCAGTAGAGATTGCTCTGCAGAATTGCCAACATCACTGCTTGTCCTCTGACCACAGTGGCTTAATTCCTATGAGACTAAAAGGTATTACTTTTCTCTGCAACACTCCAATCCAAGAAACATCACACCTCTATTTTTTTTCTAGAGCTTATTAAATTGCTTCTCCATTCCCACTTGCCAGGGCCCATTGAATGGATAAAACATTCATCTTCAGTCAAAGCTGGGACTCCCATCGGATCACATAACAATCTTCACTGATAAAATGACCGGGGTCCGAGATAAGTAGGCTAGAAATATCACACAGGCAGCCCACTCTTGCATCAACAGGATATACTAATTGTTTGAAGTTTAGGCAGACTCCCAACACCTGTTCATTCAGGTGCAATTCTTTGAGATCTGTTGCTCCCAGAGCTGAGGAGAAGATGTCTGTGCTAGTGGTTCATATACCCCGTGACAGCTCAGCAGCATTGTCATCCAGGCCAAAAAAATAAAAATAAAAAATAAAAATAAAATAAATAGGATCTACTTTTGGTTGCTGTTATGTTCAGAGTTTGCTGGAGAATAATTGTGTTCCCTATACATGAGGAGAGTTATAATGTCAACAGTGTGGGGAGAGTCAAGATGGAAGGAAACCCTGAGACTGAGCCATTGAGGTTGGGGCTGGTGAGGAGCCTGAGGGTGGCGTGCACATGATGGAGCTGAGGTCTACTGATGAGAAAGAGGCACAAATGAAGATTTTTCTGAAAAAGAGCCCAGCATGGAGAAAACCAGGAATAAGAAAGCATTTTGAATTAATTAAAATGAGCTAACAAAACAAAACAAACACATTCCTTTATAATTCTTTCTTGCAAATGGCGAAAAGATAGACTTGGAGCAACCACTCTTGGAGTAAACATTTCCGGTCAGAGCTGTCTTGGAGTCCAACTCACCTCCTGGGAGGAGAGAAAGCCCATCTGAGAGCGGTGCTTCCTGAGTAAAAGACAGGTCACTACTGCTGGCCTGTGAGATGATTGGAAGTAAAAAAATTATATTTTAATAGTTACATATTTATTTTATGACTGTCATTTCTGACAAGTCATTATGGTTTTCTGTTTAAAGCACGGACATGACATTTTCTTTGAAAAATAAAGTTATTTAAGCAAAAAAAAAAGTGGGTTGATTGAAAAAAAAGTATTTATTTAAAAAGCAGATGATAGAGCATAAAAAAAATAAAAGGGTTGTGTCAGAATGACTGAAGTTTGGAAAACATCAGGAATCATGTTACCTTTGGATGGAGACGTGGGAGGAAGAAGAAGAAATAACTTATATGGTCTGTGATGGCCAACAGACAGGTAACTTCTCCATCAGGTTATTTCATCGCACGGGCTTTTCTCCCATGAAGATTATTCTCTGAAAATGCAAATTAGCTGAGGTGAGATACACTTAACAGATGATAAGTGTATTTCTTAATGATTGGCTTACCCTCTGACCTGGACATGTCGGAGGGAGAAAGGAAATTCCTGGGCTGGACTGAGGGTGAGGTGCAGTGGACTCCAAGACAGCTCACCAACCTTCTAGCTTTATTCAGTCATGAGTAGAGAGAGCCCTGGGTTGGTAGCACTTACTTAGTGCAGTGGCTGACAGGGAGGTTGAATTCAAATGACCTAGAGCAGTGGTTGGCAAACTCATTAGTCAACAGAGCCAAATATCAACAGCACAACGATTGACATTTCTTTTGAGAGCCAAACTGTTTTTAAACTTAAACTTCTTCTAACGCCACTTCTTCAAAATAGACTCGCCCAGGCCGTGGTATTTTGTGGAAGAGCCACACTCAAGGGGCCAAAGAGCCACATGTGGCTCGCGAGCTGCTGTTTGCTGACCACTGACCTAGTGGTTTTCTGTGATGCTGAGCGCTCCTTAAAGGTAGACTTGAGCATTGTGGCTTTTTTTTTTTTTGTATGTACGCTTCGCAATATCTAGAACAGTGCTCTGCTCTACACAGGTACTCAATAAATAGCTAAATAAAAGAATGAATTGCTACAGACATCGTACAACATTTTACATATATATTTGCAAATGAGTAGAGAGAGCTGAGGTTTACAATGATAAAAGTTTGAGTTCACCTCCATTTCTGCTCTTGATTTGCTGCCTAACCTTGGGTCAGTTACTTAAGCTCTTCGGATCTCATCTATTCAATGCCGCTCATCAGTGGTATGTTGGTAAACACTCTGCAATGGGCTCTCTGGGAAGAAGAAAAGCTCTGCTTTGTGGTGCTTGCTGATTTTCATGGCATAAATATTCCCAGCAAGCTAACAACCGTTTCACAGCCAGCTTGCAAAATTCTGCACATCTAGGTGTCAGTTCTTGTGAGCCACAGATACAAGCAGTTCACCACCACGATAATGAGACCAACCTCGGGGGTGTCAATCATTCTCGGAGCTATAAGAATATTTCTGACTGCCTGCTAAGCATTGTGCTTGGATTACATCATTTTGTTCCGACAACAATGCCGTGAGGTAGATATTGTTATTTATCCATATGTTAGGAATAAGGAAACAGTGTTGGAGAGATTGAGAGATTTGTGAATATATGCACAAAACCTCTCCACTAGATTGCCTCCCCTGTTCCTTGAATGTAATAAAAACAGGCAAGTAGCACATACAGCCTTTGGCATATATCAGATACTTATTTAGTGTTACTTTTCTTCCTCCCTTTCCCAAGTCTGTGAAAAAAATATATATATTGGACCAAAAAATGTTCTGGACCAGATCCCTGGGCAAGTCCAGTCATAGAATAAGAACAGAAACATTTTTTTTTTAAATTTATTTCTGAGAAAGTACCTCAAGTATTGGGGAAAGGAAAAAAAAAAAAGAACAACATAAACTGAAGATACAATAAAATCCAGGTCGATTTTCAAGTATTGGAAGGACTAAACGGATTCTAATGACCCATTTAACAAGTCAAGAACTTGGAAGATGGGTGTCTTCTCTGGAGGGGGGCACAGACCACTAACTTCCTGCCCAGCAAAAGAGTTTGCAATGATTTACCCCCAAAGTGCTGGGAGGAAGGATGGCTGTGTAACTGGCCCGGTTCTGGCTAATGAAACTTAGGGGGAATCATGCTAATTGGGCTGCTAGGAGCAAGTTTCTTTGCTGAAAAAAAAGGGATGTGTGAGAATAAAGTCCAAGTCTACCTACCGGCTTTTTGCATTACCCTCCCAAGATGACAGCTTTGGAATCTAACTGGGTAGATAGCCTGGAAGTGCTTCCCTCCCCATTTATTATTTATTAAACCCGACAAAGAAATATTCTTATTGTTTAAAGCCTGTTAGTCACACACTCAGTAATTTTCAGGCCAGAACTTCCTACAGCCTACACCAGTAATTAAAATGGATTATCTAATTAACCTAGTAGAACTTAACGGTTACAAAACTTATGGTTGCCAAAACCCCACTGTGCCTGTTAGGAAGTCTTCTCCTGCAAGTAATTCAAAGTCCCGACTCCTACTGGCTGCACAGAGGGGAACTCTATCACCTTGTGTAGCAGGAGGCACAGAGTCGGAGGAGGCTGGCACCCCCCCCCATTCCCCACCTCCCACCCCCACCCCGCTTTGCTCTTCTGAGCTGCTCCTATTCCACTCTCCCTGTGGGTGGAGCTGACTGCCAAGTTCTCAGCATCAGGAGACAAGACAGTGCCCAGTGGAAGAAGGGAAGTTGTCCATTCACGTGTCTCTTCAGGGAGATGAGAAAAGCATCTCTGTCGGCCATGGTTCATCTCCCATCCTTTCTTACACTGGTCCTGACAATGGGAACAGGGTTTCTATCATCCTCACGGGCTACATCTGGGATGGGATGGATCCCGGGGAACCTTCCCTTAAGGAACCAACTCCAAAAGTCAGTTGTCTTATATGGGGCTTGTTTTTTATTCCCTTCTAGCATGGCTTTGAGCCTTCACTTACTTCGGTCCTGGCTGACAGCATGTTTCTTTCATTATATTAGTTGGTTTCTCTTAAAGGAACCAATCCGTTTTGTTTCTGGGTTCTTAATCCCCCCCCCAATGTTATAAAAACAAGTGTATTTAAACACACACACACACACACACACACACACACACACACACACACAATGTGATACCAATTTCTTCACAGAAAAAAAGATATAGATATACACGCTCTTGTTCTCATGGTTAAAAGCAGTTTACTTCTATTTGTTCTTCTTGACTGTATTTTTACGCTCACGGAGAAAATAGGCACCATCTAAAGAGTAGGTATCTGTCAGGTTTTTTAAATGGATACAAAGTCACTTCAGGAATAGGAGCAATTAAATGGTGAAGAGGGCTTTTATCTGGGGGAAAACATCAAGGTTTGAGTTGGAGGAGAGAAAAGTGTGCCAGGTAAAGCCTTTCCTCCCTGGAGGGAAGCCCCATTTCCCCCCATGTCGCCTTCACCTGCACTCACGCAGCCGATGAACCACTAACGACTTATCCTGTTCCTGGTTTATGCTGCTTTAGTCAGAGAGATGCCTGTGAATCAATCCCCTAGGTCGGTGGTCGGCAACCTGCGGCTTGCGAGCCACACGCGGCTCTTTGGCAACCTTGAGTGTGGCTCTTCCACAAAATACCACGGCCTGCGCGAGTCTATTTTGAAGAAGTGGCATTAGAAGAAATTTAAGTTTAAAAAATTTGGCTCTCAAAAAAAAATTTCAATCGTTGTGCTGTTGATATTTGGCTCTGCTGACTAATGAATTTGGCGACCACTGCCCTAGGTAACTTTGGCCGGAAGTAGCTGTTTCAGCCATTGTTGTAAGACTGCATTCCTCCCTGCCCTACCCCAAGGGGACCCAGTGTCCACCCCACACAGCCTGTGTTATTGGAGGGCTTCCATGGCACCCCCAGCTTCAGAGTGGGATTCATCAGTCAGCTCATCTGCAGTCATTGGTCCAGGGACAGGCATGTGACAGAAATGGTCCAATCAGGATGAATTCAGGGCCTGAATTTTGCTCAGAATGCTCTGCAGGCCCCACTCTCTCCTTTGCTGCTATGCAGACGTGAACATGGGTGCTGCTTACGTGAGGAAAGGCCACGCAGAGAGACTGCAAACGAAACAGAAAGTCAGATGCAAAGACACTGACTCGAGCCAGCCCTGCAGCCTGACCTGGCTCTGGACCCTCCAGTGACCGGTGCCAAGGAATTTCATCTCTGTTGATTGAGTTTTCCATTAGCAGCACCCTAAGGCCCCAAGACAGAATGGTTATCTCTTTGTGTTCCTGGGCTGAGGAAGAAGCTGACCTCAAGAAATGTTATTGAATAGGCCTATGTGTTTTGCAAGTCCATGTTACTCAAGGTAAGTAAGCTTTATTGCCCGAGAAAGAGAGGGAAATGAATCCTTTGTGCTTTGCAGGTTGTAAAGAAGATTAGCCTAGTTTCAAGCGTAGAGCTGCAGACCTGGGAGACAGTGATGTTTTAGACTTCTCCAGAGGAGGAGCATTGACCCATTCCCAGGCGTGGGGCCTCTGAGGGGACTGGCCTCGCGAGACCTTGAAAGGAGTGGGCAGTTAGGGCATGGGAGACTGGGGTGAGCCTGGACGAATGGCCCAGTCAGGGGGCTTGTCTCGGTCTTGGGTCAGCAGCGAAGGGCAAAGGATGGAGAACCGGCAATGCAGTCGTGCTGTTTGTTAAAATGCAGAGTCCCAGGACACTCCAAAGTCACCGAATCAGAAGCCCTGGGTGCACAGCTATCCCAGCTAATTTTTAGATGAGCACCATGTGAGGACTTATGTCTTAGAGTGTGCAGAGAGTTAAGCTGCAAAAACTCAATTCATTTGTCCCTAGCGAGGCATAACGGCTGCTGAACACAGGTAACAAGAAAGCACAGGACCAGGGTTCTAGCACAGTGGTGGGAAAACTCATTAGTCAACAGAGCCAAATATCAACAGTACAACGATAGAAATTTATTTTGAGAGCCACTTTTGCACATAGGCCACGAAGTTTCAATAGCACTGTACGTAGTATTTTGTGGAAGAGCCACATTCAAGGGGCCAAAGAGCCACATGTGGCTCTCGAGCTGCAGTTTGCTGACCACTGTTCTAGCAGATCCAGAAACAGGCTGCCATAGGTCACCGCTCTGGACCGTACACTCATGGGTCAGGCTGGCTTAAAATCCTGGGACAGGAAAGATTTTTCCATAGTTTAGAGCAGTGATTTTCAACCTTTTTCATCTCAGGACACACATAAACTAATTATTAAAATTCTACAGCAAACAAACAATGTATTATATTTTTTGCTGATCTGAGAAAAAATAGGGACAATTTTAATTCATTCACACTGGATGGCTATTGTGTTGGCTGTTGTCATTTAAATATATATATATATATATATATATATATATATATATTATTGAGTTTTTACAGAGAGGAAGGGAGAGGATACAGAGTTAGAAACATCAGTGAGAGAGAAACATCGATCAGCTGCCTCCTGCACACCCGCTACTGGGAATGTGCCCGAAACCAAGGTACATGCCCTTGACCGGAATCGAAACTGGGACCTTTCAGTCTTCAGGCTGACACTCTATCACTGAGCCAAACTGGTTTCAGCCTGTTGTCATTTTTTTATTTGACAATCTAAGGGAAAAGAGGTAAGTATCCCTGACTAAATAGTCAGGTGATAGAAAGTTTTCAAACTTCGTGTGGCACATCAATGTACCGTGGCGCACAGGTTGAAAATGCTGGTTTGGATTCAATGCTTCCGGTATTAGGACACCTCTAGAGTTGCCAATGACCTTCATCATGTCTCCTGTCTCACTGGATGGCCTTGCCATGGAGTGGTGATGTGGACTGACAGGCCCCGACACCGTCAGAGCTCCCCTGGCCTGTGTCAGACCTCATCACAGCGAGGGTGCCGGGTCAGGGTCACACACCACAGCAGGGTGGCAGGGGAACCATTTTTAGCACTGTTTACAGATGCAGACAGTCTCACTGACTTATTCAACTAAGCCACGGCCCAGCAACAGGAAGTTTGGGGACCTGGGAACCCCAGGCGTTTCTACTCGTGACCCCTCAAGGTTAATAGAAGGCGTGGCCTGGGCTGCAGATCCCCACGTGGCCCAGCTGCTCCTTGTCTTATCCTTATGTTAGTCCTGAGAGTTCTTCAGCTGAAAACGCAACACAGACCTGACAGGGGCAAACACTTCGAAAAGCGCCACCGGGATGCATGCCGGCTGGAGCTGGGAGAGCGGGTCCTCGCCAGCTGCAGTTCTGCGGCATCCCAGGGTTCTGCCTGGGCCCAGTTCCTCATCTCCGAAATGCCCAGCAGAAACCCGCCGCTCACATTGTCATGCAGGATTCCTTACGACAGTGCCTGAGTTTTCTGGCCCGCGGAGGCCTCTCCAAGAGAGGGCTGACTTGGAAGAATGCTTAAATTGTACGTTTCATCCCAGTGGTTCTTATATTTTTCAGCTTGAGTTTATCTCGCTTGGGAAGCACGTCTGGTATCTACCAACACAGTGAAATTAAAGCGCGAGGCTGAACTTAGCATTTACAGGCTTGTTTCCGCTTGCTACATTAAATCAGTTCCTAACCCTGACCCCGGGAGAGGATTCGCTAATAGATTCCTTCTCTTAATTTTGCCTAATTTTAGAGGCCTCCCAAGAGAAAGAAAGCACATAGTTTATTGGAATTGGGATTTTACTGCCAAAATTCTCTGCTTCGTGAATTGAGAGGAAAGAGATACAAAGAGAGATCTAGTTTACCCCAAAATAATTGTGTTCCCACTTGAGTTGATACAGTAGTGTGTGTGTGTGTGTTTTTAAAGGCCTCCTCCTCAAAAATTCTTTCTCAGTATAAATATTTGTGTGTGTATTTTCTTAAACCTCAATCTTTTTCCATTACGTGAAATAGCTTTCATTCTTGGTATGCGATTCTGTTAAACAACCGATCGTCCTCAAAACTAAGCATGCTCATAATTTCCTTGGGGATTGGTTGTTAATCTTCATTTTAGTCAACTGTTCTAGTTTTCTAGGGATAATATGATTTTAATGCCTACTAAGACATATATTTGAATGGAAACCAGACATAATATATGGGAAGCACCAAGGGAGTTGAGTTACTATGATAAAGGTTTGTTTGAAACCCACTTGAGCTACAGAACAGCTGTAGTTTGTAGGCAGTTGTGTTTAAAGTATTCAAAATCTTCTCTTCTTGGTGAGAGAATAATTTTTTCTTTTTCTCTGAAAGTGAGGTTCCCAATGGAACCATACACGATGCACCCCAGAGCTGTGGTAGAGAGGAATAAGATAAGGGCCCATTTCCCTTGTGCCATGTTCTTGGAGAGGCTTGGGAAACTCCAGGTAAGGAGTGGGTTCTGTTATCTGCGGCTCATAAATCCTCCTGAGTTCTTCCCTATGTCTCCACAGTGTCTGGAATGGGCTCGACCTCTGATGGGGAGAAGACAGTGTTGTATGTGTGTGTGAGAGAGAGGGAGAGGGAGAAGGAGAGGGAGAGAGAGAAGCACTTTGTTTAATTTACACAGCCTGTATGCTTGGAGGATTTTCCCAAGTATTTTGATCTATTCAGCTTTCAGTAGGCACTGTGACTGCCATGGGAAAACCTCAAGTTCCATAGCTTTAAATCTCACCCATTTTATATCTGTGGCCCTGATCTCTCCCCCAAAGTGCTGAGATGAACACACAACTTCCAAATAGACATGTCAAGCCAACGTGGCCAAGACTCAGCGCTAGTCTCCAGCATAACTGCTCCTTCTCTTTTCTCCGCCTTGGTAAATGGCATTATTAGTTTTGAACAGCGCTGATCAGGTATTTTGTAGAAGGTTCCATGCTCTTTTTATTTTTTATTTTTTGCCCATAGAGGTCAATGTAATGGGAAGCCAACAAATGGGAACCTGAAAACACATTGAAAATTCTGTTAGAGCTTACCTGCTGTAGGTGCCTATGTAGGTGAGTTTCTGATCCCACAACCAGGAGGTTGTGGGGGCTAAGGAGGTCAGGAGAGCAGAGGTGAAGAAGGTCTTTTCCAGAAGCCCCTTGGGGATTTTCCATCAAGTCTCATTGGTCATAGGTCTACAACATGGCCACAGAAATGGAACCACCCCATGCAGCTTAGTCTAATGAAGATCCACTTTGGTTTAAATGGGAATAGGTCCTCTTCCCTGAGTCATGGCTGCCAGGAGGGAGTTGAGGGGGGTCAGGGATGGGGACAGGGTAGTGAATGGGTTTGGTAGATAGCAAACAGTATTGTCATAAAGTCCATTTATATATTATGTGTATCAGTAAAGTCCAAACGGGTCATGGCCTCCTAGGAGAACAGCATATCAGAAGCATGCTCCTTATCGAAACATGCTGGTATAGATAACTGAATTGTGATGCATCACACAGTGAAACACTGGGCACTAAAAGTGAATGGACTGCTGCTACATGCAACATCTGGATGAAACTCAAGGCTTTATGCCAAGTTAAAGCAGCTCGACAAATGACTGTGGACTGTGTAATTTTATTTATATAACATTCTAGAGAAGGCAAAGCCATAGAGACAGCAAACAGATCAGTGGTGGCTGAGAGCTGAGGATGGAGGGATGTGACCAGATACAAGGGGGGGATAAGGGAACTTTGGGGGATGATGAAAACGTTCTATGGATTAAAGAGAAAACTGCTGGTGGGTTTTGGGTGATAGTGTGAAAAGGGACAAAAGGACATTACAGGAAAGTTTATTTTGAGCGTAGGGTACAATTCTGTTGTCTTTAGAAACAGGGTCATTTGCTCAGAGTTTGGCTTGGGCACAAGGCATACATTTTGTTTCCATGTTCTTTAGATGTTCCGTGAGGAGCTGGCACACACAGGTTCTGAAGAGGGCTGAGAACACCCTTTCAAGCTGAGCTCCGGGTCCTAAATACTTGCAAAAGGCCTTACATTAATAAAAAGATGGTTCTCCTTAAGAAGAAAGCTGTGCCCACCTGATGTGGCTCGGTGGTTGAGGCCAATGCTCTATCTACTGAGCTGGGGCTGGTTTTTCTCTACAGTTAGGGCTGGGGGCTGGTTTTTAAAAACTTGTTATTGTTGATGTAAATTTGCCTCCATATGCATTAGTTATACATATCCATATCCCTGCTTCCTGATTAGTAAGCACTGGGACTTTGTAAATATGCATTCCACTCTGACATAGCATCACTCCTGATTTCCAAAGCATTATCATTCCAGCACCATGCTATAAACACAACCGTGCCCAGAAGCATGATTTTCAAAGCTGCAGATCGAGTGCTAAACTGTCATCCTACGGAAAAGGAAAAAAATCCACTTTATGCTGTAATCAGCTTGCCCGCCATAGACTCCTCCTGAGGAGATTATGCAATTAGTAGTAACAAATGCTGGGCATGCTATGACGTAAGCATCCTGTATGTCGTGGGGTGGTCACAGAATTTTGGAGGAGGTCATCAAGAGGACCCCTGGTTGGCCTCCACCCTCCCAGGCACCCAGGCAGTCAGAGGCTCCTCACCCTTCCCCTGTCCTTGGAATGTACTTCAGCCCGCGTTCCCAGTGTTCTAGGAACGCAGGTATTGTTGAGACCATCTGGGTGATATGTCTATGTGACTGAAGCCAGTTAAGGACTTCAGACCCACTTTTAAGATTCCAGGGATGGGTGTGGGGATCTACCTGTCTTGCAGCTGCCCAAGACAAGCCTCATATGTAAGTTCCCTTGTTTGTTAGACCTGCCACCCACCAATCTGGAGTGGTCTGCCTCTCTCTCCAGTCTCTCTTTGCCCTCCATGTATGGAGGCCGATTTGGGCACCAACATACGTTTTTGTTCAAAAGCAAATTTCTGGGTCCCATCACTAGAAATTTCAAGTCAACAGGTCTGAGGTGGGGTTCAAGAATCTGTATTGCTAAGTTTTAGTAAGTACCCCCATGATGTAGATGCCACCCTTAAAGACCCTTTTCTAAAAGATCTAACCAGGCACATTTTTTCTTTCATCATTTAATGGGAGGCAAAATCGATCTATTGCTTGTAGGCTTTCCTAGTAGACACAGCTAGGAAATATATATATAACATATAATATATATAATATATATAATATATATTATATATGTATATAAATATTTAAATATATATTTATATAAAATATATTTTTCTATTTGTCTAACTTAGAAATAATTTCACACCATCATTTATAATTTCAAGCTGCACTACTGGGTTTATTCTATTCTTTTCCCTTCCTATACCTGTAATTCCCTTTCCCAACTATGTGGAACCTTCCTCCCAATAGCTTTGATATATTTACTTGTTTCCTCAGGTTTCCATTATGTAAACCAATTTGTTTGCCATGTTAGCTAAATGTGTGGCCTATCTTTATAAAGTTATGTTTCTCATTTTATATATCTACAAATATGATATTCATAAAATCACATATGTCAGAAACATATGTACATATGTGTGTATAATATGTGTAATCAAATTTATGAAATTAATTATTTTCCACATGTATCTAAGAAATTATGTAACATATATTAGAAAACCAATATAATACATAAAATATATCAATATAAGAAAAATATATGTCTGATTTCATGTTTTTCCCCAGCTTTATTAAGATACTAGTAGCCTGGTGCACAAAATTTGTGCACATTAAAAGGGGATTAATTAAAGGAAATATTTTAATATTGCTATTTGCCCTTTCTCTATAATAGAAGTGTCAGAGATGAAAGAAAATTAGTAAAATGTATATGAAAACCTTCTTCCTGTCAGAGTCTGGGGCGCACCACAGGACCCAGGGTCAAGTCCCTGCCCACCCACACGTGCCTCAAAAATCGAGTGAGACTCAGACCCGGCAGGCCCCCACCCCAATTGGGCTAGATCCAGACCTGGCCAGTCCCACCCTTGTCAAGCCCCTCAGGACAGGGGATGTAGCCTCAGGCCCCTGGCTCAGCACCAGGATGGGGGGTGTGGCCCGAGGTCCCCAGCCCAGACCAGGGCAGGAGGCATGCCTTAAGGTTCCTTGTCAAGCCCCACCAGGTGAGGGACATGGCCTGAGGACCCCTGTCAAGCCCTGCCAGGCATGGGAGCACAGCCTCAGGTACCCCAGCCCAGCACTGGGAGGGGGGCACATCCTCAGGTCCCCATCAAGCCCCGCTGGGAAGCGGCACATCCTGAGTTCCCCTGACCCAGCCCTGGGGGTGCATCTTGAGGTCTCCTGTCAAGCTCCACCAGGCAGGGGGGCACAGCCTCAGGTCCCCTGGCCCGGTGCTGGGGCACGGGTGCGGCCTGAGGTCCCTGGCCTAACGCCAGGGTGGGGGGCGTGGCCTGAGGTCCCCTGTCAAGCCATGCCAGGTAGGGGATGCAGCCTGAGGTCTCCTGACAAGCACTACAGGGGCAGGGGAGGGCACAGCCTCAGGTCCCTGCTAATTGCTCATAAGGCTCCTTGTGGGAACTTGGCTTCAGCCGTGGGTGCAGCCATCTTTGTGACAGAGTGATGGTCAATTAGCATATTCCCTCTTTATTAGACAGGATTTTTAACATATGCATGAAGTTTAAGTTATATTATGTAATGATTTGATAGATATTGCAAAAATGATGAATACAATAAGATTAATCAACACTTCAACCTCTCACCTTATTTGTGTATGTGTATAACACTTAAGTTCTAATCTTCATCCATTTCTAGTGCTTGGCAGAGGGTCAAACAGGGCAGGCATTAGTTATTGTCTATTTGGATGAAAGAACTAATACATCCCTTAATCAATATAGAATGGTGGGAGATGTATGTATGAAAGGAGACCTTAAATTTCAACCTCTGGACCCTCATGGATGAAGACAGTCCAAGTCACCTATCCTTAGAAGCCTTCAGGTATTTTAATTCAAGTGTTCCTCCCAATACAATTCAAGAATAAATCTTTAATTTATTGTTGATATTGATATCAAACACCAATACCAGTTAGCACCAACACTCTTTTTTTAAAAAAAAATATTTTATTGGTTTTTTACAGAGAGGAAGGGAGAGGGATAGAGAGCTAGAAACATCGATAGGAGAGAAATATCCATCAGCTGTCTCTTGCACACCCCCTACTGGGGATGTGCCCACAACCAAAGTACATGGCCTTGACCGAATCGAACCTGGGACCCTTCAGTCCACAGGCCAACGCTCTGTCCACCGAGCCAAACTGGTCAGGGCAGCCCCAACAATCTTATTTCCACATGCAACTTCCCGGACCTTGCACTAAACGTCACATTTAAGAATTCCCACATGAAAGAATGCCATCAACTCGAGTGAGTTTACCCTTTCTAATGTTCTGTCTTCAACATTTTCCCCCCCCTCTTTCCCCAAGAATATCTGCAGAGCTGCTAACTGTTCCCGAAAGTTCCTTTGCGGCGTTTCAGATAAGAAGAATCCCCAACAGACTCCAAATCCAGCCTGTGGTGTGAATGTTGAATCAATACGAATGACGAGGTTGGTAACAGCATCCCCGAGGAGAGGATGGCGGCGGCGGCCCGTTATAATTTAGAGGGCGCCAGCTTCCCGCGTCAGCCGGAGGCTCCGAGGCTCCGGAGGGAACCCCGCCGGGCCAGGACTCCCTAGGACGAGCCTGACGCCACGGAAGTTTCCAGACGCGCCCAGCTCGGCATCGCTGAGCCACGCTGCCAGGTTTCCCGGCGGCGGCAGCCGAAGCGCCGGGAATTTTCTAGGTTTGTCTCTTCCTTGGACTGTGGGTCCCGTGCACCTCCCGCTGCGCCGCGAGCAGGTGAGCCGAGGGGGCGTGGCCTCAGGGGCGCGCGCAGGTGCCTCGCCCCGCCCACCGCCCCGCCCGCCCCGCCCACCCCGGGCCGCCGGGGTCCGGGCGCAGGTGCCGGCGTCCAGGTGCGCGCGGCGCGGCCTGCAGCTCCGCTCCACCCCCGACAGCGGGCGCCGCTGCCGCGGCTCCGAGCGGCCGCGCGGAGCGGCTCCGCGAGTGGGGGCAGCTCCTGCGCTCGGCCCTTCGCGGCGGCGGCGGCGGCCAGAGCTCCGCCCGGGCGCCGGCTTCCCACGGCGGTGCCGGCCGGGAGCGCGCGGGGGTGGAGGGCGCAGACCGACCTCCGCGGACCCGCGGGCCTGGGGCGGGAGAGGCGGGCGAGCGCGCTGGGAGACGGGCCGGGCGTCCCGCGCCCCGGCACCATGCGCCCCGCCGCGCCTCCTCCTCCTCCTCCTCCTCCTCCTCCTCGCCGGCTCCGGGCTCCCCTCTCCGCCCGCTGAGTCCCCGCGCTCGCCACCCCGGAAACTCGCTGAGACCCGGCGAGACGCCGGAGAGCCGCGCGGAGGCTGACCCAGACGTCCCCTCCGCCCCCAAGTGGCTGCGGATCCCCGTTTCTCGGGCTTCTCTCTCGCTTTAACCATGGACCTGGCGCCGGCTTGGCTTTAGGACACATTCGGAAGCCGGAGGGGAAGTCAAGGCACTTCTTTGGTTGCTAAGGTAATTGTAGTTGAGACTAAAAAAAAACCAACCCCAAAATGGGGTAGAAACAAGTGGGGGGGGAAAGGTGTTCTACAACGGCGCGCCCCCACTCCCACCCGCCCGTCCCTGTGGGTTGATGGCATTTCATCGCCTGGGTGTGGATGCCGGTCCGTTTCAGATGCGTGACAAGTGTCGGTGTGTGTGTGTGTGTGTGTGTGTGTGTGTGTGTGTGTGAGTGTGCAGTTTGGGACTGTAGAGGCAGGGGCTTACGTAAGTGGTAAGGCAAGCTGGCGTGCGGACTCGTGTGGGATGGGTGCAGGTCTGCTCGGAAAGCATGCTCCCGGGCTGGGGTGGGAAGCGCTCACCCGCTGGGTCCCCGGTGCAGAAGGTAGGTGCTCGCAGGGACTCACAGTCTCCCGGTGATCGGGCGGTGGCAGTTGGGGCAGCTTTACTTCAAAAGCAGACCGTCCTGAACTTTTCCTCCGCGTCAGCTTGCCTGTTTGTGGTTTGGGGGAAGAACCAGCCAGAGCGGTAGGGATGGGTGTGGGGGTCTGGTTGTGAGAGCTGCGGCGGAACCCAGGGGTTCCCTCTTGAGAGGGTGACAGCTGAGCTGGTGGCCCGAAGAGACCCTATGTCACCGTCACCGTCAGGCTGCGTAGCAAGTGGCCCAGAGAGACAGAAAAAGTGACCCAGAAAATTTAATTTTGTTCAGAAGGAAAGCTGCTGTATTTTTTTTTTTTTTTAATAAAGGTGGTGGAGTAGGGAGGAATGTTACTTCTTTTTCTCTTGTTGAGAGGAGTGGCATTTCCATGCTACAAACTGAAGGCATTTTGGATCCTATTGTTGGCTTGGAATCGTTCCCTGGGTGTTTATCCATACGTAGGAACTAGTTCTGCAGGGGGTTTCTTCAGTATCTTGTAGCAGCCCCAGAGTAAAACTGCAGAAATAAGCAGATTAGGTAAAGCCTAACCTTGGACCCTTGTCTCACCAAAGGGGGATGACGGGTGGAAGAAGAAGAAGAAGAACTGGACTTGTGTGTGTCCAAATGGAGTTAGATAGAGACTGAGCTACAAGTGTGTGCGTGTGTTGTCCAAAGTGGTAGACAGAAAGGAAACTGTGAAGGTTTACCTTCATATGTTAAGGCTTTTCCAGATCCATGTTCATCGGCGGATGGGGAGTTATATGGAGGGAGCACTGGGGAGTTGGTGAGAAACTTTCTGTGACTTTTTGTGTGTTCTTTATGTTGCATATTCTTATTAATTGATTAATTTTGCAATGGATGGGACTACCCTGTGAAACAAAGTGAGTTGAGGACTGAGAGGAATTTGAAGGTACTTTTTAGAGATACACCTTTATAAGCACAAGCTTCATGCTGAACTGAGAAAACCAAGATGACAGATTCTTTCTGAGTTCTCTGATATTGTTAAGCTAAACTGTTGTGTAAATATGGTGATTTTATGTACTATAAACATTGGGGATATATATATATATATATATATATATATATAAATATATATATATATATAAATATATATATATATATATATATATATATATTCCTCACCCCAATAACTTGTCCTTTCCTGAAAGTGTCTGTAAATTCTAGAAATGTCCACGATCGTAAGGTATTTTGATGACATCCATAGCCACTGGTGTTTCCTTTTTCTTCCTCATTATGTTGGTTCTTAACTTTACTTCCCTGTCTCCTTTAAAAAAAATTTAAACTAACATTCACTGATATATTGCTGAGAGCTTCAGTAAAACAATGCTAGTTTTTCTTCAAGCGATAATTTTTTCCTTATCACGTAAAACATTGCAACATTTCTGCTTTAATGGCAGAAATGTCTCTTTAAATGAGAGATTGATTTATTTGTGGACAATTTTGTGGAAGAAGATAGCCAACATAGATATATTTTTTTAAATGATCAAACATTTCTTGTGAAAGAAAACCAGTGTTTAATTGAAGCACAGTTGACACCCAATTTTATATTGGTTTCAGGTGTAGAGCGTCATAATCCAACATTTGTATGCGCTGTGCTGGGATCAATAAGTCTCTTAAAGGACATTTAGGACAATATAATTTGCCAGTCATTTTGGATGTCTGATTGACCACAGGGACAGAATTTTATGTGAAAATAGGATCGTTCTGTTTCTTATTTCTCTGACGTTCTCCCAGGCATTTTATCTCTCCAACTCTTCCGAGTTTGCCAGGAATTGCTGAACAGTCTGCTTTGTGCCAGGGGTTAAACATCAGGGAGATATGAGTAAGGAGCTCTGTGTCATATCAACATTTTTCAAAAGAGATGCTCTCCGAGATGTCAGTGCTGGGATTAATTTTCCTTCAGCCTCACAGTTAGCTCATCTTCATTCGGAATGCTTTGAACCCGGGAAAGCATTTAACCTCTTCATTTTCAGTGCCAGCTGGAAGGAATATATTTACCAAATTCCATCTTCATTGTGACATATGGCATGATATAAATAATTACTACACACACACTGTCCTGCTGTATGGAGAGAAATAGGGTTACAAAATAAACCTTCATGTTGAGTGACATGCATGTAACATTTCAAGAAACAGTTTTACTGCTTTTTGTTTTTTGTTTAATATTATTACTAAAGTAATATCTGACCATTGGGGGAAAATGGGGAAACTACAAAGAACGAAAGGACATCTCTAATTCTCCCACAGAAGGCAAACCATTGCATACTATATATTTTTTCAGACTTTATTCTGATCACATTATTCATTGGACTTTTATTTTTTTACTCCTGCCTGCCACCTCCCCTACAAATTTCAGATCTTGTAAAGGAAACTTGGATCTGTGTTAAAGGTTTAGAACATTATTGCTAGTTTTCTGGATGGTTTTGATAGATTGGGCTTTAATTTCTGTCAGTGGTCCTTATTTTTAAACACAGCAGTTTCTCTGCTTATGTGTTTTCTTTGAAAAGCAAGACTTGCACTTTGGGTCAGTAATACTTGGGGCTCCCTGTGAGACCTAGGGATTAAAGCCGCAGAAAAGAAATGGAACAAGGGCCATGTCGGGTGGGAGACTTCAGCTCTGTTTTCAGTCTCTCCACCAACTCCTCATGTGACCTTTGGCCCCAGGACCTGTTCCTCCAAGGACAAATGATACTTTTAGATTTAGCTCAAGAAGCTAACAATATATTTGTTGTTTTCACATTTGATGAGGATCATCTTTATTTGAAGTGGGCTTTTTTAAACACAGATGGTGGGGTCATCCCCAGGGTTTCTGACTCAGTTGGTCTGGAGCAGTGGTGGGCAAACTCACTCATCCGCAGAGCCAAATATCAACAGTACAACAAATGAAATTTCTTTTGAGAGCCAAATTTTTTAAACTTGAACTTCTTCTAACTCCACTTCTTCAAAACAGACGCACCCAGGCTGTGGTATTTTGTGGAAGAGCCACACGCAAGGGGCCAAAGAACCGCATGTGGCTCGTGAGCCGCAGTTTGCCGACCAGGGGTCTGAAGCGTTCCCAGATGATGTTGACCCTGCTGGTCTGGGGACCACATGGAGAACCAGGTAGTAGGCTCTTGGGGGGCAGAAGCGCTGTTTTCCTTTCCTTTGCATCCACCTGTTCCATGCCAGCAATGTACCTGCCAGTAAGGGCTCGGCAAGCATTGGTTGAATGAATATCAGTTTCTCCGTGGGGGAAAAGCTTCCTGAAGTAGTCAAGAGAAAAAAGATCATCATCCAGAATATGAAACTATTAAGGCTGTAATGAGAGTAATAATCAGTCATGAAATGAAGTTCTTCAAACTACAAGAAAAGCAAAAAGGCCCACAAGCCGGCAGTTAAAATGCACATTAACCCTAATGAGTTACATTAAATAACAACTCAGAGTACCTGCTTGAGATGTTACAAACCATGGAGCTTATCAAATGCTTTACGGTTGCCTCCCAGAGGCAATTCATTTTCTGCCACATCGACATTCCAGGACAGGGAGGAGGGAGGAGATTCACTATTAATTACCCTAACTACCAGCGCAGCAGCTAGAGAAAGGAACAGTCCAGGTGCTACCCCAACACACACACACACACACACACACACTCTCTCTCTCTCTCTCTCTCTCTCTCTCTCTCTCTCTCTCTCACACACACACACACACACACACACACACACACACACTTACATGCACACACACTCAAAAGGCAAAGCAATGCTCACTGGAGCCCACAAACATTGTATGAGATAGGAGACTGAGGAAACTAAGAGAGGGCATCGAGGGGGTGCATTTGATGACTAGGAGAGTCTAGCCGGCTGAAATGCCCCTCTTCTGGTCACCCTTGTGTGGCTACTTTGTGTCTTCCTTTGTACTGACATGTTGGAAACATAGGCTACAGCCCTTTTCATGTTTGGCAACTTTAAAGAGATGTGTACACATTTGAATATAAGCAAAGTAGCTGCTCATGTCGCTGAGGCTACTGAAGTGAGCGGTGGTGGAGACTGGCTGTCTTGGCTTTTCTAAATACTCAGGTAAGGCCACCAAAGGAAAAGCCATCTTTAGTTCCTGCAGGGTGGAGGTCCCACTAGGGCCTGCCTTGCCCATGCTATTTTCTTGCCCAGGAGGGAGTGCATGTTAAACAAAGGCTTCTGAGATGAGGATCCCACATGAGATGAACTAGTGGTGACAACCCCTGGAAGTTCCTGAGGCATGTGTATCAGCCCCAGGCCCTGACAGAGAACCATGACCCTTGACTCTTCAGTAGCACAACACGCACAACCCTGTTAATTGTGTTTTTGAACCTCAGTTTCCTCGTCTGTAAAATGGGGATTAAAAAAACAACAACTATCCCTTGAGTGTGTATGGCTGTGAGGAGTAAATAGGATCCTGTGTAGTGTCCCGGGCAGAAGGGACATAGTAACTATTTTCTAATAATATTGAGAATCAATTGTTGATTTGAAACCTCAGGAATCCCCTGGGTAAAATCTGAAACCAGTTTCTATACATGGAGTGCAAAGAAAGACACAGACCACCCGGGTTGGTAGGTGGCAGACTTAATAATCAAGGGAATTTACATAGGAAGGTTGGGCAACCACAAGAATAGATTTCCACACCCACCCACTAGAATCTTAAAAGTTCCTATAGCCGAAAATGGTTTGGCTCAGTGGATAGATCGTCAGCCTGCGGACTGTAAGGTCTCAGGTTCGATTCCGGTCAAGGGCATGTATCTTGGTTGCGGGCACATCCCCCGTAGGGGGTGTGCAGGAGGCAGCTGATCCATGTTTGTCATCGATGTTTCTAGCTCTCTATCCCTCTCCCTTCCTCTCTGTAAAAAGTCAATAAAAATATATTTAAAAAGTTTCTATAGAGGCCTTACTAGGGTTCGCTCACATATTCAGGCCAGATGGTCTCAGCAGCATCTTACAGCCTCACATCTTGAAAATGGTTCTCACTGTGGAGACAGTGGGCAGAAGGGTCATTCCAAGGACAGGGAGGGGCGAGGAGCTTCCCACTGCCAGGATCCAGATCTTGGGTTAACTGGCGGTCACATCCTCTCCATGACCTCCTCCGATAAGAGTCTGCTTGGAAATAAGTATTTCAGGGTAATGGTTTCCCTCTTATTATTATTATTTTTTGGTCTGTTCATGAGGACTTGCTGTATCAGCCCAGCATCTGAGGGCCTCCTCAGTCCCTGGAGAACCCTGCTCCATAGTTGTAACGTTGGATTAGAGGAGGCTTGTAGGAAGCAAGTAGCCCAGACACTCGTGGAGAGGGTGGGTGAAGATCTTCCTTTGTGGTAGCCAAAGGTGTATGTGTTTCCTGGAGCCCAAGGCCATTAGTCGCGGCCGGAAGAGAAGGGCAGCCTGGGGACCGCTGCCACATGGATATCTCTTGTGCCAGGCGGTGACCCATACCCGGAACAAGGCCATGCATTATATTTTGTCTGTATCCTTGGTATCTCTTACAGTTCTTGGCACATGGTAGGAGATGGTGAATGTTTGCCGAGTTACTGACGTTCAGAGCGACAGCTATGGGAGGGAGAAAATGGGAGAAAGGCGTGGGCCAACTGGGTGCAGGTACATAGACAGGTATGCGTATGGATGCATGGACTGGTCTGAATGTGGGTGCATGGACAGGTGTAGTGTGAATGCAAGTGCAAATAGTTATAATCTCCATTCTTATTTTTTGCTTGATTTTGCCTAGCTAGATCTACCTCAAACCCTGTTTTGTAATTATCCTATATAATAAAGATGTAATATGCAAATAGTGTTACTCCGTGAAGCGTAATGACTGACTACATAAGGACAGGATCACAGATCAGCAGGAGGGTGGGGCAGTGAGCTACAAGTAGGTGGCAGAGAGCTACAGGAGGGGGCTGGGCAGCAAGCTATAAGGTGGGGGAGGGCTGGAGGGAGCTACAGGAGGGCATCAGTGAGCTACTGGCGCATGGATTCATGCACAGGGCTACTAGTACATTAATGTTTGTCTTTCCCACTTGACTGTGGTCTGGTTTTCTTATAACCATAATTTTATTCTGCCGAAGCACAAAGCTATACATGTAGTAAATGGTTGAGAAAAAAATGGTTTTCTAAACAAAATGTTGCCCAGTCTACAAAGCTATGAATCTATCATATTGCAGTGGACTGATCTAATGAAATAACAGTCAGCATTTATAAAAGATTTTTTTTTTCAAATCAAAGCCCACGGCATAGTTGGGCTTTCAAATTAAGAGGAATTAGTTGGTATTGCTCCCATTTTACAGATGAAGAAACCAAACCTGAAACAGATGTTCAGTCACTCACCTGAGGCTAGATGGTTATTGAGTAGAGACACCAAGATTTAAACTCAGCTCTTATCTGACCCCAAAGTCCCGAGTCTCTCTATATATCACAAGGCGGCGAATAGAAATCCAACCTTTGAGATCTTCATTTCAGTTGTCTTGAAGATGATAGAAATAAACAGAACATTAACAATGAGGGATATTAAGTGAAAAGAAGGTGTGGAATTTTATTAGGCAGGCTGGCTAGCAAATAGATGACAAAGACAGTAACTACATCTCCATTCAGAGAGAGAACATTATATAGTGTAATCAGATCCGGAAGAGGCAGGCTGTGGGAAATAGAAATTTCATAGTTGAAGAGAGGAATCACGGCAAGCTTTTCAGGTAAGAGGTATTGATGGTAATTGGTTGTTAAACCAATTACTGTTTGCTCTCAGAGTGAGAACTAACTTTTCTTTCATTTTTGGTAGAGACACTCTTTCCCCCTTAAAAGGTGGCCCAACAGCCACCCCTGTGCGACAATGAATGGCATCTGGACTGGATCCCAGGGCTGGGAAGCATTAGGGGTGGGTGAGAGCTGTGTTAAAGCAAAGAGACTGAGCTGCTCAGAAAACCCTGTTGTTGCCACACATTTTTAATCATTAGCAGCTAATTCCAATTAGAAAGTGTTGGGTAGCTCTCCATTGCCCAATCCAAAACCAGACACTTGTTTGAGCTGTGCTTCTTTCTGTTTGTGACCTCCCGGGAAGAAAGACAACCACTTAAAAAAAAATGTCCGGTGTCTTCTTCTCTCAAGCTGCCATGGAAGTGCTACGGTGTTCAGATTCCAAACCAAGCAGGAAGATGCCATTATATTATTTGCTGACCATACTTCCTAAAACAAAGACTGATTCAGCAGCTGGTCAAAATAGAAAGCATGCATTCTGAAAGGATAAATGTATTGATTCTATTTTAGATTCTTTTTTTTTTTCTTTTGAGGGGAAGGTACTTTAACTTTGAGAGTGGCAGGTAGTAGGCACTTGGCTGCTAGCTTCGCCCTTAGGCAGCGGTATGTGACATTAGAGGAAATGACTTAACACTACTGAGGCAGGAGAAACTGTGATTTCTCTGAGGGCATTACTGAAAGAGAGCGTTCCTGGAAATCTCTGATTTAGTTAGGGGAAGGGAGAGGAGGGGGAATTCTTACTCTAGTCCAGTGGTCGGCAAACTCATCGGTCAACAGAGCCAAATATCAGCAGGACAACGATTGAGATTTCTTCTGAGAGCCAAATTTTTAAAACTTAAACTTCTTCTAACGCTACTCTTTCAAAATAAACTCGCCCAGGCCATGGTATTTTGTGGAATAGCCAATCTCAAGGGGCCAAAGAGCCACATATGGCTCACGAGCTGCAGTTTGCTGACCACGGCTCGGCTCTAGTCACCCAGTTGGTGTAAGGTCTTCCCCGCTCCTCTCCCTGCTTGTCCGCATTGGTTGTAAGTCCTACTCCCGAACAACTTTTCTGGATGATGATGATGATGATGATGATCAGATATGGCTGTTTTCAAGAAGTTGAAAATTCTGGGGGGGGGGGGGAATAGAGAAACAGACACATATAGGTGGAATGAGGGAGGGGTTGAGTGGGTGAGTTGGACACTGGAGGGCCAATGGGTTAGGTAGCAAGAGTGTGCTTGAGTTGTTTCATCGTAGGTATAAGGACAGAGGTACAAATAATTTTTAATACCCCTCTACTGAGCGCCAGGTCTTTAGAAATCTTTTAGGCAGGATAAATCTGTCGATGAACTTTAAACTCATGGGGAGACAGGGATAGGTGAAAGAGGGATAATGTTGCAAGCAAAACTGTTTAATAAATATTTATGTTCACCAAAAGACAACTGAGAAAACAAAGTTGAGTATGAGTGACATTTACCTCACCTTCTGTTGGTAATAGAGGGTGTGCCGCAATGCATTTCTAGTTACTTCTTACTGTTTATCCGAAGATTACGCCCCTGCAGTGAAATACGTACATGTGCTTTTGCTCTATTGCAGTCAATGCACAATTCCTATGCAAGTAGGCATTTCCCCCACTGTGTCGGGCTCTCAGTCCAAGTGGTCAATGCCTTTTAGACTTTCAGACTGAGAGGGTGACCACTGACGCCTGGATCTTCCTGTGGCTCAAGGGTAAAGTGGACAAATTTGGAATAAACTTTATATCACTTGCGTGGCATGACTGATTCGGAAGTTCTCAGATATCTCACCCCAATGCATAGGGTATTGAGCTTCTTGCCAAAGTATGCTATCAATTCCAGGTTTTCATTTCTTTGGCTTCCTTTAGCTTTCAAATGCATCTCTGCAAAAACTACCTTCCTTGCCTGTTATCTGGCTTACAACCCCCTCCCCAGCTTAAAAAAATCTGTTTAATGCCCAGTTTCTTATATTTTCTAATTGTCCTCAACAGGAGCAACTAGGCTGGCTCTCAAAAGTGTATTTGGAGCTCTGGCCGGGTTGGCTAGTGGATAGGGCATCGGCCCACAGACTTAAGGATCCCAGGTTCAATTCAGGTCAAGGGAATGTACCTCTGTGTAGGCTCCATCCCAGGCCCTGGATGGGAAATGTGCAGGAGGCAACCAATGGATGTGTCTCTCACATCAATGCTTTCCTCTCTCTGTATTTCCCACTCCCTTCCACTCTCTCTAAATATCAATGGAAAAATATCCTTGGGTGAGGATTACCAGCAACTAGAACAAAAATAAAAGTGTATTTGGAGATAGATTGGTTTAAGTTGAGTTTTGGGAATTATTGGGAATTCTTGGTGGGAGAAAGTTCCCTGTGGTTGAGATGGGTCATGTTGTTAATTATATGAAGATGAACAGTACTTGACAAGACTAGAAATGCAAATTAGGACCAGTCTATTGAGGGACTTAAATGTCACATAGATGATGATGATGGTTCTTGGTGATGATCATTATGATGGTAATGATGGTGATTCAAGGCTCTCAAGGATGTGGACAAAAAAAAACACACAGAGACAACAAGATGGCGGCAGAGGTAAAAGCCTAACTGCAGCCGCACTCAACAATTTCAAAAAATACAACTAAAATATAGAGTGGACACTATCCAGAACTACAGGAAAGTTGACTGACTGGAAATTCTACAACTAGAAGGAAAGAGAAAACCAGAAGGCAAACCAGAGGAGCTGTAAAAGCCTGAGGTACAGAGGCACGGTCGGAGAGGAGGGGCAGCTGAGTTCCTGGCTGGCGTTCCCTAGCGGGAAGGAGATAAAAGCTCCGGACTGTGCTGAACCCCAACTCCGACTGCACTGAACCCCAGTTCTGGGCGAGACCCCGGGGTCCAGGCTCATACAGAGGGAATCTGGCTGTAAGGCGGAAGCTCAGCTGAGCAGCAAAAAGGCAGAGCCCCTGAGTCGCACACATTGCGCGCAGAAGAGGGACTGTTCGCTGAGCTGCTGAATTGCCCCAGCGGGAAGGACTCAAAAGCTCAGGACTGTGCTGAGCCCCAGTTCTGACTGCACTGAACCCCAGTCCTGGGCAAAACCCTCAGGCTCCAGCCTCATACAGAGGGAATCTGGGCTGTAAGACAGAAGCGTAGGGGAGCAGCGAAAAGCAGAGCCCCTGAGTCGCGCACATTGTGCGCACAGAGGACAGACTGTTGTTTGGGCCGCGAGATCGCCCTAGCGGGAAGGAGACATAAGCTCCGGACTGTTCTTAACCCCACTTCCAACTGCTCTGAACCCCAGTTGTGGGCTTGTTGGGGGAGACACTACACTGTCTGGTAGCAGGAGAAACTCTAGAGTGCCTTTCTCTCAGAGGTGCTTGCAGTGAATACCAAAGGACCCTGAGGCACACTGAGACTCAGGAACCTCAGAGGGCGGGGCTAACCGGAAGCCAGGGCTGTAGGCTCCACCCTGAAACTGCCCCATCCAAGCTGAACTCAGAGAGGCTTTTGCAGGTTTCCAAGTCTAGTGGAATAAGGTTGTCTCCTGGCATAGACACAGCTGATCCTCCCAACCTACCAACTCAGGGAAGCAGCGAAAATGCCGAAACGAGGAAACAGATCACAAACGAAAGAAATGGAGGACAAAAAGCGACTGGATATAGAATTCAAAGCCACACTTATAAGGTTGTTCAACAATCTCTTAGAAAAGGCCGATAAAATAAATGAGACCTATGAGGATATGATAAGGGATCAACAAGAAATAATGAAGGATCAACTAGAAATAAAGAATACAATCTCTGAAATAAATAATATTATACAGAGTCCTAAAAACAGATTGGAAGATTGCAAGGATCAACTCCAAGATTTGGAACACAAAGAGCCAGAGGACACTCCTCCACAGAAGCAAGAAGACAAGAGAATCCAGAAAGTTGAAGATAATGTAAGAAACCTCTGGGACAACTTCAAGCGAACCAACATCAGAATTATGGGCATCCCAGAAGATGACAGAGAGCAAGATACCGAAAACATATTGAAAGAAATAGTGACAGAAAACTTCCCCCACCTGGTGAAAGAAATAGACTTACAAGTCCAGGAAGCACACAGAACCCCAAACAAAAGGAATCCAAAAAGAACCACACCAAGACACATCATAATTAAAATTCCAAGAGCTAAAGACAAAGAGAGAATATTAAAAGCAGCAAGACAAAAGCAGGTAGTTACCTATAAAGGGGCACCCATACGACTGTCAGCTGATTTCTCAACAGAAACCATGCAGGCCAGACGGGAATGGCAAGAAATATTCAAGGTGATGAACAACAAGAACCTACAGCCAAAAATACTCTACCCAGCAAAGTTATCACTCAGAATCGAAGGCCAGATAAAGAGCTTCACAAATAAATTTAAGCTAAAGGAATTCATCACTGCCAAGCCAGAATTATATGAATTGCTAAAAGGGGTTCTTTAGGAAGAGGAATAAATTAAAGATAAAAATTATAAACAAACACGTAACTATCAACAAGTGAGTCTAAAAACCAAGGGAAGTAAAAATCATGATGAACAATATTAACTGGTGAATATAAAAAAATCAGAGGTATGGAAGGGGAGTGGACTGATGATTCTTGGGGAAATGGGGAGTGGAGCGGGGCGGGAAGAGACTGAACATAAACTGCACCTATGGATGAGGACAATGGGGGATGGGGAAAGGGCAGAGAATTGAATGGAAACTTGGTGTAGGGGAGCAATGGGGGGGGATGGGGAACATTTGTAATAATATGAACAATAAAGATTTATTAAAAAAAAAACAAAACACACACACAAAAAAAACTAAAGTAAAATTCAAACCAACTTAAGCAAAAAGGAATTTATCTGATTCATCTATCTAGGAATTCAGGCATGTCTGGATCCAGGAACATAAATGCTATCTCAGCACTCTTACTTGATACCTAATCATCTTGACTACGTATATGGTCATTGATATGTCTACTGTTCTATCCTTTTAACACAGGGAAGGGATGTTTTTACTTATAATACAGTGTCCTTATCTCAGCGAAGGATCCTGATTAGTCCCGATTAGAGTCATATGTCTACCTCAATGCAATCAATGTGTTTAGTGATACAGCATATTCTGGCCAGGATAGTTCACAGGCCCACCTTTTCCTATCAGAGGAAGCAAATTTGATAGCAAAAGAATACATTGGGCAATCAGAAACAGTAATTGCATACATCTTCTAAACTGGCCGAAGGATGTTGGGATTTGTTTGCTGGGCAGTGGAAAGTTATGAAGAATGAATGCAGAGTATTTCAACCACTCTTTGAGAGTTCTGAAATCTTTTAAAGAGTTGGGAGACTTTCACTATCCAAAATGTAGTTTTCAGATAATGTGAGGCACCCCTTCAATGGTGTGTTTCTAATCTCATTTCACTTCTATACCAGCTCTCTCATTCAATGGTTATTACTTCTGGTCTATGCCTACAGCATAAACACCAGGGTGTGTGTGTGGTGGTGACAGACACAACCTCTGGGTCCTCCACCATTCCTGTGACCATATGCCTGCAATTATGTATATATTTTTTGCATTGCTCTTTCTGAGATGTCTCAAGTCCCACCTTGCAAACTGGAGATTCTATTCTTTTGTCAGAATATTTTGCACTTTTCTTCTTTAAACATAGAATTCTGTTAATATAACATATTTTTAAGGAAGTATACAAATCATTGCTTGATGAATTATCAACCATGTTATATCTCCCAAGAGATAGAATATTACATTTCTCTCAGAAAACACCTCATGTGTCTTCCCTTTCCCCTAGTGGTCACCACTAACCTGATTTCTGTCACCATATGCTTTCATTTTTGAAATATATGACATATTTATGGAAATACACACACACAGACCCCCTCCCCCAACACACACACAGACCCACATATATACTCTTTTGTGGCTTTTTATGCACAACATTGATTGAAAAATTAAACAATGAATTTATTGTGATGTATAGCAGTAGTTTATTACTCTATAGCAATCCACTCTAATATTTTACCAACTGTTTATTCATCTACTGTTGATAGACATTTGGGATGTTTTCAGTTTAGGGCTATTATGAATAATGTTGCTATAAACTTTTTTATATGTGATTTTGGTGCACATAGAAATGCATTTTTGTTTTGTATACACCTAAGACTGGATTGCTGGAACATGGAGTGCATATATTCAAGTTTAGTAAGTCTTTACAAAGAGTTTTTCTAAGTGGTGTATCAATTTATACTCCTGTCATCAGTTTATGAGTGTTTCAATTTTTCTACATACTGTTAACACTTGGAATTGTCAAACTTTTACATTTTAATCATTAAGGTGGGTGTGTAATGTTGTCTCATGGTGGTTTCAATTTTCCCTAGTAACTAATGATGTTGTGCCTTTTTAATGTGTTTTGTTTTGGACATTTTTATTTAATCTTTTGTGGTCCCTATTTAATTTCATTGCCCAGTAATCAATTGGATTGCCTATCTTTTTATTTTATTTTATTTTATTGATTTACTGTAGGAGTTTTCTTTTGTTTCTCAATTTTTAAATTAAGGTATTATATGGGTATGTACCTTACCAATCCCCACCCCACTCCCACACATGCCCTCCCTCCCCAGAGTTTTTTGTCCATTGGTTATGCTTATATGCATGCATACAAGTCCTTCTGTTGATCTCTTATCTCCTTCATATCTTCCTACCCTCCCTGCTGTAATTTGACAGTCTGTTTCTTTTACTGTCTCTGTATCTATCCTTTTGTTCACCAGTTTATAATGTTCCTTATTATCCATAAATGAGTGAAATCATGTGCTGTTTTTCTTTCATTGACTGGCTTATTTCACTCAGCATAATGTTCTCCAATTCCATCCAGGTCGCTGCAAATGATAAAAATTCCTTCTTTTTTATGGCAGCATAGTATTCCATTGTGTAGATGTACCATAGTTTTCTGATCCAATCATCTGCTGACGGGCACTTAGGCTGTTTCCAATCCTAGCTATTGTAAATTGTGCTGCTATGAACATAGGGGTGCATATATCCTTTCTGATTGGTGTTTCTAGTTTCTTAGGATATATTCCTAGGAGTGGGATTACTGGGTCAAATGGGAGTTCCATTTTCAGTTTTTTGAGGAAACTCCATACTGTTCTCCACAGTGGTTGCACCAGTCTGCATTCCCACCAGCAGTGCACAAGGGTTCCTTTTTCTCTGTATCCTTGCCAGCACTTGTCGTTTGCTGATTTGTTGATGATAGCCATTCTGACAGGTGTGAGCTGGTACCTCATTGTCATTTTGATTTGCATCTCTTGAATAATTAGTGACTTTGAGCACGTTTTCATGTGCCTCTTGCCCTTATGTCTTCTTTTGAAAAGATTCTATTTAGGTCCATTGCCCATTTTTTAATTGGATCATTTATCTTCCTTTTATTCAGTTGTATAAGCTGTCTGTAGATGTTGGAGATTAAGCCTTTATCAGTGATAACATTTGCAAATATGTTCTCCCATATAGTGGGCTTTCTTGTTGTTTTGTTGATGGTTTCTTTTGCTGTAAAAAAGCTTTTTATTTTTATGTAGTCCCATTTGTTTATTTTCTCTTTAGCTTCCATTGCCCTAGGGGCAGTATCAGTGAAGAAGTTCTTTTGGCATATGTCTGAGATTTTGCTGCCTGTGGATGCCTCTAGTATTTTTATGGTTTCCCATCTTATGTTTAAGTCCTGTATCCACTTTGAGTTTATTTTTGTGTATGGTGTAAGTTGGTGATCTAGTTTCATTCTTTTGCATGTATCTGTCCAATTTTCCCAGCACCATTTATTGAAGAGACTGTCATAATTCCATTGTATGTTCATGCCTCCTTTGTCAAATATTAATTGAGCATAGTGATTTGGGTTGATATCTGGATTCTCTATTCTATTCCACTGATCCATATGTCTGTTCTTGTGCCAGTACCAGGCTGTTTTGAGAACAGTGGCTTTGCAATACAGCTAGAAATATGGTATTGAGATACCTCCTACTTTATTCTTCTTTCTCAGGATTGCTGTGGCTATTCGGGGTCTTTTTTGTTCCAGATGAATATTTGGAGGTTTTTTCCTAGGTCTATGAAATATGCCATTGGTATTTTAATGGGGAGTGCATTGAACCTATAAATTTCTTTGGGGAGTATGGACATTTTGATGATGTTGATTCTACCAATCCATGAACATGGTATGTTCTTCCATTTGTTTACATCTTCCTCTATCTCTTTTTTTAGTGTCATGTAGTTTTTTGCGTATAGGTCTTTTACCTCCTTAGTTCAGTTTATTCCTTGGTATCTTAATTATTTTGGTGCGATGGTAAATGGGATTTGCTTTTTTAGTCTCTCTCTCTCTGTAAGTTCACTATTGGTGTATAGAAATGCCATAGATTTTTTGGTGTAATTTTGTATCTGGCTACATTGTCAAATTCATTTATTAAATCTATTAGTTTTTTGATGGAGTCTTTTGGTTTTTTTTTTATGTACAATATCATGTCATCTGCAAATAAGGACAATTTTACTTCTTTTCCAATTTGGATGGGAGTTTTCTTTTTTAAAACAAATATTTTTACTAGTTATGTGTATTTAAAATATCTTTTCCTATTCTGTGGCTCTTGACATTTAATTCTCTTTCAATGAATAGGAGATCTTACTTTTAATGTAATCCAATTTGTCAAACTCTTCCTTTATGCTTTTTTTTTTTTCTGTGCCTGCTTAAGGAATTTTTGCCTACCTTAAGGTCATGAAGCTGTTCTCCCAATTTTTTGGAAGCCCTCTTGTTTTGCATTTTACTTTTAAGAAAAAAGAAAATCCACCTGAGGTTTTTGTCTATGGCATTAAGAGAGGATCCATATTTATTTTGTTTTTCTGAATGTATGTCCAGTTAACCCAGCACTATTTATTGAAAAATCTCATTTTATCCATTGATTTGAAATGCTACCTTTGTTATAAATCGGTTAGGGTCATTTATATGTGGGTCACTTTCTGCTTTCAAGCCCCTTTCATTGTTCAAGTTGTCTATTCATATACTCATACCACACTGTCTTAATTAATATAGCTCAATAAGTCTTGATATTCAGAAGTGTATGCCCTCCAGCTATGTTCTTATTTAAGAATAGCTTGGTTATTCTTAGCCATTTGCATCACTATATAAATTTAAAATAATCTTTTGATGAGATTTTGATTGGGAATGCATTAAATCTCTAGCCATAATTAATGTCTTTAGAATGTTGATTATTTCAATTCATTAATATGCTATAGCCCTTCATTTATTTAGACCTGTTATTTCTGCTAGTATTTTGTATTTCTCTATGTTCTGTTGATATTGTACACCTTTACTGAGATATAGTCTTAGTATTTGAAGTTATTTTATACATTACTAGAGGCTTGGTGCATGAAATTCATGCACTGGGTGGTGGTGGTGGTGGTGGTGGTAGTGGTGGTGGTGTCGGTGTCCTTCAGCCAAGCCTACACTTTCTCCAATATGGGACCCCCTTGGGGCAGTTGAATATCCCTCTCACAATCCAGGACTGCTGGCTCCTAACCATTTGCCTGCCTTCCTTCCTGATTGCCCCTAACTGCTTCTGCCTGACAGCCTGATCACCCCCTAACTGCCATCCCCTGCTGGCCTAGTTGCCCCCAACTACCTTCTCCCGCTGCCTGATCTTGTCCTCAACTGCCCTCCCCCAATCTTGTGACAACATGGGGGCAGCCATCTTGTGATGACATGAGGGTGAGACGCCACCTAGGCTTTTATTAGTATAGATAAGTGGTATCACTTAAAAATATAATTTCCCAGTTATCGTGAATACATACAATCCGTTTTTATATAGTGACGTCGTATCCAGTGATTTTGCTAAACACACTTATTAATTCTAATAGCTCCATGTAGGTTATTATGGACTTTCCATGTATACAATCAAATAACTGGCAAAACAGTGTTTACTTTTTCCTTTGCAATCATTATGTCTTTTATTACTTAGTTATTTATTTATTTTGCCTGTTGACTTGGCTAAGACCTCTAGTATGATGGTGAATAGAAGTGGTCATAGTGGGCATTCTTGTCTCATTTCTAATCTCAGTGGGAAAGTTTTCAAAGTGTGACTATTAAATATTATGGTTGTTGCGTTTTATACTATCCTTTATCAGATTAAGCAGTTCTTTCACATTCAAAATTCGCTAAGAGTATTTTCATGCATACACGTTGAATTTGACCGCATGGTTAAGGCAATAGTTGCATGGAATGTCCAGCTCACCTCCTTTTTCCACCCCCCACCCAACGCCCCCCCTTCCCTGGTCACATATGTACTCATTACCTTGGCAGCTCTCTTTTTAAAAAAGTTTTATCAACCTTTTCTAGTTCTTAAGTGTTGTTCTGTTATAGGTTAGAGACCCTCATTGTAGGAAGCGGTACACTCTAATTGTATGATGCTTGTCTTCTACACAGTAACAAAAGCCCCTCAGAAACCCATTCAAAAACCTGTTATTTCTTTGACCTGTATTGCTTCTGCCTGATGAGCTTTATGAATATATCTTTCTTTTGTTACATCTGCTATCTCCAGCAGATGAAAAGCCTGCTATTGCTGCTCCAAGTGCTTGCATTATGAAGCATAGGAGAGATGCACCGATATTTAAATGCCTAGGTTGAGGGTAAAAAGAGACTGATTTTTGCCTATTCTTAAAAAAAAAATGAAGAAAGAAAACAACAAAATTCCAAGGAAACAAAACTGACATTCTTCTTTAAAAGAAGCCAAGAGGAGTGCTTTTCTTCTTGGACCCCCTGGGAACACGTCATCCTTTTTATCTCTGAGTCATCCCCGTCTTGTGTGTAAAAATTGGCAACGCTCCTCTGTCACTCCTACTTCTTCTCTAGCAGTCACACAACCTTTCATGTAAGCCAAGAGGGTAATAAAATGTTACTTCTGCAGTCCCCGGAGTCGTAAGTAGTATTAGTAATATTCAGCAGTATAATCTTAGCACCCATACTTATAAAATGTAAGTTCTCTCATGTGAGATGAGAGGCATTGAAGCTCTCAAGACCCAAATTCTAGTGCTGGCTCTATCACTAACCAGCAAAGATGACAGTAGAATATAACTCGGTTTCTCCAGGCCTTAGTTTCATCCTCTGAAAAAAATTAAGTGATTGGACTTGTTCAGGGAACATAAAACATATATATTTTTAATCTATGCTTTCATTTTCACAAAATCGTTTATGTGAAGGACCAAATAGTAAATATTTTGATCTCTGCAGGCCATATGGTCTCTGTTGCAACGATGTAACTCTGCTGTTGCAGCATAAAAGCAAGCCATTACAGTCAGTAGACAAATGGGAGTTTATTTATCAAACTTCATGGACACAGAAATTTGATATTTATAGTTTTCATGTATTACTAAATATTCTTTCAACTTTTGTTGACAATTTAAAAAAAATGTAAAGACCATTATTAGCTCATAGATTATACAAAAACAGGCAGGCAGCTAAGTTTGTACCCCAGGCCCACCTCTGCCAATCTTGAGCTAGTTGGTGGTCAAGGTTATCCTGGAACTCTGTGTTAGACATTGGTATTGTAGTCTTTTAAAGCATAGCATTTCTTATTTTCCATGAACATTGTTCAAAGGAGTCTTAATCCTTTTTCTTAAGTTAATTAAGAATTAGACGACAGAAGACTTTATTTTTTCCTTAGTTTATTTCTTCTCCGATGCTTGTTCTTTCTTTTTGTAGACCCAAGTTTCCGACCTATTTAATTTTCTTGTGTCTGAAAAACTTCCTTTAGCATTTCTTGCAGGGCAAGTTTGCTGGTGAACTTGCTCAGTTTTTCTTTGTTTGAGAACGTTGTTATTTTTCCTTCACTTTTGAAGGGTAATTTCACTAGACATAGAATTCTAGGTGTGTGGTGTTTTTCTTTCAACGTTGTATTTCACTCTACTCTCCCATCTGTGTTGTTTCTGTTGAGAAGTCCTGTATAATTGTTATACTTGTTCCTTTATATGTTAAGGTTTTTTGTTTTTTCTCTCTTTTGGTTTCTTTCAAGATTTTCTCTGTCTTTGATTTTCTGCACTTTGAATATAATACGCTTAGGTGTAGTGGTTTTTGTTCTTGTTTTTTCAACCCTGTCTGGTGTTTTCTGATCTTCCTGATTTGTGGTTTGGTGTATGTCATTAACTTTGGAAAGCTGTCAGTCATTCCTCCTTCGAATATTTCTTTTACTCATTTTTCTTCTCCTCCTGCTGTTACAATTACACTTATGTTACATCTTTTGCTATTGTAACACAGTTCTTAGATATGCTATTCTATTTTTAAGAAAATTCTTTTTCTTTCTCATTTGGGAAGTTTCTATTAATCTTCATTGAATTTCACTGATTCTTCCCTTGGCTATTTAGAGTCTACTAATGAGCATTCCTAATTTATTACAGTGTTTTTGACTTTTAGCGTTTCTCTTTTTAAGGATGAAAAAAAAATTTCTGTCTCTGTGTTTAATTACCACCTACTTTTCCCATTATAAGTCATAACATATGTAATCCCCATTATAAGTCTTAACATATGTTATTTTGGATTCCCTTTCAGATAATTTCAACATCTGTGTCTTATCTGAGTCTGGTTCTGATGACTGCTTAAAAGCCAAACACAAGGCGTGAGATATTAGGAGCTGGGACAGCTAGGCCGTTAGAAGAGGGCTTCATTTCATTTGGCTAAGGGTTGGGCTGTTGAATGTTTGCTGTAGCTGTAGGTGCCAGAAGCTTCAGTTCCCCTGCTTTAGTCTCCTCTCTTGACTGTAGGTTTCCTAAGTGCTCCTCAGAGAGTTTGTGTTTTAGAGGTCTTGTTGCTGTAACTCACTGCTATTCTACTAGAGCCCCATTGGTGGGGAGGTAGGGTGAGGAGAAGAGAGATGTACTCTAACCTTCCACTTAAAGAGCAAATGTGGAGCAACTTTTCATTAGTAAGTGCAGCAACACTTCCTCTGTTGCAATGGGAGGGAAGAGCACTTATAGGACGATGGAGGTGAGGGTGTCCCAAGATGTGAGACTTGCCCTCTGCTGGCTTCCATTTCTTCAGTGGAGTTTGAAGTGACCTCGTCAACTGAGAGTGTGTGTAAAGTTTGAACAAGTGGGAGACATGAGGTAACCAATTCAGAAGAGGAGATCAAACTTGGTAGGAAAACATTTTAGATCTGTTGGAAAGTATTAACTAAGTTATTTAAAGTTTGTGCTCATGACTTTAAAATGCCACTGGTCAGCCTGGTTGTGTGATTTCCTCTTTTACCCCTGCCTCACCCCACCCCAAAGTGTTCACTTGCTTGGAGGTGATCTTGGATATTCAGATATTGTGTGGATATTGTATGGTGGATACTCAGGTTCTGTCAGTGTTAGGGATTTGCCAGGAAATATGACACAGAAAGGGGAAGGGAAGGAAGTTGTTCCACATTTGCTCTTAAGTGGAAGGTTAGAGTACATCTCTCCTCTCCTCACCCTACCTCCCCATCAATGGGGCTCTAGTAGAATAGCAGTGAGTTACAGCAAAAAGACCCCTAAAACACAAACTCTCCGAGGAGCACTTGGAAAACCTACAGTCAAGAGAGGAGACAAAAACGATTGTGTGATCATGATGATAGAGCCAGTGAGAGAAGAAAAAACTAAAAAAGTTGTAGGTTGAATGTCTAAGTTTGGGGAATGTTTGCAGTGAATGTAGAGTAGCTGGGCTGTAAAGAGGAAGGTGGACAGACTGGGCCATCTGAGTGGTCCAGGCACTGGAGATGATGAGGTTCAGCATGAGGCCGTGCGAGACAGTGGCTAGGGAGGAGACATGGAGGGAAAGATTCAGGTGAGGAACTAAAAAGGATGGAGAAATCAGCTTGTCAGTTAGGTCTTTGATTCTGATGTTATAGTCACTGAGGTTGACTAAGAGGTGGAGAACCGAAACCTGAATCTTTAGGAAATGAAAGGACATAAGAGGAGGTGTAGGGGGGGGGCACAGAAGTGATGATCGGAAGGAGGTGGCATAGTCTGAGGATCTGAGTGTCACAAGAACAGGACTTTGGTAGGGACATCATTTAAAACTGCAGTGGACAATCAGGAGCATGCTTACCTTCCATCCTGGTCTTGATATACGGGGTGAGGACAGGGGGCTACAAGGGAAAGCCAAATTTCCATTAAAGTCACAGAAGGTCAAAGTTCAAAGAGAAGAGTTCAAAAGGCAGGAAGAGTCAGTGGGCATTGTTGGCAGGGTCTGAGGGTGTCCAGAACAGTGTGGAGTTCAGATCCCCGGAAAGAGGAGACTCCTGGGTGGACCTGAGCTTCAAGTAGTGATGCTGTTAACAAGACTGGGGGCACATCACGTGGCCAAGCACGTCCTATTGTGTGAAGAACTTTCTACTCCCTCCTAGCTTAATTTTTAGGATTACTGTTTAATATAGGAAATGCAAATACATTTATATATAATATTTTTATATATTTTAATTAAATATATTTTTAAATATATTTTTAAATATATTTTAATTAAATATATTTAATTAAAATATATTTTTAAATATATTTTTAAATATATTTTAATTAAAATATATAATATTTTTCTTTATGAGAAGTTTCGGTAGGTTAGTTTGTTTAATCATGGAGCTGTGGCAGCCCAGAGAGGGTTGTATTTGTACATATGTCTTTTAAAAAATCTTTGTTGTTGAAAGTATTACATATGCCCCTATTTCCCCCCACTGACCTCTCCCCCATATATATATATATATATATATATATATATATATATATATATCTTAAGATAGGATGAACAAGTCAACTTCACTAAGACATGCGGAAGTAGACGGAGGGAACTGCAAAGTGGATGAGGACCTACTGTGTATCAATTGTACTATGTGCAGTAGTATCTAGTACTAAGTACTTTATATAGAGTATATAGGTGCTAAGTGTTTTATACTTACACAATTTTGTTTTAAATACTCTATATGGCTGATTTCACCGGAGACCAAGACTGACCATTGCAAGTCTGTGGGCATTGAAGTCAGCACTGAGTTGGAATTTCAGTTTTCTGGCTGACAAGCTGTGTTACTTTGGGCGAGTTACCTATGTTGTGGAGCCTCAATTTTCTCACCTGTAGTACTCTATAAGTGGGGAATAACACCCACTTGTTACAGTTGCCGTGAAGCTCTGCCTGAGTGATTCTGAGCAGCCAGACTGAGAACCATGGAAACAGGGTGATGAATGTTGCATTTTCTGGATGAGGAAACCAAGTCTAAGAAAGGCTAACAAAGCATAGCAGTAAGTTGCTTGTGCACACAGCACTGAAGTGGCAAGGCCAGGATTGAGAGCCAGTTCTTTGATCCCATGACCCTTGATTTATCCATTAGAGTGAGTTTTTGCCTGAACACAAGGAAAGTTAAAGGAGCCCAGCTGAGCATGGCTGTGACATGGGAAGGGATGGAGGGATCAGGTGAAGAGAAGTCAGGCTCCATGGAATCTAGGTCAATGGTTCCAAAGCTTGCCTGTGCTTCCAAACCACCTCGGGAATGTTTAAATCATAAATCTCTAGGGACCACCCTAGACCAGTGGTTGGCAAACTCATTAGTCAGCAGAGCCAAATATCAACAGTACAATGATTGAAATTTCTTTTGAGAGCCAAAACTGACTTCTGTGCATGAGCCACGAAGTTTTAATTGCACTGTACGTGCTCACCTGCACGTGGTATTTTGTGGAAAAGCCACACTGAAGGGGTCAAAGAGCCACATGTGGCTCATGTGCTGCAGTTTGCCAACCACTGCCCTAGACCAACCTAATTAGAGTTTCTATAACAGCCCTGGCTGGGAAATTCAGTTGGTTAGAGCATTGTTCTGATACACCAAAGTTGCAGGTTTAATTTCTAATCAGGGCACATACAAGAAGCAACCAATGAATGCATAATGCATTGATGTTTCTCTCTCTCTCTGTCTCTCTCATCAATTAATAATAATAATCTATATATGTATATAAAAGTCTAAGCGACTGTTAAGATCAAAGGATCTGAACTACCAAAATGACTGGTTGACCAGTCACTACGATGCACACTAACCACCAGGGGGCAGATGCTCAACACAGGAGTTGCCCTCCGGTGGTCAGTGTGCTCCCACAGCCAATCTTCTGTGGCTGGCCAACCTCCTGTGGTCCCTCCCCTTGGCTGGTTCCTCCCCGCTGCCAGCCAACCTCTTATGGTTCCTCCCCCTGTACCTCCCTCTGGCTGGCAGGTCCTGATTGGCCCGACCCCAATAGGGACTGGGCGAGATGGTCCAGATCAGCCCTGACCACAGGCCAGGCCTAGGGACCCCACCTGTGCATGCATTTTGTGTACTGGGCCTCTAGTAATAATAAAAGACTTTCTGGAGTGTGGGAACCAGGAACATGTGTCTTTAGAATCTCCCCCAGGTGATTTTGAGTCTGCTAGTCAGGTTCAGGTCCTTGATCAGCTTTTGGGAACCATGGAATTCTAACTGAAGACCTGAGTGATTAAGCAGTTATATCTCAGTAAAATACTGGGTACCTAGCATTGCCATCAAAATTGGCCCCTGGGCATTGAGCTCTGTCTCCCTGTTTTCAGATCTTGAGTGATTACCCGAAACAGACACTCGATCTGTCGTTGATCATCTGAGTCTGGAGCATATAGGAAATGTCAGGTTGGCAGACTCTGTTATAACAGGAAGAGTTATTTGTTCTTTATACTTGTTTTCTTCCTTCCTTCCCCTTGAGGTTTGTGCCCACTCAGTCAGATTAGAACTACATAAACAAGCTTATATTACTGAGATAGCACACGTCTTGTACTTTCCCCCCGCCCCTGAAGAGTTTAGCATTGCCTATGTCAGAAAAAGATCCATTGGGTTTTAATGGGCCGAGGCAAACAATATGAATTTGATATAACATGGAGGAGAGGCAATAGCATCAACAGGACTCTTATGTGGCAGCATAAACGCTCAGACGATATTACAGCCAGCATGTGATTACCGCTCCTACAAGACATTTTCCTGCATAGAGTTGTGAGGACTGGGCACTAAGAGTGGCAGGAGTGACATCTTAAGGTTTTCAGCTGCACGTGACAATGATTTTTGTGGCATTGTGGTGTAATTGTAGAGATCCACCCTGGCTTCCTCTCCCGTGTACCTAGGCAGGATGCGTGAGGATGGGGGAGGGCATTTCCTCACGCGTGAGGGTGGCCTGGGGATTTCATTTGGCCAAACACTGGCACAGAACAAGACTGCTAGTCCGTTGCTACCTTCGCTTCTTTGTTTTTTTGCCAAGGAATGTACACGACTTATTTTATTCTTTAAAAACAACCCTGCAGAGTAGACGGTTCTCATCCTCCAGGTGAAGACCTGGAAGTTGAGGATGGGGGATTCAATTGCCAATGGCTCACCGCAGCCTTGGGGTGGCCAGAGCTGAGATGCAGGTCATGGTCTTACTGCAATGCCCGTTCCTTCTCCACATCCTTGGGTCTTGCCTACCTGCTCTGAACGGCATTGTTATCTGCTGGACCCTAAGCTTAGCTTGCTCCAGAGAAGCTGCCATTACAAAGGAAAACAGCTGGCATGTGTCACAACTAAGAGCTACAAATGCAATAGAAATTTGGAGTAACTTATAGTCCCTACTTGCACAAGATGTGCTAACCAGCGCTTGAATCAGAGATGCTCAATTGTTCTCTTATTCAGAGGGGATCTCCTCACTATACTTCCCACTCTCCCACAGGTCTTTCATGGATTCCAAAAGTGGGTTCCTGAGATCAGGGCTGATCCCTATCCATATACCCTGGGGAGAGTCCTGTGTGACTCCATACATAGGGCTTTGTTGAGAAAGAGCCCTCTCTGTCGGGCAGTTTTAATGGCTGGCCATCTAGGCGAGTGTTCCCGAAGGAGTTCACTGCATCTTGGCAGAGTCTTATCAGTTCCATTATTCATTCAAAAATATTTGAGTACCAGCTCTGTGCCAGGCCCCTGTTCTAGATGCCAGGGAGACAGAGCGAACCCCATCAACCGAGACTCCACTCAGTAGAACTGGTTTTCTCATAGAGGAGACCTCTGATAAACCAAGGAAACAAAGTCATGACTCCAGACAGGTGGAAATCCCTGTTATTTCACTCTCCACATTTGGCTATTCTCCCTCGTAATCTCCTTGAGATCAGATCATCTTCATGTGTTCTTTTTCTTTTTGGGCATCTGTACTTCTGGGTCTTTAGATGTGCATGCCTGTGTCATCACCTAGGTTCAGATGTCCTCTCCTGCCTTCCCTAGACTCCCGTTCACCCTGCTCTCATCTCAGTGGCCGCCTCCTCCTGCTCTGTTCTAACTGAACACCCACACATTACAATGTCCTGCTTTCGTGGACATGTCTGTCACCCCTGCCGGACTCTGAACACTTTAATGAGAGCACCTGTGTCTGATTTATCTTTCTATCTCCAGGGCCTCCCACCAAGCCTTGGGAATGGATGCTCAGCCTTTGCTCCAAGGATAAATGTTGTCTTGTGGCACCTAGTGGTGGGCGGTGGTATTACAGGAATTGCTTCAGGGGGAGGCATGCTAAGGCTGCCTAAGAAAGCTTACCCCCAGTTCTGTGATTGGCCTGAGCACTATCACCAATAGAGGTTGAGCTAGCATATAGGCAGTGGTGATGGAAGAGAGGTAGCATGGAACATTCTGGCGAGTCTTTGAAGGAAATTTAGAGATTGGAAGTTCTGAGTTCTAGGTCAGAACTGGAGGGAATACCAAGAATGCTGGGTTTTATAGTCAATGTCCTGTTGGAGTACAGAGGAGCATGGCTTAACCTGATTCCAGCAGCTAGTTAGTTGCAGACGAGGTAGAGGAACCAGGCCTTTCCACTATGCCGGGACAGGTTTGTGACAGATAAGAAAATTAAGGCACAGAGAGGTAAAGTAACTTGCCCCAGGTCACACAGCTAGTGAATGGTAGAGCCTGGACCGAGATGTAGATCTGTCTGGTGACACAGGCCAGCTTGTAACCACGAAGCCATCTTGTCTCTTCTTGGAGGGTCTGTTGAAATGTAGTCATGTTTTCAGAAAAACATTCACATTCTTCAAATATTAAAACCAAAGTCCCTGAATTATTTACTGTGTGTACATACACGTAGTGTACGTACATAACATGGAAGGTTTTGTTTTCCTCTACCGCTAAATTTAAAATAGTCCCATTTCCATTGTACTTCATTTAAAAAATAAATATTTTACACCATATTGTAATGGGTGAGGATCTGTTCCCTTAATTTCATGAACACCAGCTTTATAGTCAGTGAATTTAATCAGAACACCCTTACCTATGCAGGTTTTGCACTCAGCTCTCTCTAACAACTGTTGACACAGGGACTAGAATGTATTTTAGAAATGACATTTTATACCAGTAGACACAGAAAAGGTAAATGACTAGCTTGAGTTTCAAAATGAGTTGATGGAAGAATCAAAATAGAAACCTTTCTATCACATACCAGACTCCCTGGAATTCCTCACCGCATTCACTGAGCCGTTCAGATCCCGGGACATCAGCCTGCTTCTGCTGGGGGGCAGGGAGGAGAGCCAGGGAAAGGCAGAGGGATGACTGGCATGATGATTTCTAGGTCATTTCCAACCTTACCGTTATAACACAGTTTTTGAGGTGGAAGATAATGTGCTCATTAAAGTGAAAGTGTTCATTTTAAAATAAAGCAATAGGAGCCCCAAATGGCTTTGTTACATAGACAAATGAGCATACATAAATGGACTCAAATTTTGTTTTTCATGCTCAGTCATATTCTGCATTAAGGCGAATAATTAGTTATTTATAAATAAACAGTGTGTTCATTTAATTTTCAAAGCCACTGATTAGCATAATAATCAGTGTTTCCATGTAGTACTATATTCATAGAAATACTTGATATTGCAGTGGATAGAGATAATAGAATGATGCTCTTGATCTCTTCATGTAATCTAGCTTTTAAAACACATCCTAATTCATAAATGATGAAGTAAGCAATCAACATTATTCAAATGGGATATCTTGGGTAATTAAATTCTTAGCATAAATTACAAATTCCTGTCTCTTCCCCCCTTTTTTGCCCGAATTAATTTTTGTTGAATGACTTTTGGTACCAACTTATTTTATAATAAAATGTTTCCTGAAGTGTTTTTTCTTTTCTTTTACATTGTAATGGCCTTTTCTGTCGAGTATGGTATTTATAAAAGTTTCTTTGGTGAAAAGCTTATGAATTTTGTGCAAATAACCCAGACAGGCTCTTAGATCAGAGATAACATTTGTATAGGACTTTTATGGCTTTATAGGACACTTTTATACTCATTTATTTGACCCTTAGCTGTGATGAGAGCAACGTAGAGGAAGGTGCCTTGGCATGGTTCTAGCTACACAGCAGATGTTAAATATGTACATTTTAAAAAGAAAATTAACAAAGGAACCCAACACCCAACAGGTTATTTGACTTGCTCGAGGTCACCCAGCAAATACGTCATGCCAAGAACTGAACTTGCTTCTTTACTCAAAAAGTCCCTATGTTGTCCTTGTCTCATTGCTATCTTCTCAGATGTCCTAAAAGGTCAAATTAAAAACATTCATTTTTCTTAATTGAGGTGAAATTCACAAATGCACGAGTTCTTATTTTAAACTGTAATAGCCTCTCTCCTGTCATCACTGCCTTTTTCACAGCACATTTCCTGTATTCATAACAACGCTCATAAAATTAACCATTTTAAAGCATGCCTCTCAGAGGCACTTAGAACATTCAGTGTTCTACAGCCACCAGCTCTATCTAGTTGAAAACTGTTTTGATCATCTCCAAAGGAAACCCCATTTCTGTTAAGCAGCCACCCCAATCTCTCCTCTCTACAGTTGCTGGTATCTACCAATCTGCTTTCTGTCTCTATAGATTTCTCTATTATATATACTTTGTGTGAATGGAATGCCACAATATGTCATTATCTTCGTCCCTTCAGGCTGCTGTAATAGAATGCCATAAACTGGATAGCTGATAAACAACAGAAATTTACTTCTCACAGTTCTAAAGAATGGAAAGTCCAAGATCAAGACTTGGGGGCAGATTTGGTGTCCTGTGAGGGCCTGTTTCCTGGTTCATAAAAGAGCTCTCTGGAACCTCTTTTATCAGAGCACTCATCACTTTCCGAAGGTCCTACCTCCTAATACTATTACATTGGGGGTTAGGATTTCAACACGTGAATTTTGAGGGCACAAAAAACCTTCAGTCAATTGCAGTGATCTTTTGTATCTCGCTCCTTTCATTTAGCATAATGCTTTCAAGATTAATCTGTGTTGCAGCATGTGTCAGTGCTTCATTACTTTTAATGGCTGAATTATATTCCATTGTAGGAGTAGGCCATATTTCGTTTATCCATTCATCAGTTGATGGACATAGAGTTATTTCCATGTTTTGACAATAGCACTGCGATGAGTTTTCATGTTTGTTTGAATACCTGTTTTCAGTTCTTAGGAGTGGAATTGTCAGGTTATATGCAATTCTATGTTTAATTTCTGAGGAACCACCAAATGTTTTCTATTTCCTATCAATAATGTACAAGGGTTTTCCATATCCTATCAATACGTACAATTTACCCGTGTCCTTTTCAATGATGGTTATTTGAAGTTTTTTTAAAAAAATATACTTTATTGATATTTTGCAGAGAGGAAGGGAGAGAGATAGAGAGCTAGAAACGTCGATGAGAGAGAAACATCGACCAGCTGCCTCTTGCACACCCCCTACTGGGGATGTGCCCACAACCAATGCACATGCCCTTGACCGGAATCGAACCCGGGACCCCTCAGTCTGCAGACCGACGCTCTACCACTGAGCCAAACCCGTTTCGGCTGAAGTTTTGTTTTTATTATTGTAACCTTCCAGTGGGTATGAAGCAGTATCTCCTTGTGGTTTTGATTTGCATTTCCCTGATAAAATATTCATATTTTAATGCATAGAATTAATCATAGAATGAGTTTGTAAAGAAAATCAACATCAAAATGAATGGTTTTATTCATCTTCAGGAGATTACTTAAGACTGGCATATGATTGCCCCTCAGGTGCACAGTTCTGGGCTGAAAAATAAAGAATATGTTGCTTTGAAATTAGAAGGATGCATGTGGACAATACGTCCACAATCATATAATTTCTTACATCATGCTTTGTTTTCATGCCACCTTCCCAAAGACATAGTTATTTGCATTGCAAAGCTCTCTTTATATAATTCTTGCATATCTTAATGACCTGTTAATTTATTTTTGCAGCGTGAGTGAAGACATCCAGGATGGCTCAGGGATCCGGGGAGCAAAGAGCAGTGGTAACTGCTGACCCAGAGGACAGTTCTCCAAATATGATCGTCTACCGCAAAGTAAGGCATCTGGTTAAATGCTGCGATGCTGGCTGTGTTGTGTGTGTGCTTGTGCTCTGTATAGGGTTGACCGATGGCTGACAGCTCGACAAATGTGTTCTGCCTGAACTGCCTCGACTGATAAATGAATATCGTTCGCCTCTCACATCTGATTCTCCAATTCTAAAATTTAAGGCAGTTAGATTCTGTCATACTTGGTATGGAATACTTGGGAAAATATTATGTGATTTTGTTTTCTTTAAACTCAAAGATCGCCTGTGTAATATACAGATGGAGACATAGTCCCCTTTGGTATAAAACCCTTACTGTAAACATTGATTACATGAATGTTCTTCGAACGGATAGTATGTATAAGAACTAGTCGAGGTGCTATGGGAAATACGGAGGTACGTATGTACGGTATTAGATGTTGACAGTTGGTGAGAGATATACAAGTAACTGTAACAGAATCTACGCATTCATTTCCAAATGAGAAGTGCAGGTGGAAGGGAAGCTCACTTCCAGCCTCAGAGGTCAGGGATGGGCTGGGAAGGATAACTCAGTTTTAAAGGATGGGTGAGATTGCTTATTTGGCAAGAAGGTCATTCCAGATGGTGAGATAGGCAAAGAGTTGGAGAAGGGAACAGCCGCCAGAATCAGTCAGCTTGGGCATAGGACAAGTTACTAGACATAAACAGAGCTACGATTTTGGGAAGACAGGCTGGATGGAGCCAGGTTTTTAGCATGTGGACAATCATAGGCAATTTAATCGTGGAAAACTTGTGGGCTGGGAGTTGTAAAGTCAGCATCTGTGTGGGATTATGAGTCTTGCCCACCGTGCGGCAAATGCATTGTTATCAGGGTAGACTGCAGGCTCTCGGAGGGATGTTTCTGTGCCGGTGAGAAAGGTAAGGAGGACACTAATCTAGCAGGGGACGTGCCCTTCGGAACTGAGCAGCACTGAGCCGAGGGTTTTAAAGAGTCAGAATTAAAAATGACTTGGAAAGGAAATGAATATGGAATCAGGAGGTGAATAGTGAATCAGAGATGTCTGGGTTTTTTGACCTTGGGTTATAGAAAGACATTGATGTTATCAATTCAAATAGAGATAGTTGGAAGGATACATTTTAAAGGAAGGAAGTATAGCACATAACTTTTATTTGTGTGCATACTGAATTTAAGGAAATAACTGCTTCTTATGTGCCTTTTTAATGCTGTTTGTGACAATTTAACCTAACTATATTACATTTTAAGAAAAACGAGTTAATGGTCATTCATTTCACTAAATGTTTGACTTGTCTGCTGGGTTCTGTATATTCTGCAAGACTCTGTGTTCGATCTCTGGTCATCATATGGGCAGTGTTGAACTAGATATTTCTGGATGATCAGTATGGCGAATTTTTCTCTTTTCAGAGTAAAAATAGAACTCTCAAACTGTTCCTGCTTCCAGTCTCAAATTCCTTAATTCTTTGCTTTGCAAGAGACTGCTTTGATGACCTGTTTCTAAGAGAGATGCTTATTAAGTTGTATTAAAGAAAAAACAGTTTAACCGGCCTCGCCTATTAGAGAGCCATACAGAATAATGGAAAGATGTTTTACTCGTCGTTATCTTCTTAACTCTCCAAACAGAGAGACCCTATGCCAGGCTTGCAGGAACCTGGGGTTTGGAGTCAGACCTGTAGAAAGTTGCAACTTTGACACTTCTTAGAGGTGTGACCTTGAGTCACTTTTGTCATTTCTGAGAGCTTCAGTTTCTTCATTTATAAAAAGAAGAAAGACAACTTGGGAGGAAGGCTAGTGGGTGTTTTGTGAAGATCCGTTTAAACAGAGTAAGTAAGGCATGTGACATCCTGCTTGGCCTGGAGGGGGTCCATACTGGATGCTTCTTTTTCTTTCAGCGTTAGGTCTTTTTTAGAGGGAGAGGAACGCTGGAGAGGAAATAGTTTATAAAACGTGTAAATGTTGATGCTGTTAATAAATTGACCAATGTACGTTCATACCGTGAGTTGCTTTTTTTGAGACACAAGAAAACATTACAAATATATTTAGTTTATCTAGGAGATTGCATTTCCACGGATTATTAAAGGTTAAGAGGAAATGTAAAGGCCACACCATTCAGACACCTTTCCCCTGGGATGTTTGCTGTTACCTGAAGTGAAAACTTTCTACAGGTTTGTGGAAACTTAGCTTGAACTTTTTATGCAGTCGTAGGGGACTCTATTTTTGTTTGTTTGTTTAATTTAGAAACAAAGTTGTTAGTTGCTGTAGTTCTTTAAAGAAATGACCACTAGTGATTCATTTTCTATCTTGGAAATATACCTTGCTTCCTCATGACACACTCGCGGGTGGGAGGTACGTATGTGTTCATGTTATTTGATATGTTAGTTAATTGTTATGAAGGGGATATTGGACCTGTTCAATCTGTGAGAAAGAAGATACACTGATTGCCAGTGTGGGTCCAGGATCTGGAATCGTTTACACCTAGTTAAGTTAAGCCATGGTTGTGTTGGAAACATGGGCTATTCATCTAGTTCTCTTACTCTCAGTGCTGTAGACTGTTGGCTATGGCCAACACTTACCTACCACTGGGCACTCTCTTCAAAGTGTAGCTAAAGATTGATCCCTGCCCAAGGTCACTTCAAACATTTGCTATGGACGTCCTCTGTGTAACAACCTATTCGAGGTTGTAGCTGTAAAACCGGACCTTTAAGTAAAGGTCTACAACAAAAATTTGCATTTAAAAAACTGTGCAAAGAGTACTTTCATTTTGTTTTCTCTCCCTTGTTTGTTGTCTCTTCCTCTTGTCAGACATTTCCAGTGTGAAATTTTTGCTTGGATTGTGTTGTGTTGATTCAGATGCTGACATTTAAAAAGCCAAGTCTAGAGAAATGGAGCTTTTGGGTAAACTTCCGCGTATTAAGCAGGATGATTATGTCCATAATGTTGCTGTGACTTTTAAATGCCATTTGGGATGGTGACCTTCTGACACATGAGTAATGATGGGTGGGTTCCTCAGGCTCACACATTTCGGAATACTCTTCATTTTCTTTTCATGTTTTCTATGTCATTAACCGTAAGAAGTTGTACTTTTGCAAAGCATGATTTATATATTGACTTAAACAGACTTTCTAATTTAGCTTTTCATCCTTCATATTCACATTTTTGGATTAAAGGTGTGTATAAAAAATGTATTGGTGCCATTAAAAATCTATTTTAAAGAAAACCTTAATTATTCATTAAGCCGCCCGGACCTGTTAACCTTTTTTATATTCCCGGTTCCCAAAGATCCCGGGTCATTGAATTGCCCAATGTAGTGATATCTGAACCTGGCTGTATATTAGATCATTTATAAAAAATTATAAAAATTCTGATCCTTAAAAGAATCCTCCCTCCAAAGATAGCTCTGAGTTGGATCCTAGGAATCTGAGTTTTAAAATGTTGGAGCTATCTCAGAAAGCTAAAAAAAAAAAATAAAAAAAAATGGAACTGCCTTATGACTCAGCGATTCCACCTCTGGGAATATATCTGAAGAAACTAAAAGCACTAATTCAAAAGAGTATATGCACCCTATGTTCATTGCAGAGTTATTTATAATAGCCAAAATTTGAAAACAGCCCAAGTGCCCCTCAGTAGATGAGTGGATAAAAAAAGCTGTGGTACATTTACACTGTGGAATACTATGCAGCTGTAAAAAAACAAAGATCTTTTACCCTTTGAGATAGCATGGAGGGACCTGGAGAGTATTATACTAAGTAAAATAAGCCAGCCAGAGAAAGACAAGTATCACATGATCTCACTTACATGTGAAATCTAATGAATAAAATAAACTGATGAACAAAATAGATTCAGGGACAGAAGCATGGAACAGACTGACAAATCTCAGAGGGAAAGAGGGGTGTGAAAGAGTTTAACCAAAGGATTTATGTCATGAATATATGCATAACCCAGGACAAAGAGAGTAGTGCAGTGAAGGCCTGGGGGTGGGGTGGGGTAGACAGGTGTAGGGTCTAGGGGGTAATGGGGGGAAAAGGGGGACATCTGTAATACTTTCAATAACAGAAATAAATTTAAAAATAATTAAAAAATAATTTAGTAAAAGGAAGAAAAATGTAATAATTTAACATTCAATAGTTAAAGTCTCTTCTTGGTGATGCCATGTTTGGTTTACTAATAACATTTCGGGTATTTGTTCAGTTATCCTTCTGCAGCACCGATTGTATGGTAGAGAGCAGCAATGTTCAGCTAGCAGCATGGGATATTGTCAGTAATATATCGTGCCACAAATGACTTAGGAGGTTTAGAGGAAGAAGAAAAAGCCAGTGTTCTTGTGTATGGAAGGGGTCGTTAAATAGCACGCCACTGCTAGCTTCTGGTTGTTAACTCCTTGTCTTCCAGAATCTCCGTCTCTCCTTAGTGTTGTGTTGCTCTGATATCCCAAGGTCACTTCCCCTAATGATCTAGGACCCTTGAAGTCCTGGACAGAGATTGGGTTAGGCATAACTCCAGAAAGTAAATGTAGCACTATTTTAGTTACAAAGGCAGCAGGATGCACCCTAGCCTGGAGGAGGCAGGGATGGGGAGAAAGCTGGGAATAGGGCATTATTCTGGAACTCATAAAAGGTACATGTAGAGGCCAACACAAGCAAGTCAGGGAACCTTCAGACCCTGTTGACCAAGGGAGGATGAAAAGGAGAAACTCATGAGCAAATCTGAATTGAGTGTCATTTGTCAGCCAGACGCTGTTAGATGCTAGGAATGCAAGACGGGGGCTATTCCATGAATGAACCCATAGGCCAGTGGGGGCAGAGATGGGTACATAGACCGTTGCAGCACTTGTAAAGGCCAGAGTTGTAAAGATCTGGGAGGAGATAGAAGGGTGATGAGGTCCATGTGAGGAGAGAGAATGGTGATGTCATGGAAGACATCCAGAGGGTTTGGCACCTGCTTTAGGTCTTGAAATAGGACGAGAATTAACCTGACAAAGAAGGGGAGAAGAACTGAAGGAGGCAGGAGGACCAGCACATGTAGAGGGACAGAGCTTCGATGTGGTATGCTGAGTTCTGGAAGCTTCAAGGGGCTGTTTACATGGGGCTGGGTTTCTGTGATGAAGGGTTGAGAAATAGCTCTGGATGGGCAGCTTGGGTCAGATCATGAAAACCTTGTACATCAGGCAAAGAGTTTGGATTTTGTACAGGTATTTTCCCTTTGTGCCTCCACACCCGTGCTCAGCCCCTCTACGTGCTGCTTACATGTGGACATGTACCGGGCTTCTGCGACCTCTGACTTTCAGTTGAGTTTGGCCAGTAGAAGCCTGGGGAGAGATGGAAAGAGGAAAAGGCAAAGTTGGGGTATTTCTCACCCTGGTTCTCTCTCCACAAGGTCTTGCCCTGGCTGTGTCCCTTGACTGAAGGTCATTGCTCCTCTCAAGGTAGAATGCTCTCCTCTTCTGGGTCCTGATACCCTTTTTCTCTACTTATCCTCATGGTCCTCTGGGTGGTTCCAGTTTGTATTAGTAATCTATCGGCAACAATTTACCCCCCTCCCCAAACTCAACGGGTTGCATACATTTATATGTCCTGGTTTCTGTGGGGGCAGTAATCTTAGTGCACATTATGTGGGTCCTCTGGTTCAAGGTCGCTCACAAGGCCACAGTCACGATGTGGGCTGATGTTGCAGATTCATCTGAAGGCTCAGTTGGGAAAAAGGTCCAATTCTAATCTCCCTCATGTGGTTACTGGGTGGATTCAGTTCCTCGAGTGCTGTTGGAAGGATCACCTCAAATTCTCACTGGCTGTTGGCCAAAGCCTACTCACAGTTCCTTGCCACATGTGCCTCTCCCTAGGGTAGCTCATACGTCTCCGCTTGTTTCATCAGAATGGGCCAGAGAGAGGAGGCAGAGGGGTGGGGACTGGTAGTGGGAATCTCACTATTTCATAACCTAATGTTGGACATAGCATCTTGTCCCTTTGTTAGGAGCAACCTACTAGGTTCATCCCCAGGGGAGGGGTTTATGTAAGGGCATGAGGACGGGAGGTAGAGCTCTCTGTGGGCCAGAAGCCGTGTTCCACACAGTTCTACTCCCTCAGGTCAGAGCTTCCTGAGCATTTCCCTGTGGCTACCCTATACCATTTGGATGGAAGAACCTTTATATTTGGTCCTTATTGAAGTAAACCTTCCTTGAATTATCCTATATTATGTGTGCCATCTGTGTACTGATGAGGCTGTGACTCATAGAGGTATTATTCCAGAAGCAAGAAGAAACCATTGAGATCCTGTTTTTCTTCATTAGGAAATTTTCCAGGAAAGGATTTGAAGCAGGAGATGGAGAATGGGAATATGGAGGGATGGCATAAGGGAAATGACAGGATTGGAGGCGGAAGGATTAGTTTAGCAATTTTCTAGGAATGCAGGTGAGGAAAAAATGACGTCCAAACCAGAGGCAGTGGTAACAGAGGAGCGATGCGTTGGAGAGATGGTTGTGTAACAGAAAACCAGAGGGGAACCAAGCAACGCTTAGAGAGATGGAGTTACATTTATTATTATTAAGCATGGGCCCTGAGGAAAATGTCTCTCAAATTCTGGGCGAAGTCACACAGGAAGTTTCCGGTATTTATATGTTTTTTTCCTTCTTTGTCTTCCAAATAAGGATTTTTCCAGTTCCCTCTGCAAGTTCTTAAAGGGCCCTATGTGCTGAGGCTTTGAGACCTCAACCAAAGGCTTGGCCTGGTGCCAGCGCTGATAACTTCATCTGGGGAAGGTTTACAGCCTCTTTGGAACAGGGAGTAGTCTTATTTCCTTATTATTTAAGCAAGCAAGCATTTACAGAAGCCAAAACAGCAGGATGAAAATTTTAAACAGCAGTTTTTATAGGAGATGGGCGCCTCAGTTGGAAGATAGGATCAATAGGACTTGGTTACGGATAAGATGCAGGGAGGATCTGAAGTTAACAAGAGGGAACGAAAAAGGCTCTTTTTACTAGGTTACTCCTGGGAACCGTTAAAGGTCTCTTGGGACCAACAAAATTTTGAACCAAATACTAAGTGTAGAACTGGATGGCCTGCCCCTCTCCTCCTTGTATGTAGGTAAATCAAGATTTTCATGGGGCCGTGCCATTGGTTCACTTTCGGCCGCGCACAGGTTGTTTCTCCCTTTAGTCCAGTTCTGTCATTTCAAAGTGAGAGGCTAGCCAGGCCAGTGATCCCATAAACATTTCAGTTCTAAAATTCTAGGTCTTCCATTACCTAAAATAAAGAAATGAACCTTCTGTTTATTCTTTCATCATCTCCTTTGCTTGTTTTCTGCCTTTATAATTTTCTTTAAATAATTAACCCAAGCAAAACTTTCAAAATAGGTAACTCAGTACGTTTCAAACAAGTGCATTTTGGTCTTGAACATTTAGGATTTTTTTTTTCATTCTTCTCTTTTTATAAGTATTAAATAAAACTTTCAAGGTTGAGCTTTAGAGAGTGTTCTGGGTAACAAATTTAATTGTTCAATCTTCATTTTCAGATTCCTTTTATTAATTATTTTGAAGGTTTTTATTTTAGGAAAAAACTGTTCTATTTTCCTTTTTCCCGAGGATAGGCATGCCAAGGGGAAAATTGCCCTTTCTGTTATCTTGGTTGGCAGGAGGCAAAAGAACAGGCAAGTTCTAGACCAGTGGTAGCAGTGTCCACAGACGACAGGGATGCTATTTGTAGTGTGGGGAATATACCACTGAGTGGTTTTATGATGTATTAATATGAGTATAACTTCGTAATTTAAAAAAGGCTTAAGGCTTTATTTTATTCCCCCCACTTCATTTCTGAGTCTAAGATTTTGCATTATAGCAGTTTATTAGCCTAGCTATTGACACTCCTGTATCCTTATACTGTGGAGAACATGAATGGCCGCAGTGTCCAATTTCTCAGTAGTTTGAACAAGAAAAACGAAAAGCTAATAGACAGCAGTGACTGGAAAATGAACATGCTAAAATCATTGGGGAGGATAGGAACATTATATTTAAAAAATTTGTTAGTTTTTTATTTTTATTATTTTATTTTATTTTATTTTATTTTATTTTATTTTATTAAGGTATTTTCTGTGTACATAGTTTACCATTGCCCCCCCCTCACCTCCGATTTATGCCCTCCCTCCCCAGAGTTCTGTGTTCATTGGTTGTACTTATGTTCATTCATACCAGTCCCTCGGTTGTTCTCCTATCTCCCCCCAGGTCTCCTTCCCCTCCCCGCTGTCATTTGGCAGTCTGCTTGTTTTATGGTGACTATCTCTGGACCCCATGAATAACATCTGCTCCTCATTTGGCAGTCTGCTTGTTTTATGGTGACTATCTCAGGACCATATGAATAGAGTCTGCTCCTCCTCTGGTTTTCACCGCCCCTTCCCCTGGGTCCCACTGCTTCCCCTGGGACACACGGCTTGCCCGGGGCACTCGGCCCCATGAGACACTCGGCTAACCCGGGGCACTCGGCCCCCTGGGACACACGTCTCACCCGGGACACCCTTCCCCTTTGGGGGGTACGGCTTACCCGGGGCACATGGCCCCTGGGGCACTCGGCTCACCCGGGGCACTCGGCCCCCTGGGACACTCGGCTCACCCGGGGCATTCGGCCCCCTGGGACACTCGGCTCACCCGGGGCACTCGGCCCCCTGGGACACTCGGCTCACCCGGGACACCCTTCCCCTTTGGGGGGTACGGCTTACCCGGGGCACATGGCCCCCTGGGACACTCGGCTCACCCGGGGCATTCGGCCCCCTGGGACTCTCGGCTCACCTGGGGCACTCGGCCCCCTGGGACACTCGGCTCACCCGGGGCACTTGGCCCCCTGGGACACACGGCTCACCCGGGGCACTCGGCCCCCTGGGACACTCGGCTCACCCGGGGCACTCGGCCCCCTGGGACTCTCGGCTCACCCGGGGCACTCGGCCCCCTGGGACACTCGGCTCACCCGGGGCACTCGGCCCCCTGGGACACTCGGCTCACCCGGGGCACTCGGCCCCCTGGGACACTCGGCTCACCCGGGGCACTCGGCCCCCTGGGACACTTGGCTCACCCGGGGCACACGGCCCCCTGGGACACTCGGCTCACCCGGGGCACACGGCCCCTCTAGGGTGTTGGGGTCGCATACTGCAGGCGCCGTGCCAGCTCCTTGCTAGCATGGGGGGCAGGCTGGGACAGCTGCAGTTGGTCTGAGATGGTTTCAGGTGGGGGGACCACCCCCAAAGGTGTCTCGTTCGGTGTGGGAGCGGAGCAGAACATGGAGACTAAGTTCTGAGGTCGCCCACTCCCTGAGCCCAAGGCGTGGTGAGCTCTGTTCTTGGTGGATTTCCTTTATTCTCAGCGGCAGTGGCAGGTGGCGGTGCCAGGTGCAATATTGACGGTCGCTCCTGTGGTTCAATTACCACTGTAGTTTTAAAGTTCACATGGCGGTGGTGGTGAGAGCTTCGGCTTGGCCATGTGGCATCGGAGGATGGGCTCACCTGAGTGGGTAATGGAAGGCACCGTGCCATTTCCTCACCAGCGCGCTCCATTTCCCTCCCAGCATGGTGGGTGTGCTGGGAAGATTGTGGGCGGGCTGTGATGGCTGCATGGGGAGAGTCCGCCCTCAATGGTGTCCTCTTTGTTGCGGATGTGGAGCTGCTATGGATGCAGAGGCTAATTTCTGAAGCCACACTCTCTATGAGCCCGGTGTGTAATGAGCTCTGATTTCGGTGGATTCCCATTCTTGGGGGCGGCGGCGGGGGCGGCAGCGATGGCAGCGCCTGTGGCTCAATTTCCCCTGCAGTTTTAAAATCCGCGTGGTGGTAGTGTCTGATGCCCTGGCCTGGCCATGCGGCAGCGGAGAGAGGACTCTCCGGGTCTGCCAATGGAAGGCGCAGCGCCAGCACAGCGCGCGCGAAGGCCTGGCAGAGCAGGCCGCGGACGTTGGCGGAGAGTCCCCGCCATGTCCCAGTCTTTCAGACTTAGTGGAACGCTTCCCCTGAGCCAGGACAAGCAGCACCACTACCACAAATATTGGCCAGCTCAGCACTGCCCCTCCACAGGTGACAGTAGGGGCATCCTCACCTCGGTAGGCCCTCGCTCTCGGAGGTCTCAACCAGTGGAAGGCAGCACGGCACAGAACTGCCCCACCTTCTCAGTCCTCCACTCGCCGTAGTTTTAAACTCCACATGGCAGCTGCGGCGCCCTGCTTGGTGTCTAATTGTAGCTTTCCCATTTCTGGGCAGAGCTGGTTGTGCGGGGGGGGGGGGGGGGGGGGGGAAGCTGCGCCCGCTCCTCTCTAGCACTGCGGGCGGGCTGGAAGGTCGCGCTCAAGGTCTTCTAGTCCAGGCAGGAGCCAAAGGGGCGGAGAAGGCGCTGCGGCAGCGGCGGTGGTGGCGGTGGCGTAGGCCCCCATCAGCTCCTGTAGTGGCGGCAGGGCTGGCCCACTCCCTAGGCCCCGGGGCGGGGCGAGGTCTGGCTTCCCTCATTTCTGGTGTCAGCGGCAGGTTCAGTTTCGCTGTAGTTTTAAACTCCACATGGTGGCTGTGGTGCCCTGCTTGGTGCCTAGTTGCAGTCTTCCCACTTCTGGGCTGGTTGCAGGCGGGGAGACGCTGCGCGATTTCTTCGCCTGCCCTCTTATGTAATAGTTTGTTAATAAAAACTGGAAATGGACAAATTTTTTTGGTCAGCGTTTCTACTTTTAAAAAAGTTATTTCAATAAGGGAATGAAAAAATACACAAAGATAGAAATATATATATATATATATATATATATATATATATATATATATATATATATATAAAACAGTGACTGGAATGCCAGAACTAGCAGAATGACCAGAATGAATGGTTGCTATGATGCCCAATCCAACTGGCTGGATTGGGGGTGGGGCCAGCTGGCCAACTGCCCATGCCCCCTCCCCCTGGCCGGCCCTGCCCCTAATTGGCCGCCAACCACCCTTGGTCCCTCCCCCTGTTTGGCCCCACCCAATCAGCCTCCATAGGCTGGACCCCACCTGTGCACAAATTTGTGCATCGGGCCTCTAGTATAGATATAAATATTTGTGCACACCAAAAAAATATTCATGCCTCTGTGGTTAATAATATTCAAAGATGGAAATAAATAAAGTATCTAATGGAAGGAAATTAGTTAAATAATTATGGTGGGATAGGATTCATATTTGGGATGATCCCACAGTAAGGTTGCTAGATTTTTGTTTGGTAGACCTGTCTTGAAAAGAAGAAGATTACTGAGATCTTAACATATGTCAGATTGAATAGTCTTTATTTTTAAAACCCTATAAGACTTTACCATTTTTGTTTTACAGAATATTTTTATTTGCTAACTATAATGGTCAAGTATATTTCCTATGGTTTCATTGCTCTTTATTCTGCAGCTCTGTGCTTACTTCTGGGATCATTTTTATTTTGTCTGAAGAACTAATTACCTTTAGTATTTTCTTTAGTGCAGTTCTACTGGAGATAAATTCTCTCAGTTTATGTTTGTCTAAAAATGTCTGTTTTATCTTAAGTTTTTGAAGGGTGTCTTTTTTCTAGATATAGAATTTTGATTGTCGGTTCGTTTCTTCCCATATTTTGGTGATAACTTTCATTGTCTCTTGGCTTCTGTTGTTTTTATTAGGAAGTTAGCTGTCAGGTTTATTGCTGTTTTTAAAATGTATTCTCTTTTTATACTTGAGTGCTCTTAAGATTTCTTTCTTTTTTAGCAGTTTTACTATGAGGTATTATCTTATTATTTATTTATTTTCCTTAGAATTAATATCCATTTAAAAAATTTGATGGATGCTTAGAAAATTCTCAGCCATTTACTTCTCAAATATTGTTAATGCCTAGTTTTCTTTTTTAACTCTTCTTGGGGTTCTGTTCATATGTTATCACTTGTTCTCTGTGTTTCATGTTTTTTATGCTCTTTTCTGTATTTTTTTAATTTTATTTCTTTCTGTTTCAGTATGGGTATTTTCTATTAACTTATCTTCAAGTTCATTAATTCTTTCCTTAACTGTATCTATGGACAAACCTATTTCATGGAATTATAACTTTAATTGTTGCTTTTCTAAGTTCTAAAATTTGTATTTAATTCCTTTTCAGAGTTCTAGTTTCATGCTGAAATGATCTGTTTTGTCACTTAATTCCTTAAACACATTAATCATAATTATTTAAAAATATATATTTGATACTTTAAAATCTTTATCACTTTTTCTAGCTTTTTAAAAAAGAATTAAGTACTGGACACTGTTTATACAACTAACATTGGAAACATAATTGAAGGCTCTGGGAAAATGTTATCATACTCCAGAGAGCATTTGGTCTTGTGTCTTTCTTTTCTGTCAGTCAGTTAGGCTGGGGGCTGATCACCTTAATTTAAACAGGCATAGATATCATATGTAGCTTGATTTCAGTTCTTGTTGGGACTAGTATATCCTAGATCACCTTTACTCTTGTGAGAGAGCTCTTCCGGTCCCAACCAAGAACCTGAATGTTCACTTCAATTCCTCATTTTTGTCCCTTAAGCTCCATGAGATTGCAAAAAGAACCGATCACCTTCTCAGTCGTGCCTTTTGCTAAAGATTTTGGCAGAGCTCTTTAAGAGGAAAAACAGCTCTAGTCATTAGCCTCACCTTCTTAGCTGTCTTTTTCCTTCAGATCTTGGCATCAACATTCTTAACTCTCTCAGTAGCTCTCTAATGCCTTCTAACATGTTACACAAATTTTTAAAAACCTTTCTAGTTACTCTCAACAGGAGAGTAATTCTGAAACATTTAGTTAGCCATTGCTACAAGTAGAAAATCGGAACACTGGCTTTGAAAGAAGACGGATCTGCCTCTTTAGACTCCCTTTTGCTCTTAAATTGTTTTAGAAAAAGAACATTTCCTGAGTTGTTTGTTGGCCTGGGTGTTGGTGTTGATAGAGAGGAAGAAAAGGGGAGAGAAACTTTCAGTGTATTTAAGGAAGTGGATCAACATGGATTAGGACTTCAGCATATTTTAGAAGGAACACAGTTTAACCCACAACAACATCTAATTCGTCTCTGCCTGAAGCTTAGTGCTCCTTGCAAAACCCATATCAACAAGTAGTGCATTTATTGAGCCCTTGCTTCTGGCTGGGCGCTGTATTTCACTCCCTGCTCACTGTTGTATGGGGGATAAAACATGGCATCCACATGGTCGCTGTCCTAGACAACTTTACAGTCTAGTTGGGGAGACCAAGAATGATGAAAGATTGAGGAAGAAAATAAGCATTTGTTGGCTATCAACTGTCTACTAGACACTGTGCTGGGTGCTGAACATTCACGGAATCATTTAATCATCAGCATAGCTTCTTAGGTAGAAGTAAATTACTGGTACTAGCATCTGAATCTAGGCTTGCTTTATGCTAAAGCTTGTGGGTGTTTTTGTTTTGTTTTGTTTTTTAAAGAAATTGAATTATGTTTTTAAAAAAAGACAAAGGAGATCTTAAAGCTGTTTGTAATTAATGATGGGAGAGTTGGTGTGGCAGAGTGGGCTCACAGAGGAAGAAGAAATTTGAAATTGAATTGTGTCCTTAAGAAAGGGTAACGTTTGGCTCAGTAGAAAAGAGCTTAGAAATGATTTTAGGTGATGAGAATTGTATGACACACAGTGTGGTGATAGAATGCATACAGCACATAGGAAACAGTATATTTTCTTTTTAAAAAAAATATTTTATTGACTTTTTACAGGGAGGAAGGGAGAGGGATAGAGAGCTAGAAACATCGATGAGAGAGAAACATCGACCAGCTGCCCCCTGCACACCCCCTATCGGGGATGTGCCCGCAACCAAGGTACATGCCCTTGACCAGAATCAAACCTGGGACCTTTCAGTCTGCAGGCTGACGCTCTATCCACTGAGCCAAACCGGTTTTGGTGGAAACAGTATATTTTCTTACTGAATCTAACACTTGTACCTGATGCGATAACAGCCTCATTGTTCATATGGGAACTCTGAAGGAAGAAAGCAAAACACTTGTGGTTCTGAAAAGCACACGGTAAGATATTGGTAAAGCTGAGCTTTCTGCCACCTGGTCTTCATTAGTTCCTTTTCTTTAAAAAAGTAATTGTTGCCGAAACCAGTTTGGCTCAGTGGATAGAGCGTCTGCCTGAGGACTGAAAGGCCCCAGGTTCAATTCTGGTCAAGGGCATGTACAGTGGTTGTGGGCACATCCCCGATAGGGGGTGTGCAGGAGGCAGCTGGTCGATGTTTCTCTCTCATCAATGTTTCTAGCTCTCCATCCCTCTCCCTTCCTCTCTGTAAAAAAAAGAAAAATCAATAAAATATATTTAAAAAATAATTGTTTTCCATTTTAAAAGTAGTAATTCAATTCTAAAGAATTAAAGCATGAACTATAGGAAAAAGCTGCCACATATGCCTACCTCATAAATATGATGACAGTTAACATTTTGGTCTGTTTCCTTCCAGTCTTATAATTCTTGTCAATAATATACTGTATATATAAAAATATATAAGATATAATTATATGGAATACATATGTTAACCTACCAGGTAATTATAGTGTATGTACTGTTTTATGTTTCCCTATCATATCCTCAGCACTCATCTGTGCCACGATATATGTCATCATAATCATAGTTTTAAAGGTTACGTAATATTCTAAGTGGATAATGTATCACAATTTAAGCAGTCAGTCTCCGAGTTGTTACTAATAGCAAAAGTTAGAATTTCTAGGTCAAAAGGCATGAGCTATGTCAGAACTCCTGATGTACATTGTTTTCTAGAAGGTCAGTATCGTTTTCTGCATAGTTGGGCTGGGTTTCCCAGAATGGTGGTCAAAATCCAGTGCCACTGAGTTACAGGATGAGAGTGAGGGGTTTTCTGACCCTTAGGGCCTGTGTGCTCTCTCCTCCCTACCATGGAACCAGGTCCGCATCCTAGTGTCTTACCAGCTTTACGGCATCGCCCTCCTCTCAAGAGCTTTAAAGGCTGGGGCTTCCAGAAGTTTCCAACTTGGAACCTCTCCAAGCCATTGGCTATTTTGCTCCCTGCTTGTTTTTCGGAAGCGACTAACTGGATCAGAGGAGCATTCCATCCTCTTTCCACTCCCCACGGCATTTTTCTTGCCCGCACCACTTCTGCCTGCAGCTTAAAAACCGTGGGGTTGCTTCTTATATTTTAAAGCTAAATACAAAAGCACAGTTCTGAGGAGCAGCCAAGTTCTGTAGCCAAGTTTGAGGAATAAAACTTTAAAACAGCTCTTCTGTCACACACTTGAGATGGGAGGCAGGCATCGCTATAAATAAGCCACATTCCATTTCTATCTCATCCTTTGCAGTCCTCTTGGGTAATGTCTTCTGTATACGACTGTAATACTCTCTAACTGCCCACTTCCCCCTTGCAGTCTTCCGTGTGACATCTCATTTTGTGGAAATGGTCAGTGCTTCTGGGGTTCAGGGATTCTGTAAGAGAGGGGAGTAGAACTTCCCTTTTATTCTACAGAATGAGGTATCCTGAGCTAGAGTGGCTGACTTGTTTGAAACCAAGTTAACAGGCTTAGTAAGCTGCCTGTATTAGTTTCCTACGGCTGCTGTAACAAATGACACCACACAATTAGTGGCTTAAACAAAATGATTCTCGTACAGTTCTGGAGGTCAGAAGTCTCAAGTGGTCTGGCAAGGCTCTCTTCCTTCTGGAGGCTCTAGGGGAGAACACACTTCCCATTGTTTGCTGCTTCTAGAGGCTCCCTATATTCCTAAACACATGACCCTATGTCACTCTGACCTCTGCCTCGGTCATCACGAGTCCTGTTCTGACTCTGACCCTCCTGCCTCCTCATAGGAACCTGTGATGACCCGGAGCCTGCCTGGATACTCTAGGATGAGCTGTTCATCTCAACATCCTCAGTTTAATCTCACTGGCAAAATCTCTTTGCCACAGAAGGCAGCGTATTCACAGGTTTTGGGAATTAGGATATGGCCATCTTTGTGGCGGGGGGGGGGGGGGGTGGGATTATTCTGTCTACCACCACGTCTATCTTAGAAAAGGGAAGGAAAAATAATTTTGGAATTTTATCTTCTTTTCACAGTGAGGGGGGGAATGTGCCAAAGGATTGGTATTTCCTTCAGTGTTTGAGATGTAGATGCGTGGCAACCTAAATTAAGTCTGGGGCATCCGTTGGTATGGGCCGAGGTCTATCAGAGGGCAGAAGAGAGGAGCCTTTCAGAGACTGGCAGTGCGGGATGGGGGAGATGTCTTCGTGAAAGCCCTTCCTTCCTTTCTTACTGGGTGCCCATATTAGGCCCTGCGTGGGGGCACTGACAGACCCTTATCAATGAGGGGAAGTGACCAAGCAGGTACATTCTAAAGAGATGAAGGGAAGTCCCTGTTATTTTAGCCCCATGCAGTGTGGCTTCCTTATAGGACTGTGCTGTCTTCAGTTATGTTCTATTTTAGAATATATAACAATTGTGGTACTGAGCGGTATAATTAATCATCATGTTCCTCATGGCTGGCCAGCCAGTACTATAGACCATGACGTTGCTTTTTTTTTTTTTTTAAAGTAATTACTATAAGTGCTGGCAAAATGCACTTCCCCTTAGCCTGAGAGGAATGAGAGTCTGCTGGTTGACTTTCCTGAAGCCTCTCTTTCCACCATTTTTTATGACAGTGAGGAGAGGTGACACGTAATGCTCCTCCCCCCCGCCCCCCCCCAAAAGGTGCACAAATGATAGTGTTGGCAGTAAAACTGCCAAGGAAGAGCATACCTTTGGTTGCTAAAATGACTCAAGGCAGTTTAGTCCCTCCAAGGAGCAAGTCAGGGAAGCAGATGAAAAAGGCCACCTGCCCGTGAGGGAATGGAGGGGGCCTTTTCTTTGTGAAAGGAGTGATTAAGATCATAGACTTCACTGTCTTTCAGGAAGGAGGCGCCAGTAGTCGGCTGTCTTCTGTGGCTGAGGACAACGTGTGCTCAGCAAACTGCTTACCCTTGGGCTTAACCTTCCCCAGGCCAGGTTTTGTAGTACACCGAAGCTAAGGATGACTTTTACATTTTGAAATGGTTGGGGAAATAATTAAAAAAAAAAGAGAGAGAAGCAATACCCTGCCACACATGAAAAGAATGCAGATTTCACTGTTCCTCAGTCCACACCATTTATGGAAACACAGCCACACCATTTGTTTACCAGTGTCTGTGGCTGTCACAGAGATGGGCCAGAGGAGTAGCAAAGCCTAGGCTGTTAATTAACTGGCCGCCTATAGAGATGCTTCCAGGCTCCGCTTTTGGGAACTTGCAAGAGGCTGAAAAAGCATCCGGGAACATACTTGTTGGGACAATATTTCCATAGGAACCAAGACCCAGCGATTCGGCGTAGTGCTGACTCTCACCCAGGAGCCCCTGGAGGGTCTCGCTGGAGAATGGGCATGCGAGGTAGCTCAGCACCAGGGCACAGCCACGTGCTCTAAGTCATACACAGGTCCCGCCGCTTACTCCGGGGACCGTTTCCTTCCTTTCCTGATGGGCCACAGGGTTTATCCCAGTACAATATTGAATTTATTTTGAGTTTTGCTTGTTTGTTTTTTAAATAAAAGCAGAGCATATTGAGTGCTGGAAGTGTTGGGCTATGTTCTGAAATATCCCTGCAGAGCAGTGCCAGCTACCTACATTTCAGAGGCAGCGTCCAAATGGCTCTCGTTTTTTCCGGGAGCCACTTCATCCAGGCATTGGGCCAGTGCTCTGGCACGCGACCGCTCATGCGGGCAGCACCCCTGCAAGATCATTGCTATCCCCACGCCGCCCACGGGGAGAGGGGCTTACAGTGGGTTCGCCTGAGGCTCCTCTGTAAGTGGGCAGCCACCTCTTCACAAGACCCGCACAGCAGGCCAGCCCCCTGGGGAGCTGCTTGATCCTGGTCTTTTCTCGAGGTTAGGAGGGCTCTCACCTCATAAGCAAAATGACCTGACCCCCGAGTTCTAGCATCAGTGACATGTTAACGTCCATCACTTTGGGCTGGTTCTGTATCTTGACTGTTGTGAATAATGCTGCAACGAATTTGGGAGTGCAGATGTCTCTTTGAGATGCTGAGTTCCTTTTCCTGCAGAGATATAGCCCCCCGTAAGTAGGATTGCCAGATCACATGGCGGTCCTACTTTAATTTTTTGAGGAATTTCCATCACGTTTGTCATAACGTGTCTATACCAATTTACATTTCCACCAATAGTATACAGGGTTTCCTTTTCTCCACATCCTTACCAACACTTGTTATTCCTTTTCTTTGTGGTCATAGCCATCCTAACAGGTGGGAGATGAGATCTCATTGTGGTTTTGATTTGCATTCACAATAGCTAAGGCCTGTAAACAACCTGTGTGTGTCAGTGGAGGAATGAATGAGGAGGATTGGTCTGTATATGCAATGCAGTTAGCCAAAAGGAAGCCCTTCCATTTGTGATGATGTGGATGCACTTGGAGGAAATTATGCTAAGTGAAATAAGCCTGAATGAGAAAGGTAAATACTGTATGGTTTCACTTATATGAGGAATCTGAAAAAGAAATAAATTAGAACTCACAGAACCAGAGAGTAGAGTAGTAGTTGCCGGAGGGTTGGGGGTGGAGGAAATGGAGGAGAGGTCAGTCAAAAGGTATAAGCTTCTAGTTATAAGTTGAATAAGTTCTGAGAATCTAATGTACAGCACAGTGACTAGAATGAATAATATTGTATTATGCACTTTCAAGCTACCAAGAGAGTAGATCTTAAGCCTTCTTACCACACACACACACACACACACACACACACACACACACGTAACTACATGAGGTGATGCATCGTGGCAAATATGTCACAATGTGTATGTATATCAAATCAAATGATTTTATTTGTCACTTATACTTTAATAAATTCAGAAAAAGTATTAACTTCCATGTAATAGTTCCTTCTATGGAGACAGCAACCTGCAAGATCATCGTTATCCCCACTCTGCCTATGGGGAACGGGGCTTACAGTGAGTGAGCCTGGGTACCAGCTGTCAGTGTGTAGCCACTTCTTCACAGACCATGCCCTCTAACCAAACCCGGATAAAGGCCAGCCTCCTGGGGAGCTGCTCTACCCTGGTCTTTTCCGTATTTTCCATCTTATGTGTGTGAAAGTCCTGAGATATTACTTATCTCTATTTTGGAAATAAGGAAAGTGGGGCTCAGAAAGGTTAAGAGACTTGTCGAGGGTCTTCAGAGCCAGACCTTCAGACCTTCTGTGGTCTGGCATCCTGTACACGACTTCCCATCACTGCTCTCTGGGGCAGACCCAGGCTTCCGCCGCAGAGCCATGTCGCTCACACTGGCCTTAGCAGAGGACTGAGAGCAGGGCAGACATTGGATATTTGGGTTCATCCTGATGGTGGTCAGCAACTGACCTCTAAAGGCCAATTTCACATCCTGGAGGGTTTGGGCAGGACATTAAAATTGTGACTCTGTTGAGTACAGGGTACTGTTGAATCTCTTTTTCTTCCTCACCACCACATCTGTTGCTTGTGTTTCAGTCCCAAACAAAACAAAACATAAGCAAAAATGGATTCCCATTAATGTTCCTCTTACCACGTGGCTCCAAAAAAGGGAGGGCGTAGTGCACGTGTTCTGCTGAGCAAAAGGCTGAACAATTGCAGGGAAGGGCATTTTCAAAGAAGGCTTGTGTTCTGTGAGACTTGGGAGTATCTCATTAATCACAACGGCTGCTTACAGCTGCATAGTTTTTAAAACAGCTCATCTTGGGAAGGTTTTAAATACTGGAGGGCATCACCTTTTACAAGCACCCTGTACTGGTTTTGCCTCAATATCCACACATTCCTTCTCAGTCTTAATCACTGGAGTAGCCTCTTCCACCCACCCTATGCACCCTTGACTCGCTCTTCTTATGCGTGCTGTCTGCCACGATCAAGCTCCTGCTCTCTCCACACTGATTTGGGGATTTTCCAAATCGCTGTTTCTCTCCAAACTCTAAATGCCAACATACAGCTGCCAAACGAACATCTCTGAATCCTCCTCATACTCTGCAAACTCCACAGGTAGAACATAACCGCTTGTTTGCTTGTCTGAGTCTATTCAGTGTGGGATGCAGTGGTTGGTGGAATGCGATTCATCCAGTTAGCATCCAAGCAAAAACCCAAACTCGATTCTCCTTGATAAGAATCATCACTCACTCTCTATGCCATGTAAATATTTTTATTTGTTTGTGTGTTGCATTTTGTGTCTGTTTCCCTGTGATCTTATAAATGCGTGGCATCAGGTGGGCAATAAATAAATGTTGATTAAGCATTCCTGACACATATCCCCGCATCCTTCCCAGATGAGATTTAGTGCCACATGACTTCTTACCCTGGGTGGGTTGTGTCACTCATCTTTGGTGCACAGACTGGTAGTGTCTCTTTAAGCTTTACAAACATATTTATCTTAAGAATTATTAAGCTTGGCTGCTGTCCAAATCATGTAACAACTCTGCTATCACATTTCCCTCTTGCTTTTTTCTTCCCTCTCCCCCCATTTTTCATATTCCTATCTGTGAGAGCGAATGAGAAGAAATGAAGAATACAAACCCACATTTCTCTCACCAATTAAAAATGTCTTTCCTTTTGTTTTACTATTAAATGAGTTACTTTCCATTTTCTATGTCATAATTAAAATGGTTTCTTTTCATATGCAGAAATGATTCATGTTTACTATAAAAAAATCAGAAATTATAAACACAAAGAAGGAAATAAATGTACACCCCCACTCAGAGACCTATAGTTAACTATTAAACTACCTACCTTCCATACTTGTTTTGTTATACATGTTTTAACACAAATGGAGATTTAAATTTGCTTACTTATTGCTGGGAAACTTATTTTCACTTAATAAAATGAGTGCATTTCTCCTTAATAGTAAATATTCCTCTAGATCAGTGATTGGCAAACATTTTTTGGGGTAAAGGGCCAGGTAGTAAATAATTTAGACTTTGTGGGACATACTATTTCTGTCTGAACGACTTAACCCTGCTGTTGTAGTGAAAAAACAGCCCAGATAGTATGTAGATGGTTGATCATGACTATGTTCCAATAAAACTTCATTAATAAAAAACAAGCAGGGCCAAATTTGGCTCATGGGCTGGGCCGTAGTTTGCCCAAAACACCATTTTACATAGCTAAATAGTATTCTACTGTATCCATGTGGGATGATTTACTTAACCAGTCAGTTAATAGCTAATGGTGTTTGAAAACCTAGGCTTTGCTGGGTTTCCTCTATTTGCTTTTCTTGTCCACAACCCTGTGATGTGTCACTGCCATGCTTTCTACTTAACAGAGGAAGAAACTCAGAAACAGGTAGAAATTTGCCTTAGGTGAGATGGCTAGCAAGTAGAAAAGACAAAATTTAAATTTTTGATATTTTTAGAGGCCAATACTTTAACTACTCATATTTGTATGCACATTGGTGGTTATTTCCTCGGGAGAAATTCCTGGAATTAGAATAACAAGTGTGTGTTAAGCCTTTGATCTGTGTTGCCAGGTTGATATGCCGGGCTGTCATATATCTCAGGTGGTACATACCAGAGCTGTATTCCTCACACCCTGACATATATCGGGAACTCTTTTAAACCTTTGTGATAATGCCTCATTGTGTTAAAGCACATTACAAATTAATTATGCAGATGAACACTTACCGTATGTAGAATTCTCATCTATGTTTCTACTTAGGTGAATTTCTCACTTATGTCCTTTCCCCATTGTTCATTAAGAGCACTTGTCTTTTCTTATTTTTTTAGAGCCTTTTGTAGTTTTAGTCGAAGCCACATTGCTTGTTATTAAAATGGCCATTTACTTTAAAGAGATATCGTCTTTACAAATGGAGAAAATTAAATGGAAAACTGTCCAGTTTTAACATAATAGCACTAGTCAGACTTGTAGAATTAAAGAAATAAAACCCTCTATCAGGTAAGAGAGAACTTCTGTTGGGGAACTTGTCCCTTTAGTTCCATCTCTTAAGTCACCAGGATTTATGTTCTTTAATTGGAGCTACTGCTTTGCTGTGGCCATGGCAACACATCTTAGCTGTCATGAACTGCACACACCTTGACAAAATATTTTTTAGTGAGTGGCTTGTAGATGGAATTCATTATCCAATGTATTCTTGGAGAGTTTAGATGAATTAATGGGTGGTAGACCCATAATTATATAACAATAGCAGTAATAAAAATAGTGAAATTAACAGTTACCATCTACTAATCACTTACTGTATTCCAGCCACAATGTTAAGTATTCTCTATTATTCCATTTGATCTTCACAGTAATCCTAGGCCATAGATAGTCTTATTATCTTTATTTTACACGTGAAGAAACTGAGACACCAAAAAGTTAAGTGGCTTTTCCTGGGCTGTGTAGATGGCAAGTAGTGGAGCTGGATACTGGTTCTGATGCTCCACTGTTTGAAGCCTTTATTACAGAGGGACTTGGGGGATATGCTTACTTCAACAGTGATAGCATGGGTAGCAAATATCTTGACTGCCAAAACGGCAGTCAGCACTATTAGACTAAGACAAAACAAGGATCAATGGGCTTTATATAGTGAGTTTGAATACAGAACTTTATAACTTATACTCTTAGTAAGATTAGAGTTATTATATTTTATTGTATTTAAAGAATCCAGAGGGTAGCTTCCCCAATATATTCCCTTGAACTTCTCCTGAGGATCACCGAATTGGAAGAGGGTGTCTGATGAGGAAAAGATAGCGTCATAAGGCTTCTTAGGCGGTGGGAAAGAAGAAACACCTCTTTTTCTTTCAACATTATTGAGGTATAATTGACAATTAAAAATACACATGTTTAATATTTAACATACTATATTGAATATTACATATGGTATAAAACAAGATCACTTGTTGTATGTATACATTGTGAAATGATGACTACAATGAATTAATTGATATATGTTACCTCACATTGTTACTTGTTTTTTCTTTTGGTGATATGAATACTTAGGATCCACTATCTCAGCAAATTTCAGGTATACAATACAACAACAACAACAACAACAACAACAAAATCTAACTCATTTTTGTATTCCCTGTAGGACTAGTATGGTTCCTTGAACATAGTAATTTTCTAACGATAAATGATAGCAAGCCTTAATCCTATTCCTAGGGATCCTGACTCTGAAAGAAAGGAAACCTCCATTTGTTAAAGATTTAATTGTATCCCCTTCATCCTCCAAAGCCATGTGTTGAAGTCCTTAACTCCCTTTACCTCAGATTCTGACCTCATTTGGAAATAGATTCATTGCAGATACACTTAGTTGAGATGAGGTCATATTGGAGTAAGGTACACCCCTAATCTGATATAACTGATGCTCTTAGAGAAAGTGAAGTTTGAACACAGACACAGGGAGCATGCCGTGTGAAGACTGGAGTTGTGCAGCCATAAGCCAAGGCACTACCAGAAGCCAGGAGAAAAGCCTGGAACAAATACTGCCCTGGAGCCATCAGAGGGAGCCTGGCCCTGCTGACACCTTGATCTCACACTTCTGGCCTCCAGAACTGAGAGACAACACGTTTCTGTCATTGGAGCCATCAGTTTGGGGTACCTTGCTGTGCCAGCCTGGTCTTCCCACCATCCTCACGATGAAAAAGAGGGAGTGTTTTAGATGATCATTTTCTAGGTGGAACTGAGGTTGAAGTGGGGCGGCCTGGAGCCTGCCCAGGGCTGTAAGGTGCAGAGCTTCTGGTCCTGGGCTGAGTCATACTGCAGGTTTGCATCCTGCTGTGTCATGAGCTGGGGCAGCCATGGAAGCTCCTTAATTTCACCGGGCCTCAGTTAACTGAGATAATAATGGTGCTCACCTCATAAGGGCCTTTAGAGAATTAAAATGGATACACACCAAGAAGTTAAAACTTGGGACATTGTAGGCGCTCCATAAATGTTTACACATATTGTTGTATATTCAAGAAAATCTCATCAGCACTTATCCAAACTGCCTCATTTTTTATAGAGGGTATATTTACTCCTTAGTGGGTTTTTTTTGTTTGTTTGTTTTCATTTTTGCTTCTTCCCATCCCCCACCAGTTTCACACACATTAAAAAGCATGTGTGTGTAAAAATTTACACACACATCCTCACGGCTGGTCTAGCAGGGATCCAACCCGGCTGAGCTCCCGGGCCTCTCCTGGATGCCAGGCCCCCTGTGCTCACCTGCCTTCTGTGTTTTGTAGGTTCCAGTGATCAAGGGCACAGCTTGGTGACTGGCCTCCAGAGGCCACCAGAGTTGCCAGGGGGTGCCTCTAATTAGGTACGCTGCTGAGCGCACAGGTATTATCCTGGAGGGTAGAAGGGCTGCTGGGAATAGCTGCTGAACATGAAATGCAGCCAGCAAGTCTGGTGTTAGTTAAAAGCATGTTACCTGTGATTTGAGACATCAGCAAAGCCCAGAGAGGGAAACAGTGAGGACTCCCCACCCCCATTGTTCCCGTTGCATTCCCCTTATAGGACCACTTCTAAGCAGACCCACTCAGCTGATGTTTATTGACTACATTTTCCTAATCAATAGGGATTTATTAAGCAACTCCTGAGTGCCAGATACAGTATCAGGTATCAACAATAAATGAAGTGATGGGGTATAATCCTGCCTATAAGGAGTTTATAGTCTGGTCACTGGGAGAGATGGATGAGCCAGTAGTGGTGGTGGGGTTGGGGATCACAGATGTGGGCCATGGAATCCCAGAGTGGGAATCCTGACTCAGCCTGGGGTTGGGACTGGGGTCACCTAGGGGGATCATCATATTTGCCATTATTGATCAAATGCCTCTATAAAATTGAGCTTTGTCAGGACAGGGATTGTGATTCTTTTTATTGCTCTATCTCTAGTGATAGCTTGGTGGTTGGCTCATAGTAGAGGCTCAATAAACATTTGATGACTAAGGGAATAAAATGACATCTAAGGTGAGAATTGAAGGGTGGGGAGTTAGCCAGGAGGGAAGTTTGTGTAAGTGTGTGTGTGTAGTGTGTGTGTGTGTATGTGTGTGTGTGTGTGTGTGTGTGTAATAGTGGGTAGCAGTAGGAAACAAAATGGGGAGGAAGTAGCATGTGATTATTGGGGGTGACAAAGACTGTAGTTCTGGGGACTAAAAGCTCAAATGGTATGGGTATAATAGAGCCATTTTAGGGAGGCATGGGGAGGGCTGACTGTGAGAAGAATGTGGAGTTATTAAAATTTTTAAACAAAGGAAATGCATTATATTTGATGTGCAAGTTTTAAGGTCCAGGAAATAGATTGGAGAAGACATACGGGAAGCAGAGGGCTTCTGCAGGAATCTTGAGATAGGGGGTGGCTGGACAAATTACTGTAAGTAAGATGGGGATGTAGGCAGATTCCACTATGACTAAGGATGTAGGATTGCCAGGAGCTGGCAATTGTCTATGGGGAAGAAAGGAAAGATGCCTGAATGATGCCTTGGGAGGGTGCTGGAGTCGTTCTCTTATATGATAACAGAGGAACAGGAGCAGTGGGGAGAGAAAAATCCCATGTGGACACATTGAGTTTGAGTTGCCTATGGGAAGTCCAGGGACCAGTTGTAAACATCTGTCCTAACCTCGTGGGGATGATGTGGCTTGAGATATAGGTTTAGACACTCATTAGCATTTATGATCAGGCTTTATAACCCTGATCCATAGTTAAAATAGGAAGCCCCATGAATCTTAGAAATTCTGTTGAAATCTTACTGCATGGACATTTCCAAATGTCCATGTCCCCAAACAAGTTAACTCTTGATCCGTGTGGATACTGAAGCCGGAAGGAGAGATGAGATTCTCAAGCAGAGCAAGAAGGGAAGAGAGATGACTGCTGTGGGAACATCAGCATTTCAGGGTTGGGAGGCACTGTGTCAAGTCAAGGGTCAGGGAGGGTCAGAGTATCGGGGACAAGATGAAGGTTTACAGAAAATGTTAGCTTTGCTGTTTATAAAGCACTTTCACAGGCATGGTCATTTCTTATCTTAGTAACTCAACTAGATATTTATCATTTTGTTCTGTGTCAGTTAGTGTTCAGTGTGTACTCAAGACACAGAAACTTGGCTATAAATTTTAAACAAGAAGGGATTTAATACAGAGAATTAGGTGCTTACAAAATCACCGGAAGGGTGAACCTTAGGAAAAGATTTCCAGAACTAGAGAGAAAGGAGGTCAGGGTGCACCCCTGGCACTGGGTTTGAAAGGCCACTCACAATGGCTCTGCCAACCTGCACTGTGTCCACCGCTGGAGTGCTGGAGGAGGCGCAGGGACAGCTGTAGTTCAAGTCTCCTGTTTCCGTGACCTTTCTGGACAGCATTGAACAGTCAGCGAGGAGCCAGAAGATGCCCCACCTTACTTCTATCTTCTAGCACTCTTTGCATGAGTGCATTTAATTAGTGCATCCCAATTAAATTCTACACCCTTAGATTCAGGGAAGTTTAGAAAATATTTATAACTATGCCACCTCTCTACCTATATAAGGAGAGTGATGTGGAGATAAAAAGGGGTCAGTTGCTAAATATTTTAGTTTTTGTGGGCCTATTGTAGCTACTACAAAGCAGAAATAGACAGTCCAGAAAGGAATGAGCATGGTTGTGTTCCGATAAAACTTTATTTATAAAAATGAGTAATGAGCTGGATTTAGCTTAGGGGGTCATCATTTTCCCACCCCTGAGGTAAGTAAGTCAATTCACAATGATTACCATAGGTTCTTTTTACAAATGAGGAAACTAAAGCCAGAGAGATTTAGTATCTTTTATGCAAGTGAAAACATACCCTGGTTATTTTGGTTTCAAGGTTCATGCTCTTTTTATCAAACCATGAGATGGACCCCCCTCCTTTGGGGAGACTTGAGATATAACAGAGGAAATTAAATGTATGCAAGAAGCTTGTGTGTACAAAATGTTTTGATAGGAGAAATTAGGACACATTCATTATGGAAATACTTTGAGCTAGGTGTTGAAGAAAGGTGTAACTTTAACACGTGGAGATGTTGGAGGAGGAAGTAGGGCTCAAAAGAGCATTTCAAATAGAGCTGGAAACTTTAAGACAAGTTTAGAAACATAGGAACCCAAACTCATCTAAACATTATGACCTTTAAGAGTATAAGCAGAGATAAGGCTGGATTAGGGAGAAGTTTAGATGTTAGGATAGGCATCTGCACTTGAAACGCAGAAGCACTGGCATTTTTGAACAGGCCTGGGATACACACATTACTTAGGAAGACTTATCTGGTGTTGTGGTACAGACTTTTTTGAGAGTTAGAAGATACTGCTAACAAGACTTCCACATCAGAAGTTGCTGCAATACTTTTGCATGAGGATGCAAAGGAAGCATTGGATATGAGGGACGTCTTGAGCCATTCGTGGGACTTGTAAGCTTATAGATGTGAGTAAAGTAGAAGGTTGGCTTTGATAGTGAGGAATGAGAAAAAGACCAAAACTTGGAAATCTAGGAGCAGGAACAGGAAAGGAGGTGAGTTCTGTCATTGATATAAGGTGCTGAGAAGAGAAATGGAAATATGAGTCAGACAATTGGAAACGTGGGCTTGATCTTCAAGAGTGAGGAGGTTGGGAGTTTGTATGTATACTAGTAGCTGGACAGAGAGCCACAGAAGGGCTCAGACCTCCCAGGGAGTGTGGGTAGTGGAGGATGCCCAAAGCAGGAGCCAGGGGACTTAGGCAATTGAGAACCAGGAGGGCGACAAGGAAAGGAAAATAGAGTAAGTGGGGTAGGCAGAGTGCCAGAATGGGTATTGTACCGGAGGAGCCAGGGGAGGAGCTGTTTCCAGAAAAGGAATGTCTAGTCATGTTGCATGCTACAGGGAGGTCCAATCAGTATTCATGAAAGGCCCCTGGACTTGATGATCACGCAACCATGATGGGTGACCCCTGAGAGAACTATTCAGTATGTAGTGAGTAAATGGAGGCAGAGGCTGTCCAAGCATGTCAAACTGGCAGCTGGTAAGTGGCCCACTGGCCACAAGTTTGACATGCTTGTGTTGATCTCTCTTTTTAAATATATATATTTTTATTGATTTAAGAGATTAAAGGAGAGGGAGAGAAGCATCAATGGTGAGAGAGAATCATTTATTAGCTGCCTGCTGCACACTCTCCACTGGGAATCAAGCCCACAACCCAGGCTTATAACCTTGACCGGAACTGAACCTGGGACCCTTCAGTCCGCAGGCCGATGCTCTGTCCACTGAGCCAAAACAGATAGGGCTTGCAGTGATCTTGTAAAGAATTTGATACTGAAAAGAAAGAGGAGAGAGGATGTAGGTTGACATTTTTGTTTGTCATAAAGTTGATTAATTCTTCAGTGCCTGAATACCATAAATGACATAAGTTATCATAATATATATTACTAGAGGCCCAGTGCATGAAATTTGTGCATTTCTGGGGGAAGAGGTCCCTCAGCCTGGCCTGCGCCCTCTCACAGTCCGGGAGCCTCACGATCGATGGTCCTAAAGAGGTAGGCCTCGCCCACCTGGCAGGACCTTCTCCATGGAGGATCACCCCAAAGAGGTAGACTCCTGCTCCGCAACTGATTGCCTCTGGAGAGGGAGACCCAGGCTACCCACCCCAATGCCCCCCACCAGGTAGCCAGGGCCTCCTTCTTTGGGGTGATTGATGGCACCCTACAGAGGGAGATCCTGCTCACCTGCCACAGCCCGCCGGTTGGTGGTCTGGGCTTCTCTCTTTGGGGTGATCGCAGAGCTCCCCAATTGATTGCCCTGCTGGCTAATGACATAGGCCTCCCTCTGTGGGGAGATCATGGGGTTATGCCCCCCCCCCATCACATAGCACCCACTTTGATTGGCCTGGCACCAGTGGGAGTGGATGTCACAGCATGGTTGTCTGGATGGGTCTTCCACTGTTTGGCTGTTCATTCTATTTGCATATTACACTTTTATTATTATAGATGATTTCTCCCCTTCCCCTACCATGCCTTCTCCCTAAAGAAAAAGTAGTTGAAAGAGGAACACCATCTAGTTCTCTCTTGATTTCAGAATTCATTTTTGGATCAGTTGTTTGTGTCTCTTTTTAACCCTGCGGGTAGCCTCCCCTGGCAACCTGTGAGGTAACAGACAAATGTGTGCAGTTGTTAAGCCAACTGCCTCCAGCCCTTGCGGCTCTGCTAAATTTGGAACTCGTATTAGTCCCAATCTAAGTCTGCACTCAGAGGGGGGAAAATAAGTCCCAACTTTGAAATTTCTGAGGCGATACTTTTGTGGAATATAGGATCAGCAAGTTGATGAGTTTTGTCTTACCTCACAGGATTTCTTTGAAATCCACTAGAGAATTGCTGTGCAGTACTGTGAAAATTTTGTTCTCTCCGGAGTGTTTCCTAGGAAAAAAGTAGGTATGCCCAAGCCCCCAAAGGAACTATTTTATACATCAGTGCTTTCTAGGATAATCAACAAAAATAACGCCTGGCAGCAGAAATGGCAAACCAAACCAACTCTGGAGTTTCAGATGGAAAATGATTTTTATCCATCTCAACTAAACAATTCTTAATTTCTTTTATACCTTTGTCTGTCACCTCCACACCAAATCAGTTTGGTATCAAATAGGTTATGAAATGGATGCAAGAAGAGGTAACTTGGGTGAATATTTTTTCCTTTGTGGAATCCATTTCCTCACTCCCATATTTACACAGCAATGATATACTAGAACTAGGGGTCTGGTGCATGCTCAGTCCAACCTGCACCCTCCAATCTGGCACCCCTCAGGGGAGCCCTCTCCAATCCGGGAGTTTGTGTCTGTCTTTGTGAGACCCCAACCCAGTTTGGTTTGGTGCTCACAGAATAATAGAGGTGTTTGTTTTTTTTTCTTTGCTCCATTGTGGAGATTTCCTAGAAGTTTCAGGATATCTTCCTTTTAATTTTTCCTCAACACTCTGACTTTACTTATGTCTCTCATCTTTGCTTTCCCTCCATCCCCCACCCACAACAGTAACTTGCTCCAGGCTCACTTTGCTCTAGTGTCTAGGATATCCCACAATGTGTCTGCCACCAGAACTATGATTCCCGGTATTCCTGGTGCTCCCCGACTCTGGGCTTCTGCTTCTGGTCAGAGGCTACCATCAGAACTATGATTCCCAGAATTCCTGGTGCTGCCCATCTCTTGGTTTTAGCTTGTGGGCCAGAGGCTGCAAAAACCAAAAGGAATTGAAACTCCAGCCGCCCCCAGTCCAGGCTGACAGGACCAGACACTCCAGTGGTATCCCTGGGACCCCAGCCACTTGGCACCAGCCTGCGTGCACACTGCCCACAGGCCTGCCATCTTCGTCAGGTTAATTTGCATACTCACTCCTGATTGACTGTGGGTATTGCAGAGGGTCAGTCAATTTAAATATTTGTCTATTATTAATATAGATGACCCTAAATTGTGTTTCTCTGAAGCTCTTTGGGGATTAGAAGTCTGTAGTTCTCTTTCACATTTGTATAGAACTTTAGTTTTCGAAGTGTTTAAACATCTGTCTCATTTGGCTTCACAAGCTGTGAGATGTGCAGTACAGACATCATCTTGAAGCTCATTGCAAGGAAAGGAACTGAGATGCAAAGTGGTCCACCAGCCAGCCAGGGTCACGTGGGTTGCCAGTGGCCGATTCAAGGCAGAAGCTCAAGTTTCCCAATTCCACATTCAGGACTTTTCCCATTATGCTTTGGGTGGCATCTTTGGCATTAAGCGTTTTATTTCATTGTTAAGCATCTCATTGTCTAAGCTTTGGATACATCAAGCTGATTTCTGGTCATACATTGATTGTGGAGGGCCAAGAGCAGAAACCACAGACTTTAAATGACAGTTCCCCTTATTGGAGGTTTGGCCTTTATTGATCAGAGGTCTCTTGTTAAGGGAAGGTATACATCGGTATAAGAGGTTTGTCAAGTCTTTTTTTTAAAAAAAAGGAAACTTCTGGGCTCCTTGGGGATTCTGATTATGGCAGAGTTTTCAAATGTGAAGTATTCTATATAATAAAAGCCTAATATGCAAATCGACTGAACAGCAGAACTACCACCTATGATGTACACTGACCACTGGGACAGACACTCAATGCAGGAGCTGCTCCCAGCCCACAGGCCCCAGGCCAGCCAAGGCGGGGGCCAGCAAGGACCCCCGATTGCCCATCCCCTGGTCACCCCTCAGATGGGCCTTAATTGCTGGTCAGGCCTAGGGACCCTACCCATGCACGAATTTTGTGTATTAGACCTCTATTTTATTTTATAAAGCTTGGAGTATTTTATAAAGGCAGTGGACAGTGTGTTTCCTGGGAACATTGATTTTTGAACCTGTTAGTCTCTGGACACTGCTGTCTTTGGCACATTGTTGTTATAAATACGTCTGTGTTGCTCCTCTTTTAGAAATGGCCTGTTATCCAGCTTCCTGGAGGTTTTCTGTGTGCGTGAGCCTGTGGCTGAGGTAAATGGAACACGTTTACTACTGCAAAACTGACGTCTAGGGTAGTGACGTTTACAATACCCTAGACCTCGATTAGTCTTTAAATATTCTTAACCCTGGAGGTAGCCCAAGAAATTGCTTTTTCTTTGCCTCATACCACTCAGCACACAAGTCTTAAATTACTGCTGATCAAAGACACATAAAGTACATAGCAATAAGCATTTTGTTTCTGCATTTTAGGGAATGAACAATGAATGAAAGCAAACTTGAGGGCTCAAAAATATTTGTCATCATTATATGGATTTATAGAGCTGATATCTCTTATTTTATTCATTTGTTTAAATTAATTTGTTTTTATTTTAAACTTCATTTTCTAAGTAGAGCTTAGTTTAGTTTAGTTTTGTTTTTAATATATTTTATTGATTTTCCACAGAGAGGAAGGGAGAGGGATAGAGAGCTAGAAATGTCGATGAGAGAGAAACATCTACCAGCTGCCTCCTGCACTGCCCCCCACCCCCACCGAGGATGTACCTGCAACCAATGTATATGCCCTTGACTGAAATCGAACCCGGGACCTTTCAGTCCTCAGACTGACGCTCTGTCCACTGAGCCAAACCAGTTTCAGCTATTTTGTTCATTTGTTGACTGCCATGTCATTACACTGGATTGAGGGGATTTTTAAAAGCAGCTTTATTGAGATACTAGAGGCCCAGTGCACAAAATTCATGCACAGCTGTGGGTGTCCTCCCTCAGCCCAGCCTACACTCTCTCCAATCTGGGACCCCTTGGGGGATCAGGCCTAAACTGACAGTCAGACATTCCCTGGGAATTGGGCCTAGCAGTTGGACATCCCTCTCACAATCCTAGACCACTGGTTCCGGATTTTTCACCTGCCTGCCTGCCTGATCACCCCTAACTGCCCTGCCCTCCTGACAGCTTGGTCGTCTTTAACTGTTCCCTGCTGCTGGCCAGATTGCATCCATCTGCCCTCTCCCTGCAAGCCTGGTCAACCCACACAGCCTGCTGTTCAGTCATTTGGTCATCCCTCACTAACCCCCCTGCTGGTCATAGGCAGCCATCTTGTGAGGGCGAAATACTTAATTTACATATCACCACTTTATTATATAGGATAATTCACATATCAATAATTTACCTGTTTAAAGTATACAATTCAGTGGTTTGGGGTAATTTATCTTTATTAATTTCTAAAAATCACGGTATAATATATACAATGAGAAATTTGTCATTTTAACCATTTTTCAGTGGCATTAGTTACATTCACACTTTTATGCAACCATCACCACTATTTCCCAAACCTTTTCAGCACTTCAAACAGAAATTCTGTGCTCATCAAACAATAATAACACCAGAAGGATTTTTGAATATGCTTTGATAACTACTGTCAGATGTATATCAGGCCTTTGAGGATGATTTTGTTAATTCTTTAGGGGACGTTTATTCTCTTAGGGGAAGTTCCATATAGTACATGACACAGATTGGGTTCACTCAGGAAGCAGCCTTTGAGATTCATAAGCAGGACATTCTCAAGGAATCTCTTAGGGTCAACATTTGTGGGGAAGGGAAAGAGGCAGGATTGGGCAAGAGAAGATGGGCTGCCTCATCAGGGGAACCCTGGAACTAGGATCCCTTTGTACCCTTCAGTCATAGGGTGCAGCTAGCCCAGAAAGGGATGTGAGCAAGGCTAGTTCAGGACAGGGTTAACTTTTAATCAGCAGTAGTCCCAGTATGTAGGGGATGGAGAGAGAAATAAAATCTTCAGTACTTGGTTCTCAAATGTCGTAGCCCAGTAGAACCACCTATGCAGCCTCAAAACACTCTGCTTGGTTGCATTGATATGGGGGTAAAAAGTGGGCATCAGAGTTTAAAAAACTCCCTTAGTGATCCTAATGAGCTATAGCTTTGGAGTGTCTCAGTCCTGAGGAGGCATCAACACGTCACTGTGGGCAGTGCCTGGATTTTGGAGTCAGAAAAATTTGAGTGTTCAACCATTTACTAACTCTTTGAGTTCTTATTTATGTCCTGCTGATGAGACGTTGCTACCAGACTTTTAAAAATATGAATAGATGTGTGTTTGGGTGGCAGGGCACTTGCAAATCAATACAAAAACAGTAAACACTTCCATGGAAATTTGACAGAAAACAAGAATGCATAATTAACAAAGGAAAAATTCAAATGGCCTTTATTTAAAAATGTATTGTCTTAATGTATTGATTGTTTTTCATTTGTCTTTCATGTCTGAAGAAATGAAAATTAAGAGTGTTTGCTTATAGTACTCAGTAATGGTGAAGGTGCTGGCTGGAGACATTTTCATATTCTTGCTGTAAGTGTATATTGGTATACATGTATGCTGAAACATGCAGGACTATGCATAAGAATGCTTAAAAAGTGGGTGTCTTTTGACATAGCAAATATAAATCAAGACCTTTATCCTGAGGAAATAACAGGTGTGTAAAGGTGTTTGCATAGAGGTGTAATTGCTGAGCCTTGTTGGCAACTGTGGAAAATTGGGCATGGCATAAATGGTATTGGTTAAATAAGTTCTGGTACATATCTTTTCTGTAACTATATAGTCATTAAAAATAATAATGTAGCCCAGCTCAGTGGTTGATCTTCCATCTCTGAACCAGGAGGTCACAGTTTGATTCCCAGTCCCTTTCTTCACTGGAAAAAAAATAATAAACTAATGTAGCTGTCCATGTATTAACAGAGGAAGAGTGCCACCATGTACTCATAAATGAGAGAAGCAGTTAACAAAACACATGAGCCTATTTTCGCATTAAAATTGTGTTTGCATTGAAATGTCTGTAAGAAAAATACCAGATATTCACAGTAAACTATTTTCTCCCCTGAGTAAAAGAATTACAGGTGAATTTTGCTTTCTATGTCATATCTCTCTGTAATATTTAGACTTTAGAAACATTACCCATATATGACCTTAACTTTTACATGTAAATTTTGTATCGATAAAAAAATAGAGCCATTTCCAAAAATTATGTATATCTAAAATTGTGTGTGTGTGTGTGTGTGTGTGTGTGTGTGTGTGTGTGTGTGTGTGTATCTACACCTATCTATCCTGCAGTCTAAAAGGGAAAAAATATATAATCCAATTAGTGGTTCTCCTTAGAATTTGGGGCCACGGGTGATTTTAATTTTTTTTTTCTTATGCTCATTTATATTTCACAGGGTTTTATAATGAGATTGTATCCACTCTTTTGAGAAAGAAAATAGCTTTTAATATTTCAGCATGCTTGCCTGACCTAGTTTTCCAACTACTCTGGCATCTGTTTCATGTGAGGGGTCCTTTGGTTAGCATTTCTTTCTCCATGTCTTTCTCCTTGCCTTCTTATTTACATCATCACTATTACGTGTTGAATAGTTGTGTGCAATGCCAAATTATGACATGTATTCAGACTCTCACATTTGTATAAAGTTGTGCATTTTCACTTTACTCATCATTTCCCCCTCACAACTAACGTTTGACCTTTAGATGAGGCACCTTCAAGCAGAGCATTCATCATCTGCCATTATGCTTTTAATTCATCTATTAAATGGTAATGTGTCCTTGATAAATATTGATATTAAATTAAGTCATTCCCTGTTTGCTTTTAGGAAGAGCTTTGAGGTCATCAGATTTGCCAGGCAGGTAGGATTCGTCAAGGAGAAATGTGTGGAAAGCTTCCAACAGGCGAGGCTCTTCCGTGTGGCAGACACTTCTCATTCATCCCATTAGGCCCCGAAGTAAACATTGCCTCCTCTGTCGCATCATCTTGACTCCTCCTGGGAAGCTGGAGCTGACCTGACTTCTCCATATGTTTCTTCTTTTTAAAGAAGTTATATTTCTTTATTGATTTCAGAGAGGAAGGGAAAAGGAGAGATAGAAACATCAATGATGAGAGAGAATCATTGATCAGCTGCCTCCTGCATGCCCCCCACTGGGGATCGAGCCTGCAACCCAGGCATGTGCCCTTGGCCGGAATCGAACCTGGGACCTTTCAGTTGGCAAGCTAATGCTCTATCCACTAATTCAAGCTAGCCATGGCTCCATATGTTTCTTTATGGCTTTTATTAATTTTTATTGTAAGCAATGTGGACATCTATTATCCCACTAGACTTCCAAACAGAAAATGTGATAGCCATCCACCAGTCCCCCAATGGTCATTACCTCCTGGGATTCCTGCCCTTGACAAATAGACTATAACAGAAGTGATGATAGGTTATTTCCAAGATTAGGTATAAAAGATTGAATTCTTTCTCTTGGATCACTCACTTTATGGAAAGCCAGCTGCTATGCTATGAAGACAGTCATGCAATATATGGAGAGAGGCCCATGTGGCAACAGCTAATAAAATAAACAGAGGCTGGCCATCAACCAGGTGAGTGCACTTCAAAGCAGATGCTCTCCTTGTCGAGCCTTTAGATGTTCTAGGCCAGCCTCGGGCCAGATCCGGCTCCTTCGGCTATTCTATCCCCCCCCCCCCCCAGGAGCTGAAAGAGCAGAGGGTTCTCTTGCTCTCCCCTCCGCTCCTTCACCAGCAGCCCAAGATGAGAGTGCCAGCATGGTCAGGTTGCTTTTGTTCCGGCCCTCCGGTCCAGTTTAAGAACCCATTGTGGCCCTCGAGTCAAAAAGTTTGCCCACCCCTGTTCTAGGCCCTACTATCAGTTTGATTGCAACCTCCTGAGAGACCCTGAGCCCAGTCCACCCATCTCAATGCCTCTCGATTTTGACCCTCAGAACCATGTGAAACAATAAATGCTTGTTGCTTTAAGTGCTGAGTTTTGGGGAAATGTATTGTGCATCAATAGAGAACTAATGAAAGGCTGGTATTAGAAGTGAGGTGCCAATGCTACAAAAAACTAAAATGTCGTAGAGCTTTTCCACTGTACACTGAGTGTGGGCAGTGTACAGTGGAAAAGCTATAAGAATGCTGAGGGACATGTTAACAAAAGCTGAAAGTGCTTTGAGTACATTGTCCGTAGAAGTTTGGGTTTTGAGAAGGCTGCCAGTGAAGGCTTAACAGAAAATGAGGAAAATCACATTGGAAACTTGGAAAAGGGAGTCTTTGTCTTTGTTATAGAGCAGCACGAAATCCAGCAATATCGTTGTGGAAGGTAGAAAATGTACCTGATGAACTGGGTGATACAGTTAAGGAGATTTCTGACCGGAGTGTTGAAAATGCCTTCTATTTTTTCCAGTTACTTATAGTAAAGTTTCAGGAAAAGAGAAAGAGAAGGCAGAAATAGACAAAAAGAGCCAGAACTTGCCGTTTTTGAAAATTGCCATCCTCTCCAAATGGCACCTGAAGCTAAAATTAAGAAATGGCTTCTGAGCAAAGATCAAATTTGGGGCACTTTTAGGAAAACCAGTTCCAACAAGAAGCCAAGGGTGTGACTGTAAAATGTTTCATTTTATATTTCAATTTAATTTATTGGGGTCACATAGGTTAAGGTTTCAGGCGTGCAGTTCTATAACACATCATCTGTATGTTGTATTGTGCCTTCACCACCCCAAGTTAAGTCTCCTTCCATCACCATTTATCCCCTCCCCCTCTCCTACCTCCTCCCACATCCATTTCCCTTTAAAATCTTTTCTTAAGATCCCAAAATCAAAGATGGTGTCTCAGAGTACCTTATAGTCAGCTAAAAGGCCTTCTAAAGAGAGTAAGGGTTTGCTTTACAGATCCTCTTATTCAAATAGCAGAGCTTCTTAGAAGCTCAAGACCATTGTCCCTCAGCAAAAGTCCAAAGTGAGAAAGGACCATTGGGTATGGCTTTTGTCTAATGGAATGAACCCTAAAAGGAGTCACAGAAGATCCGTTGTTTTTAACAGAGTTATACTTGAAGGGGCACCATCATTTTGAGGTGGAAGGGACATGGAGAGGACAAAATAAAGAGACATTTGGACCCCCAAGTATCAACAAGTAGGAAACAGGCTGAGAAAACTAGTCAGCTGCGAACACTTATTACCTTTAATGAAAATGGAAGGATGACCAACAGGCCAAAACCAAGAGCCCAGAGAATGAAGTTAAGGGTCATAGAGAATTATTCTCAGACCTCAACTTGAGGCCTAAGCAAGGACCTTGAAACATTTGCTTGGTGGGATTTCAGAATTGCTGCCTCTTACATGCTTCCTTCTTTCTCCCTTTGTGAGCAGCAGTGTTTATAGCAGTTAAAGGAGTGTTTATAGCAGCCATTCTCTGCTTGTTCCACCATTGTGTGTTGAGTGTGTGAGAACAGATAACTTGTTGCTTTAGCTGTACATGTCTACAGATTGAGAGAAATCATATTCAAGGATCTGTAGTTTAGGGACTTTCCTCAGAAACTCATCTGTACCTAGACCCGATCTGGATGGTGAGGGTCCAGATGTGCAGCTGATGCTGTAATGGGATGATAGTTTTGGGTACCACGGGAGGGGCTAGTGTTTATTGCTTGTAAGAGATATGTGAATCATTGGGAGCCAGAATGTGAGGCTGTGGTAGGATAGTCTTCAGGATAGCCAGGGACCCCTTATTCTTGGCATTCAGAGTTGTGAATCCCTCCCCTTCCCACATTGTAGTAGGGTTGGTCTTTGTGACCAAGAGCAAGAGTGATGATGTATGTCACTTTGAGACGACTTATTAAAGATTGCATTTTTTGCCTGGTTAGTGTGGCTCAGCAGTTGAGTGTTGACCCAGGAACCAAGAGGTCACTAGTTCGATTCCTGGTCAGGGCACAGATTGTGAGCTCAAACCCCAGTGGAGGAAGTGCAGGAGGCAGCCAATTGATGAAGATTATCTTTCATTGATGTTTCTGTCTCTATCCCTCTCCCTTCCTCTCTCTCTAAAAACCAATAAAAACATATTAAAATAAATATACTGCAGCTTCTACATTGGGCATACTCTTACTCTCTTGGATTACTCGCTGTGGGGAATGCCAGCTGCCATATGTTGAGGGCATTCAGGCAGCCTTGTGAAGAGCTCCACATAGTGATGACCTTCACCCTGAAGTCACGTGAGTGACCTTTCTTGAAAGTGTCCCAAGGCTTCAGAGGATGGAGCCCCAGCTGACAGCCTGACGGCATCCTCACAAGACTCTGCGTAGGAAAGAATGAGCATAGGAGGCCCGAGACTGCTGTCCTTAGAAGGGCTGCTTAAAAGATTGGCTCTGGGCTGGCATCTGGGTACTTGGGTTTAGGGAGGGTTCCCTCCATCCTCTAACGGATATGAGTGGTTTAAGGGGACCAACTGTGCAAACATAATTATTTATGATGAATACCTGCTTCTAAACTTGGAGTCTAGAATTTTGATATGTGCTAGGCAGAGTGTGTGTGTGTGTGTGTGTGTGTGTGTGTGTGTGTGTGTGTGAGAGAGAGAGAGAGAGAGAGAGAGAGAGAGAGAGAGAGTAGCTCCCAGTTAAAACCCCAGAGAACTGCATCTCTAACAAGCTTCCCTGGTAGACAGCACTTCACCATGTGTTGCAGAGTCAGATGCTGGAGGAACAAAGCCTGTGCTGTGTGAGACTCCATGGGGAGAGGACTCTGGGAGACTTGTGCCCGCTCCCCCACAGAAATGACTCAATGCCCCCCTTTCCCTTTGCTGATTTTGCCTTTCTAGTACATCCTTCTGCTGTAATAAATCATAGCAATTGAGTCCTACTATGTGTGAGTCCTGTGACTCCTCCTGGTGATCCCTGAACCTGGGGGTGGCAGAGACCCTGAGCCAGAACCACCTACTCAGAAAGTATGATATAATAATTGTTTGTTAATTTAAGCCACTGGGAGTAGTCCCCCATCACTGCACCTCCCCCCCCCCGACCCCCTGGGGCAATAGATAACTACCCTGTTTCCCCCAAAAGAAGACAGTGTCTTATATTAATTTTTGCTCCCAAAGATGTGCTAGGTCTTATTTTCAGGGAATGCCTTATGTTTCCATGAAGTAGGTCTTATTTTTGGAGGATGTCTTATTTTCGGGGAAACACGGTAATACACGAAGCCCGTCATTCCTCTCTCCTCAGCATAGTGTCTGGAATGCAGGTGCTAAAGAAATATTTGTTGAGTGAGTTTGTATTTCTGCCTTTGAAGAATTTTCTAGTCCATCTGGTTGCTTTGCAGGAGAAACCTAAATCCCGCTTGGTGTTAGGAAGCAGGCTTTCCTCCCTTTTGTCTTGAGGAAGTAGTCCTTGCGGCGGCAGCCTGCCTTGCGTTGGTCACATCCTGCCACCTTCCTTTTTGGATGAGCTCCATGTGTATAGGAACTAACGTGTGACATGCTTCTCTGGTGCCCGCTTTTTCTGAGTTCCCTTGATACCCATCCCCCCTCTCTCCTTTGCCTCGGTGTTGATAGCTATTCTTACCATTGGAATAAAACCTTCTTCCTGCTGAAAAATTAATAACCAAGTGTTTCAGGGCCTTATAAGATATTAATATCTGCATCTTGCCTCTTTATCATATATTTGCCGTGACAGAAGCGCAGACAAAATAACTTTTTTGTAGTTTTACGTTGTCCCTTCCTCTGCACGCAATCTTGAAATAGTCTTATATACAAAGATAGCAACCATTCATCCTAAGATGACTTTGATGTGGGAGAGAAAGCTAAAATATGTACTAGAAGTTGACTTTGTTGAGTTATTTACAGTTTCTTTTTTAATTTTAATGCATATTTGGACTGCTTTCTGGACTTTTTTGTTCCCCTGCATTGACTGTATATCCCAACTCTATAGACATGGCCACGGTGTACTTGCTTTAGTCTGTACTTCATTTTTTATTGAATTTATTGGGGTATCATTAGTTAATAAAATTATATAGGCTTCAGTGTTCAATTCTGTAATACTTTATCTGTTATGATATTGTTTTCACCTTTCCAAGCCAAGTCTTCTTCCATCACCATTTATACCCCCTGCATCCTCACCTATCTCCCCCTACCCTTTCCCTCTAGTAATCACCATGCTGTTTACAGTTTCTTAGTATTTTAACCAAGGGATATGTGTGTGTTTGTGTATGTGTGTGCACACACACACACGCACATGCACACACCCCATAATGATATCTGGGACTCATCTTTTGATACATGTGAGAACCTTTTATCCCCCTTCAAATATTTTTGAGTCTTTTTCCCTCCAATTTTTATTTTTCAATTATAGTTGACATTCAATAGTATAGTAGTTTTCAGGAGTATAGTCTACTGGTAGACATTTATATAACATTTATACAAAATGATCCCCCCAATAAGTCTAGTATCCACATGGCATCATACATAGTTATTACAATATTGTCTTATGATTCATTCATTCATTCATGTTATTTTATTTGTCAATTACAGTTTATATTCAATATTATTCTGTATTAGTTTCAAGTGCACAGCATAGTGTTAGACAATCATATATTTTACAAAGTGGTCCCCCTACCTTGATATTTCAGGTACCCAGCCAGCACCATATATAGTTACTACAATAACTACATTCCCTATGCTGTACTTTATATCCCAGGACATCACAGATGACCTTGATTCCTATTTTCCTGATACTCTCAGGGAGATATAATAGGAACTCTCTCATTTGACCTCCTTTCCTCTTAATTAAAAAGAATATATATTTTTTTTATTGATTTCAAAGAGGAAGAGAGAAGGAGAGAGAGATAGAAACATCAATGGTAAGAGAGAATCATTGCTTGGCTGCTTCCTGTATGCCCCCTACTGGGGGTCGAGCCCAAAACCAGGGCATGTGCCCTGACTAGGAATTAAACTGTGGCCTCCTTGGTCATAGATTGATGTTTCACCACTAAGCACACCAGCCGGGCTCCTTTCCACTAATTTTTTAGGAAATTATTTTTTCTCTTTTATAAAAAAAAAGAAAAAAGAAAAAGATCTATTCTTCTGTCAAAGGATTCCCCTCTATATCCTTTTTTCTGTGAAGTGTAGTAATTTCTAATGCTCTGATGACACAATGTTTATGCTCTGTTGGTACTCAGAATTCACGTATGATAGTCTGCTAGAACATGAGAATAAGATATTAGAATTGCTATTTATTTAAAAAATCTTGTTTATGAAATTTTAAAATGTATATAAATTTAGAGAGTATATGTAATTCCAAAATGATGAAATATTCATGTACTGGAAGTACATGCCAAATTTTTAAGTGACTGGGGAAAACAACTAAAAAAAGTTTTGGAGGCCAATAACATTTATGCAACACAAGGCATTTTATAGTCTTTAAGATTAATTTTGCATGTAAGTGATTTGATGGACACCTGTCTTTTAATTGATTATGTTAAGGGTTTCTGCTTTTTAGAGAAAAAATTTAGACAAGCAGATGTTAATAAATCAAACCACTTGTAATTTGACAACTCACAGATAAGCATTATTAGCAGTTGTACATTAACATTTATTGTACATTTCAGCTAGCTTTTTTAGACATATGGACATATTTTTCTTTAAAAAAAAGATGTGTTATTTATAATTTTCATAAATCCTGTATATTACTTTTTGAACTTTAAAGAATCAACATTTATTTTGATACTCAATATTTTAATGTATTTTAATAGCATTACTTTATCTTATATAATAAAAGGTTAATATGCAAATTGACCAAATGGCAAAAAGACCAGTTGCTATGATGTGCACTGAGCACCAGGGGGCAGATGCTCCATGCAGGAGCTGCCCCCTGGTGGTCATTGCACTCCCACAGGGGGAGCGCTACTCAGCCAGAGTGGGGCTCATGGCTGGTGAGTGCAGAGGCAGTAGCGGGAGCCTCTCCTGCCTCCATGCCAGCACTAAGGATGTCTGACTGCTGGCTTAGGCCCACTCCCCACTGGAAGCCGTCAGCCTGACATCCCCCAAGGGCTCTTGGACTGTGAGAGGGCACAGGCTGGGCTGAGGAAACCCACCCCTCAAACCCCCGAGTGGATACATTCTGCACCAGGCCTCTAGTAAAGATATAAAAATAATTTATTTAGATAACTTAATTCCTCTACAGTTAGACTTCCAGGCTCCTCCAGTTTATTTTTTTCTTCTGCTGCTGTTTAAATAGTTCTATGAAATGTATGCTGTTAACTATGTTTTATATTTCTGGGATGTATCCTTAGGAGACAACTCCTAAATTTTGTAATTCCCTTTAAGAATTAAGTTTTTACATCCAGGCATAGCATCAGCAAAAATAAATTTTAGCAATTATTCCTAGTATATGTCCCTTGTCAAGTAAGCCAGGGTGATCACCAAATAGCTCTATAAAATAAAGCATAGTTATATTCGTCAATAAGATAAATTACATGTCAATGACTTCTATTGTCTAGGAACCATTAACACTGAGATCTCAATGTGTGGTAGTTTATAGGAATAGTGTGTAACCTCCCAGACTTAAAAGGTAACTAGGAGCCCTTTCGTAGGCAGGTTCATATAGTGGCAATGGAGGGGGCAATTAAAGTCTTGTTAGAAAAAAAATTGTCATTTGTTTTGTGAACAATGTAGTTTATTTACCACACACTTGAGGAGGGCAGGGATGTGGCTGTTTCACTTCACCATTTGTATACCTGTCCAGAGCTTGGCCATAATAGCCACTCAATAAATATTCATGAAATAAGTCAGTAGTCACTAACAAACAGGTCTGTGCCTTGTTGAATATCTTGCAATGTATGTTGTAAACATATTGGGAGGATTTGTATGATCAACTGACAGTTGACAATGGAATTCTTGTCCGCAGACGGGGGGGGGAGGCGAAAGGCCCCCCATTGTTACAGTTGCTATTGGAGTTGAGGGGGAGCAAATTCAGGAACAGTGCAGGGGGCACTGGTGAGTGCCTCACTCCATGCTGGCCACCTCCTCCGTTTCCTCTGTGTTCCCTCTTGTGTGCTCCGTTTCAGCTGCTGGATCCAATCTCACTGTGAAAATAGTGTTTCCTCTCAGCTGACCCACGGGGTTCAGTGTTTGATTAACAAGTTTCTCATTTTCTGAGCAAAATATCTAGGCAAATCCCCTTTGGCTGAAGCATGGACCTGCAATAATTTGCAACTGCCTTGTGAGCCTTGCATCGAATGAGCTCTCTGTAAGGATACGGCGTCATTTATAACGCAGGCCCCACATCCTCTCCTTGGGCCTTCTCAGTGCCAGGCCTCGACTCCACATTGGTCAGCATCGGCAGTCAGCGAGGGAATGACTCCAGTGGCTGCTGCCAAATTATTTAAAAAAAAAAAAAGTCAGACTTACGGTGTAAATGGATTTTCCTCTCTTCAAAGTAGTGGCCTTGGGATAGATGTAATCCTTTGATGCTTCTATTGATGTTGCTATTGCCCCAAACATTTCCGGAATTCTTCTTTTAAAGTTGCCTTCAGAGCCTATGGCACATTTCTCTTGAATATTCTCAAGTCTGACAAATGCTCATTCTTTGTAGGAGACTTTGATTTTGGGAAAAAGGAAAGAGTCGTTGGCGTGGAGTCCAGCAGCTGAGGTGGGGGGTGAGACCAGGGAGTTCCAGCCAAGGCAATGTAGGCTTCCAGGTGCCTTGTAATCACAAAACTTATACATGTGCCCCCAGCATGATTTCTTTTGAAAATAAAGTTTCAAATTGTAAAGTATGTCAAGCCTATAGAACATCATGGAACGCTACCGGAAACCAATTGCTGTTCCACTAATAGAGAGATGTGGACAGGAAGCCAGGAAGGCTGTCAACAGCATTAATTGCTCTAACCACTCACCCTTTAGCTAAGACATTGTTGGCTGAAGCAGCCCCCACCTCTGTTTGTCCAATGTAACTTTCTGTTATTTCTGCCTCAGCGCTATGGGTGTTTTCCCCATAGCCTCAATAAAAGGGATGGCAGGGCAAGAGCAGTGAGTAGTTCTCCCACTTGGGTTGGACTATCGCCTGGCCCCCCATATCGCCAAATTAAGTTTCTTTTAGTCTCTTGCCGAAACCGGTTTGCCTTAGTGGATAGAGCGTCAGCCTTTGGACTGAAAGGTCCCAGGTTTGATTCCGGTCAAGGGCATGTACCTTGGTTGTGGACAGATCCCCAGTAGGAGGTGTGCAAGAGGCAGCTGGTTGGTGATTCTCTCTCATCGATGTTTCTAACTTTATATCCCTCTCTCTTCCTCTCTGTAAAAAATCAATAAAATATATATATTTAAAATTTTCTTCTAGTCTCTTTTCATTTGTGTGCGGCCCTTCTTCAGAACCCAAACCCTGAACCGGGACCCTGAACCACCAGGACGTGAAAGGGGATCCCACAGAACACTATATGACAGGCATATTCCCAGCACTGATGTAAACAGATGTTCACATTTTACTGTTTTGGTTGGCACGTGTGCTTTCACCTTTCTCTCATCCCCATTCTTACTTTAAAAAGTTTTAAACTCTACCCGGCTGCCTGCCCATCCTCCCTTCCCTTTCTCCTTCCCTCCTCCCCCATTCTGTAGTCAGACCTCTGCTAACATGGCTATGCTTCGTCCCCAGGTGTGCTTATGCCTTCATGAGAGAGTGTTTTAAAACTGACACTAACTGTATTATCCCGTGTTTATATCCCTATGGTGTTTTTGAGATTTCTCCATGTTGATTTGTTTTAATTACTCTCTAATATTCCATTGGAATAAATCAGTTTATTCACCCAATCACCTAAGAGAAGGTAAAGATGGTTCCACCTTTTCCTTTGGCAGTAAACATGTGTAGGCATAGCTACTTAGGAAAAGGTGCGGGGGATGGTCTAAAGCAAGTGTCTAGAGGAAGTTTGGCTAAGGTCTAGGATCTGTACATCTTCAGTTCAGTGCTGTTTCCCAGTGGTTCTCCGAGCCGCTGTAATTCTGCTCCCATTAGCAGTTATTGTTCCCCCATGTCCTCTTGGTTTGCCAGATTTTTAATTGTTGCCTATCTGATGGGCATGGAGTTGTGCCTCATCATTTTAATTTGCATTCCTCTGCTGACTAGTATGATCCAGCATCTCTTCATCTAAGTAGTGGCCATCTGAGTTGCCTCTTTCGTGAATCGCCCATTCATATCCTTTGCCAATTTTTCTAATTCTATTGGCCTTTTTATTAATGATTTATAAGAATCATTTATAGTCTAGATATTACTTGTCAGCTGCAAATATATCCTCCTTCTCTGTGGCTTATACTTTCACTTTTTTACAATGCCATTTATTCAACAGAAGTGCTACTAAAAAGAGATTTTTTAATTGATTTTTTTTAAAAAAAAAACAAAGATTTTTTAAATTGATTTTTAGAGAGAGGAAGGGAGAGAGAGAGAGAAACATTGATGTGAGAGATAAACATTGATTGGTTGCCCCCCACATGTACCCCCCAACTGAAGATCATACTTGCATCCTGGTATGTGCCCTGACTAGGAATCAAACCCTGGACCCTTTGTGTATGGGACGATGCTCTAACCAACTGAGCAAACCTGGCCAGGGCAGGGCAGAAGTGCTATTTTTTTTTTCATATACAGAAAATGTAGAAAGTCACAGAGGTAGAAAAAGTGAACCAAGTGGGCTGCATGGACCCAGGAAACAGGGTAGAGGGAAAAGGAAAAGAAGGGCCTTTGGAGGTTAGAAGAAAGAGCAAAGGTTTGTGCCTTGAGGGAAGAAGAGAGGGAAAGGTGACTGCACGTTCCTGACAGAAAGAGAAAAAAAAGGGGGGGTGGAGGGAAACACCAGAAGTGCTAAATTTTAATAGTCATATCAATTTCTCCATTATGGTATGCTATTTTTTAGGTCTTGTTCGTGAAATATTGCTCTCTACCCCAATGTTATAAAAATAGGCTTCTATACATTCTTTTAAGTTTTGAAATAAGTAATGTTTTACAGTGACCCAGAATTGATTTTTTATATAGTGTGACACTAGAATCTACTTTTATCTTCTTCCATATGGATGTCCAGTTGTCTCAGTTCCATGTACTGAATCCTTTTACCATGGTCATACATCACGTTGCCACACATCTACAGATGTGGTCCATGGCTTTGTGGACTTTGTCATTGGTATGTTTACCTACTGGATTTCAGCTCCTCTATTTTAGTTACTTTGGGCTTATAGGTCTGGGTTTTTTGCCTTCAGAATGTCTTGGGTATTCCAGGCTATTAACACTTTCAAATATATTTCAGGAAGGTGAAAGCCTTCTTTTCCTTGTTGGACTTATTCAGCCAGTTTTTAGATATAATGTGAGAATTTGCCCCCTTAAGATACTAAGTTTTCTCATCTACAAACATGGTAGAGCTAACTGGGTATATTTAGATTTTTCAAAATGTCTTTCAATAGAATTTCATAATTTTGCCATACTTTTTTACTTACAAATCTCTGTTAAAAGTATTCCTAAGTCTTCCATAGTTTGTATTACTGTGTTAATGACATCTTTTAAAAAAATTATTGTTCAGGTTATTACAGTTGTTCCTCTTTTTCCCTCCATAGCTTCCACCCAGTTCCCACCCCACCCCATACCCTTACACTTACACTGTCCTGATCCATAAGTATATGATTTTTGTCCAGTCTCTTCCCGCACCCCCAAACCCCTTTCCCCTGAGGATTGTCAGTCCACTCCCTTTCTATGCCCCTGATTCTATTATATTAACCAGATTATTCTGTTCATCAGATTTTTTATTCACTTGATTTTAGATTCACTTGTTGATAGATATGTATTTGTTGTTCATAATTTTTATCTTTACCTTTTTCTTCTTCTCCCTCTTCTTAAAGAATACCTTTCAGCATTTCATATAATACTGGTTTAGTGGTGATGTACTCATATATCTTTTTCTTATCTGTGAAGCTCATTATCTGACCTTCAATTCTGAATGATAGCTTTGCTGGGTAGAGTAATCTTGGTTGTAGGTTCTTGCTATTCATCACATTGAATATTTCTTGCCACTCACTTCTGGCCTTTATAGTTTCTGTTGAGAAATCAACTGACAATTTTATGGTGCTCCCTTGTAGGTAACTAACTTTTTCTCTTTCTGCTTTTAATATTATCTCTTTGTCTTTTGCTCTTGGAATTTTAATTATGATGTGTCTTGGTGTTGTCCTCTTTGGATTTCTATTGTTTGGGGTTCTGTACGCTTCCTGGACTTGTAGTCTATTTCTTTCACCAGGTGGGGGAAGTTTTCTGTCATTATTTCTTCAAATAGGTATATTGCTCTCTCTCTTCTGGCACCCCCATAATTCGGATGTTGATACACTTGAAATTGTACCAGAGGCTCTTTACACTATTTTCATATTTTTGGATTCTTTTTTCCTTTTGCTTTTCTGGTTGGGCATTTTTTGCTTCTTTGTATTTCAACTCTTTGACTTGATTCTTGCGATACTCTAGTCTACTGTTGGATCTCTGTATATTATTTTATATTTCAGTCAGTGTATGCTTAATTTCTAGTTGGTCCTTTTTCATATCCTCAAGGGTCTCACTAAATTTATTGGTCTTCTCTAGAAAGTTCTTGAAAAACCTTATAACTGTAGTTTTAAACTCTATATCCCATAGTTTGCTTTCTTCCATTTCTTTCATTTGTGACCTGTTTCTTTGTCTCTACATTTTGACTGCTTCCCTGAGTTGATAGTGGCTTTTGTGTGCTAGGTGTCCTATAGGGTCTAGTGGCTCAGCCTCCCAAGTTACCTGAGGTGGACACTCTTGGTGTATCCCTTTGTGGGCTGTGTGCACAGTCTTATTGTAGTTAAGCCTTGGTTGTTGTTGGTATCATTGGGAGGAATTGACCTACAGGCAAATTGGCTGTGAGGATCAACTGTGTCTATGCTGGGAGAACTTCTTTGCTGGAGACACCCTTATGAGGCAAGACTTGCTTCAGTGGGGCTTTAGTCTGCCCCCTTGAGTGTGTCCCTTATGGATCTGAAGAGTTGTAATCTGGATGGTCCTACTTTGACCTCTGGGTACCTTGGCTCTTGATCTCCAAGGAGGTGCTAATTTAGCCTCTGCCTGAGGCCACCCAGCAGGAGCTATGGAGAGATCTGCCAATTTTTCTTATTTATTTGTGTCTTGGAGGTGCCCAGATGAGGCCCAGCTGTGAAGCAATGCAAGCTGCTGTGGGGCCTTTGGCCTTCTTTTGGATGTTCTGGGTCTCTGACTCAGCTGCAGTTTGTTAGGTAATTTTAGATTTCAAAGAACCAGGCCATTCATATGCAAAAGCCTCTACACACAGCTTGGATGTGACGGAATCTGAGGGTGGAGCAAACAGCAATGGCTTCCCGTCAACCCTGCCCTAAAAGGCCCCTGGGTCTCAGTGTACCTTGGTAATTGCTGCAAGCACCTCTCAAGTGAGTTAGCTGCCCTCAAGTTCAGCCCACTATCAGTCCAGTTTCCCCTTGTATGAGTCTGGGTCTCCAGAGTCATGCCCAGAACTAGAGTTCAGAGCAGTCGGGAGCTTGTGTCTCCCTGTGGATTGAAAAAGACAGCCGCGTACTCAGTTGCCAGCCCTTTCTATGCAGGTGCCTCCATACCTCTGCATTTTACTTCCACAGCTCCTCTGAGTCTCAGTGTGCTTTTCTCTTTCCTTCTAGTTGTAGAATTTCCACTTAGCCAGCCTTCCTGTGGTTTTGCATGATGTCCGTTTTGTCTTTTGGTTGTAGTTTTGGAGTTGTTGTGCGAGGCAGCAAATTTAGGTGTTTACCTATGCCGCCATCTTGGTTTCCCCCTCTTCCCTCCCTAGTGCCATTGGTGTATAGGAACACAATTTGTTTTCATATATCTTGCTAAACTCTCATTAATTTTCATGGTTTATTTGTAGATACTCTTGCATTTCCTATGCAGATAGATATATAATCTTGTGATAATGATATCCCCCCCCCCCCCCCACTTCAAGTTGCTACTAAAGGAAAACTGTTTCTCTACTCACAGCACTTCTGACACTAAACATATGGGGTTTCTCCACATTTCAATTCTCCAGTTCTCTGTGGACATAAACTGGGTGTCCAATGATTTGTACAATTCTGGCATCAACCAGAAGTTAGCATAGACCCCAGGTTAAAGGGCTCAGTTCCACAAGACTGCCTCCTTTAACCACTAATGACTAGTCCTTTCCCCCCCATATTTCTGACCACAAGTTCTACAATCATGGGTAGCCATGCCCACTTTCTCAGGTTTGATAATTTGCCCAAATGGCTCACAGAACTCAGGAAAGTGTTTTACTTACTATTACTGTTTTATTTTAAAGTGTACCACTCAGGAACTGCCAGATGAAAGATATACATAGGACAAGGTCTAGGGCAGGGTTACATGGAGCTTCCATACCCTTTTAAGGCACTCTACCTTCCTGGTACCTCCATGTGTTCACCAACCCCGAAGCTCTCTAAACCCTATCTTTTAGGATTTTATGGAGGTTCCTTCACATAGGCATGATTAATTCATTGGCTATTGGTGATTGACTTCAATCTCTAGCCCCTCTTCCCTCCCTTCTGTTAATCAGCACCATCCTTCAAGAGTCATCTCATTAGCATAAACTGAGGTATGGTTGAAAGGGCTTATTATGAATAACAAAAGTTGCTTTTGTCATGCCTACAACTCAGGAAATCAAAGAGTTTTAAGAGGTCTGTGCCAGTCACTAGGGATAACCCCCCCCAAAAAAAATTATATATTATCACAATATCACTGTAATTTTTATTTATTTTACTTGTATTAATATACTGACTTGGACTTCTACTATACCATCTGTTTTTATAAATAAAGTTTTATTGAAGCTCAGCCACACCCATATTGTCTATGGCTCATTTTGCATCACAATGGAGACTTGCCTACTTTGGACAATGACTTTTTAGTTTGCAAAGCTCTCAGGCTCTTTACAGAAAGTTTCCCAACCACTTCAACATGTTTTGAACAGAGGGAGTAATAGTAACTTTTTTGTCTCACATCTGACTTAAAAAGAGAGCTATAATACTGTGCCTATAGGTTGGTTGGTGTGCACCCTTTATTGGGTTAAGAGAATATCCTTCAGTTCTTAGATTTGTAAGAAGTGTTTTCTTGTTTTGTTATTTTAAAAACAATAAATTAATGTTGAACTTTATCAAATGTGTTTTCTGCATTGGAGAGGTTTTGCTTTTCTCTCCTTTTAAACATAATCATATTCTTTTTTTTTTTTAACTTATTCTATCATTTCCAGTTCTTATGGCTAGCATCCTCCTGTTTAATGTGTTTTTATAACGTGATCTCAGGGGGCCTGGCTTTTCTGTAGGAATTGTCTTCAGTATGGGTAATGGCAGTTTTGCTTTTCCCGTGCCCATCATTGGTCCAGGCCGGATTTTTATGTTAATTTCCAAGGTTGGGCATTTCTGGACCCTGCAGGTAGCCTAAATCTGTGCCCCAAGTGTTTCAGAGGCAATGTTTTGGAGTTTAAATTTTGCAGGGATCATTTTGTTCTCCGTTCCTGGAGCCAGAGATAGACAAGGGATCAGAATGGATGGGAGAATGCTTCTCAGCGCACTTCCTCTAAGGCTACGCCTCTTTGAGAAGCCTCACGTGGGCAGCAACCTCCTTCCTGGGGCAGGCCACAGGGCTTTGCCTCTTGTCTCCATGTGCTAGTTGACATCTAAACCTTTACCCTCCCTGGGCCAATACTTGTTCTGCTCCTTCTTCCTCCCTGTGCACCCCCTCACTCCCAGGGGCAGACGCCCAGTTGATTCTTCCACTTACTTCTGGTTTTCAGTCGCTGCTTTGTTTCTGGCACCTGGTAATTTCCTCCTCTTTATTGCAAGTTTAACTGTGCATTTAAAAAAATATATTCTTTTTGACATTTCCAGGTGCTTGTCGCAGGAGTGTATGAATGTGTGTCATCTTACCTCATCATCTTGCTGGAAGGAGAGGCTGCTCCTTAAATGCAATTTTAGCATTCAACGAGCAAAATCTAATAAAACAAAAAGCAAAATCCCCAAATCGGATCCCCGAGGAAACTAACCATGAGCCGGGCAGTATGCAAAGTCCTTGGCTATTCAATGCACATGTGATTCTTCCAAAGACCTATCACTCTTTTCACACAGACAAGTTTAAGTAACTGGCCAAGAGGCAGAGCCAAGGGAGGAACTCAGCTTTGCCATAAACTCGCTCTTCTTAAATGATGGGAGCAGTGGTAACATCGGGTATTAAGTGAGTTCCTTCTCAAGATGACTCCTGTAAAGGTCAACATTGTTTCCCACCTAACGTTCCTAATACAGTTACACATTTGTCTCATCTGGTAATTCTAGGGTGTAATGATTGTGCTCATCTGTAAGAATTTGACATTTTGGGTGGATGGAAATGAAAGAAAAATGGGAAAGCGGTTGTTTAGGATTTCAGCGCCTGAAAAAGGAATCCGGGCCCGTCACCTGTACTTCTTTCTGAGTAACACAGAGCTCCAGGGAATTAATAGGAACCCACCGGTTTTCATGTTGACAAGATTTTGGAGAAAGGTACCTTACTCCCAGGCCTACTATGACACGTTGTAAGGATATATGTCATGCGTATGGTTTCAGGAAGGCCACAGAGAAGCATTTTTATACTCTCTCTTGGCTTGTTTACTTATACTTTAAAATCAAGACCTAAAGATGGAATCAGTGATGATTATGATACCGTTATATTAAACCCAGTTATTAATAACTGGAAAGAAAAGGAACAAAGGGAAGGCCAAAAATTATAGGTGTGTCATTTGTAGAGCGTTGCAGGAAGTTACAGTTGAACACTCCACGGGGTACCACTGGTCCATTTCCCACTGGGGGAAGGGACTGGACAGGAGAAAAATAGATGCACGTCCCGTAGCGTCTGAGTGACATAGGAAAGGTACTTGTCTGTCAGTCACACCCGGGAACAGGTCCTCAGCCAGCGTGGGCATGGTTTCTGCAAGCATGGGAAGCTGTCAGATGCGTAATCTCTGAAACAAGCCATGCAACTCTTAGGACTGTTGTTGCAGGGGGTGCACTCTCTTGGCTCCCCTGCATTCACCCATTTGGCCCACAGCAATGTGGTCCCCACGTGCAATGGACTAGTGGACTGCAACTAGCCTGTGCTGTACTGACCCGGCGCCACCATGGAGAGGAAACCTGGACGCCAGCTCTGCTTTCAGCTCTACTGCATCCCCTGCTGCACCTCTTCCAAGGCTAGATCCAGGGACATGGGACTTTAGAAACCCAGGGATGTAATTCCACACAAATTAAGCTTTCTACCATATTTCATCCTCCCGGGGGGGGGGGGGGGCGTCTCCAGATGTGCTTATTCCAGTGGTACCCCAAGAACCCCATTCCCATTAGCAATGGAGAAAGAACATCCATGCATTTTTCCCATAACAAGGATGTTTTCTGATGGTTGCAGATCGCTGATATTTCAGTTCAGTAACGGCTGAGGGTGGATGCCAGGGTCCTTCACCACGGCTCACCCTTGTTCACCATCTGATTTAGCAGCATCTTGATCTGAGTTGAAACACGGCCCTGGGAGTTTTTGCTCAGTGCTCGTAAGAGCATTCTGGAACTCGGGCTGCTTCCCGAGGCTGCCCGAGAGGAGGTGCTCGGGCACGCAGGGCTTCCTTTCCGGGAGAGGTTAAAAGGGGTAGAACTTCCACTCTAGCAGCAGCATAAAACCACATCACTAAACTGTGAGGTTGTGCTGATGACTTTGCCGGGGATTTTCGCAGAGCACAGTAAACTGCACATTTGCTGGAGGAGCTGATCTTGCGATCCCCGTTTATCTGGAGCAGTCAATTACGAATCTGCTAATTAGCTTGATGTTTGGTCTCCGAGCTAAATGAGCTCTTGTAAGCTCTGCCAGAATCTGTGTTTTCAAATGGTCTGAGAAGAGGAAAGGGAAAGACTGGGCCAAAGAGGTCATTGCAGGTCAACTTCTTATAGTCAGGAATTTAGTCAGTCCAACTGCCTTCCCTTTCTCTTCCCAGAAAATACCCGTTCTTTGCCTTTCATATAGCTACTCGCCCGACCCAGGAAGAACGAGTTGGGCCGCCCTGTTCTGTTTTCAGGATTAATACTTGGAAAAGCCCATCAGAGTTCACTGTGCGGCTTCCCCAGAGATAGATCTGACTTCTCTTCCCTGCCCCGAGGGAGCCCCAGATTTTCTAATATTTGTGCTCCATCTGCTCTGTTAATTCTTCTTCCTCTTCCTGGTGAGTAAGTGTGACTTTTCTAAGCTTCAGTACTTCCCATCTGCCTTTCTCTTTTTGCAGTCATTTTTATTTATTTTTTAAATCTTTATTGTTGAAAGTGTTACCTATGCCCCCCCCTCTTCTACTCCCTTCTGTCCCCCCCCATGCCTTCACCACCCCATTGTCCGTGCCCAGGGGTTATGCATGTATGCATACAGGTTCTTTGGTTGATCTCCTCCCACCCACCCCCACTCCTGCCTTCCCTTTTGGATTCCGCAGTCCGTTCCATGCTTCTGTGTCTCTGGATCTATTTTGTTCATCAGGTTTTTGTTTCTTTGTTTTGTTTTGTTCTTACTTTTTGTATTGTTGACAGTATTTTTATTAGATTAAAGATAATCACCAATCATGCTCACTGAAAGTTTTCTATGCCAGGCACTTTTGAAAACTCCTTTAATAACAACAATTAATATTTATTGAGCATCTACTGTGTGCTAGGCACTGCTTTAGCCATTGGGAATGTGGAGCAAACAGAACACCGCTTGTTCCTCTTGAAGCATATGCTTTATTGGGCCAGCAGTCAGGCAGTAAAACCCATCGGCAAACAGACATGTCGGTGTCAGGTAGTTCCATGTGCCCTGAGGACGTGAGGGTGTAGAGGGACAGTGTGTGGAGAGGCTGGTCAGGGGGAAGCCTCTCTGATGAAGGGGTATCTGGGAAGAGCAGAGTCTCCAGAAAATGAAAGAACAAGCCCATTTTTATTTCTCCTCCTCCCGTGTCTCGCAGACTCAGACAGTGCCTATCTGATGTGGGTGCCCTCCCCCCTACCTGTCTGTGCTAAGGTACCCACCGTGTCTCCCAGAACCCAGGCTCTAGGCCTGCACCCTTCCCCTTCCCTCCCCTTTCCTTATCCAGTTGCCAAACCTCTTCCATTTCCCTCTGAAATATCCGTGGCAGTCAGTCAAACCTTCCTTCCACCACCCGGTGGGCAGGAAACCACTGCCTGCTTGAGCCATTCCATCTCAGAATCACTGTGACAGCCTCCTAACTGATCTCTCTGGCTTCTGGTCTCTCTTCTTGGTCTCTTCGCACCAAGCTACTGCCACCAAATGCTGGGACATACAAGCCACCCTGAAGTGTTTACTCTGTGCCAGGCCTGGGACCTCACAAGAACTCTCTGATGCTGTTGTTGTTGTTATTATTATTCCCATTTTACGGATGAGAAACAGGCTTCCTCACTGACCCAGTAGGTGGCCAAGCCGGGACTCTCAGGTGGGACTGAATCCAAAGGCCTCTCTGAGCCACCCGCCCAAGCTGCCTCTACCCTGTGGTTATACCTGGGTAACACCCAGCTTTGATGGCTTACTCCTCTGCTCAGAGTACTTTTGTGCTTCCCAGAATCTGTGGTGGGGGGGAAAGTCCAAATGCTTGGGAACAGTATTCAAAGCCTTTCAGACCTCAGCCACGCATCACTTGTCCTCCGGTTTTATGTCTGACAATCGAAGGGAGCAGGATATGCCGCCCCAAAACGTGCCACTTTGGCACATGAGTGGATTGTTCTGAGCTGAAGGCAAGCAAGACCCAGCAGACTCAGAAAAAGAAAAATTCTCTTACCTCCCCCTTAGCTACCTGAAAAGGAGCTCGATAGAGGGCATGGCTCAGAATGAGAACTAGTACCAGGGAAACTTTTTTTTTCTGGATGACCTAACATCTAATTAATTACCAAACATCTGCTCTTCTTATGGCCTTGTGAGTTATCGAGGCCCATTCCACTCCTTAACTCAGGAGGGCCTACGAGCCTCCACTGCCCAGTTTGCCCTTGGCTCTAGAACCTAGAAGGGAGGAAGGGGACGTTTTTCTGCCCCTGCACCACCTGTGCTTGGTGGGCATACACAGATGTTTCATGCAGGTAAACACAGCGGCTCCTGCGCTCACAAGGTGGGTGCTTTTCCATTCTTTCTGTGTGAACTCTCTCTTCATGCCCAGCTCAGACACCGCCTCCTCTCATACCTTCACCCGTGTGCTCCTTTGCCCCAGCCCGCCTCCATTCCGTTAGGAGGGCCTCCTGCACCGGGCCACCCTCCGGGCACCTGCAGCTCTCCGGATCACCAACTTGCCACTGCCACCGATGTCCTTAGGACTTCTTCACACGCGATCCTAGCATACTAAGAAAACTTTTGCATCCAAAGCGAGTGTCGCTTTTCCAAGCAAGGCTCTTGGGGTTATAGATGCTTACTTCACTCCAGCTCCTCAGAGCTCCCTTTCCACATGCCTTCCAGCCACCCAAGGAAGTCAGTTTTCTTCTTCAGTAGCTGCGACTCAGTTTAGGAATCATGACAGCATGGACCCGGTTCTGTCACCCAACTGAGTCATCAGTAGGGACTCCGTTTAGGATTTGACTATTTCCCTAAATCAAATCCATCCTCAAGGGATATTCACTAGAACGTGCCACAGGAAGTTCTGAAATGGGAGTTCTGAAAATGTTTGTTGGAAATGTCAGGGGATGAAACTGGGAGAAAAACAGGATGGAAGGTTCCTCTTATTTCTTAATCCACTGTTCCTCACTTATCTGCCTCTTAGCAGAAGCAAAGGGAGAAGCAGGAAGCATGGGAATGAAGGGGGAAGCATGCAGAGGCAGTTTGAGACATGGGAAGCCATTAAAATGTACAAAAAAGACAATGAACCACATTCCCTCCTAAATCCAAGCCTCTCTCAGGAGGATTGAGCAGGAATTTCATTTGGGAAAGGGAATGAGGCCTGGCGCAGTTGGAAAGATGGGTGATAGAGGCAGGAGGAACAAGGTGGAAAGACCTCGGTACACTCATGCAAAGGAATGGCATTTATTTGCAAATCTGCTGATTTCAGAGAGGAGAGGTTGGTGGTGGGGGAAGGGAAAGGGGTAAAGGGCTTGGTCCAAGTTAGATCAGAACCTCAGGCTTCTTCACTTTTAATTACATGAAACTCCATCACTCAACAGATGTCTCAACAGCGAGCCTATTGAGAACTGCCACCGAATTTTAGTCTACTTTGTGCATTCAGCACATAGCACTTGCCTGGCACATAATAAGGGCCCAGTAAACATTTGCTGAGTGAATAAATAAAAAAGAACTGGTTGCTGGAAGAGACTTATTCTTCTCTGCCATTTCTGGTAGCGGCCACCAGGTGGTGTCTTCACAAGAGCAGGAGCAAATGACATCTTGACTCCAGTGGAAGCTGTAAGTTTTACCCAGAACCCACCAGGCATGGCGTGCCCTCCAGCGGCTCATCCCACTTTCTTGTCCCGCATGCCGAATGTGCACACAGACTTCAGGCAGGTGGCTAGCCCTGACTGCCTGTACGTGGGTCATTTTCACAGGAGCCCACACGGTTTTCATTGACAGCTAAACCTGGGGATATGAAGCCAGGTCTACCCCAGGCCTGTACTGTGTCAAGTGGGCTCCAGTTGTTTCTGATTATCCCCTGAACACATCTTCCCACTGGTTCAGTGTTTCCTCAGAAATTGTTCCCTAAAGTCATTTATTTTCTCATTATTCTGAAATTCTTCCCCAAAGTCATTTACGTGCAGCGCTGGCAGCCTGCGGGCTGAAGTGCTGGGCACCCCTGCACATGTTAAGCTGCTCCCCGGTGGGGACCTGCTCTGTGCCCGTGGCGAATTTGCTGAAATTCCCAGGATGGTTCCACAAGGTGGGCATAACTGAGGCAGCCAGCCCAGCAGGCCCAGGCAGCTTTCCCAGAGTGGCACGGCTACTAAACGGGCGAGGGAGGATTCAAACCCAGGGCCATCTGCCCACAGGCCTGCTGTGACCTTCATTACATTCTGCATGGAGAGAAGTTTGCCTGCATCAGTAAGATCCGGGGACAATAATGATATAACAAAATTCAGGCAATGTGGGGCAGTGTCTTATAGAGGAAGCATCGCTCACTGTCAGTGTGAGCAGATACGCTCAGCCTTGTCAGCTCTCAGACAGTTCCTGAGGCACCTTGATAGCCATAAACCCAGTGAAAGGCACTAGAGATTCTGATTGGCAAGAGCTAGGGGCAGAGATGCTGAATGTTGATGTATGTTTGAGAGAGAGAGAGAGAGAGAGAGAGAGAGAGAGAGAGAGAGAGAGAGAGGTGGGGAGAGGAAAGGAAAGGAGGGGAGGGAGGGGAGGGGGGAGGAGAGGATGATCCTAGAGTCCTCTGACCCAGCAGGGCCAATTTAGTGTCTCAGTGCCTTATTCAGAACTTGTCTGTTTTGTGTCTTGCTGTCTCGGGTTTCTGGTATATGATAAGTTGCAGGGAATTGGACAAGGTAAATTAAAGTAGATCAGCGTAATGCATTTGCTAAATGGTGTTTCTTTTGGGAGAAAATGATTTAATTTAGTCATTGTATCTCCAAGCTTGAGAAATGTTAATGTAGGAAATATCAGGAGGGATTGGGTGATTGGTTTGTGAGGGAGGATGAAGGGAAGTGAAATCCAGGGGTAATGGGCGGGGGGGGGGGGGGGGAGGGAGGGAAATGGAGGTGGGGGAGGAGGCGCTGTGGATAAAAGGTGACTGCAAGGAAGGGAGGGGAGGATTGAGGTCAGGAGCACCTCTTGGAATGTGTTATTTCAGACTTATTCTATGCCTTTCCATAGTGCTAGGCCTAATCATCCTGGTTTATATGGTCTGAAATGTCTTCTCTGAGCCTTTTAGAAACTTCCTAAGTAGTAATAGACCTGATTCATATTTTTGAACTTCAGCATGCTAGAAACTGGGCACATTTTTACAATACTCAGAAGAGCCTTGGGAGGTAGGTACTGTTATTCTCTCTCCCTGTCCTTCCTTTGAGCACTGAAATGCAGCTTCTGTAAGGCCATATACTAGTTAATGGCAGAGCCAAAATTCAGAGCCAAGACTATATGCTTATAAATCCGTGTTCTTAACCACTATATTATGCTGGGAGAATAGTGGCAAACTTTAAAATAAAAGCACCTATCAGTAACCTGACAAAAAACACACCCACATTTTTTTTATTCAATTAATAGTAAATGTGCCAGATGCTGTAGTAGGTATTAGTGATATAAGAGAAATAAAATAGACAAACTGGTTCCCCATGGAATATACCTTAGAGAACACTAGAGTAAAAGGTTTCCTCAGACTCATGAAAAGCCTGATTGTTCTGTAGCAATAGTTACAAGTAGCCATCAGAACCAATTTAAAATGTGGTCATTTGGTCAACAACAACTTGTCTTTGTGAAAACTGGTTTTTAAAACCAACCAGTGTCATCCCCTCACTTCTGAAGGTCAGCCAATCAGAAAACCTGCCTCTATGTGCCAGCCAATCCACAACAGCCTTACCTGAATATCCACCAATGACAGAACTCCTTGCTTTCCAATTCCCTCCTTGAGATCAACCACCTGCTCAGTCCGGGAAGACCTTTTTTCCAGCCTAGGCTCATCCTTATCGTGAGCAGTAAAGTCAGCCATGTAGTTCCATTGCAGATACTGAGTGGCATTTTTACTATTCTTCGACAAAAGAAACAAGTACACCCATGTCTGACTACTGAGAAGACAGCACAGGTGAGAGGTTGGAGCAGGAGAGGAGGGGCTGTTTTAGATGGGACGCTCAGGTCAGTCTGTTTGGTGGCAGAATGTTTGCCAAGAGACCACAGTGATTTGAAAAGGACCCAGACATGCACAGAGAGAAGAAGCCTTGAGGTAGGGGAGGATGCCCGAATGTATTGGGAAGGAGGAGAAGGTGAAGCTGGCAAGGAAATGGCTGTGGTTTGGGGATCTGGATGTTGCTCCAAATGTAATGAAAAGGCAAGAAATACCCGGGGATGGACCATTCTTCTCCTTTATAAGCGATGTGTGTGCACTTGCACCTGTGTGTACGTACACACATAGACATATTTTAAAGTCAAGTTCAAAGACCCTTTGGATCTGTCACAGTGTTTATGCCCCTGAACATGTAAGTTTATACCTCCTCCTGAGCGTGCTCCTGGCTCAGGACCCTCTCCCATTGGGAGTCCCATCAACAAGGTGATTTTACTACTACGGATGTAGTGCGGTGATGGGCTCACTCCATTAGAAAGCTGTATTGTCTCAGGTCCATAATCTGGGGAGGCCGGGGTCAGAGTAAGGCTCCAAACTATTGTGAAGCCTCCCCACATCAGAGGAGGGGCTGATCTACTCCGAAATATATTAGCCAATTGTTGTTCTTAGTCATTACGTGCAAAGCTCAAAGTCTGTATTTCTCAATCATGACTTTTCCTGATCTTACCGGTGGGACAAAGGCCACTCAAAAGATTCACACATGCTCCACTGTATTCCTTCTGCACAGTTGTTTCCTCAGCAAGACCACTCAACTATTTTCTGTTGGGAGAGTTTCCGTCAGTTAATTCTTAAAATACGATTTAAGTTGCTTTAGGATTTGAATGCCATATAAGCATGTCGTTTTAGTTTGGGGACTTTTGCTGCACAGGTGACAGCATGTTTGTGCTGCTGGCTCTTGCTGACATTGACCCTGTATTTACCCTGTGCAGTAAGGCCAGCCTCACAGAGTTGTGGGAGGGGGTCGACTACTCTTTAACTCCTGGCTGCTTTGCTCCCCCAAAAGCATTCACTCAAATTAAGCTGGAAATCATTCTAGTGGTGAGCCAGCACGACCATGGCATACTCAGCCCCAAGGCACCTTATGTGCTGGGCCAGCTCAGCCAGGTTCAGGGACCCTGAGAGGGGGCGGTGAAGGATTGAGAAAAGACAGACAAGAGAAGAAAGCTGGCTCTCGGTGGGATGCTGTCCTCTCTGATGTAGAGCCTCTCTGATGGAGAGCTAGCGACAGCGCCGCAGACTACAAGCCGTGTCTTTATTTTAAAGCCAGACTCCACCTGGCAAAGTAAGGGCGTGGTCAAGATGTTTACAACATTCTCGTGGGTTTCGATCCTACTCATTTACATGCACCTGAACTCTATCAAGCCCACATCACTCAGGCACGTGGGGCCACATGTTCGGACCATAGGTTCAAGCCCACAACCACAGCTATTGGCTGTAACTGTGCTGGGAGGGCCCTGCCCTCCAAGCTGGGACTTGCACGTGGTCACGAGAGGACTGTGCCCTCTTCTCATTAGTCCGAGGCTTGAACCAAACACTGTAGACGCTCTCCACACATTCTCTTTTCCATCAGTCCCAACTACTAAACCCATTCCTTCAGCCCTACCTCCAGACTGCCTTGGACACTTGGCAAATGGGTTTTGCTTTTTGACATTTGAATTGCAGCCTGATTTGTGGATAATCCCTCCCTACATTGGCAGTTGTTTGCAGAGTTTCTGAGTACCAGTAACAATGACTAGCAGGAACCGAAGAGGCAAGCAAGGAACTAGAGCTAAGCGTATAGCCCTGGTCATTCTTCCTTGTCAGTGTGTCTTATAGTTGTCTCTGAAAGGGGAATTTATTTAAATGTACTAAGCACTGTGGATAGTGGCTTGTTTTTGCCATGATAATAGCAGCGCTAATGCTCACGTCAATGTGCGGTGACTAAACCTTTAGAGAACTAGTCTCATAATGTGGTTTCAAAGGATACACATCCTTCTGGAACATGCTGCTAATGTAGTTATTACTTTAAAAAAATTAGCACAGAGAGACCCTATTCTACGCCTGTGTCTGTGCTTCACTAATGGGTGTGGAGGTAAGACGTGAGTCAGTGTGGGTAGCTGAAGTAGGTAGAGACTCAGTGCTGGTTGACTTTGTGGCGCTGGTGAAATTCTCAGATGTACTTGAAAAACCAAAGAGGGTTGACTCTCCTCCGTGTTGCTTTTGGTTGCCTAGTGAATCAAAAAACAATATAGTCTTTTGATGTCTTTCTTGATAGCTCCTCATCTGTCGCTCAAGTTACAATTGAAATATGACAAACTTTGGAATCATAAAAACTGGCTATGACACATGAGCCAGTTTCTAGCATAATACTGACTTTTATTGTTTAGGTTCTATTGATAAACAAGTCAGGATTATATTTTGTTAAGAATAGTAAAAATGGATGGATTTCACGGATATGGACGTTGCTTGTAAGTCACAGGGCACTGGGAAACACTATTAAGTGTCTTAGGGTAAGTAATGGCGAAATTACCATCCATCTTTAAATGCTTTCACTTTCACAAAGTGACCCAATGGTGCTTTCACCCTCATTTTTGGTCTGTTCTAGGATTGTTTAAATTAATGAGTCCTTTATCTCACTCTCTAGACATCATAACTCCTGTAGTTCCTTTTTTTCCAAAGGTGAGTCTGTATCACCTCCTTTTCGTATTTCTGTATTTTTTTGCAATGAGAGAGAGAGAGAGAGAGAGAGAGAGAGAGAGAGATTATGTAGCAGTTATGGAGTAGGATGTAGGAAGTTTCTGGGCTGATTTTCCTTTTGAGTCAGAATGGAGATTTATGGCCATACTGCATTCCATCAAGTATTTATTTACAAGTGTTTAGACCATCAGCACTTTCTTATCAGTGGCTGTCACAAGTAATACTGCCTAGCCTGCTCTCATAGGGACTGTCCACTGCTACAGGGACACTTTTCCTTTGGGCAGATTTTTTTTCCCTAAACAAAGGAAATCCTATAATAAAGAGGGAATATGATAATTGACTGTCCCACCCTCAAAGATGTCAGCACCCACAACCCTTGCCACGCACCTGCCTCTGAAGTCTCCCCGTTCCCTCAACCCTCCAGCCTCCAAGGGCCGGCCTCAGGCTCAGGCAAGCTTTAGATGGCGGCTGCCCAGGTGCCCAGAGTTGCACAAGGCTCAGGTAAGCAGGGTTGGCTGAGGCTTGCACTGCTGGCAGTGGCAGCAGCAGAAGTGTGATGGGGGTGTCGCCTTTCCCTGATCATCAGGTCACCTTCCACCCCTGAGGGCTCCCAGACTGTGAGAGGGGGCAGGCTGGGCTGAGGGATCCTCCCTCCAGTGCATCAATTTTCATGCACTGGGCCTCTAATAGAAATATAAAATTGTTTCCTTAATCTCTAAAATAACAGACCAAATTAGCATCATTCCAATTTTATTTGTAAAACTTTTTTAATTAAAAAAAATATAAGGCAATTATAGAATTTCTTTTAAAAATTGAGAAGAGCTAAAAATCAATAAATAAAAGCCCAACATCCAGAGATAAGATCTGACCCCATTTATCTCACAAGTTCTGGGCAACTATTGTATTCCATATTGCCTATTCATTAAATATTGAGAGGCTAATATTACTTTTATTGTCATTGTGTTCTTAGAATAATTGTCCAGTTAGTTCACAGAGATTTGAAATTACGGTCATGATAGAAAGTCAGGATTTTATTTTCTCAGTTGGAAATTAGAGAGAGAATAAAAGATGTAAGAGTGAAACATTTTTTCCAAGTGTGTGTTTTGGGTTAGGTGATTCTATTTTCAAGACAGAGAAAAACTTTTTAACTCTTGCCTTCTTGGTTCATTATAAGAAATAAGTAAAATTATTCCCCTCCCCCCAAAGAAATTAGTTTTTGGAAAATCCCTAAGTAGAGAGGCACTGTGATAGATAGAGGAGTATGGGAGTGGGAAATGGCAAGTTGAAGGATTTAATTAAATTAATTAATTATTTTAAAATATATATATTTTATTGGTTTTTTTACAGAGAGGAAGGGAGAGGGATAGAGAGCTAGAAACATCGATGAGAGAGAAACATCGACCAGCTGCCTCCTGCACACCCCCCACCGGGGATGTGCCCACAACCAATGTACATGCTCTTGACCGGAATGGAACCTGGGACCCTTCAGTCCTCAGACCGATGCTCTACCCACTGAGCCAAACCGGTTTCGACAAGTTGAAGGGTTTTAATTTGGAAACTGCCATCTTTTGGAATACAGGAGAGCTGGCCATGACATTGGCTCCAGGTTTTACTTGGCCTTAATGAGGGCTTTAGGTTCAAAATGAAGGAGGGGCTTCAAGCCATGGGTCAGGATATAGGGAAAGTTCAGCAAAACGATGTTAAAATTTTATGATGTCTTAGGATGATAAGCTTACAGTTTCTGGCCTCCCCTAACGTGAATGACAGATATAATCTTTTCAAAAGTCCTAAAATTCCACGGGTTGAAAATGAAGGGGTGAGTGAGCCAGGAGCAGTCAGCCAGAAGCAAACAAATGCATGTGGGCCTGTCACCCTAACCGCCCACCAAGAGTGGCTGGCTCCAACAGTCACCCCTGGGATTGCCTTGGTGATCACAGTTTAATATAGTTGGAGCTTTTTCTCTGAGCTTTTTCCTCTTGCAGTTGTCTGCCTCATTTGCTCATGGGTTTCTGTTCTTAAAACTCTGAAAGGGAAACTTTTGGTTGACCCATCCTTACTTTTCAGACAGGACAGGACTAGCAATTTTACCCAGCATACATGGTCTCTAAAATTTTGTTTTGGAGACTTTCTGTATCAAAAAAAGCAATTTAAGAAAGTGGAAAATGTGATAACATAAAATAAACAAAAAAGTGACATTACAAAAAAAGTACAGCTGAATAGTAGACCTGTCTGAGACTGACCAGCTAGATGATCTTCATGATGGAGTAGATACACGTTGTTGTTGTCTTGTTGTTTTTTTCTGTCAGTAAGAAAAAAAGAAGGGCAGTCTTGAAAATCTCAAAGTATGAAGTGAACTAAAATGTGTAAAAATTCTGAGGCACTAGAGAGGTATAAGAAAACAGAATACCTTTGAACTTGATGCTTAGAACTGGTTTAGTGACAAAAGATTCTATCTCCTTTAACTAATGATTTAGTTTCACTCTCTGAATCTGCACTAAATAAAAATATTTACCTAATTGTAATATAAGAAATATCTTATTAGTTTTCTATTTTCGGTATTAACCTATATACAGAACATGAAAGATGAATTATATTTACTGAACAAAATGGAAGTGCTAGAAAGCTTGGCATTGTAAAATAATGATAAAAGTGGTCAATTGAAAGGAATCGAAGGGACCAGAAGATGGAGTGGAGCATAAGGGCGTACATTTTCTTCTATTTTATAATGGAGGGTTGAATGGTACTTTTTAGTCTTGATAAAGAGAGAAATAGAGATTTAGGTGTATAATTATATGATCAAAGTAACCAATAAAAGATTGAGGGCAACACAAGGGAAGGAGATACTGCCCTTTTTAAAGATACTGCCCTATTATAAGATAAAAGTCTTTTTATCTTATAATAGGTAATTACTATAATAGCTTAAAGTTTATAGAGGCATATATGGAAGCAAGGCAATCTCATAATTTTTACTCTATGTCATTGTTTAATTTGTTTTCTTAAATATTCATGTGTATCTTTTGAAATTAAAAAGAAATAACTAAAAGTGAATGCATGATCTCTAAGAAACTGTGGTAAGGAATTACATTAACAAAAATTTCCCCATTAGAATGAATAGTCTCAAATGCAATGAAAAAGCACAGTCTGCCTCTGTGTTGTTTATAAGAGAAGAACTGAAATGAAATAGCACCAAGTTTGACAATAAATCAAGGCAAGCGCAAACAAAAAGAAAGCAGGGCTAACACTATTAGCCTGGGGATTAAATAAGGCAAGAGAACGTCAGCACACAGAAAATTAGAACAACTGTTGATTTCATTTAATTATAGAAAAAAATAAATGTTTAAAAAGTCTGCATCTATAAAGGAATCTTGAATGGCAGGATTCTTGGGAGAGGGGGTGTGGATGGGTGCAGATTATCCTCATCATAGGTTTTCAGTCACTTTCTAGTAGAAGGAAGAAAAGGTTTTATTTCAGTGACATTTTCTTATGGCAAAATTCCATAAAATCGAAAACTTTGAGATAAAGGTATTATCAGGAAATACTGTCCTGATTTTGAGCGGGTGAGCTCTAAATTCTGTTCTTATCACCACGTCACTGGGAAGTCAGACTGTCGATTTCCCCAACTCAGTAAAAACAGTGACCCAACCAAAAAAAACACCTCTATTGACCTTCAGTCTTCTCCATCCAATCCTGTGCCCTTCCTGCTTCTAGAGATTCCAGTCAATATAAACATGCTAGTGGCTCGGCTTGCTTTCTAGTGGAAGCTGAGGTTGCAAGCCAAAGGCGGTCTGAAGGTACCCGTGCCAATGTCAGGTGGAAGTGAGCGGGGCGGGGGGGGGGGGGGGGGAAGCAGGCCGGGGACTGAGGAAGATGTGCTTTGAGCATTAGGAAAAGCTTTCCTGGCACTAGAGACTTGGAAGAAAAATATGCATCTAAGCCAGAAGAACACACATTTTTTTTTTTATAAAGGCTTCCTGGCATATACCTTTTAATCAGATAGCATCGTGATCTTATTACAAGGTTAGGACAGTAGACAGTTTCAGGACGCTGGGTAGTTCGCACTGAACACATCCAGGTGCTGTTTCATCGGAAACCTGCAAAGGAGTCTATTGATGAGCAAACAGAAGGAACTCCATGGGAGCTGTTCCTTACTCTCAAATCCCCCCTTCTCCAACTTTTCATACTGTACTTACTTGAAACATTTGTGGCATCAATACAGACCAGTTAACTTCTTGAGCGACTTCTCCCCAGTGTCTGGCTGCAGCATTGAGAAGGCTCATTCTGGCTGGATTTGATGCCAGATGGTCTGCAAGGCTTAGTCATGGAACGAGGGCATTGTCGGTGATGTGAATCATACCTGCTTAGATGTCTTAATCGAGTAAGATCTCAAGGAACCAGACTTTACAGTGTGAAGAATTTTTCTTACTGGATTTAAAAAAAAATGCTATTGTTAGGCAATAATTTATTTGAGCTCAAACATCAGGGGAGCTTACTTTTTGTCCAAGTAAGGAAAGTAGTATTTTTCAAGCGATGACAACTGGCCCAGCGCTGCATTTTTGCTTTTGTTTAGTTCCTTAAAAAGTATTTTATAGGTAAGGAAGCTGAGAACATTTTGCAAGTGTATTAACTGGCAAAGGCCACAAGAGTACTTTTAAAACTTATTGATCAAATGGCATGGATACAGTTTCAGGCCCCCAGAGGTGCTTTTAGTGCGTCCAGTGTCCAGGACAGAGCGTATGTTTGTTCAGATTTTTATTGTTAAGTTATAAGACAGCATTTCCCACAGTGTGGTTGAGGGGTCTCTCGCTTAGAATGGCCCGGAGTGCTTGCTGAGAATGCCATTCCCCTGGTGTGTCCCCGCATTTCTATTACATATGCCTGGGGCAATGCTTAGGAATCTGTACACACAATGTCTAGAAAGTTTGTAGGTATCCCATAGGCCGAAAAACCCTGCTAAGGGCTGTTATGTTTCTGCAGACACACCTGTCTTTCTGTTTTCATTGTGTGTCACACACGAAGTAGGAGTTTAAGAATTTATTTTTTGGTGGAGTTGGAACAGTCTTCAAATTAGCGAGAGCCTTGTTGTGTAGGAGAAACAGCCTCTTCAAACCCCTCTGTGAAAATGATCTTAAGAAGGACCCGCTGACTCGAATGCTAAGCAAGTCTGTCCTCTCTCCCACTGCTGCCGGCCATAATCGCTGACCTTACGCTCATGTATTCAAATGCTTCCTGAAAGCCAAGAAAACACTTTCTAAAGTTTCTCACGGAAAAGAGCTGAGCTTGTCACCTGGGTTTAAAAGGAAGAAATGGAGATAAATTCTGCATCACACAAATAGAGAAAGGAGAGAATAAGCATTTGTATAACTACCATCAACTGTAGCTTTTGGGTGAGGGTTCATAAAATAACGCCTCCCTCTTTAAGCAGCAATAAATACTAAATAGAGTCATTAAGCCTAATGATTCCTGCTGTGTCAGCGATTAAACTACATTCATTTTTTAAAAATATATATTTTATTGATATTTTACGGAGAGGAAGGGAGAGAGATAGAGAGGTAGAAATGTCAACGAGAGAGAAACATCGACCAGCTGCCTCTTGCACACCCCCTACCGGGGATGTGCCTGCAAGCAATGTACATGCCCTTGACCGGAATCGAACCCGGGACTTTTCAGTCCGCAGACCAACAACGCTCTATCCACTGAGCCAAACCGGTTTCGGCTTACATTCATTTCTTATAGAAATCTGAAGAATACAACCTTTCAAGAACTAGGAATTATGCCATTAGATATTGGATTTTTTTTTTTTTTACATTATTGGGGAGGTTTGCTTCCCCCTTCCCTCCTAACAGTTCTCAATTAGCTGCACCGGAGCCTCTGGCCGGCAGGTGAGGGAGCCACTGTGCTCAAGGTGACAGCTCTGTGCCGTGGCCTGACAACTGAGACTTCTCGCTTCTGAAATAAGATGAGACCTGGACGGCGGAATGAGTCTAGCTTATTAGTGTTGGACGTAGAATCATTGAAAGTTCCCCGGCAGCTTTGGAGATCTTGCCGCCAGGCATGTCATTAGTTTGGCTCAAGGAAACTCTTAGAAAAATGTGAAAGCAAAAAAAGTCCCCTGAATTTCCTACTCGCTGGTGTTGGGTTCTATTTTCTTTAGGGATAAAATTTTCTTTTCCTTCCATTCTTTGGAACTGTAGTGCACAGACTCAGCATAATTATAATTCTTGGTTCGTGACATACTATAGACTGTGCATTCATGGCCCATTTTTATTGTACTCATTTTTTAAATGAAGACCTGTGAACACATCATCGAATCCAAGAATCAGCGACTTACGTATTTATTTTTTTTACATCTGTCTCTGTAATTCCTCATCCTTTTTCTTTGCTTCCCCCCCCCCTTGCATCACTCTGCCACCAGAAGAAACCACTATTCTGATCACTGTTTGCCATTTTCTTGCTTTATAGCCTCTTTATCTACATGTATGCTTAAGTGATCATCGTTTCATTTTGCCTGGCTTTGAGCTTTATGAAGAGACATCGTCCTGGTTTATCCAGTCTCCTGCAGCTTGCTTTTTCATGTGGCGTGGTGTTACTGGGATTCACCCATGGGCCTGTCACTGCGGTGTAACATTTTGTTTTGCAGCTACAGCAGACTGCAACGCAACCATAAATTACCATGTAATTTATGCTACGATTTAGCCATGTTTCTGTCGTTGGGTGCTTCCCACTTTTGCTTCCATGACCAGGGCTGCAATCTTGTACCCATGTGCCACGGTTTCTCTTGGGAGTGTCCCTAAAGGCAGACTGGTGACCGTGGCTGTGCCACAGGATGTGAGATTGTTCAGTTGCCCGGGATGATGTGTACCGTATTTGCCGGCGTATAAAACGATTTTTTGGCCCTGAAAAATACCGTATTTGCCGGCGTATAAGAGACTGGGCGTATAAGATGACCCCCTAACATTTCCACTCAAAATACAGAGTTTGTTATATACTCGCCGTATAAGACTACCCCCCACTTGGAGGCATATTTTTCAGGGCCAAAAAATCATCTTATACGCCGGCAAATACGGTAAGTGCTTTCCAAAGTGGTTGCATCAGTTTACACTCCCGCCAGCCGTGAAGAAAAGATCCTGTTAATCCACACCTTCACCAAGCCCTGTGTTCTCAGGTTTATTTAATTTTGTCACTTTGGTGGGTAGATATACTGATATGCTTTTAAAATATTTTTGTTCATCACATAGAAAAAGGTCGGGAGAAGAGTCAGTTCCCTTCATGTGGAATCATAACCTGGTTAGTCTAAGGGCACCCACATTTCTCTTCCCATCAGCACTGTTGTGCACACTCCTTCCTCATGCTTGCCTGGACCATGGGGTCACTTGGAAAAGTTTAAAAAAATGCTGGCGCCTAGGCTCCACCTCCAGAGACTCTGATTTATTTGTGATTGCAGCCTTGGACACGGGGAGGGGATGCGTGAAATGCTTCCAAAGTGATTCTAATGTCCAATCAAGGTTGAGAATCATTCCTTTAAATTATAGAAATCTTGATAAACAAGATAAGCTTAGGGTAGCCTGATCATGTTAATTCCCCCCCCCCCTCTTTTCCAAAGTGTAAATTTTGGGTTGTTTTGGAGCATTCCCTTGAACTTGATATTCTCTAATTTCAAATTTTTAAAAAAGTTCAGGGTTTTAGCCCAGGAATCTACATCATAACAAGCATGCCAGGTGATTGTGATGCAGGTGGTTCTAGGAGCACCTTGGAGGAAAAACTGCCCGTAATAATCCTGCAGTGTGGGGAGTGCTCTCATTTACAGACCAGGGAACCTAAAGCTCAGAGAAGGCAAGACACAGGCACCAGGTCACACAGTTACCTGCTGATCAACAGGCCTTTGCTCTGCTCCTAGCCTGCTTCCAGCAAGCTTCTAGCCACCCCCGCCCTCCCCCACCTCCCCACCCTCCCCCAGAGAGTGGGGAGTCTATCCGCCTTTGCAATGGGTGTTACCTCCCCCACACTTGCGTTCTTTCCTTACCTGGGGATGGTCCTTTCTCTCCGCCAAAACACCAACCTTTAATGTCCTAGGAAAACCCACCTCATTCCTGGGACAGTGTGGCTCATTCCATAGGTGTATAGCCAAAAGCAAGTGTTTCCGTTTAGACTTGCAGGTAACAGTTTCATTTACTTCTGGTTTCTGATGATTTGGGACACATTGGGATGCAAGGGAGCAAAAACCAAGCCAGGCAGGCAGAAAGGAACTTACTGCTTTAATGTAACAAAGAGCAGGGCAAGGTCGCTGCTGAGGTCCAGGGCCATCTCAGCACGCAGGATCCCAAGCCTCTGCTCCTATCCGCATCCTTCTATGCCTGGCGTCTCCTGCTTCGTGGCAGATGTGGCTTTTGGTAAGAGTCTAGACTCATCCTTTCCAGCTGCACTGGGAGGGGAGCATATTGCCCATCCCAGCTCCAGGGCATCGCCCAGCGAAGGCTCTGGTTCGGGGTTGGTTACGGTTCACTGTGCACAGAAGGTGGACATAGGATTGTCAACCTCATGGCGGGAATGGAGAAAGGATCAGGTCTCCTGTAAAAGAGGGTAAACTGTCTGGGATAAGGGGCTACGTGTCTGCTGGGCAGTCAAAGCAATGGCTGTCTAATTTGGTGTGTCTGCAGCTAATATGGGAGGGGCGTAGTGACTTTATATATTTGGCTTTTGTTTTAAAGCATTTTTAAAATTGATTTCAGAGAGGAAAGGAGAGGGAGAGAGAGAGATAGAAACATCAATGATGAGAGAGAATCATTGATCGGCTGCCTCCTACATGCCTCCTACCGGGGATTGAGCCTGCAATCTGGGCATCTAACTGTGACCTCCTGGTTCATAGACTGATGATGCTCAACCAGGGAGCCATGATGGCTGGGCTGCATTTGGCTTTTTGTACAGTGAAAATGTTGAGCTTCAGGATCAGCCCATCTCTGGATACCACGAGGCAAGAATGACACCTATGAGCAACTGCCATTACATCTGCCATGGTGACAATGTTTGCTGATGTATGAAGCTGCTTATCATATTGTCAGTTCATGATTTTTTATTTTTTATTTTATTTTATTTTATTTTGCTTGTCATCTTCCATGTGAGTATTTCCAGAGCACAGACATTGACTTGCGGAAGGCGTGGCTGTAATCAATCCAGTTTTCCGAGATATGCTGAAGCTTCATACAAGGGTCTTAAGAACTTGTTAGACACTTGTCTTCAGAAAATGTTCTTTGAAGTCGATGGAATGAGGCAGCTGCTGATTGAGCATACATTTTGAAGGGGTTTCTTTTAAGGGGAGTATCTGCTCATCCTCACACTGTGTTTTCTGTGTTAAATATTTTAAGAGAGCTGGTTAGAGTTGAGAGTTCCTTTTTTGGTCGCCAAATGATGATAATAAAACTCTAAAATCGCATGGTTATTCATCATCAGAAACACTTTTTTTTGTATCCATTAATAATTTATTATTTGGGACAGACTCTGTAAGGTAGGCATAAAAAGTGTTTTTGTGTTTGTTTTCAGCCAAGTGTGATTTAAAAGTAATCGTAAAACCCGAGAAAGGAAAACCTACTTTAGTGGTCATCCACTCCCCTTCACGCTACAGATGAAAAACTGAATTCCAGAGAAATTAAGTCACTTGCTTATGGTCCCATAGCTAGCCATGACCCAACAAGTTGTTTCTCAGACCAAAGATGGTTTTGTAGCTAGAAAGCAAATGGTTTGAAACCTGATTTCATGTTTTTGACTGTGTAATATTGTTCCACTTGTTTAACATTTCTGGGTCTTGGTTTCTTTATCTGTAAGATGGGTTATTATAAATATTATAATAGACTATATCTCAAAAGCAATTAACCCAGTGCCTAGCATTAAGGAAGTGGTTAATTTATGTTAGCAGTTCACAACTGGATTTATTTTCAATGCTCTTTTCTCAGGGACTTTGGGAACTAGAGCAGGAAGGCAGTTTTTCAGCTTTTACCATGCCTTTGTTTAAAAGCCCTGAATGTATGCATCTGTTCATCATTCGAAATTATTCTAATACAGTTTAGAAGGGTTTACCCTGGAAACAGAGCAGGGACATAGTTTGGGAGAGTGTGATGAGAGAAAACTTTTTTTGCTTGGTTCACTCAAAAGCTAAATTAGGTCATTTTTCTTACTGTGCATTGTCATTTAACTCTTAAGTACCATTTAACTCTTAAGTACTTAAGGCAAGGTACCGTATTGTTTTAAACCTGGCCCTTTGTTTTGAGCTCATATGTTGGGAGGTGATTAGGGTTAAATTAGGTCATGAGGGTGGAGCCCTGGTGATTGGATTAGTGGCCTTATAAGAGGAGAGAGGCAGAGAGAGAACAAGAATGAGTCCATTTGAGCACAAAGGAAAGGCCATGTGAGGACTTAGTAGGAAGGCGGCCATCTGCAAGCCAGAAATGGAACCCTGCCAAACCTTGATCAAGAATTTCTAGCCTCAGAACTGTGAGAATGTGCATTACTATTGCTTAAGCCCGGAGTCTGTGTGAGATTTTGTTAACGGCAGCCAGAGCTGACTAAGACCCCTGTGCTGGGGGACTAGTATGTGTTGTTCAGCTGCCTATTTCCTTGTTCATCTAAATCACACACTTCAAATAAGTCTCCATGACGGAAGAAGCATGACTGTTGAGATGCATCAAGAAGTTTCTCTTGACTCTAGCCAGTTTGGTGCAGTGGATAGAGAGCATCAGCCTGCAGACTGAAGGGTCCCAGGTTCAATTCCGCCAAGGGCACATGTCTAGGTTGTGGGCTTGATCCCTAGTAGGGGGCATGCAGGAGGCAGCCGATCAATGATTCTCATCATTGATATTTCTATCTATCCTCCCTTCTTCTCTGAAATCAATAAAACTATAAAGAAAGAAAAAAAAGAAGTTTCTTTTCTCTAGTCCACCAATGTCTTATGCTGTAAGAGGACACCAGGCCAGTACTCAAAGGGGGTTTAGTCATCAAACCTCTTTCCATTAGGTCTTTGATTATTTAAACTCTCCTCTTATTATCAATGAAGGAATTGGGACAGTGTAGATGTTCACAGGTCTGTGTGGAACATGAAAGCTTGTAATAAAGTTATTTGATATGGTATATAAGTATGTTCTCAGTAAGCATTTATTCATTTATTCTTCAGTTCCATACTTGCTTATACAATTTTCTTTATATTTATATTTATATTTAGCACTTCTGTCCCCCACTTTTTTTTTTTTTTTTTACTATGGTCCATAAGCTTTTATGTAACCTGAACTATAAAAGCCTGGAATGCTGCAGATATTCCTCTATGTTCATTTTATCTGTCATGTCTGTCTTGTCATTTGCTTATGAAGAGTACTTAGTCTGTCATATACAAATCTCTGCATAGACACCAACACATTTTAGTTATTCATTCATCGTATCTTGTTCCCTGGCTTCTGGATCATCTTTAGCTGAATTTGAAATCACCAGGTCAGAGCTCATTTTTATTCATGTAGATGGCCACAGGTACGCCTGGATTATGGCCAAGAAAGGTCTTCTCCCAGGTGCCTGCAAAATTAGAAGCTTCACTAAGGAAGCATGAGCAGAGTTTTGTTTACTAGCATTTTCTTCTAAAATGCATTTTATGTATCAGTGATGGAAGCTTTTGGTTGCTATTATGAAACTCCTAAGGAAACGTAGCATTATTTAATTTTGCTTTTTATTTTTGAAACATTTTTTTTTCTTTTTTCTTCTTTTCAGGAATTTTACCATTTGGGGTTGGAAATCTCCATTGAAAGGCCAATTGTGTGATCACATATGTGACTGGGAGAATTGAATGAGCTAAACAGAAATGTCTTTGCCTACTATTAAGTAAAAGTTATTGTTCAAGGCTGTGTAAGAGGAATATGGCAGTTGTAAAGGCTGCAAATACTCTGGCAGGATTATCGTATTACACTGTCCTTCCTCCTTTGAAGGTAGGGAGGATTTGCTTTGGCCCCTAAAATGTGAGCAAAGTGTCGGAGAACGGGAAAATGATTCACCACATTCCATCCTATGTGGCAGTGACTGTGAAAGCAAGTGTTGAGATGGAGCCTCTGTCTTTCTGAGTCTTTAATCAACTGTGATAAACTGAATTGTAGCCAACCAACATGTAGATATGTGGCTTAAGCAGTATTCTTTTGTTGGCATAAAGGACTGGATTTCACATGGCCAGTGTAACCTAACCTATTTGACTATTAAAGATGGTCAAAGATGCATCCCTATACTCAGACAGCTTGTGATCTAATTGGGCAGAGAAGATTCATTTGCATAATGAAGAAAATACTAGTTATTTCCCTGTATTCCTTATTTAGTCATACTTATTACTGAATGAGAAAGAAGCTGATTATATCCTATGATTGAGATTTTGAGCATACCCCTGAGACCCTAGTTTCAACTGGAAAAAAATAGCTTTTCCTTCCCTTGAGACTTTCAGATCATAATAGATCCAACTAGCTATGCAGGGGCTTAAGATTTGCTGTCAATTAGCCAGTGGATGCATGATATCTTTAATCTGAAATGGGGGGGGGGGAGCCAAGAAGACCAATGCATAATCTCTCTATTGTTCTATCTTATTATCTGTCTAGGAAATAGAATGAAAAATATTTAAAATAATATAGTCTTGCTTTGATGGTATCTGTGAATCAAAATTGTACTTTATCTTCTTGGTATGTGGGGACAGCCTGCTTGACTACACTCCTTATAACTCAGATTGGTTAAATTGGTAATTCGTTCAACAAACATTTATTGGGCATCTGGTATAAACCAGGCACAGCTCTAGATGTTGTGGGTACAGTGAGGAATAAGACAGAGTCTCAGATTAATGAATCTTACATTTTAGTGAGGGAGCTGGGTAATAAACAAGTAAACATGGAAAGATACCGAAAGTTTCGGAGTGGGCTGGGGTCGCGCACCTATGACATGAGGCTGTAATGTATCAAGAAAGCTTTTATTTCAGGTGCCTGGATGCTGACGGGCTGAGTGAGACAAAAAGGAGTCAGTAGAGACTGAAAGAGGAGAAAGGTTTTTATTAATCTTTGCTGGCTGCAAGTTGCTCTGCTGACATAAGGGTCCGGTCCGTCCTTGGTTCCACCCATGCCAGGTGTCTAGTGGTTACCTAGGCTATGCCGTGCTCAAGGCTGCAAGCTTTCTGCAAGATACCTGCTAAGCACAATAAGTTTTCTCTGCCCTGTTTTATTCTCTTTAAGCCTTTCAGATACAGCATAATGTTAGTGAATGAGTACGAGGGAGACAGACAAAGCAGGGTGATGGACTAGAGAATGGCACAGTGAATAATTTTAGATGGGGTGTTCAAAAAAAGCCCTCTCTGAACAAGAAATTAAGGAAGTGAAGGGGAGAGCCATGTCAATACCCAGGAAAGAATGCTTCAGTGGACGAAAAGAGCAATTGTGAAGGCCAGGGACATTGTAGGTGTTTGGAGAACAGCAAGGAGGCCAGTGTGGCTGGAGAGGGGTGAGCAAGGGAGAATCTGGGAGGAGATAAAGCCACAGAGATAGTCAGCAGCCAGGTAACCAGGGCCTTCTGAACCTTTCTACATCTGATGAGCAGCCATCAGGGTTTTGACTGTGGAAGAGCCATGATGTACTTTCTTTTTTAAATGGACTAGAGGCCCGATGCATGAAATTCATGCAAGAGTAGGCCTCCACAGCCACGGCAGCTGCCTGTATCCCTCAATCCTGTGACTGCAGCCCCAGCTTCTTTTGGAAGGTCATCTGGAAGGATATCCATTCTAATTAGCATATTATGCTTTTATTATTATAGATGATCCCAGAGTAGGCTGTAAAAGGCAAGGGTGCAAATAGGAAGACAAGTTAGGGGCTTATACATGAGTCCAGGTGGGACTTGGGTGCAGTTGGTAAGTGATGGTTGGATTCAGGATATGTTTTTATTTTTATAGATCTGTTTTAATTGATTTTAGAGAGAGAGGAAGGGAGAGCAATAGAAAAATAGAAACATCAATGGTAGAGACACATTGATTGGCCTCCTGTCTGTCCCCACTTGGGATCGAGCCTGCAACCTGGCATGTGCCCTGAGAGGAAATTAAACCTGGTTCCTGGGTCAGTGCTCAACCACTGAGCCACAACAGTTGGGCCAGGATATGTTTTGAATGTATTGCAGTTTGGATTTTCTAACTGGATTTGAACTTTGGTCTGAGCATCTGGCTGACTGATGATTCCATTGTCTTAGATGAGGAAAATGTTTGGGATGCTGATACCTATTCAATGGAAAGTCGCCATTACATATATGAGCCTGGAGTTCAGGAGAGCTGTTAGGGCTGAAGGAACAAGGTTGGGTTTTTGGGCTCCTCCCAATATTAAGATGTTGAGGAGCTGAAGAGGAACCAAAAGAGGAGACTGAGAAGGAACAATCATGGAGGACAGGGGGACAATTGGAAAGTGAAGTGTCTCAAAGCTGCAAGAAGAGAGGGCCAATATCAAGGGAGGAGTGAAGAGCTGTGGGGATGTTGCTGAGAGGTTGAGGACTTTGATCACCACTTTCACATTGGATATAGCATCATGAGATCATGGTGACATTGACAACATCCATTGACAGTGTCAGAATTTGAGCGAGGGGCAAAAACCTGATTGAAATTGGTTCAAGTGCGAATGAGAGATGAGGAACTAGAGAGAGGATGAATACTTCTTGAGAGACTATTTATTTATTTGTTGCTGTGGGGAGGAATAGGGGTGAATAGCTATATAGGATGTGAAGTCAGAAATATTTTCTTATTTTAAGGTGAGAGATATTATTAACACATTTGAAAATTGATGGGGATTATTCAGTGGAAATAAAGGAGTGAATAGAAGGCTCTCTGTAAGTAGGCATGAGGGGATGTGAATCCAGTGTATCAAGTGGGCTCTGGGTATTTTAGCTGAAACTAAGACATTGCATGATCTAGTTTTGAACAGTTACATATAGGTGAATATACTACATTTGTGCAGTTACATATAGGTTGAGTAGACAGAGCTGTGGGAAGGTGCTGTGTTATCTTTTGCTTGCTCCTGTTTCCTAAGAAAAATAAGAATCAAGATCATCAGATGAGTGTGAGGAAAGGGTAAAAACATAAAATAGTTTTCCAGCAGCAGGAATGTAAGTTGGCAAGGGCAGTTGGTAAGGCTGTTGAGCAGATCTGGAAGTCTTTTGAGATTCGTGTCCTATCTTTAAATAGAGCCTGCCAGTACACTTGTTTATTTTCTCTAGATTGGGTCAGTTTCTCGGAAGTAGGAAGAGAATCAGGATGATCGTATTTAATCAAGGTTGTAGTTTTGCCAGCTGAATAATATAGAAGAAGAGAGAGGCAGAGATGGACCGGGGATAAAGGTACAAGAGTGATTAACTGTGTAGTACAATGGGCCAGGGTGGATGACAAGCAAGGTGAAGCCATGAGGCAGGTAAATGACCATGAAGAAGTGGCCAAGTCAGTGGATTCAGAGGCCACTGATGTCAGTTTGTTGAAATTGGGGCACTGGAGGGAATGACCTGGAAATACCTTTCAAATAAAGTGTTGGCAGCTTTCTTCAAGCTTAATCTAAAAACAAAAACAAAGCAAGACATTTAAAAAAATCACTTGTGCCGCATGGTTGGGAAAAATGCACTTTTCAAATACGAATTCAAATCATTTTGTGCCAGGATAGTTGTGCTGACATTCTTGGGCAGGTCATCAAAATTCGGCAACGATTTCTTTGTCTTCATCCATAAAAGGAGATGAGTAAGAAAGCAGCACTGAATTCTTAGTGATGGTTAGATCCCAGCGAGTCCCACTGCTTTGTTGTTGGAGTTTAACTGACAGGCTAGAATTGCAGGGGTGTCATTTCATGGGCCCACCAAGCCTCAGCTATAGGGATAAAATTGAAGATAAGGTCTTAGTTGGCACAACAAAAGAAGCTTTGGTGTGTCACAAATGAGAGATCATTAGATAGATGTCATCTATCTGGTTGTTAAATAGCACCCTGAGAAATCACTCTCCTGAAGATTTTTCATGTGTATTTATCTCATGAAGCGATCAGTGAATTAAAAAAAAAAACTTGCTTTGGAAATATAAAAATGTCCTCATCAAAGATATGACAGTTTTAAAGAATATTATAAAGTATATATGTAAGTACATTTGCTATCACAGATGAATATTGTTTTTTTTAATAGTATCTAGGGTATTACTGGCTAGAACTATTATAATAGATTTATTTAAATATATTAAAAAATATCCTGTAAATATTCTCATGTACAGTGTATTTTTAGGAGAAATTTTACCAATTATCAACATATGTTGCCCAGAAGGAGAGTCTTCTGAATTAAAACTGAAATATTATAATTACCACTTGTATTAAATGTCCAGCTGGCACACTTTGAAAATGTCCTCTCAGCATCTAGCACTGATTTTATTTTGACTTCCAACTTGCCTATTTATTTATTTTTTAAAGAGGGAGTAATGAAATAATTTTATTCATATGTTTTCTGACCTGATCTTAAATATGCATTTGTCTATGAATGTATCCAATATTTCTCTTGTTCAGATATTTCTTTGAAAATTCATACTTAAAAGTATACTTTATTTTTTTACTATTTAAATTTCTTTATTGATTAAGGTATCACATATTTGTCCTCATCCCCCCATTCCCATCCCAAACTCCTCCCTATGCGTGTCTCCACCCCCCATTGTCCTTGACCACTGGTTAGGCTCATATGGATGCACATAAGTCCTTTGATTAATCTCTCTCCCTTATCCCTCCCCTCACCTACCCTCCCTCTGAGGTTCGACAGTCTGGTCCATGCCTCCTTGTCTCTGGGTCTGTTCTTGTTCATCAGTCTATGTTGTTCATCATTTCCCCTATATGGTGAGATCATGTGCTACTAGAAATACACTTATAAGAACCGAAAATGAGACAAGCAATAATGGTTATGCTGAAAGGCAAATGAATCAGTCTGTAGTGAGTTTCTTTTTAGGCCAATAGTTCTTTTGAGACCCAATTTCAATGTCAAACAGTTCCATATGTGTACATGTCGGCAATGATATTTCAGTTCTGGATGGTGGACAAATAGTGGTAATGCAGGTCCGACCCTTTCTGGTTTGGTCCTGGGCAACCTGCAGGGACGCACAGCTTCTGACTGCTAGTATGGCAAGGCAACATTAGTGACTTCCATCTCTGGACTGCTTCTCTTCTGTCTTCATGGCTAGAGTAGTCATCTCAATTCCTCTCTGTTGCTGGAATCCACATGGCCTCAGAGTTGTTTTCTGAAAATACACAAACATATTCTCAACCAAATATTAATAAAGGAATATTTTCTACAAATTTGACTTGGGATCCTTTTTCGTTTTTTGCCCAAATGATTTTCCTTTACTTGTTTTGACACCATGTGTGTTTTTAATGGGTGTCTTGCTATTAGCATTGCAATTAATTTTCTAAAGTACACATTTTCTAGATGTACTTACAGGATATTTTTCCTTACATGATATTCTTCTACTATTCCCTCTTTTTTGATTTAAATATTATAATGGAGGCTTTTGAAAATTTTATATTGTAGTCTTGATAGTTTTTACATTTTAATTTTTTGCACTATTGTTTGACTGTTTTAGGTTCATTATATTTAATCAATTTTATCATAAGATGAGCTACCAATCAAAATTTTAGTTAACCCTTTAAGAACTGCTTTTTGTCCAGTACGATTAATTTTTCTAGAATATTCGCTTATTTCAATTAGCCAATTTAAATTGGCTAATTGCCTATTTGTTTTCATCTATTTTGGTGGGGGTTGGGGAAGAATTAATTTTTTCCCCTCCATTACTGATTTTTACAAAATAGTTCACAGGTCAAGATTCGTGGATCTGCTGGGGCTTTATCCCATTGGCAACAATTTTATGCCTATTGGCAACAACTATTTCTTGAAATTATTTTAAATGGATTCCTACAGTAACATATGTTTGTGGATGAACTGATGGTATAAAGTATCTTATTGCAAGTGTTGTTTAATTTAGTAAAGTTAGGAGTCTCATTTATTGTTTACTTCAACCATCCTTGACTACCCAATAAAATTTATCCCTTTAAAATGATACCACATATAAGTGAAATCTTATGGTTCCTGTCCTTTTCCATCTGGTTTATTTCATGTTACATCATGTTCTCAAGATCCATCCATGTTTTGAAAATGGCAATATTTCATCATTTTTATGGCTGAGTAGTATTACATTTTATATATGTACCTCCTGTCCTTTATGCAATCATTTCTCAAATGACACAAAATACAACAAATAAGCAACGGAAACAAACTCATAGACACACAACAGTGGTTACCAGAATGGAAGGTGGTGGATGGGATGATAAAGAAGGTACAGGGGCTCAAATGTATGATGATGGAAGGAGACTAGACTATGGGCAGTGAGCACACATGCAGTATACAGATGTTGTATTGCAGTGTTTCCCAAACTTTTGACATATGTGTACCCCTTCTATAATTTTCATAACGCTGAGTACCCCTCGTCAAAAAATTGATGTATTTTAATAACAGTCAAAATATTTTTATTTTTTATTTTTTTGGTACATACACAAAATAATAATAAATGAAAAATAAAATTATTCATAATAAAATATAAATAAAAGTTATAAATAACATTTATTTGCACACCGGACCATCTCACGCCTCACAAGACTGTCTTGACTTGACTCATGAGACCGTAGAATTAGGCGCAGCTAAGCACAGTGCAGTGCATATCCCCACCAAACTCCGGTGCAACGCGTACCCCCACCAAACTCTTCCCATACCCTTGTGGGTATGCGTACCACACTTTGGGAAACACTGTATTATAGGATTGTACACCTGAAACTTTTATAATGCTATTAACCAATGTCACCCCTATAAATTTAAGTAAATAAAAATATCTTAAGTGATCTTTCTATTGCTATATTCTTCTTGTCCTTAAAACAACAACAAAAGCCTCACAGATCACTAGGATCATCAGGTTTATTTTCACACCTATGAGAAAGCCTCTCTTGGATGGGAAGGATTTTCAAATTGACCATTTAAAAGGAGCAGGTGATGGAAGGCACTTGTGGTTCACAGGGCTCTTGGATGTGGTCCTCTTTATTCAATCATGTCTCTGTTGATTGATATGTTTACTATTGTTTACTTAATGGACTGAAGTTAGTGTGGCTACTATAAAAGCTTGGAAGTATGTCATCTTTCTGTACAGGTGAAAGTTTCAAATTCTTCATAAAGTGTGCAGGGATCTCAAAAGGAACAAATAAAGCAACACCTGATGTGACCACTTTATTACTCTCCTGGAAGTACTTTTTTAAAATATATTTTTTTATTGATTTCAGAGAGGAAGGGAGAGGAAGATTACACACACACACACACACACACACACACACACACACACACACACACACACATATCTATGATGAGAGAGAATCATTGGTTGGCTGCCTCCTGCATACCCCTACTGGGGATCAAGCCGGCAACCTGGGCTTGTGCCCTTGATTGGAATCGAACCGAGGATCCCTCAGTCGGCAGGCTGACACTCTGTCTACTGAGCCAAACCAGCTAGGCTCTTGGAAGTACTTTTAATCTGTGATGGTGTGTGCTTTGACTGTGGGGAGGGAACAGGTCATGGGAGAGCACCTTTGCTATCTGTCCAGGTTTCATGCTTTGGGAATCAAAGGTAACTAACCGTTGGGAAAAGCCCTGTATGGGACCAGAGATTTCTCTAAAGGTTTTTATGTCTATATATAGCTCTACATGTTAGTACTTCAAGCTCAGCAACTAGCAATTTTGGTGTCACCTAAATTGTGACTTACCTTTTACAACGATATATTTTAATTATGTCCAAATATTTTTTTTAGCTTATTTTAAGCTAATGTGGCATCTCTTTCTTTTCAAAGAATGGCATGTCTAAGGAGGGTGCCCTGCCTGGAAGATGCTCAGGGCCTATCCACTTACAAGGTGACTTAGGTCAGGGTCATGCTGTTTTCAGGTAACAGAAATAAAACCCCAAGTGAGCGATGACTTGGAATTTACCTTAAGTATGTAATGTCCTGGGGGGGAAAAAGGTTTCTTGAGACTGAATAATTACATTTTCTTTCCTGATCCCAGTGTTCTGTTCTTTAGAAGCAAATGTTTCTAAAAAGATCACAAAAGCTCTGTCTAGTCAAGGAATAACAGAAGTGCATTATGGGCCCACAGCCCCTTCCCCAAAACCTCTGGCACAGATGTATTTTGGAATTCAAGATTTTTTGGTTGTTTAGCAGGGCAGCACTTTTTTAAATCAAACACACCAGGGTCTTCGACAGTGAAGTGCATGAATATTGAAATGAGATAAAGACACAAAAGGCTTTGCTTCCTATGGAGTCTTCATATCAAACTTAAAAAAACAACAACAACCAAACAAAACTTTGTTTTCAAACTTTTGAAGTTTGGACTTGCAGCTATATCCTGGGCCTGCCCTTGCTTTTCTCTGGATTATATCTACCTTGTTGACTAGCCTGTCTGTAAAGAAATTAAACCTATGTTGATCATATATTCTGTTTTTTTGTTTTGTTTTGTTTTGTTTTGTTTTTTTGCTATTCAAACTGGAGTCCAGTGCTATCAGCATCAGTGCTACCTGGGAGCCTGCTGGAAATGCAGAATCTCGGGCCCCACCAGAACTGCTGAATCAGAAACTCCATTTTAATATGTGCCCACGTGATTTTTGTGTACATTAAAGATCAAGTATTGCATCGGATTTGATTTAGAGTTCATGTCTGGTAAGGCAAAGGCTCACATGGGAATATTTTAGCTTTCTAAATCCTTGGAGAATTAAGTTTTCTGTGTCTGCCTTCCTACCCTATGGTATCCCCCTTCTCTCCTGATGACCCTAACATAACTGCTTCATATATTTAGTATCTTTCCTCTTTCTTTTTCTTTTTAAAAAAATACATAATCTATTCTAATTATTCTTCATGAATTTGGATTTATTTTTTTGTGTACTTTCTATGTATGCCTTTATTTCTTGCGTATATTTTTTTGCACTGATAATTTTTTTTTCTCATCACATTCCTACCTGTGATGATCTCTGGGTTTCTGTCTGAAAATGTCTTTATTTTGCCTTATTTTAATCTGTTGTTCAATCTATCCATTTTGTTTTTTATTTCAATGCCATTTTTTTTTTAAATTTCTAGAAACCAGTGGGGTTTTTTGTTTTGTTTTGTTTTGTTTTGTTATTTTACTTCTTAATATTTGCTTGGTGGTTAGCTTGAGGTCCAGTGCACAAAATTTGTGCACTCTTGGTGGTGGTGGTGGTGAGGGCCCCTGAGCCTGGCTTGCACCCTCTCACAGTCTGAGAACCTTTTGGGATGTCTGACTGACAGCTTAGGCCGGCTCCCTAAGCTGCCAGCTGGACATCCTTAATGCTGCTGTGGAGGTGGGAGAGGTTCCTGCCACCGCAGCTGCACTCGCCAGCGTGAACCCCGTTTCTGGCTGAGCGGCGCTCCCAGTGACCACCAAAGGGCAGCTCCTGTGTTGAGTGTCTGCTTCCTGGTGGTCAGTGTATGTCATAGCAACCAGTCGTTCCACTGTTCGGTCTATTTGCATATTAACCTTTTATTATATAGGATTTTAAAATATATATATTTTATTGATTTTTTACAGAGAGGAAGGGAGAGGGATAGAAAGTTAAAAACATCAATGAGAGAGGGACATCGATCAGCTGCCTCCTGCACACCCCCTACTGGGGATGTGCCTGTAACCAAAGTACATGCCCTTGACTGGAATCGAACCTGGGACCCTTCAGTCTGTAGGCTGATGCTCTATCCACTGAGCCAAACCAGTCTTGGCTATTATATAGAATTTTTACTGACAATGTTTTCAAGTTGCTTATTGCTTTAAATGTATTGAGCAATATTATTTTATATTCTGAATTTGGTAATTCCAGTCTCTGTGAATCTGTTTCTGCTGGCTATTACTCATCCTGTCTTCTTTCTTAGCTATGTATGTGTGTGTGTGTGTGTGTGTGTGTGTGTGTGTGTGTGTAAATTAACTAATTAACTGATTCATTTAAAACTGCCAGCTATTCATTTTTCTCATAGCTTTATCTGTGGGGATTCTTCCAGGTATAGGTCACAGACAAATTCTGCTCAGTGCCTGAGGTATCACCAGTGGTGTCCCTTCCCATTAAACTTTCTGCTTTAGAGTGTTCGGGCCCCTGATATTTTGTATGAACTTGTGCTGCAGACTTGCATGAGTTTGGTTTGTTGAAATGAATTCATAGGGCTGATTTTTTGTTTCTTTCTTTCTTTTACCCGTGGCCAGGATTTGAGTCAGGCACGTCCCTTGCATTCATCTGGGAGCATCGCGTGACAAGTGGCTCTTGGTGGTGGCATTCCCCCGTGGCAGGGCCTGGGCTTTGTTTGAGAACCTGGGCCTTGTGTGCAGTGCTTCTCTTAGCTGTGTGGCTCCTTTGTGAGAATTAAAAAGGCTCTACTCATCTTTGTAAAGCGAGACAGGCTAGATGTGAGCAGATTCCCCCATTTGCTGTGTTCCTGCCTGCTGGGCCTTAAACCAAAGCCCGAGTACTCTGAAGTTAGACAAGCGACCTCCGGGCAAAAGCCAGCTTTAGTGCTTAGCTTTCTTCCCAGGAATCACATTCTGGTAGTGTGTGTGCGCGCGTGTGCGTGCGCGCGTGCACGCTTGTGTGTATGTATGATGTATACAGTAAGTACTGACTTAATGTGGTCTTGGAAACTGTGGCTTTAAGTGAAATGACATCTAACAAAATGAATTTTACCATAGGCTACTTGATGTAAACAAGAGGTAAGTTCGTATAGCCTACTTCTGGTCACAAAAAGCATCACCAAGCTTCTAAATAAAGACACCAAACACAATATTAAACATTGAAATAAAAGTGAGCTATATGTACTTTTAAGAAAGTTGAATAACAACCTAATATTGGATTGTAAACTATAATTGAAAAATAAAAATTAAGTAAATGAAATGAGTAAGTGGGAGGGGGCAGAGAAATATGAATAAAACAAGGAAGATCATTCTTCCCTCCCCCATCCCCGCCCCCTCCTCCCTGATTCCAGTTCAGGTCTCGGGTGGCTGGAGCATCTCCTGCAGCTCAGGGCTGGAGGCACAAACCAGCCCTGGACAGGATGTCCTTGCATCACGGAGCTCACTCACACCCACACCCACACTCACTCAGAGGGGAACATTGGAGACACACCGGTTCACCTCACATGCACAGCTTTGGGAAGCGGGAGGAAACTAGAGTACCCGGAGAAAACCACGGAGACATGGAGAGGATGTGCACACTCTACACAGACAGTGGCCCTGGCAGGGACTGACTTGTTTTCTCATTATAATGAAACAGTGTTGAACAAAAGGACCTTATTTGAGGACCTACTGTATATATAAATGTGTGTGTGTGTGTGTGTGTGTGTGTGAGCGACTGGCCAACCATTGAACTGTTTGACCGTTCAACTGATAGCTATGATGTGCACTGACCATCAGGGAGCAGACACTCAACACCCAGGCATGAAAACATGGGACAGACTGATGACTCTCAGAGGGAAGGGGGAAGAGGGGAGGGAGGGAAGAGATTAACCTAAGATCTTACATGCATACTAGAGGCCCAGTGTATGGATTCGTGCACCAGTGGGGTCCCTCAGGCTGGCCTGCAGGGATCAGGCTGAAACCAGCTATCCGACATCCTCCGAGGAGTCCCAGGCTGTGAGAAGATGCAGGCCAGGCCAAGGGACCCCAACAGTGCACGAATCCGGTGATCTCATATGTATCTTATGTATATATGCATTTATGTATATGTGGTACTACTATATGTATCTATGTAAATACATATATATATATAGAGAGAGAGAGAGAGGTAATATGCTAATTGGTCCTAAAGGTGTCCCAGTCAGGACCATTCAACCGGTTGCACGCACACGGGAACTAGTGGGCGGGGTCGGGGGCAGGGACTTGTGTCACTGTGACATGAGGCTGCCGCTGGAGGCAGCCCCCACGGCAGAGGCACACGCAGGCCCACCACACTGCCTGACCTGGAAGGGGGCATCAGGATAGGCTGTGGTGGCCCCCTGGCGGAGGCATGCGCAAGCCTGTGGCGCTGCCCTGCCTGGAGGAGGTGTCAGGATGGGGGTGGGCCCACAGCCGAGAGCTCTCAGCACTGTTGCTCTAGGGTCTGAAAGTGTGGAGAAGAAGGGAGAGCAGATGGGTAGTTAGGGGGTTTAAGCCAGGAGGGGAGAGCAGTTAGGGGGACCAGGCCAGGAAGGGAGAGCAGTTAGGGCCATCAGGCTGGCAGGGGAGCAGTTAGGGGCATCAGGCAGGCAGGAGAGCGCTTGGAAGCCAGTGGTTCTGGACTGCAAGAGGGATCCTAGATTGGAGAGGGTGCAGGCCAAGCTGAGGGGAACCCCCACCCCTGTCCATGGCCTCTAGTATATATATATATAAAGAGCAGGTAAATGTAAGAGACATTTAAAGAGAGAATAGTATTAGGGTAATAGGCAATATAAGTAATTACTATTAGTGCTATTGTAACCCATGAGACCATATTCACACATCTACTCCTTTAATCTACCCTCCCCCCCTTCTGGGGGGGTGAAGTAAATGTAGGTCTGAGAAGCTCGATGAGTTTTAAATTCAGAGGCAGGAGCTGTGTTCTGAGAAAGCAGTAGTTTACAGTTCTTTTAGGTCACCACCAGTCTTCCATTCAATTAGCAACTTAATATATGTTTTATTAATTAAGTTAGTTTCAAATTGATGTTAATTCTCATGTCAAATTACATTCAGTGGATCACTTCAGAGGTAAGGTTGGCCTTGCAATCATTAGAGCAATAGAGCAGCGTCCTGTGGTTCTCGATTTGGCTGTACACTGGACCCACCTGGGGAGCTTTATAAATACTGCTGCTTGGGAATCACCGCCAGAAACCGTGATGTATCTAGTCTGGGTGTGGCCGGGACCCAGTGCTTCTAATGTGTGGACTTGGTTGAGGGTTACTTGATAACAGTTAGTTATTTAGGTGCATTATTTAGACTAACTGGGCTCAAATCCTGGCTTTGCCACTGACTACATGTATAACCTTAGGCAAGTTTCTTAATGTGGCTCAGTTTTTTCGACTGTAAAGTGAGGATAATGATGATAATAGCACCTAAATCTCAAAGCATTGTTGTGAGGATAAAATGAGTAAAAATACATGTAAAAAGCTTAGAGTAGTGGCTGGCACAAAATAAACACTTACTGTTACTATTTTAAAAATTCAACTGATAAAAATTATTACTATTATTGGATATATTCTGTCTCAAAGGCATTTGCAGGGGGAACGAAGGGTGTAAGTCAAGTATTGCATGGTAACAATATAAGTTTGGTGCTTGGTTGATTTTGTTTTTTAGTTCCATAATTTTATTTAAAAGTTGGTTCTAATCACCCTCTAAATTTAGGCCATATCTGTTGGGGTCATATAAGATGTTTGTTTCCAAAAGACTGCAGGAATTAAATCAAGATGTTTGCAGATGAATGACTGACAGCTGATAGGTAGAGAAAGTGCTCCCCTCAAAGTAACACTGAGAAAAGTACACAACAAGGAACATTTCCTTAAACTAGAAATTAGTGCCTTTATAATAAATTAACATATGCCATTATTGATGACAATATTCGGAATTTCAGAGGAAATCATCATTAATATAAGTTATGTTATTTTTTGAAGTTGTACTGGTAGAGAGTACAAACAGTAGAGAGACTGTTTTTCCAAGGATCTACATGATGGATGCTGATTTCATAGTTTCTCAGTTTCTCTCCTCAGTTGCTTCTACCCTATATCATATACAAGGAGGCCTGAGTGTTTTGTGTTCTTGGTTTTAAGTTTTTATTTCTCCTTCAAATGGATAGTAAGACAGTCTTCAACGGAAGTTGAATTTGTAAATCATATGCTATTTTCCCATTAAATTACTTGATAAGGCATGAGGTATGGAGATGCAATTTTTTGAAGGGCACCTCTGGAGCCCTGCTGAATATACTTCTTTAACCATTTTTATCATGCTAGTACTAGAGGCCCAGTGCATGAAATTTATGCACAGGTAAGGGCCCTAGTGGCTGTGGGCTACTGGCTGGAGCCTCCCTTGCCCCCTCACCAGAGGGGGGCCAGCCGGCTTTTATTATATAGGATTGGTAAGCTCCCTTCATATAGAAGTGGCCCAGCTGGCTTGCGGCATGGTAAAAGTCCCGAATGCCACTTCCAGAGCTATACATGGGATAAATCAAGAGCTGAGTCAGGTCAGGGAGGCAGTTCCAAGTGCTTGCTATTGCAGCCTACCATGGGTTGTGGGAAATTTAAAGGAATGTGCTGTTTTAATCTTTCTAACAATCCTCAGTTGTTAGAAACTAACGTTCAACACATTAGGGAAATCAAGGTAAAAACAGGAGAAGGATTATTTTGTGGTTTTGAGTTATCCAACTTAACTTCATGGCCACCCAACTTGTCTGAGTTGTGGGAATTCTTTTAAACTTTTCTCCTGTTCATTGTGTGTGTGTGTGTGTGTGTGTGTGTGTGTGTGTTTAGTTTAATTGCTTGCTGCTGTATTCAATGTCTTCCTCTTTCTAGATCCTGCATTTGCTGTATTCTATCCCCAAGAACTGCTTTTAAGGCAGGAGCAAATACAGTTGACCAGGGTGAGATTTTTCATCTAAAACTAATCTCATTGATATGAGATGATTTAAAAAAAAAAGCAGTGGGAAAAGACAGGGGTAGACATAGAATATTGGGACCAGCTATAATTGTAAGAAATATTAGTCATGCTCCGTTAACCTTGATTGTTTTGTTCTGATTAAAGAAGGCACGTTCTAACCTGGCTGGGAGTTGCATGTGGGACCTGGGAGCTCACCTGGAAATGTGGCCCATGCTCCCCAGCTGGGAGCTGCCTATTACTATGGAAAGATTAACAATCAGTGGCAGAAACCAGAGCCGCCCGCCCTCTGAAGACCCCAGTCCTTTGCATATCACCCGCCTTTGGAGACCCCCAGCCTTGGCATACCCACAGGCCTTTGTATTACCTGTTAACTGCCTATTTGGCATACCCTTTGCCTACTTCCTCATGTAATCTTTGTCCCTCTACCCAATATAAGCAGCTGGCTTATGGGGAGGGGCAGAGCAGGTTTTTGTGGATGACCTCTGCTCTCCCATCCTGCCAGCAGGATTGCAATAAATGCTCATCTATTATTCAACCCTGTCTCTGCTTAATTGGCTCAAGTAGTGACAAGCAGCACAGACCCATTGATTGTCCAGTTTCAAGCCCGTACACTATCCCAGAATTGAGGTAGGGCATTTAGAAGGCCTTTGTGCCCTCATTCTCCCCACCCTCCATTTCTTGAAAATTCTGGGGCTAAATGAATTAATCTAGAATTTTAGTTTTGAGGTGCTAGTAGTGTTCTCATTTTTGTGTGGCATGATTCCATGGTTCAGCAAATCAATGCTTTGCTTTTGTTTAAATTTGATTGGATTGGGATGCTTTCGTAGAGCCCAGTATTAGTACACTTTCTTGAGTTTGTTTCCAAAAATATATTTTTTATCCCCTCAAATATGTATGGTCTGGAATCTCAGTTCTATTCCTTCACACGTGTGTAAACACTGTTTCATTGTTGTCTATCATCCAGTGTTACAGATGAAAAGTTTGATGTTAGATGAATCATTTTTCCTTTTAAAGTTACTTGCTGTGTCTTCATGGAAGATTGCAGAATTTTCCTCTTTCTCCTTGGAGAAATCTTTCTATCATATATCCAGATGATTTTTTTTTTTTTTACTTAGCTTTATAGGAGTTCTGAGCCTCTTTGTTCTAAAAATGTAAGTCTGTCTTCAACCCAATAAATCTTTTCAACCTGAAAACTGAAGTTTTAAAATCAGTGAAGCTTTCTATACTTTATAAATTTATTGCCATACCCACTTTTTCCCCTTTACATTTGTTTACCTTAAAAAATGACCTGACAGGAAATGAAATAATTCAGAAAGTTCCCACTTGTCCCAAGCAAGACTTAACTGTTAACCTCTTGTCATATTTGTTGTAAATATTTCTTAAAAGCACAGTCTATTTGAAAGTATTATCTAGAAGATTAGGGGTATAATAGCCATTTAATCATTTCTTAATGGCACTTAGTTATGAATTAGAGGATACTGAAATACGGGGAATGACAGGAGCAGCAGAAAGAAGTCTTGGGGGGGGGGGGAATAAGCATCTTTTAATGTTATGGACCTTGCATCCTGGATGTGAATATGTTTGCTAAGTATTTGTGATGCGCAATGCATAGGAGTATTGTACCAGGGTGCTTTGACTGCAAGGTGAAGCAAAGATCAAATACTGTGTGTCAGGACATTCCCACCATCTTGGGCAACATCATCTTCACTGTCAGCACGGATGTGTGCTAACACCCTGCCTCCATGCCCTGTGTGCATGATGTTTAATCTCCAATCCCCTGGCCACACCCCTGATTTGTTTTGAGGGGGAAATCTGGCTTAACGTGTAAAGAAACGGGTCCCCATACAATAACAAGGGCTGCTCAGTTTCACCTCAAGCCAGGCCCTCGTAGGGTCACAGTTTGGGTACTCACACCTGGGCACACACCTCCAGACATAAGTGTCCTGAAGAATGAGAAATGCCTTTTGCCTTTCATGTTTTGTTTAAGAGAAAAAATTTTCCTGTGGGGGTCTCAATAGCCAGAATTCACTCACCTGCTTAAGCCATTCAGAGGTAAGAAATGATAGAATTCCATGACTGCCATCAAGCAGTGGTTCCCATCCAGAGATTATGTCATTATCAGGGGACACGTGGCCGTGTCTGGAGACAACTTCGATTGTCACAGCTGGGGTGCAGTATTGGCGCCTAGTGGATGGAGACCGGGGATGCTGCTAACCATCCTACAATGCATGGGGTCAGCCCCCCACAGCAAAGAGTCATCAACCCCAAATATTAATGGTCCCAAGATTGAGAAACCCTGACAAACAAATCAGAGTTTTGCCCTTCAGAGTGGAGGAGAGGGCTTTTCGTTCCACTAAAGCACAGAGTTTATGAGGGTGTGGTAGCGCCCACTAAGAGAGCCCACTACAATCCCGCTCCCCTGGCGAAGCTGTTCTCCTGGCCCCTCAGAAAGGGCGGCTAAGAGCTGTGGCTTTGACGATTACTAAAGATTAACTGACCGCATTAAATTCCATGCTATTCTCAGATTCGTTCCCAGTCGTCTTGTTTGTCAAACTTTCTGCTAAAGATGTTTTTAATGAATTAAAGAGATACTTATTAAAAATATCCGAGAGCCTGTGTGTTGTGTGACTAAAGGGCCAGATTGGTCACATGGGAAAATGTCCTGAATTAGACAGGCTCGCCCATCAGCCTTGTACTTGGTGACTGGAGCAGTGGGAAAGGTCATTCAGATTTCCAAACAGAAGTTTCCCAATACTTGTACTTCTAAGCATGGGGTTGAGAACTGCCAGGCATTCTCATTGCCAGAAATGGCAGTAGTCATGTGATGGAATGCCACATTGCACAGGCCTTTGCATCTCTTCTCCTAAAAGGACAGTGGGTTTGGAATCAGGAATAGACTAGAACCTCCTGGATTAAGCAGTTAAGGGTCTTCTGCAAATCCTAGCTTGACCACTCAACTTTGAGAAGTTGACTGTTTTCAGCTTTGGGTAACTCATCTGTAAAATAAGTTGAATTATAGTAATTGCACAGGTCATATAATTCCCCTTGCCTCAGATAAAATATACATCTCTCTCAATTCATGATAAAGCGTGACTTTTTTTTTCATGGTAACTATAGTAAGCTTGTGCTCATGCTTTCATTGTTTTTAGCAATCAGTGGGAAGCACATCAGGTGAAATCTCTAAAGCCTGCCTATATCTGGTCAAAGCTCACTTATTGATTTGTTTCCCCTACTGAAACCTGCACACACACACACACACACACACACACACACACACACACACACACAGTGTGTGTGTATGAAGAGAACAGAGTTAATTTTCACCAGCTCAGTGTATATTGGGAATAGTACACTATTGTTTTCTTGAAGCCCACATTGTTCTCAAATAATAAAGTAAGCTGGAAAATTGTTAACACTTGGACAAGGTGGAAAGCCTTTCTGGAAGGGTCACATGTGTGTGTACATGTTTAATCTCAACTCCCCTGGCCACACCCCTGGTTTGTATCGAGGGGACATCGTCCATCTTGGCAACACCCTCTTCGCTGTCAGCATGGATGCGTGCTAATTCCCTTTAATGTGCCATACTTGGAACAACTTTCTTCCTCACAGAATGTTTGTGTAGAATGACTGGAAGTAATGATCTCTGCAACAGTAAAGAATGAGGGCAGGGGATCAAGAAGGTAAAAGGGGAAGGAATTAACATTATTGAGTGCCTTCTGCGGGGACAGCGCCTGAGCTATTTTTTGTTCCTCACTTTAGGTCGTTATTACCGCCTTCACGTAGGTGTGAGGAAGGAGGTGAAGTAGCACGCCCACCACCTCTTGGTATTAATTGGCCAAGCGGAGATTCCAACCCAAGGCTGTCTGCTCCACACGATGCGGAGCACCTGGGCCCAGCGCCTATGAGCCGGGGTCCCTGCCCAGAGGTTCTCCTGGCCCACTCGTGGGGGAACATAAGTAAAGTGGAGGTCAGTTACAAACCTGCAAAAATCAGGGCTGTGCTTACTGGGATAGAACCAGCTTCAGCAGCACTAAAAGGACCCTCATGAGGAAGAAATGTCCTGACACACAGCGTCTGATCTTCGCTTCACCGCACAGCAAACGAGAAAAAGGGCCTTCCCTGGGCTCGCTCATGTTGGTGTTGTGGCCCTCCTCTTCTGGCTCATGATGCCAAGGCTCTGGCGTTTATTTCCCTTCTTTTTCCCTAAGAGACTTAATAAAGTCACTTTTTAAAAAGTCTAAGGAATGAAATCCACTGAATGGTTACTGTCCGGGAAAAGACCCAAGTTAGGTTGTGTGCACATCCAGAAAAGCAGCAGGGCTGACCCGTGTGTGCCTGCAGCCCCCTCCCCCTCCCCTGATGAGATGCGAGGGGAGAGAAAGCCATTTTCCTGGGTGTCTGGGTCTCCAGGCATTTACTGGGGGACACCCATGCCCTCCCTTGGTCTAAAGCAAGGGTGGGCAAACTTTTTGACTCGAGGGCCACAATGGGGTTGTAGTTGTTTTTTTGATCGTCTCTTTTTTCTTTTAAATAAATCTTTATTGCTCAGATTATTACAATTGTTTCTCCTTTTTCTCCCCCATAGCTCCCTTCCACCTGGTTCCCACCCCACCCTCTGCCCTTACCCCCTCCCCCCACCATTGTCCTCATCCATAGGTTATGCGATTTTAATCCAGTCTCTTTCTGCACCCCCACACCCCTTTCACCCTGATAATTATCAATCCACTCCCTCTCTTTGCCCCTGATTCTATTATATTCACCAATTTATTCTATTCCTCAGATTTTTAATTCACTTGATCTTCTTCCTCTTCTTAAGTAATACCTTTCAGCATTTCAGAAGGGAGTGATAAGAAATATTCAAAGTGATGAATAGCAAGAACCTACAATCAAGATTACTGTATCCAGCAAAGTTATCATTCAGAATTGAAGGGCAAATAAAGAGCTTCACAGATAAGAAAAAGTTAAAGGTTTTCATCACCACAATGGGTTCTTAAACTGGACCGGAGGGCCGGAACAAAAGCAACCTGACCATGCTGGCACTCTCATCTTGGGCTGCTGGTGAAGGAGCGGAGGGGAGAGCAAGAGAACCCTCCGCTCTTTTGGCCCCGCGGGCCAGATAGAACAGCTGAACGGGCCGTAGTTTGACCACGGCTGGAAAGGCATCAGAGCTTTTCTACATCAGAGCTCTCTTCTTTTCACTGCCTTACAGCCTGACTGCTGGGGGTTCTTCTCTTCACATTCACACCTGACTCCTGAAGAAGTGGGACAGTTATTCCACTTTAAGACCGGGCATCTTTACTCTGTAACACAGACAGTGTTCTCAGCAGTATTTCACTTTCTATAAAGGCTTTCGCTCTTTCTGTGTTGCTCCTGCAGCTTCTGTTTCCACCTGACACTTCTTTTTAGATTTATCTTTATTATGGAAAGCATTACAGATGCCCCCCATTGACGCCCTCCTCCCCACTGCCATCCCCTCCTCAGGCCTTCACAGCACTGTTGTCTGTGAGAATCATCAGTAGTCTGCTTCATGCTTCAGTGTCTCTGGATCTATTTTGTTCTTTAGATTCCACGTATGAGTGAGATCATGTGATATTTGTCTTTCTCTGGCTTATTTCGCTCCAGGTCCCTCCATGCTCTCTCAAAGGGTCAGAGGTCACCCAGCCAGCATAGCTCAGTGGTTGAACATCGACCTATGAACCAGGAGATTACAGATCCTCAGTGTGGGGCGTGTAGGAGGCAGCCAATGAATGATTCTTTCTCATCTTTGATGTATCTATCTCTCTCTCCCTCTCCCCTCCTGTCTGAAATATATATATATATAAAACTTTTAAAGGGTGAGAGGTTCACCTTATACTTTATTAGGACATGTTTACTTCTCCCTTCAAAACATCCACACCCACAGCGCTGACAGGGAAATGGATGGGTTTATTTCAGGCAATCTCTAACATGGCTGGAGTGGGCAAGTTAAATGACAGAAAAAGATCTTGTGAGCTGGTTCTTAAAAGCATGGGATAACAAATATAAGATTTATAATTGGAAGTTAAAAATAAAAGTTTTCCTCTTGATTCAGTTTCTAACCAGCTAAATAGTGTCTGAAAGGACATTTATAGCTAACGAGCAAGGCACCCAAACAGTCAATTGTCTTGACCTCTAAATACCTAAACCCCATTTTCCCTGAAGTATTTATCGCTGTGTGTTCTTAGGACCATAATAATAAAATACTGAATTGGGAAGACTTGGAGTTTTTGCTCTGAGTATTTTTGTCTCCTTCATCAGATAAGATGAAACATTATTTTTTTAAATTAGGGAACACAATGAACTATGATGTAGTGAAACACGAATAAAATGTAAATACACTCAATGTGGATAAATTTTAGTAATGATGGAGTGGAAAAGGATGTTCCAGAAAAACCCAGTGAGTATGATAAATTTTTTTAATGGAACTCAGAACACGCAAGCTTCAACAGTTCCCTCCTCCCCCTCTTTTTAAGAAGGGATCAAACATAAAACTCAGGATAGTGGTTAGAGCAGGGGTTGGGATGAACACGTAAGTAAATATCGGTAATGGTGTAATTTTTGGGTTATTGACTCATGGCTCTTCATTATATTACTAAATATATACATATATTTTAAAGGCTCACATTTGGGCCAATGATCATAGTTTCTCCTCATTGTGATCAGTCAATTCTGGTCATCCAAGATCTTATGAAATAAGTCACATGGATGAGCTCATCCATTCCGAATTTGGGATTTTTAAAGTTTCTGCTGTTCCCTATTCTTGTGCCTGTAATCACCATCCTCAGGGAGCACTAAAGAACAAATTATCCAGACACCTGTTAGTTAAAGATGCTAAGGGTGACTTTAATAAAAGAGGCTCCTAGAGTGGGGTTTTGCAATAGGTAAGAGATTTGGGGGCCAATTATGGCTAAGGAGGATTTTGATTAGACCAATTCAACAAAATTCTTGCTGAAGGCAGGCCAAGGACATAAGACATTGAAGGTGGGGGATGAGAAACTTGATCAGATATTGAGAGTGATCAGATACCAAGAGTAAGGGATTTTCAATAAACTGTCTCAGCAGAAGTCTTTAATATATATATATAAATTGATTTTTTACAGAAAAGAAGGGAGAGAGATAGAGAGTTAGAAACATCGATGAGAGAGACACATCGATCAGCTGCCTCCTGCACACCCCATACTGGGAATGCGCCTGCAACCAAGATATATTCCCTTGAATCGAACCTGGGACCCTTCAGTCGGAAGGCCGATGCTCTATCCACTGAGCCAAACCGATTAGGGCAACAGCAGGAGTCTTATTAACACAGGAATGGGCAGGCCAAAGATAGAACCCAGGGGGAAGGCCTGGTCCAAAGAAGGCTCAGAAGAGCCCATCGGAGTTTGGTCAAGGAGAGAGTTTTTGTCAGAGTAAACAGGCTTCTCCCCTGTTTGGCAGAAATAAAGAGAAATCTTGACACCTGGGGTGAGCCGGGTGCGAATGGGCAATCCACTCGGTAGGCACCCGGAGCAAGAGCTTGTGCTTTGCCCTGAGCAACGAGAAGACCGGAGTCTTTTGAACCATCTCTTTCTCTGCATTTAAGGTAAAACCTGATTTTTTTTTTTAAATAGAGGCAGTGGCCCACCCCTGTGTGTTGCCAACATCTTGAACCCTGAGTGGTCAAACCTTGTGGTGCAGGGTTTTGACTAGAGGGTATGCTTTGCTCATCAGTGATCTTTGGCGCGCACTTTGTCCGTTAGAAATAAATGTGGGTGCCATTCTTTTGTGAGGAGAATGCAACTGCTGGCTGCGAGGCACTCCCTTTTCCCGTTTTCATGTAAGTGTGCTTTTGAGTGTCCGGCTCCTTGATTTCAAAGGCTGCTCCTTTGCTGGCTGAGAGGTTATCTCTGCTCAACATTCACCACATTTCTATTAAGGCGTCTGCTCTCTTTGGCAGACTTCATTTGAAAGGATTCACTGACATGCTTGTAGTACAAAGAGGAAGGAAACCCTCTCACGTACAGTTGTTGACATGAAGGCACCGTCATTTTTCGTCTGGATAATTGTGAGGTGTCTCTGCTTCCCTCAGGCCCCCACCCCATGCCTTCTTCCCAGCCCATTTCCATCTCCTCTGCCAGTGATCTTCTGAAGGCTTACCTTAGACCTGATCATTCTCTCACTCAAACACTCTCCAGCGGAGTCCCACTGCCCTTAGAATGACATCCACATTTTCACCAGGACTAGTGGGCCCACCTGCGTTCCCCACCTCATCTGGTGCCCCTTTCTCCTTGTTCATTGTGTTCTTATCGCCCTGAGCTCGTTTCCTCCTCGAGGCCTTTGCACATGCTGTTCCTCCACCCGGAATGTTTCTGTTCCAGATCTTTGCAAAAACTGTCATGTTCTTTCTCATTGCTCCCAGAAGGGCCTACTCGAGATTGCACCTTTCTTCACTGCATTGACCACTGTCAGAAATTATCCTGGTCACGCGCACGCTTAGGACTGCCCAGTTAAGAATTAATTTTCACGAGGAGAATAGGAATCTTAATTGGTTCACCTCTGACCTCCTGGTGCCCAGAGCAGTGCCCGGCTCATGGGAAGTGTTCAGGAGGTGAAAGCAAGACCCGGGGACTGAAACCCACTCACTGCGATGGGTGTCTGTCGCTTTCGTAATCACTTTAGATCGTTTCCACGGATAGTGGGGGAAACCTTCCCCGTCTTCTGCAATCACATGACAGAGGTTGGAAATAAGTGCACACAGCTGGAAAGGCTGCGACCCACTCGTGTATATTTCAATAAACATTGCCGAAAGAATCAGGCCAACATCACAGGGTCAGAGTTTCTATCCCTACACATTGTGCATTCTTTTCCTGATGATCAAAACTGGGTTAATTAGTCTACGTTATGTCATTCCTGTTAGTGATATGAAAATGATCTGCTCTAACCAACATGTTTTTTTCTTAGCTGAGACTTCACTGTTGAATTTTTAAAGCGACCTGCCTGGCCCTGTTGCCTGATCTTCTGATGGAAATGCTGTAGTGGGGAAAATATTTACTAGAACCCGATAATTATATTGTTTTGTGTATTTTTCATAAGCTAATGCTCTTCTCTTCGTTTGAGGCATAACTTCGTGGCCTAAAGCAGGAGCAGGAAGCTTCTCACCCCTGTCCCAGCCTCCTTCCCTGGCCAGGGCTGAACTTGCTACTTGTCACCAGCTCACAGTTCAGCTTGGGGAGGGGCAGGGGCGCAGGGAGGGGCGCCTGAGGTTTCCATGGGGACAGAACATCCTCTCTCCCTTGCACGAATTCCCATCCTCACACCGGGACATCAGTTCCCAATGGGCTGAGAGGAAGGGAGAGTGGAAACAGTTTTCAAGTTAACTGGTATGTTTATGAGGCATGTTGAAGATGTTAAGCAAGTATAACACATCACATTTTATTAACAATAAAAATTCTTTAAGGAACTTAATTGCTACTAAGTAATGCTCTGGGATTCTCATTAAACCACAGTAGACACAGATTAGAAAACAAGTGAATGCATACATTATCATAGTGGCCATCCAGTTTATAGCTATCCACAGGGAATAGATGACCTGCATACGAGTTCTAGGTGGAGAGGGGAGGAGAAGAGTGTATGGATGTTGATTGTGTGTGCTCGGCTCTCTTCTAGGTGTTTGTATGTCTCAACTTGGTTCATCCCCGAGTCTAAGGCAGATATTATATTAACAACTAGAGGCCCGATGCATGAAGATTCATGCAAGAATGGGCTTTCCTTCCCCTGGCTACTGGCACCACCTTCACTCCAGCCAGAAGCCCCTTTTCACTCCAGCCCAGAGCCACCGTTCTGCCTTCCCACACTGCCCAGAAGCCCGGAGCGGTTAGGGTAGTGCCCCAGACACTCGGCGCCTGCATATGCAAATTAACCTGCCATCTCTGTTGGTTTCATTTGCATGCTCACTCCTGATTGGCTAGTGGGTGTTGTGAAGTATGGTCAATTTGCACCTTACTCTTCTATTAGTGTAGATTGTACAAACAGAGGCTCAGTGTTGTGATACAACTTGCTCCTAGGTGACAGGGCACCAGATTTTTTTCAGGCAAGATCCATCCTTGGTCCATTATGATACACACTCTCTGGCTCGATCACCTAAAATTAAACTCTTTGCACATTTGCTTCCTTGTGTTTAGAAGAAGGCTAGGAATGCCACATCACCTATCTCCCAAGGTATGTTAAGAATCAAACACAATGTGACACAACTTTGAAAACTATGTGGAACCCTACAAGCATAAGAATTAGCAGAATAAACCCCTGGGATTTACTAGCAATACATGTCAGGACCTGTATCTTACCTGTATGTTCCTTCTCCCTTTCCTCTCTTTACATTTGCTCTCCTCACCTTTCTCTGATTCATCTCCTCCCTTCACAGTGAAAATTCTTCTTTCTGCCAGTGTAAAGTTGCTTGGTAGGAGGACTGAGCTTAGACCCCAAAATGTCCCCTCTATGTCTCCTGTTTAGGCTTAGCTCACTGTGCTAGGGCTTTGCCCTTTCACCCCGAGACCTCCAGTTTCTTTAGTGTATTTGGTGCCCTTTGTCCCAATTAGGAAACAATGCAGGCCTTCCTTGAAGGGATGACTTCATGAGCACAATGCGTGCTGGGGTTCTTGTTCTGTCAACAACTTGTACAGCTGTGCTTGGCCAGTGAACACTGCTTTGGCAGGGTCATCAATGAGCTCCTGCTGGCAAAATCCAATAGACTCTTTGGAACTTCATCTTATATACTTTTTGGACATTTGACATTGTTGAAAAGTCCCCAGGAGAAGCAGCATGAAGCAGCTACCACTGCCTCCTGACTCTTCCTAATGACCTGGCAGTTCCTTTAGGACCGTGGTTGGCACACCATGGCTTGTGAGCCACATGCGGCTCTTTGGCCCCTTGAGTGTGGCTCTTCCACAAAATACCATGGCCTGGGCGAGTCTATTTTGAAGAAGTGGTGTTAAAACAAGTTTAAGTTTAGCTGAAACTGGTTTGGTTCAGTAGATAGAGCACTGGCCTGCGGACTCAAGGGTCCCAGGTTCGATTCTGGTCCAGGGCATGTACCTTGGTAGCGGGCACATCCCCAGTAGGGGGTGTGCAGGAGGCAGCTGATTGATGTGTCTCTCTCATCAATGTTTCTCACTGTATCTCTCCCTTCCTATCTGTAAAAAAAATCAATAAAATGTATTTTTTAAAAAGAAATTTAAGTTTAAAAAATTTGGCTCTCAAAAGAAATTTCAATCATGGTACTGTTGATATTTTGCTCTGTTGACTAGTGAGTTTGCCGATCACTGGTCTAGGAACCCTTCAGGCTCCTCTTCCTCTCTCAGCTTCCAGGCTCTGTCTGCCTGGAGCCCTCTTTTATCTCACCACACACACACACACACACACACACACACACACACAACTTGAAAAGCCTTCAATCCCTGAATCCCTTTAGATTTCTTTTGGTGCCTTCATAATCCCTTTATACTGTGTGACTTTGTTGGCAAAGTTAAATTTTTTTTTTTTTTTTTTTTACAGACAGCTCTCTTTAAGTGACCAAATCCACAGTTGGGCTAGTTGAAAAAGCAGCTCTTCTTAGGAAGGTTGAATGGAAAAGTTCTCTTTTTGGAGACCTCCAGGCTAGTGAACTTGGTGGAATGGAGCACTAGCCAGACCCAATCTGACTTTTCGGGGGTATTTTTTTCAGTGCCCTTGAAATCTACTTAGGATTGCCTCGTGCCTCCACTGCCACACCCCGTGAAAGTCCTCCCTCTTCCCAGTACCTCCCATTTCCAGGGGCCTTCCTCTCCTCCCTTCCCCTCTGAGGCCAGAAGTCCTACTTCAGTGATTTCCACTAAACAAACAGAACCCTCTTACCAAGCATTGGGAGTGTGGCAGACTTCACTAAGGACAGGGGAGGGAGAGAGGGAGGGTTCCAGCGATACCAGTTTTAACAGGCCCTCCAGCGCCCCTGCCCCAAGGAGGGGACTTTTCACTGGCCACTTCCCCAGAGACGCACTCTGCCCTTACCGTGGCTCGGGCTCCCTCTCCCTTGCCTGCTGTCAAGCACAGCCTTTGGGCCATTCCCCCTGGTGGACTGGCTGCCCCCTAGCTCAGACCCTTTGCTGTCAGAGTGAGGCTTAGGTTTTCCCTCCCTAAGAGGAGCCCTGGTCACTGCTGGGGTCACATTTTCCCCTTGCTCACACCAGGAGGCCATTAGGCATCATTAGCTTTGGAGGAGCACTGTGGGGTGAGGGGACCTTGACCAGATGACTTCACCTCCCTGGACCCTGCTGAACTCGCCCTTAAAGAAGGAAGGAGGCCGCAGGGCTGGGTTCCACATGCTCTACATTTCCGTGACTTTCATCTCCACGGAGGTCGGCTTTGGGAAGGCAATCCCTTTTAAACATCTTGGAATCCATGTGGCACACTCCTATCTGTTGCAGAATCTTTTTCACTCTGTTTTACTTTAAAGAGGATGTGTAAATAGTTTGGCTGCACTTGTCTATAAACATGGCCCAAGCGAGCAGGTCAGAGAAGCTGCAAGGAGAGAAGCGGGGAGTGGAAGGAAGCCAAGCCGGTTAATTAGCGGTTTGCCGGAGGCCCATGTTCTCAGATGTCCTCACTTCATGGGAACAAGACCACATTGGACTGCTCTCCAGCTCTTCCCAAAGGCAAACTGGAGCCATCTGGTATTTGAAGGAAATACAGCAATCCAGGGGCTGTATTAACTGACTGTTCTCTAAACGCTTTTCTATAAGTCAGATCATCAAAAACCAACACACTCAGACCATATTAGCTTCCTATAAAAAAGGGCTTTGCTAAGCCTGATAGTTGCAGCTTATGCCTTTTATGAAAGACTAGAGGCCCAGTGCACAAATTCATGCACAGGTGGGGTCTGGCTGGCCCAATCCCATTTAGGACGGATTGGGGCTGAGCATGTTGGGAGGAGGAGATGGTGGGAGGTTGGCCAGCTGGCCTGCTCCCATGGGACCCAATCAGGGTGGGTTGGCTGGGGGAAGGGGCCATGGGTGATTGGCCAGTCGGCCCTGCCCCCAGTTGGGATTGGGGGGTATGACTGGGGGCGGGGCCAGCCATGGGGAGGGGCTTTGAATGGTGGGCTGGCTGGCCCTGCCCCAAAATTGGGTAAGGGTTGCCAGTTGGGGGGCCAGTAGCCTGGGGGAGGGGCCATGGGTGGTTGGCCTGCCAACTCTGCCCCTGATGGGGTGAGGGATCAAGGGTGAGGCTGGCAGGGGGAGGGACTGGGGGTTGATCAGGGTGGTAAGGGCCCATAGGGGGCAGGACCAGTCAGGGGGAGGAGCTACGGGCCTATTGTGGTGGGGCTGTTTGATCAGGGGTGGGGCTGGAGAGGGTGGGGGGAAGGGAGGGGACATTTGGCTGGCCACCCTGCTCTTGATTGAGAGTCCAATCAGGGGCAGGCCAGCAGGGGGGAGGGGTGGAGAGATTGACCAGCCAGCTCCACCCCCTGATCAGGCTGGTTCTCTGACCTCAGTGGACATCATAGTAACCAGTCATTATGGTCGTTACGGCCATTACCGTTGCTGGCTTTTTCTATATATATAGATTGCTATAAGAAAGGTCCACTAGTAGAATGTTTTTATGTTGTTTCCTCTTTAAAACAGACCTATTAGAATGGTTTTGGATTTATAGAAAAACTAGAGGCCCAGTGCACGAAATTCATGCAGGGGGGGCCGCCCCCTCAGCGTGGCCTGCAACCTTTTGCAATCTGGGACCCCTTGGGGGATGTCTGACTGCTTGTTTAGGCCTGATCCCTGCAGTCAGACATCAGGCAGTAGGACATCCCTCTCCCAATCCGGATTTTATATATGTTGATTTATATATAGAGATTGTGAAGATAGTTCAGAGAATTTCCATATACCCTGCATCCAGTTCCCCCTGTTATTAACATATTATATTAGACTAGAGCATTTATTACAACTGGTGAGCCAATACTGATATATTATTAACTGAAGTCTATACTTTCCCCCTAGTTCCTTGTTTTTAACATAATGTCCCTTTTCTGTTCCCACCCAGATGACTTATGACACATACTTAGTCATCACATCTCCATAGGGTTCTCTTGTTTGTGACAGTTTCTCAGAATCTTCTTTTTATTTTTTATTATTAAACTAGAGGCCCGGTGCATGAATTTATGCATCATTGGGGTCCCTCGCCTGGCTTGTGGGATCAGGTTGAAACTGGCTCTCTGACATCCCCTGAAGGGTCCCAGATTATAAAAGGGTACAGGCCAGGCTGACGGACCCCACTGGTGCATGATCAAGACTGGGGAGGGACACAGGAGGTTGGCCAGCCTGAGAGGGACCATGGGAGGGCCCAGGGCATGTCCAGCTTATCTCGTTCAGTCTCAATCAGCTGGACCTCAGCAGCAAGCTAACCTACTGGTCAGAACGTCTGTCCCCTGGTGGTCAGTGCACATCATAGCGACTAGTTGACTGGTTGTCTGCTCCCTGTGGTCAGTGCACATCATAGCGAGCGGTTGAGCGACCTTAGCATATCATTAGAATATTACACTTTGATTCACTGAACAGCCAACTGAATTACCAGACATTAGCATATTAGGCTTTTATTATATAGGACTAGAGGCCCGGTGCACGAATTTGTGCACAGATGGGGTCCCTCAGCTTGGCTGGTGATCAGGGCCATGGGAGATTGGTCACTCTGATCGAGGCCATCAATCTGGCTGTCCCGGGGGAGGGGCCGTGGGAGGTTGGCTAGCCTGCTGAGGGATGGGGCTGTGGGAGTTGGCTGTAGGAGTGCACTGACCACCAGGGGACAGTTCCTGTGCTGAGCGTCTGCCCCTCTGGTGGTTAATATGCATCATAGTGACCAGTCGACTGGTCATTCAGTCGTTCGGTCATTTGGCCGCTTAGGCTTTTATATCTACACTGAGTATCCAGATTATTATGATCTCTGAATGCATAATAATCTGGCTATTCAGTGTGTGTGTGTGTGTGTGTGTGTGTGTGTTTCTTTCTTTATTTATTAGAGGCCTGGTGCATGAATTTGTGCATGGTTGGGGTCTGGTCAGCCTGGCCGGGAGGGGGGTGGGCATGGGTTGTTGGCAGGTCTGCCTGTTGGTTGAACATCTGGTTAAGAGGACAATTTGCATATTAGCCTTTTATTATATAGGATATACACTGAGTGGCCAGATTATTATGCATTTAGAGATCATAATAATCTGGCCACTCAGTGTATATAGAACTCCACACATACAAAAGTGTGTGTGTGTGTGTGTGTGTGTGTGTGTGTGTGTATGAACAATACAACTACCATTCAGTCTTAGAAGCAGAACAGTATAGATAAGTTTGAAGTCCCATGTCTATTCTTAATCCTGTTCTCTTTCCGTCTCCAAAGACAACCAAAATCTTAAACCTGATGTTTTTGTCCTATATGTGCTTTGACACAACTATATAGAGGGTTGTTTTGCATATTTTAATATGACATGAGTGTTATTCTATAAGCCTTGTCTTGTAGTTTGCTTTTTTTCACATAACATTTTTTATCTACATTTCTCTAATCTATTTATTTTAATTTTTCCATCAGATTCCATTGTGTGAATCCACATTCTTGTTGATGGGACATTTAGGGTTCCTTTTCTTTTTGTTGTTGCATTTTTGTTGTTACATTTTATCTTAGATAAAACAGTTTATTTTAGTTTATTTATTCACTCATTAAATATTGAGCACCTAAAATGGGTCAGGAACTGAGCCAGGCTCTGGTGGTAAACAAAACAGAAACAACCCCCCTCTTATCATGGGACCTACTGTCTATTTGGGAAGACAAATATTGGAGAAGTAATTAAAGATATGTATGTACAATACAGATGTATCATTACAAATAGAACAACCCTGGCCAGGGTATCTAAGTGGTTACACCTATTTCAATTCCTGATCAAGGGCAGGTACCTGGGTTGTGGGTTCATCCCTGCCACAGTCAGGATCATGTGCCTATGGCATCCAATCAATATGTGTCTTCCACATCAATGTTTGTTTCCCTCCCTCCCTCCCTCTCTCCCTTCCTCCCTCCCTCTAAAAAGCAATGGGGAAAATATACTCAGATAAGGATTAATAAAACAAACAAAATATAGAACAATAAATTGTGTTGTGTACCATGACAAAAAGATAATGGCTCTTGAGAGACAGTGAGCTTTGCTATTTCTTGCATCATAAACTACCAGAAGAATCCCTGCCAGGAAACACAATCCTCCTATTGATATATGTGCTTCCCTTTAGCTAACGTTAGAAGCAATGGAGTTTCCCTTTCTGCCTTAGCTACCAGGAATCTCACATCTAAAGGTGCCTCCCAGCTGCAGCGCCTGGCACATCCCAGTTACCTGTAATGCCCTTGGGCTTTTTAAACAAAGGGTTTTCTTATATCAAATCATTTTGGTAGTAAAGGTAAAAATAAATCTTAGAGGAAAGACAACATATTGAGAAGCTGTTGGTCACCCTTACTTTAGCTTTTCGGAGATAAACAGCCTTCCTTTATGTGGGCTTTGGGTTATTTCAGTAGGGGTCTTGCTGTCCTGATATGCTTGCTTGATTTCAATATGCGTTCTTCAGTTTTATATACTACCCACCCTTCAAAGCAATGTTTCCCTCAACATTTCACTTACTTAGATGGTGATTCTTCCTTGTAATCACCTCCGCCAACACACACCAACAGAACTCCTCAGCGAGTCCACGGGGCTCTCCTGCTATCTTTGGGAACATTCTGTCTTGCCTTAACTACTCTCCTTTAGAAGATATCTAGTTTTCGTGACACTGTTTACTTTCATTATGCCTTAATTATGGGATTCTGATAACCATGGAGGAGTAGCGAGACAATAAATGGGGTTTTGTGGGTGATTAAATGCGAAAGCAGAGCTGAGCTGTTTGATAACCACAACAGTTGTTTCTGCAAGTCTGCTCCAAAGGCAGGAATATTACTGCGATTACAGAACAAGCAGGGGGTGGGGGGAAGCCTCCCACAGATCACTCTATTTCTCTTAACCGCTGTGCTTTTGAAAGTCTAATGCTCTTTCATCTGACGTGTTTTTGATGGTCTGAGTCTCCATGGCTGACTGCTATTTAAAGGGCAAGTTCTCGGTATGACTAAGTCACTTATCTAAACGAGTGGTTGAAGTGGACAAACTGTACCTCATCATCCACCATTTGGACAAGAGCATATATTATGTTCTGAAGAAAAATTGTATTTGAGCAGCTAATGATTTGACTCAATCTTACAAGGGCTTATTAGGTCTTTAAAGAAAAATTTAGCAGAAATGCATTTGGCTGCGGGTGATAGGAACCTGAATCAATGGTGGTTTTAACGAGCAGGGTTTGTTTTTTCTCACCTGACAAAGCTGGAGCTAGGCAGTGCCTGGGCTTTAGGCAGCTGCCTGGCAATGCCATCAGAGACCCCGTTGCCTTGGTCTTTCTGCTCTGCTCTTCTTCTTCTTTTTTTTCTCTCTCTGCTCTTCTTAATGTGTTTGGCGTTCCTCCTTATGCTTATTGCCTTGTGGTTGCAAAATGGCTGCTGCTGTGACTGCAGCCATCTTGCCCATATTCCAGGAGTGAGATGTGAAGTAGAGGTTCTGGCTGTAGCTCTCCCCCTTTATCAGGATAGCAAAAGTCTCCTTAGAGCTCCCCAGCAGACCGGCTCTTAATTCTGAATGGCTGGAACAGTGTCACGTGGCCGTACCAGTTGCAAGGAAAGCTCAGAAAGGTGGGTATTTAGCTGACACTTTAAGGTCTCAAACAAAGTGGAGGTCATTAACAAGGAGCACCCAGGGAAAGGATGCTGATGGGGCAACTCACTACCAATAGGAGCCTATCACACATTGCACACGAGTGTTTTGCTATTAAGTATCCTATCTAATAAAAGAGTAATATGCAAATTAACCATCACTCTGCTATACCCACCAGCCACGCCCACCAGCCAATCAGAGAGAGTATGCAAATTAATCCCAACAAAGATAGCTGCAGCCACAGGAACCAGGACAGAGGCTTGGGTTTCCCTGGCAATGGAGGAAGCCAAGCTTCTGCAGCCCTGGCCAGCTCAGGCCTTCACTCCAGGCTACAAAGTTTCAATTGTAGAAGATAAATAAGTTTCAGATATCAGGGTCTCTGCTTGGGTTGCTGGAGGGCATGGCTGGCCTGCAAACCACCACAGGCCCCACGCTCCAAGGGAACCCCCACCCTGATCTGGGACACCCTTCAGGGAAAATCCACTGGCCTCCACCCATGTACCAGGCCTTTATCCTATCTAATAAAAGAATAATATGCAAATTAACCATCACTCCAACACACAATATGGCTGCCCCCATGTGGTCAAAGATTCTGCCCCCATGTGGACACAAGATGGCCAGCAGGGGAGGGCAGTTGAGAGGTACCAGGCTTGCAAGGGAGGGAAGTTGGAGGCAAACAGGCTGGTAGGAAAGCAGTTAGGCATCAATCAAGCTGGCAGGGGAATAGTTAGGGGTGATCAGGCTGGCAGGCAGAAGTGGTTAGGGGCAATCAGGAAGGCAGGCAGGCGAGCAGTTGGGAACCAGCTGTCCTGGATTGTGAGAGGAATGTCCAACTGCATTCCTCTTGGACATCCCTTGAGGCAGTTGGACATCCCTTGAGGGGTCCCAGATTGGAGAGGTTGCAGGCTGGGCTGAGGGACACCCCACCCTGCATAAATTTCATGCAGTGGGCCTCTAGTTAAATATAAAAATGAATCCACTACCATGAGAATGGAAAACCATAACATTTCTAATGTCATGTAAGCTCCATAGTTAAAATAAAAGGGTTTTCTTTTATTTGTACATGTCTTGCTTTGCATACCAAATCATTTTGGTAGTAACTAAGATAAAAGTAAATCTTGGAGCACTGCCCATGTCAATGTATTTGGTTATGGACTGTATTGTGTATAGGGTGTTAATGGAGATAAGCTAATTTTGCTTTGTCTCAGATGATTTTGCTTTTGCTTTTCCCAGCTAAAAAATGAACCTTGAAGATGATTATAAAAAATGGACATATGAAATGGAACTTGTTAATTCTGTAAATTTTCTCAGAAAAAATGAATACTTTTATGCCTTGATTATCTTCAGATGATCACCAGGAAAATGTTGGAGGAAATTAGTAAATATACTCAATTAAGAAAAAACTTCACTAGGCCACAAATTTCAATCTAAAATATTTACTATGTTGCCACAGGTAGAAAAAGCTGTTCCTTAATTTCAGCCCCCTCCCTCCTCTCCTCTTCCCTCCCCTCCCTTCCCCTCCCCTCCCTTCCCCTTCACTTGTATTCATCTCCTGATTGTGTCTGCCATGTAATACGCCAGTTCTTTGGGTTGACTGGACTCACCCGGGAGTTTCCCAGAGGGGTCACTTACATTTTTGCTCTCAAATGGCAGCTGGGCCAGGAATCATTGGAAAACTTAGTTTGGCTGGACATCCAAGATGGCTCACGTGGCTGGGTTGTTGATTTCAGGTTGGGCTCCTGCACGTGGCCTCTCCATGTGGCATGGGCGTCTCACGTCTGGTAGCTGGATTATGAAGCTAAACAGTCCAAGAAATCCAGACAGATGCTGCGGGGCCTCTTCTGACCCAGCCTTGGAAGCCATGGAGCATCCACCTTCCAGTGGCTACGCAGGAGGTGCAGCCCATTGGGGACCATCCTTAGAGACAAGCTGCCACAATCTCTTTTTTCCCTCACCTTGAGGATTCAAAGACCATCAGAAGCCAGTCATAATGTGAAGAAAAAAGTGAGGATACTGCTGCATATAGCAGGTGATGGGCCCAGGATTCATTAGGGTGGCTAAGGGTTGCCACCCTATACCCCACAGCCGTGGTCAGCAAACTGCGGCTCGCAAGCCACATGTGGCTCTTTGGCTCCTTGAGTGTGGCTCGCCCACAAAAATACCACGTGTGGGCACGCATGTACAGTGCGATTGAAACTTTATGGCCCATGTGCACAAGTCGGTTTTCAGCCTGGGCGAGTCTATTTAGAAGAAGTGGCGATAGAACACTCAAGGGGCCAAAGAGCCGAATGTGATTTGTGAGCTGCAGTTTAACAACCACTGCCCTAGAGTATCCTTTCCGTGCCATTTTGAAACATATCAGTAGTAGTTGTGAGTAGAGTTGAAACCTTCAGCTATACCTTTAAAAATTTCCTCTTCAGAACAAAGGGAAGTAAGCACTAACTTTAAAAAAATCCTTTTAATACTAATAATTGCAAATAAAATACAACTCTAAGCTCAAATCAAACCAACCCTGGGCTTTGATGTGCCAGTTCTATTCTTTGTATCTGAGTATCTCCTCTTGTGTTGGAAGCCAAGCAGAGAACACTCTATTCCAAAATAAATGAGATGAAAATTGATTTTATTAACAGCATTGTCTTTCTTTGTGCCAAAACTATAAGGACATAGTTAAATATATCTGAATATAACATAGGCTCTTTACATTAGTCTTGGCTTTTCATCCTTGTTGTCATGATTGAATGGCAACCACAGAGCCATCCTTGTTGTCATTTCATGTGATTGAATGGCAACCACAGAGCAAGTTTTAAGAATCTTTGGGGTTCTTTGGAGATTTCCATCTTTCTGAGATGCAGGAAGGTGGTAATTAGCAAACAGACCAAGAACGAAGAGGTGGGTGTTTCTGCTGCTACAAACTACTAGCTTTCACCATTCTAACGCCTTGGCCCGTGTTGCTGCTACTACCTGGAACACCCTTCCTCCCCCTTTTCTGTCTGTCAGACTCCCACTCACCCCCAGATGCAGCCCAGCTGGTGGCTGGGTGGACAGGATGCTCCACAGCCATGATCCCTGTGCTGTCACCTTGTATCTGTGCTGTCGACTCCCTCCTTGGATTGTGGCTTCCGATGGGCAGGGACTACCTCTTAGTCTGGTGCCATTAGCCAAGAAAGCATGGTGCACAGGGGCTTGGGGAAGGTGTATAGAAATGCATAGTGAACTTCGCCAACATTTGGGTCATTTTCATGATGACTGGTAGCAGTTGTGTTAAGTAGCTTCTATCTGGCTCTGACCCAAATGAAACAGACCAACGCTAAAAACAACAGACTGGACCATACATACTTTTCCAATGTCCAGGGTGGGAGAGATGTTATAATAACCTGAGACAGTCGTGCTGTTGCTCCTTCACCTGTTACCCAGAGCAGCGGTCGCCATCCTTTCAGATCTCAGGGACCACCAGTGGTCCACGGACCACCGGTTGGCGGCTGCTGAACTAGAGCGTACCCCTCTAGATTCCCCCAAGGCTCCTCCATCCTTGTGGTCCGGCTCAGGACCCCTGTCATCCTTGGAGTCTCCTTTTCCCCCCAAATCTCTATTTTGCATCCACTGGGCACCACACAATTGAGCATTGTGTCGGGCATGTATAACTTGACATCTGCTGTCATTTCATTTGCATATACCTGGCTTCACACAGATGTGTGAAGAAGTGTGTGTCCTTACTTTCCCTCTGTCCGGAAAAGGGGGCTAGGTAGTAGTGCCCATATGCGGTGGGCACTCACCAGAGTTGGCCCCGACCGCCTGGAGCCTGTGCAGTGCCTGGATATTGGCTGCGCACTGACACACGCTACACTTTGACGCAGCGGGAACTGGTTCTTCAGCAGGTGCGGCCTCTGGGGAAGATTGGTTCAACGCCATTGTTTTTCTTCAAGCTGAAGGAGCACAGGCTGTCAGAGTTCAGCTACATTTGTCTCACTGATATATTTTGATCGACCTGCGCAGGCCCCTTTTAGAAACAATTGAGAGAGTTGTCAACATTTAATGATCAAGAGAATGTCCATAAACATCAGAGTTCTAGCATCTCTTGAAAATTTGGAGGATTTGGCAAAATTGGATCTCGATTCCCAGTGAGCACTAATTGGTTCTAACCAAGCAGGGACTGTTTCCTTCCCGCAGAGGATGAGCCTACTTTTCCGCATCTCCTATAAATTGTACCCTACACCCTCTTCTTTCCTTTGGGTTAACTTCCTGGCTCTGAGATGAATTATTATAGAAAGTGCCTATGAAATGCGCTGTTGCATAGCTAAGTGCAGAGAGACCTAGTACCCACAGAGCTGTCCAAGGAAACCTATACTTGAACGCTTCCATATGGACTTCTTTCTTATTGTGCCCATTGTAAGAGGTATCGGGACCTCTGTGCACCCCTTAGAACTGCGTGGTTTTTTCTCATCAGTTGGTTTATTTAACTATGACCATAATAGCTTCCTTTTAATAAGAAGGTACTATGAGAACACTGCGCATTACTGTTTGAAGCATACATATATTAACTCATTCATCTCCCAACCATCCTGTGAGATAGAAGCTTTTATTAACCTGATTTTAGCAGATGAGAAACCGAGAGCTAACATACCAGGTCACATGGCCAGGAAGTGGCTCATGCACAGGTGGAGGGAATTATATACCTTTAAGATTTGTTTCCAGGACAATATAACTTTCTTTACGTGGCTGCTTTGTGGGTTTTAAATGAACTCTCAGATTCAGACATCTAGTTCTTAGGAGCATTGTTCTGTTGCTTGTCCACAATGCTAATTCATGACATGAACAGAAGAACATATAGATAACTCTGCTGAAGTCAAATCTGTTTTGCTGTTGGTAAGCGAATCAGAATCACACTGGTGACCCTTCGGTGCAGGAGAGGATGCTTAACCAACTGAGCCATCCTGGTCAGGGCCAAATGTTTAAAGTATTCAACTAATGGACCCTCAGAAGCCACAACCTTCATTTTTTTTCAGATTGAGATGAATATGCTTGGACTTGTTCCCAGGATACAGATAGGATTCTCAGGCGTGTGCTAGAGCAGTGGTTGGCAAACTCATAAGGCTCATGAGCCATAGTTTGCCGACCATGGTGCTAGAGTATGCAAGGCTTGAAGGCAAGACTCACAAATGGCACACCAGCCCCTCAGGGCTCACAGCCAGCCCTGAAACCCAGGCAGGTTCAAAGGGTGCAGCCACAGTACAGCCTGCTGAAGGAGTGACTTCGTCATAGGTTATTAATAGAGTTAGGTGAGTTAATGTAAGTAAAGTGCTTAAAAGAATGCCTGGCACATAGTAATTGTTGTTCTTATTATTATTGTCATTATTAATCATTTTAGACATTTCCCCATTACTTGTTGAGTAGCCTTTAATCTTAATTTTGTTTTGTGTTTGCAAATGATGTTGGAAGGCCCAACCGATGTGGCGTAGTGGTTGAGAGTCAACCCATGCCCCAAGAGGTCGCCAGTTTGTTTCCTGGTCAGGCACATGCCCTGGTTGAGGGCTTATCCCCAGCAGGGGGCATGCAGGAGACAGCCATCCATGTTGATATTTCTCTCTCATTGATGTTTCTGTTTTTCTCTTCCTCTCCTGTCCCCTCTCTCTTAAATCAATAAAAACAGCAACAAGATTAAAGTGATTTGGGAGGAACAGCGGTGACTTTTCAGGCCCTGAGTATATTACTAATGGGCAGATGCTCTCTGCCACCCAAATCAAAGGTGGTAAGAGGTGGGAGAGATGTTTCTTTTGCCTCCCATAGACCAGTTCCCTAGTTTGCTCTCTCCCCCTTCAGGTGGTTCTGTCAGGGATTCTCAGGTATCCTGTATTTTCATGCTTTTTCCTTTCTTCTCTGTCAAAACTAAACCCCTTCCTTTATTCTTATCATTGTAGTGTTTAAAGGATGTGGAATTATATTTTTGTTACAATGTTATTTAAATATGTACAAACATAAAGCTATCTATAAACTAACTATGCTTGCTTATAGCTTTTATGCAGCTATAAAATTTTTTAATTGAAAATGAAATTTTGACAACACATCTGACAATTAAAGGCAAGAAAAACTTCAGACTCAAAAATAACAGCATTAACCTAACATGAAAAAATGATGTTATTTTTACTAAAATGACAGTCTCACTCAAAACGACCATGACCTGTGATGCCCTCGCTTTCCCACAGTTTTCTCCATTAAGATGACTGCTAACCCTCCCATTTCACAGTGTACTGTGACATTATCCGGTCTTTGACACACAAGTATCATTAAAATATCAAGGCCACCTCTATTCACTTCTTTTAGCCTACAATTTGAACATGGCACTTCTTAGTGTTGAGTTGATTATAAGCACAAAAATCAACACCGAAGTCACCTAGCAGTGCTTGGTTATAAGATCTGATTTAGAGCCTTTTAAATGTTAGTGTGCAGAAACATCACCTGATGAGCTTGGTAAAGTGCACCCTGGCTCCGGAGGACTGGGATGGGGCCCAGAATTCTGCATTTCACACGAGCTCTTAGGTGATGCTCCTACTGTTGGCCCAGGACCACTTGGAATGCAGGTATCTGATAATGGCTGTATAAACATTTTTAGATTATTGTTCTCTCGACACACCCAAACATTTGTCAGTAGTAAATTCACATGTCTAGGAATATGTCCATGGTCCCCAGTCTAAGAATCACTGCACTAGCCCTGGCTGGTTTGGCTCAGTGGATAGAATGTCGGACTGTGGACTAAAGGGTCTCAGGTTCGATTCCGGTCAAGGGCATATGCCTGGGTTGTGGGCTCGATCCCCAGTAGGAGGCGTGCAGAAGGCAGCTGATCAATGATTCTCAACATCGATGTTTCTTTCTTTCTTTCTTTCTTTCTTTCTTTCTTTCTTTCTTTCTTTCTTTCTAAAATATATTTTACTGATTTTTTACAGAGAGGAAGGGAGAGAGAGAGTTAGAAACATCGATGAGAGTCATCGACCAGCTGCCTCTTGCACACCCCCTAGTGGGGATGTGCCCGCAACCAAGGTACATGCCCTTGACCAGAATCGAACCCAGGACCCTTTTGTCCCCAGGCTGATGCTCTATCCACTGAGCCAAACCGGTTTGGCCTCAACTTCGATGTTTCTATCTCTTTCCCTTCCTTTCTAAAATCAAAAAATTATATATATAAATTTAAAATTATATACATAAAATCAATATTATATATAAATATTATATATTATATATATTATATATTATATATATATATATCATTGCACTAGAACATAAAAGGCAGGCAGGTTATTAGTGTTATTATACTGGCCCTGGAGGCGTCAACCCCTGGCACTACATATGAGATCACATGTACTGAATGCCAGGCATCAGCCAGTCGGTAGGTAGTAAAGGAGGGAATGACTATGTGAAGCCCTCTCTGGACATCCCAGCTATAACTCATAGGTAACTTTTCTACCAGTAGGACAGGCCAACTATATTTTTGCTTCTAATAAATCTGTCCCTTTTTACCCAAGCAAAACGTTTTTATACCTTCCTTACCTCACCTGGTCTTAGAGTTAAAAATGTGGTGGGGCTTTCTTTTCCAATTTTAATGTCCTGAGGGCCAGATCATGTTCTATTCATTTTTGTCCTTTCTCACAGCAGGCATAGAAACAGTTGTTGAATTGAATTTATTAGCGAGATAACTCTTGTGAGTGCCCTTTGCTGTTTGCATAACCAAGGTTTGATTGCTCTTAAAATTCTATTTTTTCTCTCTCTTTTATATTTCAGAACACTTGTTACTTTATTTACTACTGCCTTTTGTTTTCCAGGAAATGTTCCTAAAATGTCAATGACTGAAGCTCATGTGTATTTTTTAAGGTATATTTTCATTGATTTTTAGACAGAGATGAAGGGGGGTGGGGAGAGATTAGAAACATCAGCGATGGGAGAGAATCATTGATTGGCTGCCTCCTGTATGGCCCCTACAGAGATGGAGCCCACATGTGTGCAGACCAGGAATCGAACCAGTGACCTCTTGGTACATGGGTCAGTGCTCAACTAGTGAGCCACACCAGCTGAGCCAGTCTCTGATATTTGAACACCACATTTTTACTCTTGCTCTCAGGTGCCCTTTGCTTTTCATTGGTCTGAGGATAAATGTTGAGAAAAGAAGATATGCTTATAGATATTTACTTGATCATTTGTGTGACTAGGATTTATTTATCTTTTCTAAATAGTCTCATAACAGTCTTAGAAAAAGAGGGAGGTTTTTCCAGAAGATACAATAGAGTGAATTTGTGTCTAATAAGAAAGTGCAGGATTGTAGAAAAATAAAATATATGTCCTATGAGGACAAACAAAACAGTGTCCAACCTTATTAAGAAGCCATTGCAAGATGTCTTCGACATGGGTGCCAAGTACATCTCAACTTTTCTTTTAGCTCGAGAAATTCTCAGATAATGATTGGGAGAAAAAGATCCAGAGGTCACAGTGGGATCCTAACAAAAATGTGTATAAGTTGTGTAGCACTCACTGAACAAAGAGAGAGTAGATATATAACATATGAGTGGTAAGACAGTCTTCTTTCTTATGGTGCTTATATGACTTTTAGCTTAGTTCTGTCTGTCTTTTCTGTGAATCGTCTGCCTATCTTTTCACCCACCCAATCCACCCAGTCCATCCACCCACTCACCCATCCATCCATTCATCCATTTATTAAATCACTTATTTAAATTATTAAAAAATAAAAAAGGCCAAAAACACCCACACAAAAAAGTGTAGCTTAATGCAAAGATTCTTAAAGTATGGTGTAGCACCAGCATTGTTTTAGAACTTGTTAGAAATACACACGCTTGGGCTTCTATGGAGACTTATTAAATCATGAACTATGGAGGAGGAGCCTCTGCTTTAACAGACCCCTTCAGAGGACCCCATGAGTGCTTGGATTTGAGGACCACTGGCTTAGTGAACTACTATAAGGTGGACATTTTTACTCTACCACCTGGGTCAGAAAAATAGAACATTGCTGGTCAGTTCAGGAGTTGCCCCACCTCTGCATCCTCCTCCGCAACCACAGCTCCTTCCTTTCAAGAAATTACACACACACACTCACACACACACACACACACACAAAAAAAAAAACCCCAACTACCTTTTTATAATAATTGCTTCTTTGTTTATATATAGTTTTATTATTGAATTGCACATCCCCAGATGCTATGGTTTAATCTTTTTCATTACTAATAACAGTTTGTCTGCCAATCTACAGATTCCCCCTACTGTTGCTTTCTTTTCTATGCAATTTATCTGTTGAAGAACCTAGATTGACTTGTTGGAACTTCCCAGAGGGCAGATGTCGCTGACTGCATACTCATGGTGCAGTTCAACATGTTCTGCATTTCCTGCATATCGGCAACTGGATATAGATATTTGTTACACCCAAGCAGGATCCTTTTGCCAAGACTATAGGTGGTGCTGAGTTCTTTCATCAGGAGGCAGGCACATGATGTCTAGTTCTATGCGTTTTGCATGTTAGCAACTGTAGATCCTCAATACCTAGATCTATTGGAAGGTATGTATTGGCAACATTCTGTCATTTAATTTTTATCTATTATCTGGTAATATATATATATATATAAAATTTATATCACTATATGTTTACTCACTGATAGATTCCTACATGAAAAGCAGATCAAATGCTCATAGTTCCTTCTGTTTACTTAGTTTTCAAGATGGTGAGTTGCTTCCTTGCCATGTTTCGAAGATGACCGATTTAAAAATATGTATCATTATGGATGAACTATGGTTTAAACATGTTGGGAGAGTAAACAATGGCAAATCTTATCCCTTTTAAGGCTCAAATGGTCCCATTATTTTGGCTAGTGGGAGCCTTTTCAATTGGGTTCCTGATTCCTTTTGATATGACTCTGGGACTCTGATTCCTTCCTTTCTTATTCCAGGTTCATCTTTTTTTTTTTTTTTTTTGCCCCAGACCAGCAATCAGCCATTTCTTCAAGAAACCTCCATCTCTTTTAATGGGAAAATGATACTAAAAGCACAAAGTAGGCACTTATGGCTACTGGCTTTGTCCTTTTCTCCCCATCTTTTCTGTAATGAAACCAGGAAATGTATCTACATGTCTTTTTTTAATGCCTATATGTAGATATAATTCATGTACATATTGCAATTCAGTATGTATAAAGATTTTTTTTAAAAACTTCACAGGTTTATCCTGATATTTATCATTAGGTCCTATGAGGTTTTTACTTCACCTCCTCAATATGGTGTCTGTATCTCCCTTCTCCCATCTTAAGAATCTTGGTTCTTAAGGGGATAAAGGATGCTAGATTAGAATATTTTATAATTGCTCATTTGCTCTATTCCACATTATGCACACAATATTGTAACTATCATCACCAATTATAATTATTAAGAAGTTTAAACATGTTTGTATATATGCTATTTTATTTCCCCTTAAACATTATAGTTGTACTAATCTTTGTTATTAGATAACAGTTATTGCATGCTACATTAAATACACTCTCTGATTTAACCCTCATCTTAATTCTTAGGCTAATTCTTAATTTTATTTATATAACACTTACTGCCATCTTTGTGTCAATGATTCTGTAGTCATTTGGTTGTCTGAAACTTATTCTCTAATAGATTCCTTAGGAAGCGGTTATGATTTAGTTTTGCTGGAAACAAAATTCATGGCTTATATATATTTTTTCCTTGAGTACCCTAAATATGTTACTCAATTTTCTTCTGGCATAAAAAAATGCTATAAAGTCTGATCATAATCCAATTTTACCTAAAAGCCCAAAGAATTTTTTGTTTTTATTTAAAATCTTGACATTTTACTAGTGTATACCTTCTAATGTTTTGTATCTTAGGAAAGGTGTTTTTTTCTTCATTAAAGTTCATTTTTGATATTTGTTATGTTCCCTTGTTCTTGTTTTTTCTTCTTCAGAGTTTTCTATGTATCCTTATATTGCATCTTATCTTCGTAAACTTTCATTTTTCCTCGTAACATTTTTATTTTTCTTCACTTCTTCTGATTTTTAAAATATTCATTTTCCCTCTTCTATTTATCTTAATGTATTATGCTTTAAAATTCACTCATAAGTTCCTTCTAATTGTATTTATTTATAAAATTTCTAATTCTAGGTTTGTCACCTCATTTTGAATTTTTTTCTAGTTTCTATTTATATTGTTCCTTTATGTTTAGTATATTTTCTGTGTCTTTTGGAAGTTTATGCTACAGTGGTGATATGATATTTTTGAACCAATTTTTCTTGGTGTTCTTTTGTTGTCTGTGGAAATGTGATATTATTTTGTTTTCTCTTTTTCTTTTCTTGGAGTAATATTGTGTGGAACTAGATCTCATTGCTTGACTCATATTCCGGAGGTTTTATAAACATTACAGATAGCTTTTTCTGACTTCATAGAGCTTTCTTCTACTCACGCAGAGTCGTTTTATAAACAAAAACAACCTTGCTGTCTGAAATGTCTTGGTTTTATTTTCCTTCTCGACTCTTATTTGTATTTTCTGAGGTTTTTAATTTTAATCCTTATTATTCATGTTTGCTCAGTGTTGACTTTGCTCCCTCCCGGTAGTTTCTGTGCAGTGTGCGGTCCTGCCCTGGGGAGCCGGCTCATCGTGGAGCTTTGGGTGGCTTATTCCTCCTGCTTTGATTGTGGTGTTTCTGGGGCTGTCTTGTCACCTAGCTTTGTTTAAAATGTTATCTGGAAATTTTTTATTCTTCTCTTATTTTCTCTGTTTATATGTGGGGATTCCAGGAGATAAAAAAAAAATTATGTCGCTTCTGTCTACTCTAGCCATCACAGAATTCCCCCGTATTTAAATCGTGATTCTAGAACTTTGATTCTAGAACTTGAGAGACACAGCATTTTGGGGGATGGGACAAGAAAGCAAACACCCCACAAAAACACGGATGTAATTATGAGAAGTAATAAAAAAAAGAATTGGCTTCTAAAATGTGATGGATTGTAATGCAGAGATGGGTAAACCTGCTCTCTTTGTCTTACTCAATTACAGAGTCAAGGGATAATAATGACAACACAGAAAAAGTGAATTCGATCTAAGGCAGAAGTAGGTTAATCAATACAGTTTCTTCTTTTCTGAACATACGATTTATTTATTTCTTCATAATGAAGAGGTTTAGTTCCTCACAAGGAACAGGTACAGTCGTAAGCGCTTTAAAAATGTTGGCCCTTGCCTCCCTGGCTGATCTCACCCTCACCGTGCTGCCATCTACCCGAGCCCTTTGCAGAGGACCTGGGATGACGGGCGAAGTGAAATGAGAGGGAAATGTCTTGCCCACTATCGTGCAGCTGCTTTGAGAATTAGACCTCAGGGCTGGCATTTCCTTGACTCCCCCAAAGTTCCTTTTACTACAACATTCTGTGTGATTGCTACGTATCAAGAAAATGGGTTTGCTGGCCAAAAATAAAATTTTCTGAGATGGAATGCACGCCGTTTTTTGCAGAACACTGTGATCTATTCTTTCTTTTTTTAAATTTTATTTTATTGTTTAAAGTATTACAAACAGCAGTACATATACCTCATTCCTCATCTTCTCTCCCCCTCTCCCCCTCATACACACACACTGACCTTCCCCAGCTCTTCTTTCTTAACCGGCAGTGTTGCTGCTGTCGCTGCAAAGTTCTTTGGCTCAGACACACACAGCAGTCACCCTTCACTGAGTGACCTGCTGCATTCCAGACCTCGCTGGCTGCTTTGCCTACAAGTTTTATTTAACCTCACCGCCTGGCAATGTCTTATCACCATCCCTGATTTATATATGAGAAAACTTAACACAATTCAAAGTATGTTGCCCAAACTTGCCCTGCTAATAAACCGTGGATCTGTGGGAACATGCACCCTTTTATTTTCAAGTGCTCTGGGCAGCAAACAGCAGCCTCTCTTCTTGCACTATGGACACTCTGGTCTGTGTGCTGCATCGCCCTTTCCCCTCCACCTCCCACATGTACATTCTTCTACACACGCACACACACACACACACACACACACACACACACACACACACGGGAGGGGAATGGAGAGAATGGTTATCTTAGCAGGAAGTCTGTCCGGTCTAGTGGGTCTTGTAAGAAGGAGGCAGCCACATGTGTTCTCCTGTGTCTTTTCTCTTTCCATTTCCCTCTGGACTTAGCAGTTAGTTCGCCGAGAATCAGAATGTAGATCTAGTGTATCTGCTTTATTCAACATGTACAGTCTTGTGCCATTTTCAGTGCAGAATTTCTATGGAAGTCTTTAAAACCTGTTGCTTTGGTGTATAGAGAGGTAGAATCTGCAGTAACTAAAACTAGAAATATTTAGGGCAAAATAACTTTTTGTCTGATCTGTTATATCCATCAGCCTACTGAGGGTAGGGGATGTCTGGCCTGTGGGCCAAGTAAGGCCCACAAAATCATTTGACCTGGCCCTGCCAAGGCATTAGGGGTGAATTAATTAAATGTTTGACAAATAGAGCAGGCTAATTTTTAAGTTGATAATTTTGTATGGCCCGCAAATGATGTCATAAATATCCAAATGGCCCTTGGCAGAAAAAGGTTCCCCACCCCTGACAATTGTCATACTGGCCATGTGAGGCTGAGGGGCTCACACTATGCCAGGCCTTCATCTTTTGAAGAGCCAGTCATGTCCACTATGCGCCTCCCTTGTCTGCTTGTCTTAACCTTTATCTTTCTCAAATCCACCAAACACACTAACCAACTGAGGCCCTCAAGCTCTTCCTTTGCTAGGTCACTTGCCTACGCAGACCCCACTGATGCTTTGTCATTGTTCCCCAAATCACACCCAGCCCTCTGCCTGACTCTCAAGGCTTTCTAACCTGTCTCACTGGGTGGAGGTCCTAGGCTCATGATGGCCTGTAACCCTTCTCCTCCTTCTACCCCGCCTCCCTCTGCCCCCCTTTGCCTTCACGGAGTAACGTTTTCTTTCCCACAGTTACTGTAAAAAAAGATAGATTCTTTTTAGCTAAAGTAAATTACAGCCAACTCTCCTTACATGGAAAAAAGGCACTAAAGTGCTGACAGATACCATTTCGGGAGGGGATGATGTTCTTGCTGTTCTCCCTCCAGGGTGACCAGAAACAAATGTGACTGGTGAATGGCCATTCCATGTGGAAGGGAATGCCAATGAATGCGACATAACTGTGCTTCCCCGTGGAGTTCTCAGTGTTTCTATATCATTTCCCACTGTCAGATTAGAAATCTAGTAGAATCTCGAATGGGAAGCCAGGATGGGTCATACATTCTGTCCCCATTTTTTGAAATACAGTTTGAGTAACAGAGCCACATACACATGTTAAAGGCCTATTAAAAAATTTTTTTAAAGTAAAAATAGCCAATCCAGCATGGCTTAGTGGTTGAGCATCAACTTATGAACCAGGAGGTCACGGTTTGATTCTGGGTCAAGGCACAGGCCTGAATGTCGGTTTGGTCCCCAGTGTGGGGCATGCAGGAGGCAGTTGATCAATGATACTCTCTCATCATTGATGTTTCTATCTTTCTCTCCCTCTCCCTTCTTCCCTGAGATCTATAAAAATATATTTAAAAAAATAAATAAATAAAAAGGTCTGTGAAAAGGAGACTAGACTTTGGGCAGGGAGCACATAATATTTACAGATGTCATGAAGTTGTACACCTAAAATCTGCATGATGTTATTAACCAATAAATTGAATATAAACACTTCAAGAGCATAGTAGGACTTCAAAAATTCCAAATGTCGTTCATTATGTATTATTCATGACAACCCCAACAGGGTTTTGATGAAATACCTTTTCCTAATAGAGGTTATCGTCTCCATAGCTCAAGAGATCTGAGGAGGACAGTATTCGTATGCGAGTGGCCAGCAGCACTGGGGGGAGAGAGTACATGGCTCGAGGTAGCTTCAAATAGCCATTCAGTGTGGACTCAACCAGGGAGCCGGAGAGGAGCATTTAGACCCTTTGACTAAATCATTGTACGCCCGTAAGAACTGGAAGCCCTGGCAGCTTTAACTAGTGACCCAGTCGTTAATCCAGCTCCAGGATGTTTCTAATGAAAAGCATTTAAGGACCCGGATGGGTCTGTTTCCTGCCAGTTTCTCAGTGTTGCCCTTCTCCTTGGCTGCTATTTGTCTCTTTGGTCTAATCCCTCTGAGAGGCCCGCATGCACCGGCAGGGCTCTGGGTCTCAGAGAAATATGGCTGTAAAATGTAGGAGGTTTATTCCGATGGAACTTGTCACACGGGGCAGATGGTGCCATTTACCATGCTGATGGGGGGGGGGGGATGCAATCAGAGCCACAGATGGGCCAGGCCGCCCTCTCGGCAGCAGCACATCATCCCCTCCAACACACCCCGTGGCAGCTAAGTTAGTTGCTCTCCTCCATTGCTCCCCAAGCACTTGTGCTTATATTTCATGCCACACAGGGATGATGGTTATGATCATCTCCTCCCGATGTATGTCCCCTATGAGGCTCTCCGGCTTCAAGGACAGGGACTGGACTTCTCCTCCAGGGGCCAGAGGTTCTGCACCATGCTCAAGGTCACCAGTCGGCTGAGTGTCAGCAATGCCAGGTTCTAGGCCTCATTTACGAATCTCCAAAGCCCAGGCTTTTCATTAGAAGGCCTGTCCTGTCACAGAAATCATTACGGTCTTCTGAGGGCACAATAATGAGCGTGAAATAGTCCACCGTCCAGTGATAATGACAGTAGTCATTGTTTATTAAGTTCTCAGAAACCGCGCTAATCATTTTGTGGACATTATTTCAGTTAATCCTTCCAAAAGTCCTATGCATAGATAATAAAGGCCTATTAAAAATCTTTTAAAAAGTAAAAATAGCCCAGCCGGCATGGCTTAGTGGTTGAGCACTGACCTATGAACCAGGAGGTCACGGTTTTATTCCGGGTCAAGGCACATGCCCAGGGTACGGGTTTGGTCCCCAGGGTGGGGCATGCAGGAGGCAGCTGGTCCATGATTTTCTCTCATCATTGATGTTTCTATCTCTCTCTCTCCCTCTCCCTTCCTCCCTGAGATTTATAAAAATATAATTTAAAAAAAATAAATAAAAAGGTCTGTGAAAAGGAGACTAGACTTCGGGTGGGGAACACACAATATTTACAAATGTCATGAAGTTGTACACCTAGAGGAGGAAACTGGGGTTCTCAGTAGTTAAAGAAATTACCCATAGTCACACAGCTATTAAGTAGTTCCACCTCCAACCCAGATTCGTTGATACCAAAGCCCTCGTCTTGTCTGCTAAGCTCTGGTGCCTGTTGGCACAGACAGGCCTGGAGAGCTGAGAAGGACCCAGGCTGGGAGCCCTTCATCTGTGGGCATCTCCCTTGCTTCATTGAAGCCCAGAGTCTATAGATCATTTGCGGATGCTTTGAGTGTGAGAAAACACCCAAGGGGATAAGCAGACTTTAAAATATGTATATAGCTTGTCATACACCTAAATCAAACGGTAGAAAGCAATTCTCTTATGTGCTGCCCCACTTTTCATTTGAAGCCAGTGGGGAGCTTGGGAAGGACGGTTGAAAATGACCCGCTATCACCTCTGTCAAGCCCCCAAACTCCCCACGCTCCTGACTCAAATTCCGGAGAAGGGAGGAGCTCCGGCAAGTCCTCCCCACCAGGCGGGTGATCCCAGTGGGAGAGGGGGTGGTAATGGTGGCAATGATACCTAATGACACAGCGTACCCTGTGTTTTTACACATTTTTAATTTGCTCTGTCTCACGGGTAGGTTGACCAAGCTATAATTTGCATTATTATTTCCTTTTTCCTTACCTAGAAACTAACTGAATTGCTATGGGCACGCATGTCAAACTCGCAGCTGGCGGGCCACATACCTCGTTTAAACACTTGCCGGGTGTTTAAGTGGCACGGGGTGGATTCAAACCCAGAACTTGTGCTTTCTGGCTCGTTGCCCTTTCTGCTAGAGTGACAGTTTTCAAACTGTGGTGTGTGTGCAGGTGCCTCCGAAACTGTCACAATGAGCGGGGACTCGGGGGGCCCCGGACCTCCAACATGCCTCAAATGGAGGAGTCCTGCTCCCATCTGGCTGGTGGAGAGGGGTCCGCACGAGGTTTTGGTTTATGAAAGATTTCCGGCATCCTAACAGTCAGCTATTGCTGTGTAACAAACCAAAACCACTGCCAGAATGTAGTCAGTTGTTACTATGCTGGGGTGGGGGGTGGGGGTGGGGGGTGGCCGGGCTCTGCCAGGCTGCTGGGTGGTGCGGCAGCTCTGCCTCCTGGTGCAGGTGCCGGGGCAGCTGGATGTCTCTGCTCCACAGGCCTCTCCTCCTCGTTGGACCAGTGGGCTGGCTGGGCGTGAAGAGCCTAGGCTTGGAACTGGCATACTGTCCCTGCCAAAGCGAGTCCTGTGCGGGGCAGCTCACTGGCCACGGGGAGGCTGCGACAGGGGCATGGATGCAGAGAGCGGCGAAGAGTTGGGGCCCACGAGGCAGACTGCCACGGCTACCTTTAAAAATGGTGATATCACTGCACCGTCTACACTGGAGAGTGCGTACAGTTCTTCAAGCCGCCCGCACCCCTGGGCTCACAGGAGGAGGCTGCTGCCAGGGGAAGGACAGGAGATTTGTACCCAGAGACAGTCAAGCTTGAGGGATGTGGCTTGTGAGTGACTGCCTGTGTGGGTTGTGGTCAGTGTCACCTTTTTATTGCCTGCTCAGGCAGGGTGATGTTTAGATGTGCATGTGTGTGTATGAGACAGAGAGAGGGGCTCAAGACCCGAGGGTGCCCTTGCCTACCAACCGCATCAGTGTCCATCCCAGTTTTAGCGGAAAGCTTGGTTCTGCGCTTTCCCTTCCCATTTGGTCCCTGCTCTCCCTCAGCATTCACGTTAGGTTGGTCTATAGTTTCAGGGTCCCCCCTGCTACTGTGTCCTCGGAGGCCTGTGCCAGCCGCACCTCTGAGCTCTAAGCCTTTACCTAGGTGGTTTGTACCTTCTGACCCTAGACTGGCTAATTTGCCTTCACACACTGTCAGATTCTGCAAAGGTCATTTAATTCTGTCTTCTTGGTAATGTAGTTCAAGAAAAATGGGCAAGAGGTCAAACACTAAGTCTGCCCTGAAACACAGCAGTGTGCCGGCAGCATTCTGTGTCATCATTGGGAAAAAAACGGCACAGGAGTTACCAGGTGGAATATTTACTGAAATAGATTCCATGAGGAGTTTATGAAGACAAGTACAAAGCGTTTAAAATGCAGAGTTACAGAGTTACAGCCACAATATAAAGATTAATTCTGGAGGATTTGGGGCCATCCGTCTCTCCATCTTAGTTTATGCCAGGAAGTTTAATTACTTGGGTTTTAAGAAATTAAAAAGAAATTAAGAAATATTGCAAGTCGCACATGCCGAGCGATCCAAGGGCTCTTCGCTAGCCCTCCGAGTGGGTCCTGGCAGGACAAGTGATTACGATAAAGGAAAACCAGAAAATGATCCGGTGGTACGAGAAGGCACACATCCATTCTGTTTAGTCAAAATCAATTTCAGTGACATTTAAGGGAAAGAAAGAATCGTAACCACAGGTGCTATCTAAGAATGACCACTTTCTGTGATTGAGCTAGCCGTTTTCTAATTGTCTGGCCTGAAAGCTGAGTGCAGCTCCATGCTGGAATCTATTTCTTTCTACAGAGATCCCATTCACCTGGACCTCCATTCTGTGGCAATCTTGCCCATGTGCAGCAGGTCTCAGGACATGGTAGCATGCGGAAAGGCCACCAAATTGTCAACCCTAGTGTCTCATCGGGGTTCCGTCAGGGAAGCTGAGCCACCAGGATTTGTTATCTGGATTTCGTTTATGCAGTCGTGGGATCTGGTTAAACAGTCGATGGAAGGTTGTTGCATCTGTGTCTGATATTGGAGCTGAGGTTGGCAGGGCAGGCGGGGGGCAGGAAAGATGGGTATGAAGAGGAGGGAGCAAAGATGAACTTGAATCCACGAGGACAAGCTAGAATCCATGGGGATGGCCTAGAACCCACATTGGTCTCATTCTGCCTTCAAGCTCCGTCCATGACTGGGACAACCTCTAGGGGAAGCACACTGACCTTCATTAGGAACCTAAGCATGTGCCTGGCCAGGAGTCAGAGAAAATGAAAGAACAGTTCCAGAAAGGACTGCACCAGTCCTTTTTTTTAAAATATATATATTTTTATTGATATTTTACAGAGAGGAAGAGAGAGGGATAGAGTGTTAGAAACATCCATGAGAGAGAATCATCGATCAGCTGTCCCCCACTGGGGACGTGCCGCAACCAAGATACATGCCCTTGACCAGAATCGAACCTAGGACCTTCCAGCCTGCAGGCCGATGCTCTATTCACTGAGCCAAACCGGTTTCGGCTGCACCAGCCCTTTTATTGCCTCTTGACAATTAGGCAGCCAGCAGATAAATGACACACAAGAGCTGCAACAGCCCCTGGCACCCTGCCCCCACCTTTCAAATGCTGCTTCACTGCCTTCTTTCCAAGCTCACACAGAATGCCTGTGTGGTCCATGCTAGCCCAGGACTGTGTGGGAGAGAGAGCTGGGGAAACACAGTTCCAGCTTAGATAGGTTAACATGATATAAATCTGCCATACTTAGTATCAGCAAGCCCATGTGTCACATGTGGCCCACCCAGACTGCAATAATCCCTGTTGGTTCACCATTAAAAATATATATATATTTTTTAAATTGATTTTTAGAGAGAGAGGAAGGGAGAGGGAAAGAGACACATTGATATAAGAGCCGAACATTGATCTGCTGCCTCCTGCACAGCCCCTACCTGGGATTGAGCCTGTAATCCAGGCATGTACCCTGACCAGGAATTGAACCAGCAAACTTTTGGTGCATGGGGCAACATCCAACTGCCTGAGGCACACCAACCAGGGTAGTTCACCGTTTTATTAGTGCCTCTCTTTACCTAGTTTTCCCAGTTAGGATAGTAGGTTCTCATATGTAAACATCAGCTCTGTATGCCTGTCAAGGCTCCACTTACCCAATAGGAGTCTTTTAACTCTTGCGTTTGTAATGTCATCCAAATTATTGTTTTAAGATAACCGATAATAAAAGGTTGCACACTGCACTTATAATCCTATCCGATGTGGCTATACAGAAACCTAAGAGGATATGAATATTATATACACATCTCTGCTACAAATTAAACACAACTATTGATATAACATGACCTAGTGATGATGCCAGAGTCAAGAGATTAGACCGTTAGCAAATATTGATTGTCTGTTTGTTGTCAGGGGTGCTAAAGGCTCAGGGATACAGCAGCGATGGAGCAGCATTGGACCTACGGAGCTTACATTCCATTCCAGGGCATCTCAGCCACTGGCGCTGTTGACATTTGTGGCTGGATAATTCTCGAATGTGGGGATTGTTCTGTGCACTGTAGCATGTTAAACAGCATCATTGGCTCTATCTCTGCCTGTGGGTGCTAATAGTGATTCCTCATTCCTCTCCCATTTGAGACCACCCAGAAAGTCTTTAGACATTGCCAAATGTCCCCTGGGGGTGGCAAAATCACCCCCAGGTGAGAAGCACTATATCAGGGGGAGACAGCAAATGCCACCGAGATACTTTCAGGCACTAACAGGTGCCATTAACAGTACAGTGTAGGTCAGCGTGGTCACATGACCATGTTCAGGGTGGTGAAAAAGGCCTCACGGGAGATCGGTGTTTGGTTTGAGATGCAGGCAGCCCTTCAGAGATCTGGGGGTAACATACCTCCAACAGAAGGAAGAGCTCGCACCCAGGCCTGGGTCAGAACACACTTGGGATGTTGGGGAGCAGAAATGCCAGGAAGCTTGCAGCACACATGAAGAGGGGGAGAGAGGTGGGTGGTCCTGACATGGGGGCTTTGTCACAAGGTCATGGTACAAAGTCTGCATTTAACCATGGCTACTCTGGGAAGCTGTGGGGGAACATTTTATCAGGGGAGTGATGGAAACTGATGTCTTCTTGAAAAGGACCATGGTGGCTGCTGTGTGGTGGGTGGGCAACTGCCTCATTGTCCTGCAGTGTCAGGCACTCTGCTTCTTCCGTCCGGTGACCGACAGGAACCAGCAATAACCCCCCACAAATGGCTGCTTCCCGCTAACAAGATGGATCAGCTAATGGTAGAAAGTTTTGATCACTGTGTTCTCTAGTGATCAAAATTGTACATGAAAATACAGCAGTTCCATCCTCAGTGTTTCTGAAATGCTGGCCCCTTCTGTTGCTGCTCCTTTGTGTATATAGGAATATCCTTGTTATGAGTGCTGGGCTCCTCCCTCACAGCCCACCTTTAACAATAGGCCTTCTACAGCCTTTGGAGAACAGCAGCTTCTCCCGAAGGCTGTAATGGGGAAACCCTATAGATTTGAGTTTGAGTGAAGTTAAAAAGTCTCCGGACTGAATCTGTCCATAATATTATTTCCCTTTTGTTCATCAAGCCTTTCCTCTGTGGGTTATTTCTTTTCCATCTACCTCCCTTTGAATTACACAAGCATGGGTATTTGCGCTCTTACTCACAGAACAGGCACCCTGCGTGTCCTGGGAAAGTGATTCACTTTCCTTTTGGACACCATTCAAATACACCTGGCTGTCTGAGTAGATGGCAAGAGAGTCCTGCTGCAGGCAGTGATGAGATGTGGCACTTGACAGCCTGTGAATAGGACAGTGGACCCCATTCAAAAAAAATTCATCCTGGGGTCAGTACAGGGTCAGCAGCCCTGGACACTACCACACCTAAGTCACCTGGAGGTATTCTTTGTGGGACAGGCCAGCATGGCAGTGAATTTCCTAGTAAAGATCATGAGACATTGAGATAAAATTATATATATATATATATATATATATATATATATATATATATATATATATTATACTAGAGGCATGGTGCACAAAATTCATGCACTTTGGGGGAGGAGGGGAACCTCAGACCAGCCTTGCACCCTCCCACAGTCTGGGAGCCCTCAGGGGGTGTCCAACTGATGGCTTAGGCCCACTCCCCATGGAGAGCGGGCTTAAGCCGGCAGTAGGACATCCTTAGCACTGCCACAGGGGCATGAGAGGCTCCCACCACTGCTGCTATGCTCGATAGCTATGAGCCTGGCTTCTGGCTGAGCAGTGCTCCTCCTGGGGGAGCACACTGACCACCAGAGGGTAGCTCCTGCACTGAGTGTCTTCCCTCTGGTGGTCAATGCATATCATAGCAACAAGTTGTTCCACTGTTTGGTTGATTTGCATATTAGCCTTTTATTATATAGGATATATTTGAAATTATATGTTATGTAGATTTTTAATTACACACACACACACACACACACTAGAGACCCAGTGCACAAATTCATGCATGAATGGGGTCCAGCCAGCCAGCCGCACCCCCTGGTTGAACTCCTAGTCAAACTTCTGGTCCAGGGGACAATTTGCATATTAGCCTTTTATTATATAGGATTTAGCATCATTTATTTAGCAATGCAAGAAAATGTTATACTTTTTAGAACTTTAATATAAAATGATAAAAAAAACACACTAGGAGTTTTTTTTTTTAGTGTGTAAAGTTATTGGAGGGGGGGAAGAGGGGGAATTTATGATCAGAATGCTTCTCTAAAGGTTACTGCTCCAAATTTTATTATTTGGCATAGGTTTCAACACAGTCTTCCAAAAGACATTAATTCATTCTTTGCTTCATTGCATGTTTTCTGGATGGATATTCCCTATTTTCCTGTTACGTTGGAAGGTTTTTCAGGACACATTAAAATTGGAGGATACATGGTTGATGCAAAATAATTCTATAGAGTAATGAGATTGATTTGAGGTGGGGGTGATTTAAAGAATACAGATGTCTTGCTTTCAGTTTTACTGAATAGATGTAAAGAGAAAAGGAAGGAACAGCTTCTGAAGCTGAAGAAGGAAACCTTGAGGCTGAGGGATAATTGAATAGGAATCAGAGTGAGCTTTTCAACACAGTTCCGGAGACTGGTTGACCTAGACTATTGACAAAAACTAGCACTGCAAGCACCGAGAAAGTTTTTTTTTGTTAGACATTATTGGCCTTGACAGGAAACCATACCACCATTGTCCTAAAAGAAAATCAACAATAGTTTTCCATGAGCCATTTGTGCCAGAGGTAGTTTGTGGGAGGAACGATTTATAAAATTGACCATGCATTTTAAAGGTTATTGCGAAAGGTAAGCTTGTGAGTGAATATCTCACAGATGTCCTTTTCCGTGTTGCCCTTTCTGTGAACAGCCTGAATTTTCACTTAGTTTAAAGATTTAGGAAAATAACAGTCATCCATACTCACAAATCTAATTCAGCCAGTATTGATTTTAGCCTTCTGTGAGCAAGAACTATTCTTGGTGCTGTACATGAATCAAAGGACAGGGAGAGACTGAGAGGGGAAGATGGACTTGTTTCGGGCTCTTGTGATTTATGAGTGAGGATCCAGGTACATGCACTGGTGACTGTGATACTGCACACATGGTTGTCATGTGTGTTCTCATGGACATGCAGAATTATCCCAATGTGCTTAGGAAGGTTTCTAAAAGGGTGTACATTTCAATCTGGTTGAAAATCAAAGAATGTAACAGTGGCAGGTGAAGTGAGCAAGAATATTCTGGTAGCAGAAATAGCTTGGGCAAAAGTCCAGAGATGGGTATTACCTGTTTTGTTTTGTGAGGACAATCAATTTCTTTGATTGGAGCAGTGGGAGAAGTGGAAGTACTGGAGGTAGTCCTTGAAAAGTATCCTGACCAACTTGGAGAGCAACTGTATAGGTCTTGCTGATGGATTTGTATTGTACTTTCCATGCAATGGAGGATTCATTAGAAGAATTTAGTGGGAGATTTTCACAGAAAACTTAGAGGACATAATTTAGATATAAACTATGAAATAATGTCCTTGAAACTGTTAAAGCATCATAGATTCTTGGGGCTAAAAGGGACACAGAGATTATCTATTAGGTGGATTTCAAATGTGTGAAACCCTTCCTTCAAATGACATTTGGTACAAATGCCTGCTCTGTAACATTGCTGTGCTCCTCTGATGGAGGAGCAGTTCTGGTGGAAACAAGATGGGACAGTCTTGCATTTGCTGTTTTCTCCTCCCTTCATCCCTGTAGCACTCCCCAAGGTGTCTGCATCGAAAGCTCACAATCATGAGCAATCTGCCATTTTAAAGATGAAGCAATTCAAAAGAAATGAAGACACGTTTACAAAAAGACATGTATGATAACAGCCTTATTCATAATAGCTGAGAACTGGACCCAACCCAAGTGCCCACCAAAAGAAGATTAGATAAATAAGCTGTGGTATGCTCAGACATGGAATGCTCAGCAGTAGAAAGAGCGACCACCACATACTAGTAACAAAATGGAAGAAGTGTGACACACTAGAGCACATACTCCCTAATCCCATTTAGATGACATCCAAGAACTTGTAAATCTAATGTATGGGGAAAGACATGAGAGAGTAATTGCTGTGTGGTAGGGAGGATAATGGACTCAAAAGGGCACAAGGGGACTTTCTGGAGTGTTGGAAATGTACTATATCTTGTTTTGCATGGTTACATTAGTGTGTTTAGTTGCACCAAAGATGTATGCATCTTACTGTATGTTAATTATACCTTAATTTAAAAAGTTGAGTTATTGAAGGTCTTTAGAGGGAAAGTTGCCCAGTTCTCAAAGCTAGTTATCAGAAAAAAGACATCTGTGGGATATTCACTAACAAGCTTATCTTTATGATAAGCTGGAACTTAGATTTCTTGGAGTTTAGGTTTGCTGGTCCATTGTTTTCCACCATATCCCTTTCCCTCAGTCAGGCAGCCTCTTCACCAACACAACATCAAGGTTAACTCAGCACCACCCCCAGGTCCCCACCGCCATCTCCACCCCTAGCTCAAAAACATCAGTGTTGCTGAGAAGTATCAACTTGCCAGCACTGGGGAGATTCTGACTCAGCTTTTCTATTTTCCTATAGTGCCAAGCACAGCCACACTTCTCTGATACCATGCTTCATCTGTATCTTCATCTGATAACCAGTGCTCTATTTCATAGCCATTAGGGTTCTGATGACTTAGCCAGGCTAGATGGGAATGGGGAAGGGGGAGAGGCACCGGTGACTCTCATTGTAGACATGTCTACACTAGCAGACTGTCAACTCTCAAGGCATACTGTGTTGTGGCATAATCTACAGGCTCACCTACACAGATGGGCAGTTCGACTTTATTAGTCGAACACCAACAATGTGCACAAGGATACACTGTTTCACCTATATATTAACAGCATCATTCCAGGAGAAGGTGGGAGGCGGTGGGAGTTTACTCCTGCCTTCTCAGTCATGGAAGCATTGGCCAGCAGGGCAGCCCAGTGGGGGGATGGCTGCTTTAAAGAGGATCTAGTTCCGAGCATTCATTTGTGGTCTCTCTGCCTGGAGTGGGCTGGGCTACATCGCATTCATGTCAGACTCTCTCACTCTACTGAGAACTTTTCAAGGACTGGGATTGTGTCTTCATCTTCTTTGTGTTTCCAATATCCATTCCCACTATAATGCCTTAGTCTGGAAATATAGATCTGAACTGGGATCTGTTTTCTCTCATCACCCCGGGGGACATTTTTCAATGTCTGGAGACATTTTTAGTTGTTAAAAACTTTGGGCAAGATGTTACTGGATCATTCTGCAGTGCACAGGATAGCTCTCCACAACAAAACATGACCCATCCCAAAGTGTCAATAGTGACAAGGCTGAGAAACCCCGATCTACGATATACCATATTTTTCCATGTATAAGACACTATTGTTTTCTAAAATCATTAGACTGAAAATTAGGGGAGTCTTACACATGCAAGTCAACTGAGGGAGTCTCTTTAGTGCCTAGGTGCCCATACCTTGTCAAACAGGCTTCCTCCAATCAGGAGTCTACTGTTACTGACATCAACTGATGCTGTAATTGGAGGTGGAGGTGAAGAATGGTCAGATGCAACAGGGACCGGAGCGTTTTGAGAGCATAAAGATGTCAAAAAAGAAAAAGATATGAAATACTGATAAGCAATTGTCTTACTCTGCAAAATTCAAACTGAATGTAATCAGCTGTGCAAAAAAGCATGGAAACAGAGCTGCAGAGAGACAATTTGGAACGCCTCCCACTGAGTGCATGATTAGACAGTGGAGAACACAGGAAGACCATGTCCTTAAGATGCCAAAAAAAGAAAAGAAGGACTTAAGAGGAAAACCAGCAAAATGGGCAAACTTGGAGCAGAAGCTTAAGACTTAGATTATGGAGCAGCGCCAGAGTGCTTTATGTGAGTCAACCAAACTTATTCAGTGTCAGGCAAGAATGTCTGCAAGCGAAATGAACACTGTTGATTTTACAGGAAAGGCAAAATGGTGCTTTAGTTTCATGAGGAGAGAAGGGCTGGCCAAGAGAACACCAGCAAAGCTAGCTCAGAAAATGTCACAAGTTTATGAGGATGATCTCACATAACAGTGATACAGTAGAAGTTGAAGAAATCGATGTGTCTGGAACTAATAGTGATGAAGAAGAGAGCAGTGATGCAACAGATGCTGAATTAAGTGATATGCTGCATAATGGTACTGGTATGTAGACATTACCTGCGATAATTACTAAATAAAAATGTGTTCTGTTTTGTGTTTAAAATGTTGATTTCTTAATTTTGGGTTGGAAAAGTGGGGAGGGGTCTTACACATGGAAAAAAAATACAGTACTGCGTTGTATTAAAGATAATAGGTCGACAACATCATGGACTCACTGCTTACATAGGGCTGGGCCAGTGCTTTCCATTATGGTGTGTCTCTGCTTCTGTTACCCCTTTCGATTCTCTAGGCGTCATAGTGAAACCCTTTGAGATGGACAGTGTCTGACTCAGGTAGTCACGAGCCAAATTGGGATAAGCTTTCAGCAGAGCTGGAACCAGTCCATCTCTTAAGCTAAAGTTGCCTCTACTGTGGTTTGAATGTCTTCTTCATTGATCTGTAGCCAGAATAATAGAATTAATAATAATTGGCATAAATTATGGATATTATTTGCCCACTCTGGTTAAAGGGAGTCTCTAGAGCTGGGACATGAGCTCAGGTTACATGTACTGTCCAAGGCCACACAGCTGGTGTGTTGGAGCCAGATTAAAATCCAGGTTGTCTGAAGTCATCATGTGTCACACGTGTGCTTCCCTTTTAGCGTCCTTAGATTTCATTAAATGTTCACACTTCTCTTTAGTAAAATTCCTCTGGGAAATTGCTTGTCTCAGATTCTCTGGGAATAGTGGTCTATGGCTTCATAAATGCAGGGGTATCACACCATGTGCGTTATAAGCTGCAGATTTCTCTGTTCTGAATCCTAGTCAGGACACACGCAGGGTTCTAGCTTATCTTATTGTTCATTCTGTACACTTCCCAAAGAATCTTGAATTTGTTTGAGGTACAAATCGAAATGTAGGGAAAAAATGGAATGAAATGACAAGCATCACATTTTCTAAAGGTTACTCATTAACTGTGTGACTAAGAAGGGCAAGTTACTGATAAATCTCTCATCTTTGAAATGATAAACAAAGATTTCCTTCTAGATCTTAAAGTGCATCGCTTGGGACTAATTTTTAAAAATTATAACATTAATTTTTCTGGGTTTAAAATTTCACTATCCAACAGCTTCAAGTGTGGACTGAAGAAAAAAGAACGCTCATGGAAAAAAACAAATTTCAGTGCAATTGGTAGAAATCATGAAATAACAGTTTTAAACTGGGCGTGGACTGGGACGCGATTCTGTATTTCTCTACGAGCACTTGCCTCTCAGATGATCTCTGCCTGGGTTTCTGCATGTGTTAATGGGGAGCCTCAGCCCAGGCCAGAAGCATGCGTGACATAACGATAGCACTGAAGGTGCGGCTGGCACGTTGGACACCTGGTGTGACAAAAATCAGTCTTAGAATCAGGTTAATTAGGAGCCACCTTTTGTTTTTTTGTGACTAGGAAGTATCCGCAAAGCTGGAAAATTAAGTAACGGGATCCCTTTAAAGAACAGACCCAATTCTGAATTCTAGGCAATGAGATTTTTCAAAAATTTGACCCGCACAGAACTTTTCACGAGCGCCTTATGTGAAGTGAGGATGGTGCCTCTCCGCGTAGACATCCGTAGCCCTCAGAACTTTGAGAAACACGCAGCAGCTGCCGATGGAAAACACGGACATGGACATGCCCTCCTCCTGACTCCATAATAGACGGCCCTTGGCCTTGGCCTTTGCAAGGACTGACCTTGTCCCCAAATTGGCCGGCGCTTGTTCACTTTGGGTCACGACCGTAACGACCCCAAAGTATCAATAAGTGGCAGAATGTACAGAGTCACAGTCTATGTCACCCACGGAAACTTCACCCTCAAACTGCTGGCTGTGGCGCCCTACTTCAGGCCTGAGGCGGAGGCCAGGCGACACGTGCTCCGAGGTCTCCTGCAGCCCGAGCTGGAACCGAGTCCTCTCCCATGCTGTCTAATGACAGCCACGGGCATTTACTCTCGTTGCCAGGGCGGTCTCCTTCGCTGTATTACGTTGTTTCCTCCACGGGAGCTTTCGGTATTCGGTATCCAAGTGTCACTGTGTCTGCAGCTGCGTTTTTCGCCATATCCCCTCCAAGGGATCGCATCAATTCAGCCTGCGTGTACTGTTGGCAGCAAACCACTACAGGCCAGCATAGGCTTAATCAAAGCTTTTTTCTTAATAATAAACTCAATACGCAGGAAAGCATGGCAACAAATGAGCCTGTGGTTCTGGGGAAAGATTTATTACCCTGAAAATCTATATTTAAATTAAGGGCTTTGCAGCAGGATTCTGAACCGTATAAGAAAAATCACCCTAGGATGCTTCTAAGGAGCCGTGTGTCCCCAGCATTTGAAATAGAATTTAATCTATAAACAGTTTACCTGAGATTTTAAGCAATTCATTGCCGGCGGGGGGGAAAAATCTGATTTCTTTAAAATAGAAAAGCATTAGCAGTAACTGGCTATTATTATAGCTCCAGAAATACACAGCGATTTCCTTTTGTATTATGTTTGAACAATAAGTTGTTTATCTTTCTTTAATAACTTTCACTATAGAAAGAAATCTTTTCTCTTTTCCAGTTTATATAAACGTGTCTGGAAGAGTTCAGTGACACAGATGTTGGAAATTAAGGACTGAATTCGGCTTTTTACCCCACCCTCCCGCCCCCAGGCCCTTGTCCAATACTACATAAAGGCCAAAGGTCAGACAAACTGATGTGAAAAGAGAAGGTGACAGCAACGAGGAACAAGGAGGAGGCTGTTTTCTATAATGGAGAGACACCAGCTGACATTTTCCCAAGATTTTTAATGACAATCGTTTTCAAAGGTTCTCTTTTTACTAGTCGGCCCCTATAAATTATGTCAGCTCCCTTGAGACTCCCAACTGCTTGTAACAGAATGAGAGAGCGCTCCAACGTTTCCTTCCAGATGTCCTGGGAGGAAGTCCTTGCTGGCACCCATGACTGTCATTCATCATACCTGGGGAAAGCCCGTGTTGGCTGGCATCAAAGGGAGCCATCCAGGGGGTTGAGCTACCCACCAGGTGCTGAACAGAGCTTTTCCTGAGGGTGATAACCTGGCCGGGAGATAATTATGTGCCTTTATGCTTCCTCAGTCCTGCTGTAAAGATGCTAAACCATCCGTTTTACATACCACATTTGGGTGCTAAGCATCTGCTGCTGGGTCACTCCTTACTCCTCACCTGTCCCAGCATCCCAGGCCCCAGCTCCACCCCCCTTTCCAGGGGAACAGGCAGTCTTCTGTCTGACACGTGCAGTGAACTAGCAGGACCCAGCTACTTCTTGTGTACTTTTCTGAGGGGAGTGGGGCGAGAATCTTTCTTCCTCTTAGGTTCCCTTTTAGAGACAGAAGTTCTCACTTTCCCTGCATGTTCCTAGTCTGCATTTCCTAGAGATTTGTGGCAGGGGTGTGCTGGGGAAGGACTGGCTGACCTTGGGGCAGAGACCACCGTGCAGTGATGCGGCCGTGCCCCCTGGCAGCGCCGTCAGCTGAAGGAGAAGGCCGCTGAGAGGTGGTGTGGGCTGCCCTGGCTGCCACAGGAACTTCTCGCCACCAGCTCCACAGCTCAGGAAGGCATGCAGCTAGAGTGGCTGTGACTCCTCATATTGTCACACGCTTCCGGGTGGGTTCCCCTCTCATACAGCTTTGGTGAAGGGGTGGTACTCACTTTCTACAAAGGAGACCGGATGGTTGCTTTATGCCCCACAGGCTGGTCCTGGGGCATCAGGAGTGTCTTGCTCTCCTGTGCATTTGGTTAGCTGATATCTCTCATGGCATCGGGCTCTTGGGGAGGGTGCTATTTAGGCAATTCTTAGTAAGGAAATGGAAAGTACGGGGCAATCTTGAAATGGGGGCATTTCTAGAAGGGACCCACGGTAGCCAAGAGACTGTACAGAGCTAAGTCCATAAGGCTGTTTTGATGGGGAGGACATTTGTCCTGGCTGCATTGATGCAACTGAAAGAAGGAAAACACAGCCCTTCTTTGCTTGCCTTTAAAATGACTTAAGGAATGTACAAAATGGTCCCCCACATAACTCCATGTAAGCCCCTACCCCTGACTCCATGCCCCATCATCTCTCATCTTGTCTCAGTTTCAGCCCATCCCATGACTGGGTACAGGGGAGGCATGAGGCTGTGGGGACATGTGTGGATCATGCATTGCTTGGGAGAGAAAAAGCAGATTTTAGTTTAATTTTTTAAAAGATTTTATTAAAGAAGTCCCCGAGTCAAAAGAGCAGCATTAAAATTGCCTTATTAAAATAGTCCAGGCATTTGCATTTTTCTGTTTAAAGAGATTCTTTTCTGTCATGAACTCTAGGGCCTTCCCAGGTGAAGGTCTTGAGAATGAGATTTAAGATTTAAAAAGATAGGGAAAGAGATAAAAAATAGGATAAAGAATACTTTGGAAAGAAAGTCACTGACCTACTAAGCCACCTTGGGAATGGTGGGGGGAAATAGCAGTATTACTAAAAAAATGTAAGCCTTGTTACCTTTAATCAGAAATTAGTATGTAGAGGAGCATTTTGTTTACTACAATAAGTCTTTGTCTTTAATTTTTAAATTATGAGATTTATGTCGCCTAAGTACAGCCTGAATACATTTCAGTATTTAATTTTTTAAATTTTTTTCTTCAGCTCTGATTTGAAGACAAGTAATAATTCCTCAGCTGAGTTTCATGACTTTGGAAAACAAAAATTTTTTATTAATGATTTTTAAATGGGAGGTAATGAGAAGAAGTAATATTCACTCAGAGTTTCAGCAGGGTTCTAGTTCAGGACAGTTAACCAGGAAATTTCTTTTAATTAAACTTTTAATTTTGAGGTAATTGTAGATTCACATACAGTTGTGAGAAATAATACAAAGAGATCCTGTATTTCCCTTTATCTTGTCCCCCAGGCCCCTTATGGTAACATCTTACAAAACTAGTACAGTATCACAACAACCAGGTGTGATATCACAGCCAGGTGTAAAACCAGTTTATGGATATTGATACTGTCAAGTACAGGTCAGTTCCATTAACACAGGCTCCTTTGAGTTGACCTTTTATAGCTAGGCCCCCTCCCTCTCATATCTGACCTCTGACAACCATGAATCCGGTTTAGTTTCTCTAATCTGTTACTCCAAGAATGGAGTCATACAATATGTACTCTTTTAGGATAGTCTTTTTTCCCCTGGCACAATTGCCTCATGATTTATTCGTGCACTCAAGTACCAAGAGTTCATTCCTTTTTCTTGCTGAGTAGTAATCAACAGTGTGAATGTTGCACAGTTTGGTTAACCATTGAGCCACTGAAGGACATTCAAACTGTTTCCAGTTTTTTGTTTGTTTGTTTTGTTTTTAAAAAAGCAAGCAGGCAGAACTTAAAAACAAAACAAAACTTGTATGTTATTACAGAGTATTTATTTGGCTGGGGAGAGTAGGATTAAAGGCTTAGAGTTATTTAGGATTAAAACGAATGTTACAAACTATGACAGTCAAGCTCAAAGTAGCTTGATTTCATAAATATGGTTGATTTATGTGTTTAATCAAACTGAAGATTATCATTGGCCAGTGTCCATCAATACAATTTGTAAATGATTATATTGTGCCTATGTTTTCATTTCTGTTCTCAACCTAAATGATTGCTCAATATGCACTAGAAATACTCACTCTTAGGAAGCATTGCTCACACATCTTGTTGTGTTCCTGGCAATGTGATAACACATGATTGTGTTGATTTTTTGCTGTCAAGCCCAATTGTTGGATGTTTAAAAACATTAAATACCCGTGTGCATTCGGAGTCTCTGATGAAGAGGCTTAATTAAATAAACATTCCATTATGAACAGAAGCGCTAGCGCCGGAACAATCTGTGAGATTTGCAGCTTACTGATGGATGGTAGGTAATTAGTTGAGGGACACTCAGAAACAGGAGGTTCTGTTGGTAGGAAGTAGAAAAAGCCTGTCGGTTCTTCCCCAGATCCCACAAAGTATCTGTGCATCTGCTCCTGCTCCGTGTTAGCCCTGGAGGGGACAGAGCAGCAGAATGGTTTCCTTCAGTTAAGCCGTCATGGGGCCAGCCCAGATTTAAAGGGGGACAAATAAACTCCACCCCTTGATGGAGCTTCATTGTGTTTTTCCAGCAACAATTCTCCAATAACCACTGAGTACCCTACAATACAGTTCAATTCTGATGCTGACTATCTGGAATTAGCACAGACCACACAGGTTCAGGGCTAAGACCCCCTCTACAGACCCCAGCCACAGTGTAGTTATTCTCAAGTTATCCACATTTCTGCCCAGCCGGATGCATTTTTAGGGATCCCCTCGATCCCACCTCAGGTTTAATAATTCAGAAGAATGGTGCACAAAACTTCAAGGAAGTGCGATTTGTAGGATTCCAGTTTATTATAAAGACTAGAGTAGAGGCCCTGTGCACAAAATTTGTGCACTGGGAGGGGAGGTCCCTCAGCTCGACCAGTGCTCTCTTACAATCTGGGAGGCTCTTGCTACTGCCAGCGGTGAGCCCAGCTTCCACCTGTGGGAGCACACTGAGCACCAGGGGGAAGCTCCTGCATTGAGCATCTGCCCCCTGGTGGTCAGTGCATGTCATAGTGACCTGTTGTTCCACCAGTCATTTCCCTGTTTGGTTGATTTGCATAGTAAGGTTTAATTATATAGAACTAGAAATGAGCAACCAGAGGAAGAAGGACATGGGCTGATGAGGGCCTGGGAGGATCCCGAATGCAGAAGTCTCTATCCCCTTGGATTTGGGAGGAACCACCCTCTTGGGACATCAGTGAGTTCACCAACCAGAAAGGTCCCCAAACCTCATTGTTCAAGAGTGTTTATCGAGGCTTTGTCACCTAGGTGTGATTGGTTAAACCATTGGCCAATGGAGGTCCAACTGGAGGCTGGGACTGAGAGTGCTATCCCTGTAAGCACAGGTGTGGCCCACACCTCTCATGAAACTATCTAAGGGCCCACCTTGTGTCACCTTGGTAACATGAACTCATGGGTAGTCAGGGAGGTCCATTCTGAAAAACAAAAGATACTCCTGCTGCCCAGGAAATAACAAGGGTTTTTGAAGATCTCTACCTGGAACCAGATCTGGAGACAAAGGCAAAATGTATTTTTTATGATATCGCAGGGCAGGGGTGATGACAAAGAATTGAGGGCTACCTTCGATCCACCACGCTGCGCCGCAACAAACTCAAGCTGACTTGCTACCTTACCAAAATGATGGAATTCTAAAGGACTGTTTCCCTGTCACTTACCTGGAAAATGCTGCTGCTGTCCACCCCCATAGCCATGAGAGGAGCTCCCTGCAAGCCAGACACACCGATGATTTATCTGAAAAAGCTATTCAATTGGTATGTCCAGGGGGAGAGGACAGTGGCAGGACAGGCCTCAGTGTTGGACTGTGGCCCCCCTTTAAGGTGCCTTTGGCGGCCGCTTCCCTGGTCCCCTCAGCTCCCCTGCCCACAAGGCTCTGCTTTCCTAAACTTGACTGTCTTCATCATTTCCCTCCTCACCCTCGTTCTCTTCACCCACGCATGACTCAGACCTAGGTCTTGCCTATTTGTTTTCTTTTGCTCACAGACTGTTCCCTGGGGCCAGATTTCTAGGGCCTACCCACTCAATCTTCTTATTCTGGCCTCTTTTTTTCTTGGGTTTTTTTTTTTTTTTCACCTCAACCCAATCTTGCTAAAAAGCAATGTTTGGGTTAGACTGTGGCTTGTGGCATCATTATCTCACCCGGTCTAGCTTGGTGGCTCCCCTGGGACCTCTTGCTGGCGTCTTGTCTCTCAGGATTTCCCTGCCTACCTAGGCAGCATTAAGAAAATCATCGTTTTGTGCTGGGAACAAACTTATTGTTTCCATTCAGATATTTAACTATCCTTTATAGGCTATGCATCTAGACTCCTGAGTGTTATGTTGTTAAGGGCATTTTTTTGATAAGCTGCCAGTGGCAACCTATAATTATGAAATTCTGTGTGCCCCTTCGGGTTCAACAGTAACCTTCATGAGATCATTTCAGCCCCTTCTCTCTCACTGTTACTGAAATCCTGAAGTGTGAAGAAACTTTTGTGTCTCTCCCACTTCCCAGAGTTAGCTTGGTTATAGCCTCAGGCCATAACCAGCTAAGGGCTTTGGAGATAATTCTCTGGGGAGGTAATTAGGATAGGCTAAATAATTTAAGGGCCAGTTTTGGTGAATTAAATAGAGAAGAGAATTTGGGGTGTCAGAGTTTGAAGCATCCCCTCAATTATTTGTTTACCTATTGGGCCTGGGCAGTGCTATGGTGGGAACTATTGGCTTCATTTGTATCTTCAATTGCTTTAAGCATCTGATTTGTACCTGGTACTGTATTTGGTTCCAGTGTTTCAAAAAAGGAAGACAGTCCTCAGTTTGTTTAGATTCTGCATGCTTGTTGCATGTGCCAATCCTTAAGAAGCTGCATTAACACCCTCTTTTTTCCTACGAACAATTAATAAATTCAACAATTATTTGACTATGATTGTGGTTACATGTTCCCCGAGCTTTATAACACATCTCTGATCAAAGGTTTAGAATCCGGACCTGCTCTTTTTGTAGTCTTTTCTCTGTCGGACACAACCTGCCCCATGAGCTTCTGACAAACTCTTTCAGGCCAAAGAGTTGGTTTTATCGATCTTCGTATCTTTAGCAATGATTTGCTCACACAGCGCATTCAGTCCCAATGCGGCTGGCATTGGACTAAAGGAAGTCTGCTCCACTCGGCATTTCAGTCCCTCTGGTTTCTGTCCAAAGCCATATTTCTGTGTTGTTTATTTAAATGTGGCTGAGTTAAATGCACTAGGACAGTGGTAGGCAAACTGCGGCTCGTGAGCCGCGGTTTGCCGCTCTGTTGATTAATGAGTTTGCCTGCCACTGGGATAGGGGCTTAATCACAAGGAACAACAACAGCCTGTAATTATTAGAATAGAGAGTCTAGGTCAGTGGTCCGAAAACTTATTAGTCACCAGAGCTGCATGTGTCTCGGGAGCCGCAGTTTGCTAACTACTGTACTAGGATGACTTCCTCTTAGAAGGAACCCTGGAGACCAAGGAGATTGGCAGAAGCAGAAACATGATCATCTCCTAATGAATAGCAGCAGCATCCATTTACCTGTTCCTGCAGCACCTTGATTCCTTTGTAGCTCTTACTCTGGCCACATTTCTTTCATCTCTGAGCTTCAAGATCTCTGAGGGTATTTCTCTCCCATACTCTTCACCTACCTTACCTTGCTCTCCGACATTTCTAATGCTTTCAGAGTTTCTGTCCTCTCTAATCTGCTGTTTTGTGTTTTATAGATTTTGAGAAATACTGTAGTTGCTCAACTCCTATCTTAGAACTAAGGAACTGAAGGAGTCGCAAGTTTCCCACTAGATACCCTTAACTACCCACCAGAAAGGGGACCCTGGGAGGAGTCACTGAGGCTGCAGCAGGAAAACCAGCAAATGCTGGCCATGCTGAATGCTGACGTCTGTTAATACTTCCTGCTTCTCTCCTTTCAGAGGACTTCGCTGCTGTCCCCTGGCTTGCAGTAACCCTCTTCTCTTTAAAAGCCTCTGGACCTTTTCCAAGCGCTTTCTCTGGTCAGAGGATGGGAAGATACTATATGCTGGGGAGCCACAGAACCTGATTAGATGAACATAACTGATATTGCCCATTCTTCCACCATCAGGAAAGTCCCTAAATTTGGTGGCTCCATTACTTTCTTGATCTTCTGCCATGAGACAAGCTTGCCTGTTACAGTTAAGCAATCTACTCACCTCTTATAGCAAGGGAAGAACACTTGCATGATTGGTGGCCAAACAATGTTGCCGCTTTCTAGAAAACATCTTTCATGTTAAGTCCCATCTTTCTACTCTTACCAGTAATGTTATGGTCTAGACTTCCTGAAGCTGGGTCTCTCTGTGGCAGGTCATAAGTCTTTCCCAGCATAGACTTAGCATCTTTCTCAATACAGAGTGCTAGGCAATCACTTTCAACTGATTGGATTTATCATTCAAAATGAAGCCCATTTGGCATCCTTGGTAGCTACTCTTCTCTTGCCTAGACTCCTCTGCACTGGTTTCCTAACCACTTGCACCAATCCTTTCGAGTTTAACAGCTATACTGCTGCCATGATTTTCCTTCCATGTCATCTGTAGCTATTCATTGATGCTCTCTGGTGATTTCCTGCTGCATCCAGTTACCTTTGAATAGGTTGGCCATCCCTAGAGAATAGGTGTCACATGTTTACACACACACTCACACACACACACACACACACACACACACACACACACACACTCCATATTCACCAAGGCTTTTGTCTTTTTGTCTCTAGTTGGTCCATAACACTCATAAATGTGATGGCCAATGTACCATTTATTAGAAATGGTACCAGCAACTCCCTTCCCTAAAGACCACACACAGTTGTTGTAGAGTTTCTTGGCATAATATTCTAATGCTTTGACAGTGTTGAGGCTTCGGTGTTAATCCTACAGTGGCATTTTCATTTTCTCTGGTTCTATGTGCACAGACATATCATTAATTAGATCTCTGGGTGCAGAAAATGAAGCTGGAATGTGCCATTTACTATGCTTCCCACGTGGATTAAAAATAGTTTAAAATTTTAAATCTATATTCCTTATATTTATACAGTGGTTGAGTTGCTATATTTTCACCTGAGTTTGCCTTCCACTAGGGGAGGGTCAACATCTTGTGGTTCTCTTTATATCATTTAACACAGTATCACTAAAAGCTTGACCATAAGTAGGGAGAGGGAGAGAGATAGAAACATCAATGATGAAAGAGAATAATTGATCAGCTGCCACTTGCATAACTTCTAACTGGGGATGGAGCTTAGAACCCAGGCATGTGCCCTGATGGTAATTGAAATGAGACCTCCTGGTCTACACATAGTTTGATGCTCAACCATTGAATCACATTGGTCAGGCGTATTTTTGTAATGATGAACATCATGGTATTTTGGTGTCTTGAAGAACTTTCTGGCTTGTGGGGCAGGAGATTCAGTTGGTTCTATAGAACTGGCCCAGTCTCTAACTGGCTGCTACTATAGGCTTGCCTGCATGCGTGGGCCTCAGTTTTCTCAGCTGTGAAATGTGAGCATGGATTTGAATAATGACCAGCCTGCTTTCCAGCTCTAGACTTCTCTGAGTCCTCCCCCTCTGCTGTGTATCCTCTACTTTTTTACTTATCTTTTATATTTAAAATTACATACTTTAATTTTATGCTTTTACAGTATGAGAAAGAGGTGAGAAATAGTGAAAAAAAAGTATTTTGAATAGCCCAATACTTCCCCCCCCTGAAAATCTTCCCTTTCCACTAACACTTTTTGGGGGACTGGTGAATGAGTGGGTGACTGTAGTGATAATAATAGAGGAGAGGTGAATTCAGAATTGCAAGTGTCCATAACAGATAGTGATTTGGTTCCATTGTAGGGGGGTTATTAAAATAACAAATCTATTCTTCCGAAAGGTAGGTTGCCTTAACTGTTTAGGTTTAAACCTACCATTGAAAAGTGGGGAGGAAGAGTAGTCAAGGAAACACCTCGCTATAACTTTTTTGCAGGACCTGTTATTGTTTCCTGAGTTATCTAATTTAGACATTGTGGGTATATGAGACTGAACACAAGGTACGTTATTGCACCGTGTTCTGGCAGTTATCAGTTCCCTTTGCGAAGTCCTGAGCTGCCTCCTCCCTCACCCAAGTCACCTTCATCTGCCCATGATAAAGATTCACTTGGGCAGCGAGGAGGCAGCTCCCGAAAATCTGGTCTTAGCAAAGGGAAATATGGACACAGCCTTTCTCCCAAGGAATTGTAATGTACTTCGGGTGGATCTAATTCACATTTCCACTATCCCCCAAAGGAGAGACACTCTCTGTATTGGTAACTACAAAGAAGGAATGAGACTGCAGTCTGAGCACCTCATCTCTCCTATGTAGAGTGAGTATACGGTTTATGTTAGGTGTTCAAGAAAAATATTTTGAATCCTCAGAGAACTGAGGTATGAGGAGATAAAGAAACTTTAAGCTCTTTCAGGGAAGCAGTCTTTGAACATCTTTTACTCTGTTCACTGGAGTATGCTGCCCATCAAATCGTCAGTTCAGTGGGTCGTTGCACAAGCATTCAGTTGCAGTCATCCCATGTAATTTCTGAGTGAAATGACTGAGCATTTGTATAATTTTAAATACAAACGATAAGAGGATGCCTTAGTCTGTTACCTCTCCCAGTTTACATGCCAGCCATGCCCAGTATCCCTTTTCTGTCGACCCGCCACCCCTTATACTTTTCAAAAGGACATTGGTGAGGGACATGCAGAAACTTTAGAGGATCCCCAAAATTCTCAGACACTACACACTGAGGAGTAACCACTGGATGTCAAGCTGGGTTTCCTCGCGGGTCTCGGAATTCCAGTTGTCAACGTGCACTTTTGAGCTGGGGGGGGGGGGGGGGCGGGGGAGGGCTGACAGAGGTTATTTCACAAAATCCTTTCTACAGCCCTGGACAGTTGGCATGAACACTATTAGGAAGCACCGCACGTAAAGGTGGCAGTCTAAGAATAGAAGACAAATTTATAGAACCATCAAATGTCAAGGGCCTGCCAGGTACTGTGAGTGAAGCTATAAGTCATGTCCCCTCTTATCGAAAACCAGAAAGCAAGTGCCGAGACCTCTGCAGAGACACCTTCCCAGCAGCATCACACAAAGGGGTGTCATGAGTACATATGGAAGTACCCTCTTCCTGCAGCATGTACCTGTGCGTCCTCCCTGATGGCAATGGCAACTTCACTGTAATTTAAATGGGTATCCCATTTTCCTGCCCCCGTGACAGCTGGAGCGAGAGTGCCTTAGCCACGCCTGGCCAACGAGTACACTGTTCTGCACTTTGGATCTGGAGGGAATGCTGAGGAGACTGAGGAGCGCATGAGAGGGGCTTGAAGGCAGCTGTGTGGATGGACAGTGAGGGCAGCATGCTGGAGTCCAGGGCAGGGCGCTGGTGCGGCTGCCACACTTTTGGCAGTTAATCCTGGGGCTGCCATTCTTAGCTCCTGCCTGATTTTCCAACATTTTTTGTCAATTCTCTATTATTTCATGTTATGCCAGCACATTCCCTTTTTGCTTAAGGTAGCCAGACAAAACTTCGGTTGCTCCCAACCAGTGACCCTGTACAATTCAGTCACTTTTATGGCTTTGCTTAGTCATCTGGCACAAACCGCCTTCTGCTCAGACAATTTAGACATAGCCATGATCCATATAAATCACTGTTCATTTAACGTTTATGGCGAAAACCTGTTCCATGTAAAAAGCAGGATTATTTTGACTTGAGCTTGTTTTAGAAGAAGGAAACTGAGAAAAAGAAACCCTATTGACCCTGAGCATTAAAATATAAGGAAATAGAGCTGTTGGTAGAGTTCAGTAAAGCTCCAAAAGTTTATTTGTTTGTTTATGCTTCTTGCCTATTCATTCAATAATAGGAACTAGTGAAATTCATGGCAAGGAGACAATAAGGCATCAAAGAGTATAAAGATGTTGAATTAGAATAAGTATGAGTAACCAGACCACTTAAATATTTAACACTCAGAATGAGAATAGTTCACATGTCTAAGGTGGATTTTTCCCCCCACCACTTGGTATTCTGTGCCTACACTTGCATATTTGAATAATAATTTTAAAAAATCACATAAAAAGTGGTCAGGTCTTTTTTCTCTCTTTTGACTCTGAGTTATTTCAATTTGATGAGACTTGTTAAGGAGATCATTTAAAGTTGTAAATGCCACCAAGTCATTCCAAAGTACAGATTAGAAGTTCTCTCACTGATTCCAAGTTAAGAAGGTCATAAGGGTTTTCGGTGGAATTGGTCTGTGATCATTTACCTCCATGCACCCTGCTTCCCCTGGAATGGGCATGTCTTTCTACAAGATGGAGAGAAGCTTCATGGGTACCAACAGTCTTGAAAAGCAAATGACATTCACATTTAGTTTGATTTCTAGAAGACCTTTTGTAGGCGGAAATGGAACTAGACCCCTATTAGTATTTCAGCTTTTATACATCAAGTCTTTAAGGTTGAAGAAGGCTTTATAGTCATTTCAATTAGTGGTTGCTCACCCAAGCCCTGGTTGTGACGTGACTGGCATCTTTTCCATAGTTAGTGAGATGGGAGTTGACACAGGATGCTAATTGGTGGGGAGCTGGTGAGGGCAGTGGTCTTATTTAACAGCCCAGGGAACCATACTGTTTCCTCCCTTTTTAAAGGTCTAGGTGGGGTGAAGAGGAGAAGTTGATTGTGATTGTTATAAGTAAAAAGAGCACTTCCAAAAGCCTCCTTAGAAACATTGGCAGAAGTCTGTTGCAGAATTAAAGCAGGGATTCTCAAAGCACATTCCTGTGGAAAAGCACCCCGAATGCATTGGCCAGTGCGCAGCCAGCATCTGAGGTCGCATTTGCATCTACCCCTTTCCAGAGTGGTGTTTGTGCTGGCTTCCCGTCTTGGCCTGAGAGTTTTCATCTGGGCTTTGAGCACGCTGGACCTTGACCCCGAGGAGAGGGGTGAGCCAGCCACATGGTTTTAAGGTTCTTTGCAGTGGCTGCTGGCAGGCCTGTCTGCTTCTTTCATTTCTAAGCCTGGACTTAACCCCTGCCATCTTTCCTTTGAGTGGGGAGAGGTGGTTTGTCCATTCTGATTTTCTGTGTGCAACGTGCTGGTAAGACATAACAAGCTATATCTGAGCATTGCTTTGCCACTTACTGCTGTGTACCACGGGAAGTTTTGTGAGGGCAAAGCCCCTGTCATTCTCTATTGATGTCATAAGCAGGCACCCACAGCCTTGGGTATATTCTGAGTGTGTATTATTGATTAGCACTTTCACCTACAGTTTCTGGGGCCATTCTCTCACTCAGTTAGATGGTGACATTGGCACAGGGAGGGAACAACACCCCATGAAAGAGTGTTAACACAGGTTTTTAGTACCCCTTTTCCCCCCTTCACACTTTGCTGACTCATTTGTGACTCAGGAACTCCAGTGTATGCAGATTCCATCACCCTGAGGACTGATTTAGGAATATGGCTCCTCAGCATCCAGGTTCTCTCTGTCCTCTGCATCCTGTCACAGTGCCCCCCGTGGACCCTGTGAGGACAACTCTGAGTTTCCACTCCTCTTTGGAGGAGTTGATAGTTTTAAGCTCTAAAGCTGAGAGAGAAATCAATCCCTGATGAGTCTCCTAGTTAGCATCCTGGTGGCTCTCCCTGAGCTTGTCCCCCACTGGACAGTGAGGGAGGGCACAGGCCAGTCAAATGTTTTGATTCCAGATGACTTCTCATACTCTGTGAAGATGCCCTTTCCTGGTGTTCATTGTAAGAGCCCATCACATGTTGGCTATGGCCCCACTGGGGTTCCTCCAGCTTATACAATCAGCCCTGAACACGCTTTGCTATATTCCTTTATAGGATCTTGGGACTCATGATAAACTTTAGTGCCAGAAATAACCTCAGGTACCCATGCTCCATATAGTTCCTTATGGACTCAAGTTACATCCCCAGATCACACATTTTGCATTAAAATAAAAAAGAATCTCCCAATGTATCTAAGACCACGCCAGATCCCATATATATATATGCTTGTTAACAATGGGGCACCCGTTAAACACACATTGTAGTAATTTTCTCTCATAATCTCTGCTATTAACTTCCCTGCTCCGGGAGCCACTCAGCCATTTCTCTCTGAGAGAGAAGAATTGGTATATTTGGCAGTCATCAGATAGAAACTGTTATGGTGCCAAGTTTTTAAAAACCTGTTTGTTGTACTAGCGTAAGGCTAAATTACATGCTCCTCTCTACGTACAGTGACGATGATGGTTTTATAAATGCTGGTTGGATTGCACTGTAATTAGCGGGCGCTAGCTTCTATTTTGGTAACAGCATGTTCTTATACCACATTTAAGAGGTTACTCTCTCCTGTGGTTATAAAAGGTAAAAAAAGAAAAAAAAGAAAGACTTCCTTTTTAATAAGGCATCCCAAGAAGTCTAAGTACCTATGAATTATAAATGAAAACTTTCGGTGATTAAAATAAATATACTGATGCAGTCCCCTTCTCTGCGTCATTGCTTCAGGAGGCCCACAGGAAAATCACTCAGGGGAAGTCCCAGGAGTCTCTGAGGCCACTTCCGTCTGCCCCATGCGTTTCCCTGATGTAAATCAGAGGGAGCCAAGGGCAGTGGCAGCCCAGCTGGTTTGAGGAGACAGGCTCTTTCTTCCAGGGGAGTTGTCAGCCAGTAGCTGATGGTCAGAAGGGCCCTGGGCTTCAGCTCGTCACAGACTTGTCTCTCCTTTGTAGTAATGGTCTCCTGATATAACCTGATCTGGGTTGTGTTCCCCCAGGAATTAATTTACACCGTTACATGTTCAAGGATGGTTCCATTCCCTTTTGACACCTGGGAGGCTTTATTTAGTAGCAGCTGAGAGCAGGTGCCAGAGCAGAAGTGTAAGGGGCCCCTCTCCCTCCAGGAGAGGCCCAGAAACTGGGGAGCCTTGAAGAAGACTGCTACTCTGCAATATGAGCTGAACACTGTCTCATATGGGTACAGTCAAGGTGAATTAACATCATTTATATGATTAATTAATATCATCTATAAGATTAATTCATATCATTTATAAGAATCCTTCCTTCCCTTTTCTCAGACTTAACAGCAAAGCTCTTACTGCATCCGTGGTAAGAGGGTCAGAAGCTAGTAGTAGAAAAGTAGGAGGAGGAGGCACCTGAGGAAGAAGAGGGGGAGCCTGGATAAAGAAGGAAACTTACTTCTAGATCTGTTTCTTCCTCCTGGCCCTTCGTGTGCCTTTTATTTGATCAGTTGTTGATCAAATAACATTAATTTCTGTTCAGAATTGTACCAAAGAGACTACTGGCCTGTTGCTGTTTGGTTGGACATGAAAAGTGTGAGCATCGCAGGCCATCAGTTCTAACATAGCCTGTTTTGCCAACGTGATTAACAGATTTGGGGGAGCAATGAATGTCCAGGCAAAAGCAATGAACCCTTCAGCGAAGAAGGAGTGGTTTCTGAGCCAAAGGAATATTCGCTTAGCCTTTCCTAGACATTTCTCCTGTCAGACAGAGTATGTTCACATTTCTAACTTAGAATATTTTGTTGGCTTATTTAGATTATTAAATCATACTTTTCTCTCGGCATTGTATGCGACAAAATGTAATGCAGGAAAGACAGTGCTTAATTAAAACCTTTCGTTACTGTCAATAATATTTATTGCCTTCAGATTAGAATCAAGTTAATATCATATTAGGCAGTAGCTCTTTGGGGGGACAGGACTTTTAGCGATGTTAGGTACAGAAGACCAAAGAAATTGAAGTGACACAACTGGACTCATATTTGGAGCATTTCAAAATCATCATTGAGATATTGGTAACACTGAAAAAAAAATTTTTCTGAATCTTTAGTCAATGGTGCCCCAGGATCAGACCATTTCACTATTATGTGTTTAGAGAGGTATCATGTTTCTTGGTGTATTTCGACTATAAAACTTTTGCCCTAAAAAATTAGAGAAAACTTACAGCCATAACAAATGGGTCCCAAATGCATGGATTCATGAGACTGCTCATCCTCTTATCATTTCTTACTATTTAGTGTCATTTTCAACTACTGCCCACTTGAAGTTTTAGACTTATAACTGACCCCAACAACAAATAGCTAAAGCTATTATGGCCTTAAAGAAAAGATTGCAAACTTACATCTGCTTTTAAGCCTCTTTCCCTAACGAACCTTGCCACACCCCCAGGAGAGAACCTCTTTCATGAGCTCATGGGTCAACAGTTGGAAGATGGTTGTAGTTTTGAGCCTTGAGGTTTTACTTTTTCTCTTCTAAGCCTTTTACAGTACAAGGACCCTTTGGAATTATTTGCAGTAGCATTCTCCATTCACTCATAATTTATTGAAAATCTATTTGAAACGAAGTATTGTGCTAGATTTAAAGATATATTTCATTCACTCAGCAAATTTTTAAAAAATTCTTTACTGTTGAAAATATTACATATGTTCCCTTTTTCCCCCATTAACCTCTCCCAGCCTGCCTCCCATCCCCTAGCTCCCAGCCTAAGCCTCCTTCCTAACCCCCTGATCTGTGTCCATAGATTATGCTTATGTGCATACAAGTTCATTCATTTATCTCTTCCTGCCCCCTTCCCTGCCTCCCCTCTGAGGTTTGATAGTATGTTCAATGATTCTATGTCTCTGGATCTATTTTTTGTTCATCAGTTTATGTTGTTCATTATATCCCACATAGGAGTGAGATCATGCAATACTTACCTTTCTCTGACTGGCTTATTTCATTTAGCATAATGCTCTCCTCCAGATCCATCCATGCTATGCAAATGATAAGAGTTCTTTCTTTTTTTTACAGTTGCATAGTATTCCATTGTGTCGATGTACCACAGTTTTTTGATCTACTCATCTGCTGATAGACACTTAGCCTGTTTCCAAATCTTAGCTATTGTGAATTACACTGCCAAGAACATAGGGATGCAAATGTTCTTTCTTATTGGTGTTTTTTATTTCTTGGGATATATTCCCTAGAAGTGGGATCACTGGGTCAAATGGAAGTTCCATTTCTAATTTTTTGAGAAAACTTCATACAAATATCTATTGTGTGCAAACCGAGTAGCCAAGAACTAGGAATAGAGTGGAGAACAAAAGAAGACACCATTCCTGCCCTCTTAGAGTTGAGTCTAATAGAGGAGACACCCTTAAATTAAAAATCACACAGTAAATGCAAAATTACAACTTAATGTGTGAGATGAGATGTAAAATAGAAGAGTTACATCATCTGGTGGCAAAGAGCTTCCTTAAAGAATGGTATTTAGGGGGAGACTGAAGGATAAGGAGAAGTAAAATCAAACATCTGGTGTCTCTATATGGAAAGGAGAAGACACAGGCAGAGGGGAGAAGGCCCTATGAATATGCAGAGATTGGAGTTATGCATCCGTAAATCAAGGAGTGCCAGGAGTCATCAGAAATTAGAAGAAGCAAGGAAGGATCTTCCTTCCCCTAGAGCAGTGATTCTCAACCTTTCTAATGCCGCAACCCTTTAATACAGTTCCTCATGTGGTGGTGACCCCCAAATATATTTTCATTGCTACTTCATAACTGTAATTTTGCTACTGTTATGAATCGTAATGCAAGTATCTGTGTTTTCCGATGGCCTTAGGCTCCACAGCAGCGGTTCTCAACCTGTGGGCTGAGGAACTGTATTAAAGGGTTGTGGCATTTAGAAAGGTTGAGAACCACTGAGTTAAGCTCAATAAACAAAATGACCCAATGCCTATCTACTTGCCAAATGCTCTCAAGGAAGGGCACTCACTTCTGTGAGGACTTCGAGGGGGAGCTTGACCTTGAGAAGGGACGATTAAGTGAGCCCAGGGAGGTAACAGAAAGGGAACAACCAGCAAGGGCCCGGGAGGAAGGAGCACCGTGGGTTTCAGAAAGGAAAGTGGCCACAGAAGCCATGGGAATGGAGTCTGCCACAGGAGGAGGACGGGCACAGTGAGGTGTTTGGTGGGTGGGTTAGACAGGCATTGGGTCATTTTGTTTATTGAGTTCTAACCCACAGGTTGAGAACTGCTGCTGTAGAGCCTAAGACCATCGGAAAACACAGATTCATAACAGTAGCAAAATTACAGTTATGAAGTAGCAACGAAAATAATTTTATGGTTGGGGGTCACCACGACATGAGGAGCTGTATGAAAGGGTCACGGTATTAGAAAGGTTGAGAACCGCCGCTTCAGGCCTCTGGAACCGAGAGAATAAATGTCTGTTGTTTTAAGCCACCAGTGTGCAGCCACGTGTTATTGCAGTGCTAATATAAAGCAGCCATAGTCAGGTATAGAAAATATGGGTGTTCGTTTGCCAGATACAACTTGGAGCCTATTGATAAATGTTTATTATTTTTATTACTTACACCTTCAAAAAAATGAGAGAGTTTAGCATATATTTTTTTCTTTTAAAAAAAATATATTTTATTGATATTTTACAGAGAGGAAGGGAGAGAGATAGGGAGCTAGAAACATCGATGAGAGAGAAACATCGACCAGCTGCCTCCTGCACACCCCCTACCGGGGATGTGCCCGAAACCAAGGTACATGCCCTTGACCGGAATCGAACCTGGGACCTTTCAGTCCGCAGACTGATGCTCTACCACTGAGCCAAACCGGTTTTGGCATATTTTTTTTCTTAATGTATTGGCTAGGTGTTGAGACCGAGAAAAGGGGTACGAAGAGAAAATGGTGGGTTCCACGAAAGAGCCTCCTGCAGCCGGGCTGGCCCTTTCGTCCGCACGGGCAGGTGATCACAGCAGCGGGGCCTGGCGGGATGGAGACCCGCGTGTGAAGCCTGCCGCCGACCCGCGTCCACTCCGTGCCGGAGTTGCAGCTGCTGGGGACCGGGAGGGACCCTGCTTCTTTGTCTCCGTGGTGGTAAATGGAGAAGAAAGCAAGCCTCCCCGTGGCAAGGGCTTCCTTTTAATGAAGTAAAGGAGACAGGAGAAGTGTCCCGATGGAGAATGAAGAGTGTCAAAACCACACTGTGCGCGCAATTACTTTCTCAGACCTTCCTGGCATTCTCAGCAAGACCGGTGTTTTGTTGAAGAAGAAGAAAAAAAAAACTTAATTAAAACTTAATTTTTTTTTTAAGTGGAAAATATTCAGCATGGTTACAGGAGGAGCGAAATCAGGGCAGTGAGTCGTTTTAATTGCCTTCGAGGGGACACAGCCACGGGTGAGTGGCCACGTGTGCCCCCCAGGGAAGGAGTAGCAGCTCCACGTTCGGAGGTTTCCCCCACTTTTGTGGGTGTCGGGACCTGAGCTCGGCTTCTCCGTGGAACACCTCAGCCCAGAGTGAGAGAGGGAGTGGATCTGTTCTGGAGTGTACTGGTCAGGCCACACGTGGGTACGCATTGTGGGGGGAAATGTTGATTTTAAAAAATAAACATTTTAAATTTGATCTAGAAAGGGAAACAAGACATTGAGGAGATTACATATCACACAAGGCAGCGATTTTTAAATGCTGATCTCTGGACCAGTTCTATCAGAACCATCTGGTTCTGATTCACTGAGTCTGTTTGAGAACCTGTATCTTTCTATTTTTAAACTAAACCTTCCCAGGGCGTTCTGGGAGTCAGGTGTGGGGAGCGGAGGTTTGAAATGAAGGGAGCCTGGACTTGAAAACAAGCAAACACGGGCCGTGTGCCCTTTTGCTTCTTGCGTAGGTTCAGGCTGACTGCTCGGCCTCCTCCGTCAAACCGGGATCACCTGATGGGGTTTTATGCGTTTGGAGGGAACATCAGTAAAGGGACTGAGACATAGTGACTGACCAAAAAGGGTCACCGTGTACAAGGAGCGATGAATCAGGCTGCTTGCTAAATTGGGAGGCGGGCAGCTTTTCTTCAAATGCGTAAGGGGCAGCTGTGGTGGAAGAGCCAACCATCTCATTCCGGGGGCCCTTCAGAGGTGGGAGTCCCAGGGAGATCAATTTTAATGCGAAGGAAAGCGGAACTTGCTAACGAATGGTCCAGAGATGACACTGGCTCACCTCAGAGGGCAGTGCCTTCGAGGCGCTGGAGCAAATTACAGCCGCTGCCAGGCGGCTGCCGGGTCAGCTCTGTGACGGGATTGCTGGCGTCCTGCGGAGTGGCGGCCAGCGTGCGATTGCTTTGTAACTATCAGCCCTTGTTTGAAGGAAGTTTCAGCAGAAAGCACATACAAGAGAGACCTACAAGAGCAGGGACGCCCTGTCATCGCCTTTCAGAAAGGAATGGGGCCTGTGTGAGTCCCTCTAGTGACTGGGGAGCTCTACGGGCGTTTTAGGGGTGGGGCTATTAAATGGGGGGAATGTGCTGAAATGAGTGGGGCAGTCTCAGGCAACGAGAAATTATCTCACCGCAAGTGCCAACAGTGCTCTGTGGAGAAACACTGCACCTTGTTACAGGCCAGAGGGACCCCTGAATCAGCCCTGGAGGGTTCCTTTGGAAACATAGTTTGGAAACCTCGGGTGTAAGAGGGTCTGAACCACAGAGTTTCCGGGTTGCTCATTCTTCCATCCTTGCGGTCCCTGATGACCAAGGTTGAAAGCAGAGTGTCAGGAAGAAAGTGGACTGGGCCACCAGCACAGAGCAGAGCATGATGGGAATGGTGGGAGGGGAAGGTGTTTACCTCCTTTTCACTGGGGACCCTATTTGGATGAATGCAGACCCACTTTTGAGAAGCACAGTTAACGGTTTCCCAGTCTATCCCTCTTGTTATCAACGAGACATCGGGGGATCATTTGTTGTGGGTTCGGGGGAGTCGTTTGTGTGCACAGAGTTGGAGCTCCCTGCGTGGTGTCAACAAGGCTGTGCGGGGATCAGATGTCTGACTGGCCGTGGCATTGGGCTCCAGCCAACTCACTTGAAAGCAGCATCCCCTTAATTGGCCCCGGCTAACTCAAATTTCCAAATCTTCCCTTCCTAGGCAGATACATAGCATTAGGCGTTCCTTCTAACTGCCTTATCTTTATAATTAGTTTTTGCAAACGCCTGTCTTCAGCTGTTGTGGTGTTTGCTCTAACTGCTGCTTTCCCACTAAGTGGGAGGACTCCACATCCCTCCCCCATGGTGCTCCCCTGGGGGGCTGCTCATCACCGGAGGACCTCGATGAGGTCCAAGGGCACAGCCATGTTACCAACAGCGTGCCAGGAAAACACTTCTCCCAGAGAGGTGGCACAGCATTTGAGAGCGGATAGAGCAATGAGAGCCGGGAGAAAACGCAGCCCTCTCTCTGTCGGTGAGGTGGAGCCAGCCAAACATTTCTCCCAGGACACGGCTCACTCTGCAGGCCTCGTGGTTGGCTTTCTGGGAAGCCAGTGAACACGGTGGGGAAATGAATGATCACCTCCTGAGCGGGGCCCCTCTCCCCGACACAGGCCTCCTGGCTGTCACTGTGAGTCACCCCCTTCGCCTTCTGGACCTGGAATGATTGCCTCTAGTTAGCTCGAGCCCCGCGGCGATGCCATGCACAACCCAGGCCATTGTCTGAACCGCAGGGCATGCCGCCTGCCCGCCTCAGCTCAGTTCTGTGGAGCAGCACCGTGGCTCAGGCAAGCAGCAGGTCACTTTCTTCCTAGCATTCTCCAGAAGCCCGAGGGCTTGTCACCTGGAATCAAAGACTCGCCGGCACGAAAGAGGATTTTTAAAGGTCAGCATCATCAGCCTCCCACCCAGGATGTGCCTTCCAGAACTAACTACCCACCTTGCAGATTAGTAATGTTATATGTGGTTACTCAGTGCATTTGTGTCATTTCAGAAGAAACGACCCAGCCCCGGGGTGCCGTGAAATCCATGGTAGTGAGCTGTGCCATGGGGAAGGCTTACTCTGGTCTCCAGCCTCAATTATTAGCGGTTTGGATTCTTGACATTTATGATGGGATTTCTGTTTTCCAATTACGATTCACTACATGTTATTTTTTTTAATGTAACATGTAGCTCTGACCCATTTTCAATAGCATAGCGGCAAATGCCCAACAACCAGCAATTTCCTCTTTTAATATCAGCCGTTGGAATCAAGCATCTACTGAGGTGTCTGGAGACCGCTTTATCTTCATTCTCTCACTGCAGTATTCTTTTCTGGTGTTGTCATCAGCTGTCTAGGTACAACCCTGTGCCATGCTGGGCCCTACGCTCCGTGCCAGTGAGAAAGTGAGGTTCAATGGGGAAAAGGCCTAGAGCAGTTGTTCCCTGACCTAATACACATTAGCATCACCTTTAAATACACATTATTTAAAATAATGCCAATGCTTGGGCCCACTTCTGGAAATTCTGATATAACTGGTCTGGGGTGCAGCCCAGGCTTTAGGAATTTTGTAATCTCCATGAGTAATGACAGTGTGCAGGCAGGGATGCAGACTAGTGACTGGGGGAGGGAGAGGGGATTGGACATCAAGAAAGGCAGTCCAGCTGAAACCGGTTTGGCTCAGTGGTAGAGCGTCGGTCTGCAGACTGAAAGGTCCCAGGTTCAATTCCGGTCAGGGGCATGTACATTGGTTGCGGGCACATCCCCGTTGGGTGTGCAGGAGGCAGCTGGCCGATGTTTCTCATCGACGTTAATAGCTCTCTCTCTCCCTTCCTCTCTTAAAAAAATCAATAAAAATATTTTTATAAAAAGAGAAAAAGAAAGGCAGTCCAAATGGTGGTGGCCAAGGGGACGTGAAAATGGAGTTGAGGTATGTGATAGTATTTTTCCCCTCAAGGTCTAATCTGATGGTAGCAGGGGTTTGGGGGGAATGCTTACTCATTAGGTTGGAGAGGATGCAGGGACAGGTTGTTGCTGTTAAGCGTGAGATTGATGGCAAGAACTGGGCAGATTGACAGTTCTCTAGCAGATCCAATGGGATCTGCAATCACGACACAAAAAGGGCAAATAAGGAACCGGGACAGAGGCCAGTCGTGGAGGCTGTGTCCAAGCTGCGGTCAGAGGGAAAGGCTGCAGCTTCATGGTCACGCTCACCTTGGGCTTGCCGCTCTCAGACAGCAAGGCTAACTCCAGAGCCTGCCTCCTGTCTGGGTGACGGGACTCCCCATTTATCTCCAGGCTCAAGGCTGAGCCTTCGGCAAAACCAAAACTGGGAATTCTTATGCTGACCAAAACTGAGACAGTCCGCGCCTGACGCCCTGCGTACCAGGGAGGTCTAGATAGAAAGGCCGGTGCTGAGTCTGTTGAAATGCTCAGGGCAGTCAGGAGGACTGACTAGAGAGGTGATGATGCTCTTTGTTGTGCCTTCTCGTGAAAGTACTGTCGTCTCCCAAACCAGGCTGGCAACACTCTTCAGCTGTCCTATAGGGAGAGTCGCATTAGGTAATGCCTCTAAGAATCTCTCTGGATTCCTTAGGGGGAAAAAAGATCATTTGAACACCGTGCATAGGCAGGAAAGAAAATGCAATTTAAGCACTGCACCATGGTATTCAGTAGTCACCTCCACGTGGATTCCTTTCAGCTGGAAGTGAGGGATTCAGCAGGCGAAGGCTGGGTACCTGGCCAGTGGAGGCAGGGATGTAGCTCAGGATTTGTAGCCCTAGAAGTACAAAAATCTTGATTTCCAGCTGCACCTGTCTGCTACTCACTTGAAAGTGGGGAGCGTCTGGTGTAGAAAATCTTGCTGCTTGTTCCCTAGCAGCACGGGTGGTGTGTGTGTAGGTGCAGAACTTCCTCCTCGTTCTGGGAGGGAGCTCCCAGGCTTCGTTGACTGTGGGCTGTGGGGTGTGCTGCTGTGATAGCTGCTTCTTGTTCTGTGGCTTAGCCATGTCAATACATTTTCAGGACCCCTTGGGAAGGATGCAAGGTTTTTCCTTGAGATGGTGGGGAGCTATTTGGCCTGTTTGGACAGGCAGGCAACATGCTGAAGGAAGTATTTTAGGAAAATGCACTTGGCAGTCCTGGCTAGGTGGGGGATACTAATACGTAATGGCTGGCTTGTCGTGAAGCACAAATGAAATGATATGAGTGAATGTGAAGATGCAGGACCACCATTCCTTGATCCATTCATTCCTTTGCTTTCTCCGAGTGCACTCGGGAACACAATATTTTCTCTTGGCCAATATTATTAGTTTGCTGGAGCCCCCATAGAAAAGTACCACCAACTGGGGGCTTGAACAATAGATATTTATTTTTCTCACAGTTCTGGAGGCTGGAAGTATGAGATCAAGATGTTGGCAGGGATGGTTCTTTCTAGGGGCCATGAGTGTTTAATTTGTATAAATATGCACTCCCTTTACATAAGAGGAGTAATAGCAGCCAATGTACTGTGGGATGAATTTGCTTATCAAATGACTATCAAGTACTTGACCAGGTCTCTCTACTTGGCTTGTAAGTGGCCATCTTCTCTCAGTGTCTTTGTGTCCTCACATTGCCTTCCCTCCGTGTGTGTGTGTGTGTGTGTGTGTGTGTGTGTTGTATATCCCTGCCCAAATTCCCTCCTCATCTAAGGACATCAGTGCTATTAGATTATGGTCCACTCTAGTGACTCGTTTTAACGGAATTACTTCTGTAAATCCTGATCTCAAAATATGGTTGCATTCTGAGGTATTGGAGGTTAGGTCTTCAACATATAGATTTGGGACAGAGAAAAACACAGTTCAGCCCACAACAACCAGGGTTTTTGGAAACTCTCTTTTAGCGCCTTATGCTTGGGTAATTACTAGATATTTAAGGGCACTTCAAGATCCAACAACCTTTCCCCCACCCACATGCCATATGTCCAAAGTACATTCATCTTCCTTTTGTGCCTGTTATCCCCTAACTAGAATTACTTGGTTAAATAAAGCTGTGTTTTAAGATAATTTCTATAAACATGGCACTCCTTATACATAAGAGGACTAATAGCAGCCAATGAATTGCTGGATGAATTTATCAAATGACAAATACGTGCTAGTGTATGATATTAAGTTAGGGGACCTAAGATGTGTGCCACAATGCAGAAGTTTTCGAATATCCCTTATAACATTGTGAGAAATAAGGGCACTGGAGCCAGTCTGCCTGGGTTCAAATCCCAGCTCTAACCTTGTCTCTCTGTGTGGCCTTAGGCAAATTATTTAACCTCTCTGGTTTTTTTTTTCTTCATCTGAACAATGGGCATAATAATTGGACCTGCCTCATATGGTTGTTTAGAAGGTAAATGGGCTAACGCCATGTAAAGTGCCATGCCTGGAGTTAGGTTTTTATTAAATATTAGCTGCTATTATTGTTATTGTTGTGATAATGTTTTGTGAATTACAAAAGTACATCTGTGTTTTCTTCTTTGCCCTTATGAATACCCTGTGGAGTAAGAGGAATTATTCCTATTTTACACATGAAGAAACTGAGGCTCTAAGACATTGAGCGAACCAGCCCAGTGTAGATGAATGACAGTGTTCTTAAATTCTACTTCACCACTGAGGCCACCTGTTGGAAAAGAAGTAGAACTCCAAAAATATAGGCTTTTCCCCAGGAAGGTGAGGCCAGCATGTGGACTTTGGGGCAGGATAAAGGTGTAAGCTCCTATCAGTGAGGCCTCCTGAGAAGAGAAGTGATGCAAGAGGCAAATGTTGGGTGAGAAGATTCCAAAGAACTTGCCCTCCCGGCCAGTACATCACAGGTTGTGAGGACATCATTAACGTGACCTGTATTGCCAATTTAGATTTTGCAAATGTCCATAAAGTTGACCAGTCTTGTTAATTTCAACAATTTAAATTCAGTGTAAAGTGCTTTGTAAAATTATTTTTGCCATATTGAAGTATAGTTCTTTATGCGTGTGCCTTTTAACCATTAGATTATGAGACAGCTCATGAGGGAGCACTAAGACCTGCTTAGTTTTGTGCCTGAGAGCTCAATAATGCCTAGGAAATAGTAGTTGTTCAGTAAGTGGTAGCATGACTCAGGCTGTGTGTGCATAATATAGGTCAATTGAATTAAAAAATTAGGTGTCAGCTAAACTACCTCCCTGGGCACCTGGGAATGCCTCTATTATGCCTTAAGGCACATTGAACTCTGGTTCAAGAGTAGGAGTTATTTTGACAAGCCTAATGTGCTTTAATAAAGGGAGAATTGTAACTATTTCACTTTCCCTCTCATCATCAAACAACCTATGAGATTGGACGCTAATAAAGATGGTCATTAGATGTCAGATGGGCACTAGCTTATTGTGGTCATCACTTCATAAGGTTTATAAATGTCCAATCACTAGGTTGTACACCTGAAATTAACATAATACTACATGTCAACAGTAGCTGAAAATAAATTATAAAAATTATATAAAACTAAGTAAATGTCATCAAATACCATAGGAGAGGAGAACCATTTGGTTTATAAGTGATTTCTGTTGTTTAATTGAATGTTTCAAAAATTAACAGAGGTGGTGTCAGGAGAAGAATACTTGGTCTTGTTGGTGAATTATTTATCTTGACCATGTTGGGGACTGATTTGTGGCACTGCTCCCCTAAATTCATAGGTTGTATCCTAACCTTCAGCACCTCAGAATGTGACTGTGATTAAAGATAGGGCCTCTAAAGAAATGATTAAATTAGGGAAGGCTCTAATCCAATCTGACTGGTATCCTTATAAGAAGAGAAAATTTGGGCATGTCACATGAATCTAGGCTGTGGGTGCACATAAGAAAGGCCACATGGAGACAGGGCAAGAATGTACCACCTGCAAGCCAAGGAAAGAGGCCTCAAAAGAAACCAAACCTGTTGACACCTTGATCTTGAATTTCCAGGCTCCAGAATTGTGAGAAATAAAGCCACCCAGTTTAAGCCACCCATTCTGTGGGATTTTATCATGGCAGCCCTACAGGGATTCAAGGACTAGAATGTGAGAAAGGGGAGGTGATGGTAAGGGGCACAGACTTTTCCTTGTTTAGTGGAAGTATTATGAAAATCACAGTCTGCCGTGAAAGAATCTGTTTGAATTTTACTTTATCTCTCAATTCTGACCCAAGAGCCAGTCTTGGAAGAGGCCGAGTGAGGTCTACCTCACAGGCATCATCAGCTGGGTGGCTCAAAGCAGACACTGCGGTAACATCATTATTCACCCAGTCTGTTTCCATGAAGTTTCTGCCTGTCATGCAGGCCTCCCCCTCCAACTGTAGCAATGAGCAGAACTCCAGGAGTGCTGCGTAATGATGCCTCTCACATGGAATTTTGTTTATGGCCAGCCTTGTTTGAATTGAACTGTTTGACCATACCTACCAACTAGAGTGGATAATGAGTGAGAAAAGCTAAACCTGAGTTCTTCTTTATATTGTATAATGGTGTCTCTGTTTTCTTTGTTTTCCTTCTGTTCTTAAATTCTGTGGGAAACCCATGGGAAGTGAGAGCTTTTATCTAGAGTATTTAACTTCAAATCATGTCATCTCTTTTGTTCTTCCGCTCATCTATTCCACTGTGTTTTTATCATATACTCAAAGGCTAGATTAAGAATTCTGCTATGGAATTTGAATGATGTGAATTCTTTATCAAAATTTTAAGAATAAAAACTTTGACGATGATATAGCCCATAATTGCTACTTGTATGCATTTGACATTGTCAATTTACATTAACTATCATCAAATGTTTAATTAGTGTAGCAAAAGATGGGGGGAAAGTGTTATATGGGGAAAAAATAACTGACTGCTCTTCTGTTACCCATTTGAGGGAACAGCTAAATTTGTTTTGATTCTTTATTTAAGAAAAAAAATCTTTAATGGGCTTTTCAGAGTGTGAAAAGAATTATGAGGAAGGATGCTTCAGAAGAGAGATAATGCTGAATTGCTCTACAAAATGTAATCAGAGGAATTTGATGAATTATGGAGAGGGGAGAGAAAAGGGTTCAGATGTGACAAGAATGATGGGTCTGGGTGACATCTGGAGCCAGGACTAAGGAACTCAGCCAGGAAAGGGCCCTAGGTGTGGGATAGGACCAAAGGGAACTTTGCTATTTTCTAACTCTGCCCATCACATTCCCAAAAACCTTAATTAAAGACTACATGCTCTAGAGCCTTGTTTCTGGAAAATTAAAACTCTGAAGCTTTCCAAATTAGAGTTAGTATGAGAAGGCAAAAAAGAATTACCACAAGTGGTGAAATACAAATGAGATGCAGTGGGACCAGCACATCTAAGCCAACAGAAAACGGAGACTATTACCACCAGGAATCCACACACATGTCCAGGGGGACACTGGACTCCCACAACTGCATGGGATTGGGGAGTTTTGGGGTTAAGCCATTAAATATATGTGCATTAATAGTAACTCCTAAAAAGCTGGAGATCTTGTGAAAAACCCAGGCCAGAGACACTTGGGCGTAAGCAAGACTGCAGTCATAGAAACTTTGAAATACTTACTGTGAGGGTAGGGAAAGATGATGTTTCTGTTCAAGTACTGTGTAAGGAAGGCAGAGGTTATTCATCTTTTCTGGGGATTGTGGCAAGAGGAAGGCATGCAAAGCAGGAGATAAAGAAGATGAAAACAGTCCATGTGTTGGTGGTTAGTTACCTAAGAAGGAGAGAGAGGGGGGGGGGGAGAGGAGATGGGAGGGGAGGGAAGAGGAGGGGAAGGGAGATAAGAGGAGAGGAAAGGAGAGGAGGGAGAGGAAAGAAGGGAGGGAAGGAGGGAGAGAGGGAAGGAGGGAGGGAGGGAGGGAGGGAGGAAGGAAGGAAGGAAGGAAGGAAGGAAGGAAGGAAGGAAGGAAGGAAGGAAGGAAGGAAGGAACCTATTATAGCCAGCAAGCTGGTTGATTAAATCTATGGTTTCCCAGAGTTCGCCACCCCTCCTAGTCTACAGCCTGACTATTTGTAACATCTCATATACTTTTATGCAAAGAGGTTTTCTTGTGAGGGTGAGGAGTGGATGGCATGATCTGCCTTCTGGGGACAGGGTTTCAGAACTCCACGGCTCCGCGGTGGTGAAGAGTACGCTTTGCTCACTGCATCATGTAAAACTCAGATGGAATACTTCATCCAGCCCCTGTCAGGATGTTCCCTGCAGCCCCCTGCCTGGCCAGCCTTAGGGAAGGGTGTGGAAAGGAAGTGGGAGGAGAAAGAGGGAGAGAAAAGGGACTGGAATTCATTATGGGAGACCTTCTCTGTGTCAGACAACTCAAGTGAATCACCTCATGGAATCCTCTACACAACCCTTTACTATGGGGATAGTTTCACATTCTATCGATGAGGATCTGACCTCAGAAAGACTGAGCAAGTAGCAGCCAGTGATGAAGTGGCACTTTCCCCAAAGCCTTCTTTATCAGAAATGGGAACTTTCATGACTGACCCCTTCCCCTCTGCATTCCTCCCTCTTTTCCTTCCTCCATTCTTCTTTCCTTTTTGTTGTCTATATTGAGGTGAATGGTCATAACTCTTAAGTAGTTAGAGGTACATTTTGAACAAAGAATGATTTATTTAAATTTGTAGCCATATTTTATTCTAGAATTTTAACATGTGTTTGACATTATTTTTCAGCATGCCTGGACAAGGCGGTGTGTGACTCTAGCCATCGTCCTTTATTTTCCATTCAGACATTCCGGGTAAATTTGTAAACCTCTGAAGAGGACATGGGGTCAGCAATCAACCAGGGCCAGGGTGGGACTGGGAAGCAGGGAGCTCATTGTAGATCTCCTTCTTCTGTCTAAGGGGCACACACTTCCGTGGCAGCTCAGCTAATGTTTAACGAGTTCCCGCAGGGAGCCAGGAACCAGGCTAGGGATGGAAAGGCAAGGAAGCCAGGGCTCTCTTGCAGGTTGCTCACCACATCTAGAACAGGAGTCAGACTCGGGCAAGGAAAAATCCCACATGGATGTGTGCTCCAGCCTGGAGTTGCAGGGAAGACTTCCTTGAGGGCTTCAATTAGCGGACTAAAGTGTGAGGAGGAGGAGCTGTAAGCAGTTCATTAGTTGCAACATGAGGAGAGATGATATGCAGCACTAGTGTTTGTGTTTTGTTTGGCTTGAATTCGGTTCTCAGTCTGCAGGTAGTTACGCATTATCCCCATAGTTTTCTCTCAGCTCATGATTCCATAGTGTGTTTCTGGGTTTCCTCTGGGGCCCTGCGTTTATTTGTTGTGGTCTGGTGGTTTGTTCTGGCAAAATGTAATGCATGGATTTTTACAGCTTGCTTTGTGCACGGGCATCTTTCCACCCAAGCAACATGTTTACAAATGCCAGCCCTTCGTTTTCTGAAAATACTGCTGAAAAGAGCAACTGCGCTGGGATGTGCTATGTGTTTGGGGAGCCAGCCACCAGAACTGGCTCTTCCTGATGTTTTTGCTCAGAATCACTCTTCACTGTGCCCGCTTCTCCAGCACCCTATGGTCCCAAAAGGGCCTGTTGGCTGTGACACACAGATATTTTGGAAGTTGAAACCCTTTTAGGCAATACACGCTATGCTTAATATAATAATGCACTGATATAAATTTGCCACACATTGTAGAAAATTCCTTTTTATAAACTTCCTGCATTGCTGAATTTATCAAAACTCCTTAGGGAACATATTCTAAGAGATCCTAGAGCCAATCAACAATAACTCATCTGAATATTTAAAAATTCAGCTTTTCTATGCAAATCTCTTCAAACTATGCCCATTTAAAAGAGAGGGAGGGAGGGAAGGAGGGAGGAAGGGAGAGAAAAAGAGAGAGAGAGAGAGAAGACAGATACCCTATTACACCTTACTGGTTTTTAACCAATGGTGAGAGAATTTCCTCTTACAAATATAACAAATATTAGAAGCTCCCTTCTCTGTATTTATCTTCCTGACTAGGGGCCTATTGCAGGAAGATTCCTGCAAGCAGCCGCCCTGACCCACCCCCCTCTGGCAGCCACCTTGCTTTCCACTTTTCCTCCCTCTTCCTTCTATGCTGTCTTCAGTCTTCACTCCTCCCTCCCTCTCTTCCTCCAGTATGAAAATTAACTGCCATCTTTGTTGGGTTAATTTGCATACTTGCTCTAATTGGCTGGGGGCATAGCAAATGTATGGTCAATTAGCATTTTTCTCTTTTATTAGTGTAGATGTTAGTCCTAAATGCAGACTAGCAAATGTATATGGAAGAGGGAATTTATAAGGGACTGTGTTCTTTCTTATGCTCAAGATCTTCCCAATTTAGGAATTTTCTGGATGGGGAAGCTCTTACTGTATGGACACTAGCTAGCACAATGTATTATTGAAGCTTGTCTGTTATAAACTTTAGAAATAGACCAAACATAGCGGCAGTTTGAGAAATCTAAGGAAGCATAGGAGCCATTCTTAAGGTTTGAGGTAAAAATAATTGGTAGGAGTGGATCCTTCTCAAAATTGGAAAATGCCATAAGGAAAGAAAAATGCACATTTCTATGGACTATTGATTTCAGCAGCTGTAACCCAGGTGGTGGATGGCAGTTATCATCCTTCAGACTCCTACCATCCTATCTTCTTCCTTGTCAGATGGTCTCAACTTACTGTGAATGTCTTCTCTGCCTACATTTTGGTGGTGGTTTTTCAGGACTGGTAGCTGGACTCATTTAATTCCTATTCATTCATTTGTTCCTCAAGTCATTTTGTTTGTGTTTATGCCAGGTACTGTTTTAAATGTTAGGCATTGCTTTCGAGTCAGTCATTTCTTTCAGTTCCTTATTGGCCCACTTACACATTTCATTTCATAGGAATAAGTCATTTTTAAAGGGAGATTTTCTTTTTTCAAAGGGAGAATGTTTATTTGTTGAGTGTATGACCTAAAGGAAAAGACAGTTGTCTCATGCTTATTCTTAGAGGGCAAGTTCCAGATGTGTCTATTGGGGTTTAAATTATCATCTGGGGAAAAAAGTAAAAAATATCATGTCAACCACAGCACCTCCTCCCTAATGCAGTATGAATGATCTAATAAGACACAGTTCTGCCCTATCCACCTGAAGTCCTACCTGTGAGGTCAGCAAGGTAGCCCCTTGAAGGTCTCTTTCTTGTAAAGCTAGTGCATCAGAAATAGTGGACTCATGTTTTAGAAATATGAGATTGGTGTTCTAAAATTCAAAATATTTTATTGGACAGATTATATTATTTGCAACAAAATGCTCTCAAATCTATTGGACATTTAAGCTAGATTTTTTTTTAATTTATAAAAACAAAATGGCAACAGCTATAAAACTAAGAATACAGAGTAAAATATTTCTTCTCTCCCTCTGAACTAAAGTCTCTTTCTCTCAAAATTTTCTATACATTCATAAATTTATATAGGTGTATACATGCATATATATATATATATATATATATATGTGTGTGTGTGTGTGTGTGTGTGTGTGTGTGTGTGTGTGTGTGTGTTTATATGCATATTTATACATTTTAACCCAACCATACTTGCTAACTGTTAGGTATCTATTGCTGTGTAGCAAATTATCACAAATGCAGGTGTGATAATTAAAACAATACACATTTGTGATCAGATAGTATCTGTGATTCAAGAATCTGGCCATGGCTTAGCTAAGTCTGCTGCTTCATCATGAGGCTTCCGTCAAGGTATTCTACAGGATTGGGTCCTATCTGAAAGCTCGACTGGGAAAGAGTCCATGTTTAAGTTCATTCTTATAGTTGTTACCAGAATTCAGCTTCCTTAAGGCTAGTGACTGAGATCTCTCAGGTCCTAGCCAGCTGTGGGCTGGAACGCACCCTCACTTACTCACTAAATGGACCTCCCTCTCATGGCAACTTGCTCCATCAAAACCAATAAGGAAGAGAGTCCGCTAGCAAGATAAGGGTTAGAATTCTGTGAAATATAATCACAGAGTAACATTCCATTACCTTTATCATATTGTATTGATTAGAAGCAAGTCACAGGTCCTGCCCTCACACAAGGGTAAGGGATGATACAAGCACATGAATACCCCAACATGAGGACTGTTGGGGACCACATAGGACTCTCTTCTACACTATTTGAATGTTGGATATTAATATCATCTGTTCTCCTACATAACAGTACTGTGCAGAGGAAAATTTGCTATATGTCCAAATGATACTTTTTTAAAAATCTTATTGCTTTACCTTTTCTTACCCCATCCATGATGACAAGTAGCAGAACTTCAGGGCATATCAGTGGTAAAACAGAATTATCACTCCAAAAATTTAATTAACAGCCAAGGTGAAATAAAGACCATTCATTTATTGTGGGTAAAGAAAACATTATCGCCAGGAGAAATGGGTCGGGATGTTCAGATGCAGTAGCTTATATTAACTAGCTGGGGATTATAGATTGAATAATGAACAGCCTAGAAAGCAGGGGAGTGGCTCAGTGACTGGCTCGACTGCAGCACCGGCCTGGGAGACTCTGGCTGTGCCTGGGGTTGGCCCACCAGTTGCTGAATAATGAGTTAATTCAAGTGAGGGTTCTGGGGAAGAGGCCTGAGTGGTAGTGATGGAGGAGTCTGGGGAGCCCAGGGAAGTTACTATTTACTAACCACTAAAGACATATTTTATAACTTAATAATTGTGATAGCTGCACATATTGCCTGTGTCTGCCTCCCTTCTTTATCCACCCCTCACTGTGAAGTGCCTGGCACCCATTGGTGAGACTTAGCCTATCTGTCAAGGCTCCACCCACACGCCCCTCAAACAGCTGCTCTTTGGTCCCCCTTGGACCTTGGAGTGGGCTCAGGAGGGTTTTGCCCAGGCCCTGGGAGTGGCGTCCCGATCCTGTTGGAAGAGAATCCCAGGGCCCATGACCCAGACCATGTGGCTATGGAGCACTGGTTGAGACGCGCCATAAATGTAAGGCACACGCCGGATTTTGAAGACCATAAAAGGTCTCATTTAATATTTTTATATTGATTACATGTTGAATTGATAACATTTTGGTTATGTTGGCTTAAATAAAACATATTATTAAAATTAATTTTACCTGCTTCTGTTTTACTTTCTAATGTGATTATTAGCAACTTCAAAATTATATGAGTAGCTTGCTTTTGGGGGTCCCCTAGCATTTCCATTGGGAGGTGCTGGTCTAGAAGGAGGAAGTGGGATCTGCCAGGGCACATCCCCTTGGTGTCTTGGGCTCCTTATTCTGTGACAAGGGAGAGCTTGAGTAGAGCCCTCTAAAAGCATGGGGTCCAGTCAGAGGTTGCCTGAGGGTGGTTTTGTGTTAAGGTGATATCCATAATTAATTTGTTTTCCTTCCCTCTTATAACTTAATGACTCCAAATCTCTCTCCCCTTTGCTCACTGTGGTTTTACCTGTGGCAAGAAGATAGCTCCCTCACCACCACTGCCACAATATGACTGCTTGGAATCAGTAGTCACCAGGCACAGAAGTAAAGCTATATATTAAGAATTCTCTTTTGAGAAGCTGTTACTCTTTGGATAAGGCCGAGTCCAAGCATCAAGCAATTCTTTGCTGGCAGTGAGCCTTCTTCCTTGCTCTCCCTTAGTTTGGAAAACAAATTTGTCTTTCTGAATTAGTTCTTTTAGTAGAATGGTGATGTAGGATCAGGAATATGTTTTTGGACTCAAGGGGTGAACATTTTTCTGAATGTGTTAGGGATTTAACATAAACTCTGTTGAATTTAAGATACTTTCTAAGAAGATAATTTACTTATTCAGTCTCTAGAGAAGGAAACTTTAGACAGTCCCTTATGACTTACTCAAGAAGTTCATGTTTATAGTATATTTCTTTATGACAGCTTTAACAATTTATAATGAATGTAGACTATGGCTTTAGAGTCTCAACAGAAATAATGACTTACTTAGGCTCTGGCTTCTGAATAAATTTAATTGAAGATTGCAAGTAGGATGGATTCATGATTTTGATGTTTGAGTCCTCTTTATTGCTTCTTTCCTTATTGTGGCAGAGAGTGGCTAACTATTAATAAAACTGTGTTTCTTGCCAAAACCGGTTTGGCTCAGTGGATAGAGCGAGGGCCTGCAGACTGAAGGGTCCCTGATTTGATTCCAGTCAAGGGCATGTACCTTGATTGTGGACACATCCCCAGTAAGGGGTGTGCAGGAAGCAGCTAATCAATGTGACTCTCTCGTTGATGTTTCTAACACTTTATCCCTCTCCTTTCCTCTCTGTAAAAAATGAATAAAATTATAAAAACAAAAACAAACAAACAAACAAACAAACAAAAAAACCACCTGTGTTTCTTCCTGAACACAAAGCTGGATTATATTACCCAGCCTTCCTTGTAGTTAGGTGTGGCAATGTCACTGAGACTGGCCAGTGGGTGTTAGTGGAAGTGATGTCATCCTGCCCAAATAATTATGCACTCTTTCTCCTTTTCTTCTTCTGCCTGTGGATGCAGCGTATCCAGGAGAGATATTCAAAATCTTCATTTTAATAACATTCCCAGGTGATACCTGTGCACATTACCATTTGAAAAACACTGCATTAAGATGACAGGACCATGGAAGGAGCATGGTCCCTGCCTTGTAGCTTAAAGGAGAGCCATCCAGGAGAACCGCTCTAGGAATAGCCACCTTAGATTGGTACATGTGCTACAAGTGAAATTTTATTAGTATTACTACTGAGATTTGGGAGTTATTTGTTACAGCAATTGGCCTTCCCTGGCTAGTATACTCAAAGATTTTATAATGTCTGATATATAGTCCAGTCAAGAATAATCTGTTGTATTATGACAGGTAAGAAAAGCTCTCAAAGATCTAAGGTATTCCTAAGAGATTAACTGATTTTTTCATTGCCAGTAGATATGGAGATGCAAGGTATTCACAAGATGGATGAGTTCATTGGATGCGTACTAAGTAGTAGCTGTCTGTGTTGGGTTCAGCAGAGCCAATATTTAAAAACCTTCATTAGAATTCCCTATACTTATACATTTTAATTAAGAAATCTAGGTAATTTGCTTATTTGCTTACGTTATACTAGTACATAGAACTAAATTATTAAAGCCCAAGTATGTATAGGCCTTCATCATTTTCCTAATTAGACACATATAGGCATCCACATATACATGCATATGTATATATAAACACACACATGTGTATACACACCCCTATGCACACACAAACACATGTGTGCATGTATACACACTCCCATGTACACACATACACGCATGCTGAAGAGGAAGAGGAGCTGAGAGGTTTTGTCTGTGCACACATTCATACACATGCACATGAACATGCATATTTCTTTAGCTTGTCTTCTTCTTTTCCAACCAGTCAGAGAGAGGAATGACAACTTCCATTTCTTGCAAAAATTCAAGCAGAAGAACATAATATACTAGAGGCCTGATGCATGAAATTTGTGCACTCAAGGGTGTCCCTTGGCTCAGCCTGTGCCTTCTGGCAGTCTGGGAGCCCTTGAGGGTAATATGCAAATTGACCAAATGGCAGAATGTCTGGTCGCTATGATGTGCACTGACCTCCAGGGGACAGCTGTTTAACGCAGAAGCCTCACACTGCTGGTCACTGCGCTCCCACAGAGGGAGCTCCACTCAGCCACAAGCTGGGCTGATGGCTGTTGAGTGCAATGGCCATGGCAGTGGTGGGAGCCATCAGTCAGACATCCCCTGAGGGCTCCCAGGCTGATAAAGGGCAAAGGCATAGGCCGGGCTGAGAGATTGCCCCCCCCCAACTTCACCCCTCCCCCCAATGCAGGAATGTTGTGCGCTGGGTCTCTAGTATAGGATAAGAACCACCAGTCTAGTGGGAAAATAAAGAAGGTTCTTTGAAGCTTTTTGCAGTCAGTCTACACTAGCAATTGACCATTGTTTCTCAACATGGGGGTCCATCCAGGTGTTGGAGAGATTAGGCACCACTGGGATAGATATCTTACCAAATTTTAGCTTTCCTTCACTTCTCACCTAAACTATCTTAGGGGTGATACGTGAAGAGATTTTTAAAGTTGAGGTGCCTCTTTCTGAAACAGGAGGAGAAGGAGACCTGTGCTCTCTGCTTTTTACTAGGCTTCATAGCCTGATAGCACATCTCAACATCATTGTCTTTGGTGGCAGAGGAGAGGCAACAGTAAATAACCATAAAACATGACTTCCATTAGCCTGAACTTCCATTTTTGAAGTCTGAGTTATTGACAAGTGCTTTATGTGCATTTTCTTATTTAATCCTTACAACAACCTCTGAGATAGGCACTATTTTTATACCATTGTGCAGAGGAGGAAGCACAGTGAAGTTAAGTAACCTGCCCAACACTTCTTAGGACTCTAACCCAGGGCTTCTGGCTCCAGGAATGGGGCTCCCAATTGCATTCCTCTCCTGTGACCAGCTTTCCAGTGCCTCGTGGTCATTCCCAGGGGCCTTGCATTTTGTGGTTCTGGCTAACTCAAATTTGGAAGTTTCACAAAGTTTCAGGCTGCTCAGGGATGTGAAAATGGCTCATTGGCAAAGTGGGGCTTGCAAGGAAATCAATTTCATTCCCTTCCTAATGGGCTGTGCTGTTTGCAAAAACCAAGAACTGTGATGATTGAAGATGCGATTGAACTCTCTTAGATTTCCATAGAACCTCACTCAGCAGTCCTTTGAGATGATGTCATAGTTCTTCTATGTAAGCTAGTACTGCCTTCCAGGGGAGAAAGCCAGTGCGTTTTACAAATGCTAGCTTGTCCTTACCACACCTTTGAGGCCTAGCGAGTGGTATTTAGGTAACTTTGGGTGACTATAAAAATTAGGCTGTAGTTCTTAACAATTATTTTTATACCAGAACTCACACATACATATTATGTACTAGTGGCCTCGTGCATGAAATTTGTGCACAGGGTTGGGGGAGATGTCTCTTAGCCCAGCCTGTACCCTCTCCAATCTGAGACCCCTTGGGGGATGTCCAACTGCTGGTTTAGGCCCGATCCCACAATCTGGGACTGCTGGCTCCTAACCACTCACCTGCTTGCCTGCCTGCCTTCCTGATTTTCCCTAAACACTCTGCCTGCTGGCCTGCTTGCCCCCAACTGCTACCCCAACCAGCCTACTCAACCCCAACTGCCCCTGTGCCAGCCTGTTTGCCCCCAACTCCCTCCCCTGCTGGCCTGCTCACCCACATCTGCCCTCCCTGCTGGCCTGCTCACCCCTTACTACCCCCCCTGCCAACCTGATCATCCCCAGTACCCCGCCCCCCACCGGCCTGATCACCCACAACTGCGGTCGCATTCTGGCCTGGTCACTCACAACTGCTCTCCTCTCTTGGCCCCTAACTGCCTCTTCATCGGCCCCGCTACTTTGGCTTTGCCCAGAAGAACATCCAGAAGGTCTCCTGGAAGGTCTCCCAGTCTAGTTAGCATATTAACCTTTTATTAATATAGATTATATATTATGAAATATATAAACATATAGATGCAAATGTTTCAAGAAGCTTACTCTTGGTATAAGTGATATAGTTTGTGTATTTCATGCTGTTCCATTCCTTTTCACGAGGAAGAATGCTGCTGTGAGTCACAAAACTGAATTCATTATGTATGAACGCAATACAGCCTACAGTCTAAGAATCATGGCACCGAGGGGCTCCCCAGCCTTTGCGGGTGGAACTCAGGCTCTGCCCTGCTGACTTTTTCCTGTTGTTTTGCAACTATCACCAGTTGTGACTTTAAAGTGCTTCTATATACGTGAAAAGTTAGCCGTTTGGCATTAGATCCAGCACTGTGTCCTAGAATCCTTTTTTTTGTGGATATTTAGTGAGTGCCACCTGTGTGCCAGGCACCGGCATTCGGGCGGTAACTCAGAGTCACTCTACTTGAGGACCTGGCCATCTAGTGGGGGGAGCCGGAGAGAAAACGAGTATGTTATCCATCAGGTGGTGCTAAATGCTTCTGAAGGGAAATAAAGTAGGCTGAGCTTTGGTGACATTTTGGCAGAGGGCTGCTTCCCAGCTCTTAGCTTCTCTGAGGATTTTCTTGCTCTTAAGCAGCAGTTCTTATCCAGGGTGATTTGGGCCTCCAATGGGACATTTGGTGATATCTGCTGTCACAGCTGGGGGAGAGGATGTTATTGGTATCTAGTGGGTAGGGACTGAGCAAGCTGCTAATATCCTACAATGTGCAGGACAGCCCCCCACAGCAAAGGATGGCCAAGCCCAGAAGGTCAACACTGCCAAGGTGGAAAAGCCTTGCTCTAGAGCCATGTCAGGAGTGCAGTAGACTTCCCTAAGTGGGTATGGAAATACACACACCTTTCCCCTGCTATCCCCCTTTTCTGACCCAGGAGAGCCTATGCCATAGCCCGCCCCAGTGACAGACCTTTTTCTGTACAGCCCAGTGTTGTTGGCACCTGGATACTGCCCTCATGCTCACCAATAAAATATGCATATAGGGGGAGAGAACCAACATGACATGACACATTTTTTCCTGTTCCTCTGCATTAACCTCGTTCCTGGAATAGATGATGGACATTTTAACAGGAGCTGGTTATCTGGGGTTTGAGGCCAGTCTTGTGAATTTTATTTAAAATACTCCACGCTCCCAAGGTTTTTGGAATCAAAATAATCTATTGGCACTCTCCTGTCCCCTCCGCTCAAAGTAATTGCTAAGTAGAAATATCATCTTTGTTATGGCTGTGGCTCCAAAGAGAACATGCAAAAGAATAAGCATTCATTCGTGCATGCAGTCATTTATTCATTCAATAAAACTTTGTTGAGTGCAAATTATGGTTTAGGCATGGGGCTGGGCTGATCCTGTAGGAAATACAAAGAAGAAATAAGACACATTCCTCTTCTGTAAAAGTTTGAATAGCATGGAGAAGATTAGATCCCTGCTTCCCAAACCGCAGAACATCCCAGAAGATGTGGTTTAGGATGAAATGAGACACTGCACCAATGTCAAATGAGTGCTCAGTGGGTGAGGCTGGATCCCAGGTTCTTGGAGGGGACTGTGCTGAGGGTTCACTGCGTGTCCAGTGGGTGCCTAGTGGATTGTACATGTTTCATACATGTCAACTGAACTGCTCTAGTTGTGCCCAGGATGAGGGGGCAGGGAGGGCAGAGGGAGATACTTTCTTAAATGATCCACAAGGAGTTGAGGAGTTGAGGAGACTGGCCTAAGAAGATGGGCAGTGTTGGTCCCCACTCTCTCTTCATCTGGTCACAAATGAACTACTAGCCCACGGGGTTTGGGTGCATGTGTTTTTGTCCTGATGTCATGATATCACTAGGAGATGCCCTTCTTCACTCCCTGGGGTATAGCCAAGGCTCTCCTCCTCCCTGCCTCAGGCCTAATAGGATCCTGTGGAGGGAGCTCTCAGTTGAAAACAAAGACCATAAATTCCAAGTGGCAAATCTCAAGTGGATCCCAAAGTCACTGTGCAGTTTCTTACAATCTACGCCTTGGTTAGAACGAAGTAGAACTTGTTTGGTGTCCTGTAAGAGTAAACTAAATCAGTTGTTTTCAAGCAGTTTGTTTGGGTAGTGGGGAAGCATGCATTTTGGGGAACCATGTTTGAGGGACCCAAGAAGATGATGCATAGTCCCTTCTCCCTCTCCCATGGGGAGAGATGATACAAGGCACAATTCCAACACATGTTGGGAGTCTCTAAAAGAAGGGGAGGATGGCTTTCTGCTCCTTAACTTGGGTTTTCTGAGGTAGGACCTGCAGTCCTTCTCTTGAACCATCAGGGCATGGGGCAAAGACCACAGAAACAGAACTACCGAAAGGGTGAAGACTCCAGTTGGCACTCAGGGCAGCTGAGAACATGGCCATGGACCAGCTGTGCTGTGTTCTGTTTCCACTGACATGCCTTTATCTGCATATCACACTCTTCTCTCTTTGCTGCCAAGAGAGAGCAAAGAGCAAGCCTGAAGCCTTCTGGGAATTGTGATACTAGGAAGTGGGGCAGGAGGCTGGGAAAGGGCCAGCTCAGTGGTGAGGGAATGAAAATGTTTGAATCTGCCTGAAAATTAACCAAGAAAGAGTGTATTTTTTATGCACCAGCGGTCCTGTTTTATTTTTTAAACATATTTTTATTGAATTCAGAGAGGAAGAGAGAGGGAGAAAGAGACAGAAACATCAATGATGACATAATGAGACCTGCTGCCTCCTGCATATCCCATACTAGGAATAAAGCCCACAACCTGGGCATATGCCCTGATAGAGAATTGAACTGCAAACTCCTGGTTCATAAGTCAATGCTCAACCACTTAGCCATACTGGCCGGGGCCAAGAAAGAGTACTTTAAAATATAAATATTCACACACAACACACACCCTATTTGTCTTTACTTGGGTCAAGATATAGAGCATCTACCACCCTAGTCTGATCCCTCAGGCTCCCTCTGAAATTCTTCCTACACCTGCTCTTCTGTCCTGCACAAGCCATCTTCTCCTGCTGCTCACAAAAAACTTTCCAACCTCCCTGCTTTCAGACACCCTGTTTGCTGCCTTTCTCCTGAGCAGAAAGACAGAACGAACCAGGTATAAAGCACAGACCTCCCCCTCCTTTCTTGACTTGGGCAAGTCACACACAAAATCAGAAACTCCCAGAAGCCACTCCTGTTGCTTCTCTCCCAGCCTGACAGCTCAAGACTGGAGAAGACAGTTCCGCCTACCCTTTCTGCTACCCGCCAGGCTGGGAAATGACCCTCTCGCCAAGATGGGAGGGAGCTGGAGAAATAAGATGGTCCCCAAGGGGTTACTATTCCATGGCCTACTGGATGGTGTCCCACTTGTGACACCTCAAGATGCTGCCTCCACTCAAAGAGCCCCACTTTCTGCAGGAGAGAAACCCCTTTCTCCTAGGACTTCCCGAGTCCTCAGAATTGGCATATGTTACCCGAGGCCATTCATCTTGACCTGCTTCTTGAGAAGTTCTAGACCTCACTCAGTTCTAGTTATTTCTTTGGAGAGCTACATCAACATATCTTTGCACCTTAAATTTATGTTTTGTTGAAGTTTAGCTATTTTTAATAAAGAATTATATTTACAGTAAAGTAAGCCATATCAGTCCATCTTTCTGTTCTTGGCTCCTAGTTTGATATCTAGTTATACAAACCCTTCATATGGAATAAAGAGAAAACTGGAAGTATCTTTTGAAGAGCTTTACTCAAGGTTGAGAGGTGCTCATGGGAAAAGATCTTCATAATTTCTATATTAGTTGGGCAGTGTTCTTACAGATCAAGAAACATTTCATCTGACCTGGTCAGATCAAATTCCTCCCAAAAGTTTGTTAATACCAGTAAATCGAATCTCTAAACATTTATATTCCACATTTGGTCATGTGGATTTCAGCTCATTGTTCTGATCTGGTAAAAGCTAAGAGAAATTCTGTCATAAAAATAATCAGAAAATTATATAACAGGAATCTAGTCCAAGACTATTTTTTGCAAAAATAAGATGCTACTTTGAGAAATGAAAACACACACACACACACACACACACACACACACACACACACACAAATAGACCTAGCATTGGAACAGATTATTTAAAAAATTTCAGGCAAAGATCTCTTATCAAAAAATTGCAGGCAGCCGAAACCAGTTTGGCTCAGTGGATAGAACATTGGCCTGTGGACTGAAAGGTCCCGGGTTTGATTCCGATCAAGGGCATTTACCTTGGTTGTGGGCACATCCCCAGTAGGGGGTGTGCTAGAGGCAACTGGTCGATGATTCTCTCTCATGGATGTTTCTAACTCTCTATCCCTCTCTCTTCCTCTCTATAAAAAAAATCAATAAAATATATATATTTTTAAAATTGCAGGCAAAGATATCTTATTATCTTATCATCTCTTTTGTTACTCTTCTAGGGCTGAAATATATTCTTAATCTGCATCTGAGTGTTGGTCCCAGATGTGGTGGGCCTTCTGGGATCCCTCAAGTCCAGATGCCTTGGTTAAGGAGGGCTGTCAGGCTAGATTTCATGTTCAACAATTTCCTCTCAGCCACACGGGGCTGGCAAGCACTGCTCAGTGTATAACAGTGCCTGGCAGGTGGTAGGTTCAGTGTTGGTTGAAATAGTAGATATTCCCAGCAGGTACAGGCAGCAGCATTGGCGATTAGCAGTAACACAGCCTCATGACAGGGACAGGAGAGGCAAGCTGTCTCTGAGCCCAGCTATGTATAGCACACCTCTAGTCACAAAGGAAGCAGGGCGTACCCAGCCAAATCTTTGTACTGACTCCTGCCAGCACCAATTTTGCGTATGACCTAGCTGTCCTCCTCCCCACTGTGCTTAACTCCATTAGAAGAGGCTCTACTTTTAGGCTATTTGTGAATGGAATCGTTTAGTATAACTGTGATTCTCAAAGCTTGCTCCCTGAGTCAATAGGAGGCCATCACCTAGGAATCAGACATTGAAGGGGGGAAGCAATCGGTGTTGTAATGAGCCCACCAGACGCTTTGAATGCACAGTAACGTCCATGAACCACTCTGATGTGAGGGTCAAAACCAGTCCAGCATCCCTGTCAGAGTATAATTTAAACAGATTTGTTCCGATGGATCAGGTGCTCTCTGTACTGGTGCTCCCACAGATCATCGCTACTGGTAATGACTTGGATTTTCAGAATCAGCAGTGAAAAATGAGTGGGAGGTTAAGACGGAAGTTGGGCTTTCACTGGCAAGAGAATCATAAGCCACGTTTATTTCTTCCCCATTAAAACTGCCAAGAACTGATGTGAGCAGCAAAACTTCAGTGCATCTCTGCTTTCATCTGAGCTGCCTGGTTGGCTATAGTGCTTATGTAACACGTGTCCCCCAATAGACGAAACCTTTACAACCAGAAATCATGAGCTGGACTAGACAAAGGCACGCATCTTCCAAATAGCAGCTGCCTTTGGGACTGAATGTAAAAGATGCTCAAGCAGTGTGTGCTTAATTTAATACAACAGCTGCACTTGTTGAGTGGATTCATTTATGACACTTTATAAAAGACAAATGGTGGCAACTTTGATCTTAGTCTTTATCATACATAGCCTTTCTTCTCTTTTTAAAAAGGCTGTCTCAAGTCATTATGGACTCAGTTGGCTATTAAGGAGGATTCTGTCTCAGAAATGCCCCACCCCCCCCCCAAAAAAAAGATGCCCCCAAAACGATTCTCCCAAGGCATATTAAGGTTCATCACCAATTTAAAAAATTGAAAATTCATTCTATGTATTTTGAATAGCCAAGATAGCAAGATGGCATAATCCCCTACCTCTGTTTGTATGCGGGTCCTCTCTTAATTTTGGAAAGTCTGGTCAGACGATTGAAGTGTGACATTGTAATGCATTCCTTCGGTGTCTCTACAATGACGCTCTAATTAAATAGCTCTGCTTTCTTTGTCCCTCTTTGATAATAACTCACATCTTAAAAAGCCATTGTTGAATCTTTCCGGTTAATTCATTGTGGGAAACAGGAATTTCCATTCGCGGCCTTCATGACTAAGTGAGTAGCAGATGAAATAATTTGCTTTGCTGGATGGCTGTTACACCATCGGGCCAACTAAGGCTCAGTTACCTGATGTTTTGATCTAGACGCTTGCAATCACTGTGCAGATGCTCTTCAAAGCCAGAGCCTTTCTGACCAGAAGGTGCTGACAGTTCGCTCATTTTTGCCATCATTCACAGCTCTGCAAGAGAGCAAATCACTTTTTACTTAAATGTGTCTGCCTTTGAAGAATGCAAAGCTGAATTGGCACTGCTGGGATCTGAGCCTCCAGGTGTCGGATTGGGGAAACCTACATATGCTATAGAACATGGCCTAGCAGGACTAAGCTGATTCCTTCAGCACAGTGCACTGTGTCCCGACCTGCACTCTATGGAGTGAAGACCTTTCCACCAGATTTGGAAGAGGAGTGTTGTCCTGAAAATATCTTGACAACATGGTAAAATAATCAGGTTCTTGCTAACCTTGAATACAAGCAAGCTGTTTCTCTGATAGTTCTGCCAACAATATGAGGTTCTTTATTTTATTTTTAAAAATATCTTTTCATTGATCTCAGAGAGAAAGGGAGAGGAAGAGAGAGATAGAAACATCAAAGATGAGAGAGAATCATTGATCAGCTGACCCCTGCAAGCCTCCTACTGGGGATTGAGCCCACACTCTAGACATATGTCTTGACCAGGAATTGAATGGTGACCTGCTGGTTCTGAGCCACACCAGCCAGGCGAGGTTCTTTATTTTCTAACCATTGGCATTTGAGTGCCCTCTGTGTGCCTAATACAAGCAGTAAAAGTAGCTCACATTACCATTCATCTGAGTCCCCAGCAATTTGTCTTTATTATACAAATATAGTGATTGTCAGTAATAAGTGTGTGTGTGCTCGCAGATTATACTGAGCATTTTACCACAAATAAAGAAAGGAAAATTACTGAGAGTTGTTGCGTCCTGCTCCTCATTTTGCATTATGGTTCAGTTCAGCTTTTCCCAACAATTGAGAATGAAGTGTTCTGTCCTTAACGATATCAGGCTTGAGGGTTTTTTTCTGAATATGTTTTTCTTCATAGAATGTATAGCTTGTTTTTCCATTAATTTTTTAAAAAAAATAAACTTTAAAATGCTAGGTTGGTTCTGGAATATGGTCGAGCCCCACTGTGCTTTTTAATTCACTGAGAAAGAGACAGTGGGTGGGGTTTTCTGGGAAACTGTCCACAGGAACATCCATCCACACTGAAAGCTGAGTGGAAACTTGGTGCAGATGGGAGCAAATGAAAATATGGATGAAGTTCTCAAAGAAATGAAGAATAAATCAAGGAAACATACACACTATGGATAAGGTCAGCGGCCATGTTCTCATGTCTAAGAGGGGAAAATCCATCCTGGGGAAATCTGCCAGCGCCTATTTAGGGTGAAGGTTGGAATGAGCAAGGTTTAGCGGAACTTGACAACATGTGTTTTGAAGCACTTTAGTAAATCATCTAGTGTTGTTGTTGTTGATGATTTTTTTCATTCTGTCTCTTGTTCAGGTCGCATGAAAGAAAAATGTAGTCTCATCCACTTCCTGTGTCCCACCTTGAGCTAGTACTTTCTTCAAACACATTTTGTTTTTAATCCTCACCCAAGGATATGCATTTCATTGATTTTTAAAGAGAGAGAGAGAGAGAGAGAGAGAGAGAGAGAGAGAGAGAGAGAGAGAGAAACATTGATCAGTTGCCTCCCGTATCTGCCCAGACTAGAGATGAAACCTGCAGCCTAGGTATGTGCCCTGAATTAAACCCACAACCATTTTTGGTGTATGGGATGATGCTCCAACCAACTGAACCACCCGGCTAGGGTTTCAATCATATTTGTATTATGGTAAGTTCTCCATAAGATTTGATGGCAACCACGTAGGTCAAAGGTAAATGCTTTTGTGGCTGTGATTTTGGAAATATCTAATGCTATTAATTACAGGTTCAGAAATTCTCTTCTATTTGATCTGCTAGGGTAGCCTTACTTTATGTCACCTTAAAATAAGGTCAAGTGAAGTACTACAAGATATAAAGTATTCAGTGGCAGTTCTCCATTTCTGCAGGGATGAGGAAAGCCTGGCTTAGGTAATTGCATTGTCATGTTCACCGTGGCCCAATCGTCTCTGCAAAGCTCTCTTTTTTACATTCACAACATACATCTCTCCTTCATGTGGATCCAAGACCAAGTGTAGCCTCTCGTATAATGTGTGTGATTAATGGACTCTAGGTCTGGCCTGGTACGTGTAGTGTAGGTCTATAAATAATCTTACTAACACATAGTTACGGGTACATTTTTATATCTGTCTGGTTCTTAGTGGTTTTATATCAGTCATGCACTAAGAACAATTATGAATCTTGAACGTCAAGGCAGGACACAGTTCTGATTTGGAACATAAATAGTACAGTACGTCAATTTACAATGAGATGGGAGCAGGGGACGGTGTAGTTAGAGTACCGTATTTGCCGGTGTATAAGACGACTTTTTGGCCCTGAAAAATATGCCTCCAAGTGGGGGGTAGTCTTATACGGCGAGTATATAACAAACTCTGTATTTTGAGTGGAAATGTTAGGGGGTCGTCTTATACGCCCAGTCGTCTTATACGCCGGCAAATACGTATTTTTCAGGGCCAAAAAGTCGTCTTATACGCCGGCAAATATGGTACATCAATAACACACTAAACCTGGAATCAGGGAGGGTGTGTGCAGCAAATGGAGAAAGAGATTGCAGAGAAGTTTAAAAGCAAAGGGAAAAAAGGAAGAAACATCAAAACAAGTGTGCTCACATCTTCAATTAGATGAGGGATTTTTCCCTTTCTATGAATCTGAGCTGCCTCTATGTGACTGCGTGTGTCCTAGGGACCAAGGGGTATGGTAGGCCTTTGGAACAAAGGCCCTTCATCTTGGAAGATATATTTGCTTGTGTTGGGTCAGCTTTGGGTAAATATTCTCAGTGATCAATATACAAAAACCTAACCATTTATGGCAGCAATTTTCAACATTTTTTCATCTCATGGCACCCATAAACTAATTACTAAAATTCTGCAGCACACCAAAAATTATGTTTGCCAATCTGACTAAAAAAATAGGTATAATTTTGATTCACTCATACTGGACAGCTATTGTTGTGTTGGCTGTTATCATTTTTTAATTGACATTTGTACAAATGTAAAATTGCCTTAAACATATTTATATGTACATTCCTGTTGAGTGTTTCTGTTAATGACATGCTTCATTTTTGGCATGTCTAAGCCTATTAAAATGTCCTCATAGAAAACTCTGGATAACACTCATGATTATATCCAGGACCTCTGGATAACACATTTATTTCAATCAATATCAATATTTAATACCACCAATGGCAATACTACAGATGTATAGTAGGATGTCTGAGCATCGTATTCATGTGTTTAACACTAACAGGGTTTGTTTAACATCTGTAGTGTGAATTATTTGGAGTGGACTGTGAAGCAGGTATAAATGTTCCCCACGAAAGCAATTTCAGTGATTATAAATAATAACGATGAGCATTTGTACACAGTTTTCTGAGATGTCAATCATTTTCCAAGCATCATGTTGTTGATGCTCCAAATAGTTTTTCTGAGTATAGTTATCTTCTCTTTTATAGAAATGAAAGAAAGGATTTCTAAGAGAGGATTGGCCTTTAGGCAGTTGGTAAGGGTGTTGGTGATTTGAATCCAGTGCTTTTGACTCCAAAGCCTGGACTGGAAATGCTGGTCAAGGCTTCTGCCCTTCCTCTGTCACAGATCAAAGCAGACATCACTACCTGATCCCATTTCTCTCTCCCCGAACCAGACAGAGACCAAGAATCCTTCTCAATGCAGACAAAATCTGCCCTGTGTTCTTTCTAAGTGTATTTTTCTGGGCATCAGTACAGATGAAATACAGCCAGAGTTTGCATAACAACTGCCTAGTACGTCACCACCCTCATGTGAGCCTACAAATTGTCCTTGGTTGAAGGAGGTAGATTTCTGTAAGTGGCTTTGATGTGTTAATCTGCTCAGGAATTTGGGTCTGCCTCCTTTGGGAGGAGAGAGGTTTTCTGCTCAATGTCTACCCTTTCATTTCTTACTTCACAAGGACTTTGACTCTAATTGGCCAACTTGGGGTGTGCTGAGGTGACCTCTTTCTGTCTGGGATAACAAAAACATTCCAGATTACTGACGCCTTTTTATTGGGGACAGTTTGACCTGACTCTAACCCTCGCACTCTGCTTGCTAAGGAAGATGATCGCTGACTGGCCTTAACTCCAACTTTAATTTTTTTCATCTACATTATTTTCCTATTTTCTTGTAAAAATAGCAGACTTGTCCAAGTGCCTAGCTACTATGGCGATGAGTGCTATTTAAATAGATGCTGAATACATGTGTCCCAGCTTCAGTGAGTCAGTGGAAGCGGTTGTGGGATCAGAATTGCAGAAGTGAATGGGAAGAATGTCTGTCTCTGGGACAACTGAGCTCAGTTCCAGCCCTTGAGAGGCCTGTGCTCAGACGAGGAAAGGCTGATGTAATGATCACACGTTCAGGTGGAAGGGCCAGTTTTGCTCTGAATAGAAAATGTCCAAAAGATGGCTACTGGGATTTTCTGCTTTGTAACCACAACAAAGGCCTCAAGAAAGAGAAAAGCGAACAGGAAAGCCCCCCAAAGCACTAAAAGTTTGGAAAATGTAAAGCCATTGTTATCAGTTTATGGTTTTTCTGCCTAAGCAAATGCCCTAGCTTATTCAAATATATGTATTGATTTTTTTTTTAAATCTGCTATTAACATTAAGAATCTTGATCCTCACCCTAGCTGGTTTGGCTCAGTGGATGGAGCGTTAGCCTGTGGACTTAAGGGTCCCAGGTTTGATTCTGGTCAAGGGCATATGCCTGGGTTGTGGGCTCGATCCTCAGTAGGGGACGTGCAGGAGGCAGTCAATCAATGATTCTCTCTCATCATTGGTGTTTCTATCTCTCTCTTTCTCTCTGAAATAAATTTATATATATATATATATAAATTTATTTATAAATATATATATATATATATTTTTTTTTAAAAAAAGGATATTGATCCTCAGTAAATGAGCACTTCCTTGCAGAGTCCTGCTGAGTAGGTCCTGAGTATGCTGGGAAACCACACTGCTGTGCCCAATTACAGGAACATGACATTTCCCAGAGATGCCTCTGTCATGTGACCACAGCGTGCTATACTGACCCTGTCACTCTAAAAAACCATGGCACATGGGGGGTCTGTTAGTACTGGTGGTTATTAGTTCTGCCAGAAAAATGTGACTTGGCTCCTTCGATTAAATTTCTTCACAGTTGGCAGTGGACTTGGGTGCCTGCATATACACAGAAATTAACAGCTTTTGCTGCCATAGCAGTGGGCAGAGCAGCAAAGAACAGGCCTAAAATTTCAGTCAGAGGTAAGTTCAACATTAGGGAGAACTTCCTGATTTTAAACACTCACTGCTGTTCCCTCAGAGAGAGAGAGAAAAAAAAGTCTTACATGACAATGCAATTACCTAAGTCTTTCTTCTCTCTTCTCTCCTCCCCTCCCTTCTTTCCTATTTCCTTTTCCTTTCTTTAGAAATTCCTCATCTGTAAAATGGAGAAAATAATAAGACAGGGTGAGGCAAAAGTATGTTTACCGACGTGAATACGCGTAACAGTTTTTATCCTTGTGTTATTATTTATTAATTAGTGTGTTGTTTTTCATATGAACAGCTGTAAACCTATGTTTGCCCCGCCCTGTACACTTGATCCTCATTATTCGCAGGTTTCATATTTGTAGACTCACTGCTCGCTAAAATTTACATGTAGCCCCAACATCAGTCCTCGTGGTGCTTCCTTTGGCCCACGTGCACAGAGCGGTGACACAGCTGAGTCCCTCTGTGCTCAGTGAGCATGTTCCCAGCGAAGCTGAGCAAAACCCTCTGTGTGCTTGTTGCAGCTCTGGTGCTGTGAATAAGTGTCCTCTTCTCTATTTGGTGCCACAGTTGTTGTTATTGTCTTTTTTTGTTGTTGTTGCATTTTTGTGCTTTTTTGTTGTTGAGGATTTCACTGTTCCAGTGGCCCTCAAGCATGGTTTGGTTCTATGAGTCAAGTGGGGAAAGAAAGAAACAACATCTCGGAACTTGGGGCGTGGCACATAGTAGAACAGCTTCTGCTCCTGGCATCACAGAGCCTGGGGCAGAGGGAGAGGCCCCCAAGTAACTGCTCTGCAGCAGTTGGTCAGCCCCTCTGACACGTCTAGGGCAGTGCAAAGGCCCCAGGGTGCGCCCCAGACCCTGATTCCTCGAGGGCTCTATTGGACCAGAGCCGGGGCATCGGGTGGGGCTCCTGGATGAGATGTGTGTTGTGCACATGTGTGGGAAGAGCCCAGAGAGTTCTAGAATTATGTGGAGGAGCATTTAGGGGATGTGGCATGGGGTCTGAGAATATGAAATATGTAGGTTATGACTGTTGATGTGATCCCATCAAACTGTGGGTTACAGTGTTCACGTGCAGAAATGTCCAACTGTGCCTCTTTTTAGCTGTTCAGGTTTTGCCTTAGTCCTTTTGAAATCTCTGTAAAAAAATCTTGAAATAAAAAATATAGGTTGTCCCATAGAGTGAACTTTCCAAACCACTACTAGGTATCAGGTAATAATAGGTTTGCCTCCGTCAATATTATTCCAAGTGAATTTCACAGTACGTTTTAAAGGAGGAAGGGGCGGGCAACTAATCATGTGACTCTTTTGCTTGAAACGCTTCTTGGCTCCCCAAGGGAGCTAAGATTAGCAGGGCCGAGGCTAGGGTACAAAATGTAAAGAAGTGTCAAAAAGTCAGTAGTCAATCTAATTTGATGCACTATTTTCTTAAGATGTAGTAGGCAGACTATGGTTCACATCTGTATTTGTGAAGGGTTCTTTCTTGACCCACACTCTGTGTTTCTGAGAGGCCACCCACCGAACACCTCACTGTGCCCGTCCTCCTCCTGAGGCAGACTCCATTCCCATGACTTCTGTGGCCACTTTCCCTTCTGAAACCCACGGTGCTCCTTCCTCCCGGGCCCTTGCTGGTTGTTCCCTTTCTGATATCTCCCTGGGCTCACTTAATCGTCCCTTCTCAAGGTCAAGCTCCCCCTCTAAGTTCTCACAGAAGTGAGTGTCCTTCCTTGAGAGCATTTGGCAAGTAGATAGGCATTGGGTCATTTTATTTATGAAGCTTAACTCAGTGGTTCTCAACCTTTCTAAATGCCACAACCCTTTAATACAGTTCCTCAACCCACAGGTTGAGAACTGCTGCTGTAGAGCCTAAGGCCATCGGAAAACACAGATATTTACATTATGATTCAAAACAGTAGCGAAATTACAGTTATGAAGTAGCAATGAAAATATATTTGGGGGTCACCATCACATGAGGAACTGTATTAAAGGGTCGCACGCAGCGTTAGAAAGGTTAAGAACCACTGGTCTAATTCTTCCAGCTGATTGTAAGTTCCATCAGAACAGGACTGAGTTTGTTTATAACTCTCATAGCACAGTGGCTCAATTATCCACGATTAATGGCTGTTTATCTAATGTGCTTCCAGTGCAACCTCATGATATTGGATCTGGAGACTATATTTTAAAAATTCTTATTAGAATGATTGGGGTGACATTGGTAAATGGCATTCTATAAATTTCAGGTGTACAACTTGATAATGCAATATCTGTTTTTGCTCTATTGTGCGCTCACCGCCCCAAGTCTAGTCTGGATCTGGAGACTTTTTACATGGTTATTTTCCTGGTTGTAGGTGTAGCAACACCACCTTCTTCACCCTTTGTGGAGTTCTTTCACCTCTTCACAGTGGCTCTGGCCGGTAGATTAATCAGGTTGTGTCATAATCTCTGTTTATAGCTGTCTCAGACAAATCCTTCGAAGGAGGGAGTGAGGTAAGAAGAAAAAGGAGGCCATCGCTGTACAGATGAGGACAGTGCACCTCAGAGAGGCTAACTGAACTGGCCGCATAGCAAGAACTCCTCGTGGTTTGTCTGACTCTGAGCTTTGTCGTCTTTCTACCCCCACCAGGCTGGCTCTATCAGGAGAAGGTTACTGGAGGAGATTCTCCTTTCACTTTCCAGCAAAAAGACAAAGAGATTAGGAACCTTTTCTTAGCATTAGTACCTTGCCAATATCTAGACCTCCTTTTCCTGTTGCTCCTTTAAAACCTACAATTTGCCTGTCTTTGTACTTAGAGGCTGTGTTGGTATAAGTGCCACAGTGAATAAAAGGCAATAAGATAAATAAATATCTGGTAATAAAAGGCATCTCATGATAGGATATCATTTTCTTTCTCTCATTCATTCTCTCAGGTTTACTTTACCCTCTGCACCATGGGGGACTTAACGGGAACTGGCTCTTATTGCCTTCAAGTTAAATTGGCTTGAATATGAGGTATTGTCTCGTGTTAGTCTTATTTACTTGATAGACCTTCGAGGAATTAAGCACAGACGGAAATATTCATTACGGTAAGGACCCAACAATTGGTCTCAGATTCCATGTGGCCACAGTGGAAGTCCTTGGCTGCTGTTTGCACTTCTGCCTGAACTGATGTGGTAAACAGGCAGGCATTGGAAATACTCCATTAGTAACAACCCCTCTAACACAAGTCCACACCCTTCCCCACAGATAGTGCACCAGCACTGAGCCTTTTGTGTTGGCCCATTTGATGTGGCTAACGTAAGAATAAATGCTTGCCTGGCCTGTGTGACTCAGTTGGTTGGGCATTGTCCTGTTAGGGACAATAGGTTGCTGGTTAGATTTCAAGACAGGGCATATGCCTGGGTTTTGGGCTCAATCCCCAGTAGGGAGCATACAGAAGGCTGCTGATCTATGTTTCCATCACCACAATGTTTCTCTCTCTCCCTCTCTAAAAATCAATTTAAAAATCTTTGTTTTTTAAAAAGAATAAATGCTTACTCTCTGAGGCAGTGCAGCAGATACAGATCCTGGGAGACTGAATGCCGCACACAAGGTTGTATTCTTAATTTCACAGTCAGTGAGGACTTGGGTTAGATTTTTAAGCAGGAGAGTGGCATACTCTATGTAACTGTTTCACGTAGATATTTCAGGGAGCAAAAGTGAGGTTGGGGTTGGGGGCTAAGAGGTGATAGGTTGGGAGACCTAGTAGGAAGAGTGTCTTGGTAGTAGAGACGTGAGGTGGAAGGGGTGGTGTGACAGAGGAGAAAGAGTGAGAAAACAAAAGGGAGGACAGACAGGAAAGACCTTGAACATTTGATAAGTGATGGCTGGGTGGGGATGTTGAGAATTGAAATATTAAAGACAACTCTTGGGTTTGTCTTGTGTGTAACTAGGGCGGGAGGTTGGGGGATGGAGGGATGGAACCCACTGTGGACTTTTGCTGAGAGATCAAGGGAAGGAGCTGACAGATTAACCAATTTATGGATTAATTATTAAGACCAGCAGGGGCCTGGGAGCTCCCCTCCTCACTAATTAGTCAGCTGGTAATTAGGCAGTGGCTGATTAATACTACTGCCTGCCCCCTGTGGGGAGGGAATAGAGGAGCTGAGCCACCCCCAGAGTTGCTGGGGTGTATGAAGGAAGGGGAACCTGGAGCCTCACCATTATATGACATCTCCTCTGCTCCCAGAAACCCTGAAGGGGTATCCTTGGCATTGGGTTTTCTCCTCCCATAGCTCTGCAAGTGATCTTCCAGATGGAGAAAAAGCAGAAAGAGAGAGAAATGTGTGTGCCATGAAATTATCATTCTCAGTAGTGATGTTCTGCAAAAATGCCATGGCAGTGTTCCTCTTCAAATACTTGGGCTTCGGTTTTCATTCATTTGTCAAGTCCACATCAAAGTTTGATTTTCTGTTTTGGAACCACGACGTGGGTTCTGCATCTCCCATCTTGGGCTTCCGTCCTCTAAGATGCGCCTTGCTAACACGAAATGAAAGTTTCCCCGGGCCGAGGTAGCAGCTTACCAGTAAGTGTTGGGGAGAAACTCCAACCTGAATTTGGTCAATGCTTTTGAACTCTTAAATTCTCCAAGTCACTCTAATTCACGGAGTACATTCTGACCTCTTGTTGGAGTCATATGAGAGCTCAAGGAAGGGTTTAAGTGGAAGGAATGTTTAGAATGCCTCTTTTTACCTGTCTATATGCCAAACATTCTCTTATATTTTATTCAAATACCTGTGGCAGAGTGTCTGTCTGAGACTTCATTGAAGTATCTGTCTCAGGAGTCCTGCATCTCCAAGGTTCCCCTTTCTTTCCTAGACACACAAGCAAAACACATTACAAATGCAAGAAGAAAGGGCTCAGCAGAATTGTGGGGACTAAGAGTACAAGGGGAAGCATCTGGTCTGGAGAAAGACTTTAATGTTATTTTTTAAATTAAGTGTGGGGCTGCGGGAACTCCACCTCCGCTGTGCTTACAGCAATCTTGTGATGGCATGAGGGCACCATGGCATGACAGCATGATGGCATGAGGACCACCTAGACTTTTATTAGTAACTCAGGCTAGAACCCGGGCTTCCAGAGGAGACTCCTCCTGCCTGGAAGTCTGGTCTGAAGGAGCCAGTGGTCAAGGTGAAGGAAAGAATAAAGTAAATGCCGATGTCACCTGGGTGGTAAAAATAATAAATCCTGCTGAAACCGGTTTGGCCCAGTGGATAGAGCGTCAGCCTGCAGACTGAAGGTCCCAGGTTCGATTCCAGTCAAGGGCACGTACCTTGGTTGCAGGCACATCCCCAGTAGGGGGTGTGCAAGAGGCAGCTGATCGATGATTCTCTCTCATGGATGTTTCTAACTCTCTATCCCTCTCTCTTCCTCTCTGTAAAAAAATCAATTAAAAAATTTTTTTTAAATAATAAATCCTAGAGAGGTTGGAGGAGGACAGAAGCCACTGCTGAAGCACAGCGAGGTACATTCTGAAGAGGTGTGAGGGGTGGGAGAGACTTTGCATTCCTTTTGAAAACAGTGAATATGCACCTATTCTGATCGTCTGCTGCTGAATTGCAGGGATTTTGTTTGTTTCTCTGTGTGCATGACACTGTCCTGGCCAGTGGGAGGCAGAAAGAAGGAGAATTGATTTGTAAATTATATGTGTGCACTAATAGGGCCCCGTGGTGGCATGATGATGTTTTGCCATCGTCTCGAGCTGTGGCCGGGACTTGTGTACACTGCAAGCGGATTTCATCACAGCAGAGCACCATAGTCTACTGTATTGTTTGAATGAGTTGACCCTTGCTAGTTTTGTATTTACTTTTTGCATTTATTTTGCGTTTCACAATTGTAAAAGAGCTATAAGCAGAAGCACTTTGCATGGACTTGTGTTAGTTTTACGCATAGTTAAGCAGCCTTGCAGTAAAGTAATCTACAGCAATGCTGACGGTCCAGGGGATTTTTCTCTTTGAAAGGAGCCTATGCATTATGCAAGATGGTTGTATATACTGACTCCCTTCCACATTTTCACTTATGCTATGAGAAGCTATTGGCAGGAGAGAGAATTCCAGGGGCACGGGTTCTTTGGTTGTCAGAGTGGATTTCTTAGAAGGAACTTGGAGTGGGAGACATACGTTCTTCCTTCAGTAGGTGGCTAGTCCCACAGGCAGTTCTAGAATCTAAGAGGTAATTCTCTTTTTTTTCATTTAATGGACTTGATCACTCCTACCTCTTGAGACAGTTTCTTTGTTTAAATTGTTTTAATTCTTCAATGATAATTGACATTCGGTATTATATTAGTTTCAGGTATATAGCAGAGTGATTAGACATTTATATAACTTATGCAGTGATTACCCCAACAAGTCTAGTGCCCACCTGTCACCATACATAGCTCTTAAAATATTATTGACTCTGTTTCCTATGCTGTACTTTACATATCTGTGACTATTTTGTAATTGCCAACTTGTACTTCTTAATTCCTTTACCTTTTCACCCCCCCCCCAAAAAAAAAAAACAAAAACCTCCTATCTGGTAATGATCAGTTTGTTCTCTTCATCTATGCGTTTGTCTCTGTTATGTTTGTTCATTAATTTTGTTTTTAGCTTCCACATACAAGTGAAATCATATGGCATCTGCATATGGCATCTGTCTTTCTCTGTCTGATTTATTTCACTTACCATAGTGCCCTCTAGGTCTATCCATATCCATGTTGTCATAAATAATTATATTTCATTCTTTTTTATAGCGAAGCAATATTGCATGGTATGTGTGTACCACATCTTCTTTATCCAATTGTTGTAGTTAGACACTCAGGTTGGTTCCATATCTTGGCTATTGTACGTAAAGCTGCAGTGAACATAGGGAAAAAGCATATGTCTTTTTGAATTCGTGTTTTGGATTTCTTCTGAGAGGTAATTTTGACTGTTGTTTTGCTAACTCTAGAACATGATCCTTTGTAAAGTGTTATGAAGTACAAGGTCTGAGAGGTGAAACGGTGTATCTTGCTTTTAACATGGTGTAAGCTACAGGACTGCAAACTATGCAGCTCTTGGCCTGCAAACTTTTTATAATGTTTTATGGAAGCTTAGCCACACCCATTTGTTTACAGGTTGCCTGTGGCTGTCATAGAGACATAATGGTCCTCAATGCCTGAAGTCTTCACCATCTTGGGCCCTTGGTACGTGCCTTCTAAAAACAGTCATTTCTGGCCAAAACAGGTATGGCTCAGTGGATAGAGCATCGGCCTGCGGACTGAAAGGTCCCAGGTTTGTTTCCGGTCAAGGGCATGTACGTTGGTTGCGGGCACATCCCCAGTAGGGGGTGTGCAGGAGGCAGCTGGTCGATGTTTCTCTCTCATTGATGTTTCTAGCTCTCTATCCCTCTCCCTTCCTCTCTGTGGAAAATCAATAAAAAAATATAAAAACAGTCATTTCTGCACCATGCTTTCAGCTGATACACATTTCAGTTATTTGATTCTCTGAAATGATTTAATTAACTGGTTCTTTTTTTTTTCACAATTAGGAAATTCTAAATGGCTGTTGCTTTGTGTAAGATACTTTGATTTCTCTAATGAGAGAATCTAGCCTTTTCTCAACATTGATTGCTGCTTTCTTAAAATAGTTAGGAAATTGGAGGCTGGTAGGACGCCGCTTTAATCACTGACACATACCTGATGGAGCTGGCCTGAGGCTGAGCTGTGAGTCAGATGCTTGTTTCCATTTTAATGCTTCTTTCCAGCTCCCAGCCCTCTCTTCTGAGTCGCTGCCTTCCCCATGCCCTGCGCTCACCGTCTTTGGAGGCAGTGCCCTTTGACTCTTTCTTGCCTCAGCCACATCAACAAAGGCTCTGATACCTCACTTTTATCTCCATTTAAATGCATATTGTTTGTTCACTTCTACATCTCCTGCACTTGAAGCTTTTCATCTCTCCTGTGAAATAAGAAGCTTTGGCTTCTCTCAAAGATTTGACCACTTAAAGGGTGAGCCCAGCCAACATGGCTCAGTGGTTGAGTGTTGACCAGGAGGTCATGATTCAATTTCCAGTCAGGGCACATGCCCTCATTGTGGGCTCAATCCGCAGTAGGGGGGCGTGCAGGAGGCAGACAATCAATGATTCTCTCTTATCATTGATGTGTCCATCTCTCTCTTCCTTTCTCTATGAAATCAATAAAAATATATTTAAAAAGAAGATTTGACCAACTTAGAGGTGCTGAGGGAAGTCAGGAATGTAGAAGAAGCTCAAGGAGGGAGGCTGGGGACAGGGATTTCTCTGGAGATGGAGCAAATGCCCCTGTATGGTTCAGGATTCTAAACCTGTGAAGATTAGGGCCTAAAGCTTCCTAATCTCAATAGCCCTAAATCTTCAAGGGGATATAAAACTTTAAAAACATTTTTTTTCTCAGTATGGTTGACTTATTTAAGACTAACATTAAAAAGCAGAAGACTTGGATGCTGTTTGGGACACTTGACTAGAGATGACTCCATACTTAGAGATGCCAAGGGAAGTGGTCAAAGGACTAGGGGATATTGTATGACTAAGGGATGGTTTCTACAAGAATATGTTTGCTGCTTAGAGTACTTTGCTGAAGGGAGGGAGGGAAGGAGGGAGGGACGAAAGAAGGAAGGAAGGAAGGAAGGAAGGAAGGAAGGAAGGAAGGAAGGAAGGAAGGAAATTATTTGGAGTAGCCAAAATGACACTAGAGCTTTATTACCAACTTGGGCCATTCCTGACCATGCTGGCATGCTGCTCACCCTTCACCTCTACGGATTAGGTTGGCCCCAGTGGGCACCTCTGGGGGATCAATGATGTAAGAACTGGTACATTTTAACATTGGTTTAAAATCTAGACAAGGTTCAGTTTTAAGTTAAAAGCAAATATTGACTTCTTCCATTGTAACTATTAACAAGGTTAACTAGCTGAGAAATGGTTAGCACGCATGCACTGCAAGTCTATCTTGTTTCGAAGCGTGTGTATTTATACAAATTAGGGACTACTGAGTACCTTTAGGAAGCAAGCCATCTTCACCAACAAGACAGTCATAACACCCAAACCACTGGCGCGGAGGTGAGAAGGAAAGAGTCCAGGAATTGTAACTTTCTCGCCACATCTTAGGGCCTATGCTCCCCACTACACCATTGAAGGAAGAGGCAAATTTGTTAGCTGAGCTACAAAACCTCTTTCTTTGGAAGAGAGGTGTCTAAACAGATGACGAGCACAAATAGTGCACTTTAGGAGCGTTTCCCTAGCCCCCCAGACTCTCCAGTGGGTCTGCATGGAGCCCACCCAGCAAGGAGGCTTCTCTTTGGCGCCAAGAAGCTCAGTTCTTACCCATTCCACATACACACACACACGCACACACACACACACACACACACACACACACACACACACTTTTTTTTTCAGATACTTTAGGAAGAACTTACACAACCAATCTGTGCCCCGTGTTTTACAGAACATTTTAAAGCCATTGGCTTTCCTGTCTCTGTAGCTGAACTCAGTCAGCAAGGCCTCTTCCTCTCCAGGGAGAGAAAGCAGGCCCCGGGTCCAGGGGCCCCTGCAGCGTGTTGCCTCCAGCTTCCATGCTGTCTGGAAAAGCCATTTCTCCCCCAGGGAGTGGAGCTGCAGACTCCTGGGAGGGAGGGAGGGAGGGAGGTAGGAAGGGAGAGAGGGAGGGAGGGAGGGAGGGAGGGAGGGAGGGAGGGAGGGAGGGAGGGAGGAGCAGCCATGAGCTAACAGAGGGAGTGGATGGAAGTAGCTAAGGCTGCAATGGCCCATTTCCGCTTACATGGCAAATGGGTCCCATGATAGGAAGTCATTAGGTAGAATGGGTCCTGGTTAGAAGAAGTAGACTGTTAATGCATCACTCCCTCTGTTGTCTCTAGTCTGGCGTAAAGGCACAAACACATATTTGAGTGAATACATAATGACCGAGTTAAGACCTCAGACTCTGGAGATAGGCAAAACTGGGTCTAAATCACAGTTTTCCCAGTGAATAGTGGTTAGTTATCTATTGCTGTACAACATATCACCCTACATTTAGCAGCTTGAAGTATTATCTCAGCGCTGCTGAGGGTAAGCAATCTGGGCATGGCTTCACTGGGCACCTCTGACCCAGGTCCGTTCCCAAGGCGACTCTCGTTTTAAGGCTTGGCTAGGGAGGACCCATTGTCAGCCCTCCTCCTGTGGCGGTTGACAGGCCTCAGATCCTTGGTGGCTTTTGGCCGGAGACAGCAGTTCCTTGCCACCTGGGCCTTTCCAAAGGGCAACTCACAGCACGAGAGCTGGCTCCCCCCGAGAGAGAGGCATCTTCGAGAGCCCCAGGATGGAAGCTGCAGTGTTAGTGTTTGCTTTTTTTTTTTAATTTTTTGCTGTAAAAAATATACAATATAAAATTTGCTCTTTTATCTATTTTTTAGTGTACAGTTCAGTGGCACTCAGTGCTTACACAGTGTTGGGCGTCCACCCACACTATCTATTTCCAAAACTTTACAATCACCCCAAATAGAAACTCAAAGCGACAGTGTCTTTTAAAACCTAACCTCCAAAGTGGCTATCACTTGTGTTCTGTTCCTTGGAAGTGAGTCACTGAGTCCAGTCCACACTCATGGAAGGGGATCCAGGGTGAGCATACCAGGAGGGTGGGCATCTGTGGGAGCATCCTTGACTCCACAGAAGCTATGTGACCTTGGACAGATGTCTTAACCTCAGTGAGTCTCAGTGTCATCTTTTAAAAAAAGGAATGGTATCTACCTCGTAGAACTATGCTCATATTCAAGGGGAACAACACCAAACTTTCTGTTCATCAACATGAGATTAAATTCATGACCCTGAGCCAGAAAGTTCAATCACCTTGGACTCCAGGTTGTGTCTTCCTGCCTAGCCTCTTGGATTTTGCATGATGGTTCAATAACTGTTACGTCTTTAGACCCCTCACAGCATGAGTAGAGAGAGGACAGAAGCAGAGGCAGAACCACGGGGATCTAGAATGTGGGTCATAAATATTCATAGTGTAATATTTATGCAAAGAACAGCTTCCTCTCAAGAAGCAGCCTTCCCTGGACAAAGCTTAGCTCATGTTCTCATTGTACCATCTCTGGGAACTGGCCCACCCTCTCCCTCAGTTACTCAAATTTACCACCAAGAAGCTATCACTGTTTTCATTATCCCTCTCTTTCTTCATGCAAATTCCCAAACATCTCTGAAATGTATCTCTTCTCTTTCCTGTGAGCTGTCCTGTGCAGTGAATAAGAAACAGTTCCTCTGAAGCTCCCTGCATGTGATTATGCAATGAGCAAGCAGGATGCTTTTAAGGTTTTAAAAAAAAAAACTTTCCAAAATGACAATATATATTTCTGTTCTTGTTCCTCTCAGAGATCATTCCAAAACAGATCAGGGTTTCATTACAAACACCAGCTTCCAGGTATATTCTGGGATCACCATGCATTCCAGCTTTACCTTTCCACATCTTCTGTAACCTTATAGAAGACCACCAATTTAGATCCATAACTGATCGGCTGAAAATTAATTCAAATGATTGTCCATTTAAATCAAAGAAGTGAATTGATATTCAGTACAAAGGTTCCCAGTGGTATTTTGGGAAGACTATTAAAGGTTTTGAAATAACAATAGTGTACTAATACTCAAAACCAAAAATAATTACTGAATATTGTTTTCCGAAATGAGTTCTGTGGAGTAAATTGCTATTTGTTTTCCCACTGACCAAAATTAAGTTGGTAATCTCTAGGTTTAATGAGAGTATGGCGAGATAGTCATAAACTGTTTGCTGCTGGGAATATAAATGGGACTTGTCTCTTAGGAGTCAATTTGACTATTTCTTTCAGCATTTAAAATGTATGTACCCTTTGGCCCAGGAATTATTTTTAAAAAATGATTTTAAATCGTTTTTGCACATATACAAAAGGGTTTATATACAAGGAGTTTCATTGCAGTACTTCTTGCAATAAGAAAAAACTAGAAAAAATGTAAATGTTCAGCAATAATAGACCAGGAAAGTCAATTATAGTGTGTCTCTATTTTGGCAGCAGTGTTGAAATAATGAAGTGAATTTATATGCCTACATGTGGCAAGATGGACATAGTATTTTGTTACCTGGGCATGACATGAAATCATATATATGACACATCATATTTACATATGTATGTATAATATTATATGTGCATCCCGATTTGTTTGGAAGGATACACATCACACTGTTAACAGTGGTTAGTCTTCCTCTCGGGAAAGGAATAGAATTTTCAAAGGGACGAGAGGGTTGCGTCCCACCTTACTATATATACTTGCATATTGTTTGAATTGTTTGCAATTAACATTGCTTTTATAACTCCAATGCAACAATTTAAAAATTACCTTTTGGACTTATACTAGTAAAAGTATGTTTATTTTCAAGCAAAGAAGAAAGAGAGCCTATAATCCTTCTGCTAACATAATCTTCCATGCCTTTTAATACACATGTATTATTTGTAATATGTGTTTAAAATATATGATAAATGCAATTATTTCCTAAAGTGTTACATACATAATAAACACATTCATGTGTCAGTGTATATTCAATTATAATATGTCTCATGGTTATAATCTTACAGTTTGTAGGTACATGAGATTGCTGGAAACTAGGAATTACAAATGCGGCAAGGTAAACTTTTAATTCAAGAACCTGTTACCTGGTTCCTTGCATTAAGTCTTGTCCATCCATATGTCCCCCTACACTCTGTTAGTGTCTTGAATAAAATCTTCCATGGCTGCCCTTTGCCCTCATGACAACATTCTACCTTCCGCATATGGATTGCAAGTTCCTTCATTTCCTGGTTCATGCATATCCTCCAGCACATTTTTCATTAACACCTTTACCTCCAACTCCTGTCAACCTGCTCTTTCCCTGGCTTACTCTCACTCCTCCTCCAGATTTCAACTCCAATTTCTCCATTTCTGCCTCGGATTCTCATTGTATCCTGTATTTACCCTTGCTCCTGGCACCTCTGGTTTTTGGCATTCACAGGCACTTTCCGTTTGCCTGCTACACTAGTTCATTTTGTGTGGAGACTTGGAGCCTGGTTATTAAGCAACCTATGCTCCAAGTACATCATCTAGTAATCTATAATAATAAAAGGGTAATATGCTAATTAGACCAGACGTTTTTCTGGACAAAGTTGGGGCTGGAGGGAAGTCAGCCCGTGCTCCGGGTGCCAGAGGGAAGTCGGTGCTGGCATCTGGGGGAAGGAAGGCCTACTCTTGCATGAATTTCATGCATCGGGCCTCTAGTAGAATAATAATAGCATCTACCACCTAAGCTTATTAGCTGGAGAAAGGGAATGAAAACATCTCAGTGGTTTAGAAGGGCCTGGGATGGGGTCAGTGTTCTGTGTGTTTATGGCTACAGTTTCTCTTATTGGAATCACCACTCTCGCCTAGTCCATCTGGTTTGGTTGAGATTGGTCCTTCCTTCTGCTAGAGAGGTAGATTCCTGGTTAGCTCCAGGAGTGATCAGCTAATCGCCCACTCCTAATCTGTGTAATTGGCTCAGTAGAGCCAATTTAAGCCAATGAGAGTCACTATGCAATCTTTAGGGTTTTATTTTTTTTTTTTAAGAGAAACTCTTTTTTTCTTTAGGTTTAGGCATAATGTGTGCCATGCTTTTTGTCGCTACAACCAAGAGATTACAGGTGGGAACCTCTCTGAGCACAGAGCCAACAAAAAGCAAGCAGAGTAGAGCAAAGAGAGACAAATAATGTCCTGGTGACACTGTGTGGGGAAGCTTTTGTGATGCCATACCTGACCTCCAACTCCTCAATCATTGAGCCAAAGTTAAGCCGCTTGAGTCTGGGTTCCAAGGTCACCCAGAGTTCCAAGGCAGGTATCCCCTGTCTAACCAATGTCCTATCTTAGTGTAACACTGTCTCCTGGCCTCTCCTCCTCATTAGATCTTAAGCTCTGCTAGGAAAAGGCCTGGGTCATATTCACCTTTGTACCTCCAGTTCCCAACACAGTGTGAGTACATTAGATGCCCCCGAGGCTACCTTGAGTGGTTAACATACATTGCTCAATGCTATAGGTTTATCCTGCCTGAAATTCTGTGATTCTATTAGAAACACATAATGGGATAGAAAGGAAAGGAATTAACATTATTAATGCCTGTTAGGAGCTAAATACTATATAGAACATTTTATATTACATGTCATTTAATCAAGAAGCTTTAATTGAGCTTTCTCTTTTCCTGCTTTCCCATGACAGGTGAGTGATTTTATCTGTGCGTGAAATAAGAACAAAATATGAGCTATCTTTAAGCATCTAATAAGAAAAATGAAAGGCAGGTAAAAAGTACGCAAGTTCTCTTTTTTTTAGAGGGAAACAAATTATTTGAGTCTTTCCAGTCCGACATGCTAGGCTTTAGAAATTTATTTTTTTAAAGAGTGATTTCATTAAAAGATGCCGTTTTCATTGTAAACCATTTCTAGTCGCAATCCCCTTACGATGATAGAAAGGGATGTGTTTATATCCAGCCTCTTACTTGGATGGGGGAAGTTATGTAGTTGCCTATGTACAGGCCAATTTGAAGGTCACAGTTCATTGTCTAGGCTGCCCTTATGTGGCAATATTCAGCATGGGGACAGGTATCCAGGAGAGAAACACTGAACAGCTATAACTCCACTTCTCTTGTGCTTGTCTCCCTCTCTTGCTCATGGAGCATGCAGCGGTAAGAACACCTAAGTTACAATGCTTGTCCTCTATATTTAGGCAATTTTTTTAGGTTCATTTTTCAGAGCATAAGAATGAAGACTGTAGTACAGCCTAGCTCTCTCTTGTGTAATTACTCTTCATAAAGCAATCTATAGAAGTATATTGACCAAGTAAATGCAATCATTAATCATTCGGGTATTTGTATAATGGCATGCAAAAATCATAGAAACTGACTATTGTGTCCATTTTGAGGGCTCACCACCAAGACTTCTAAGGCATGTATCACTGGGTAATGCATTGGGGACATAGCAATGCTAATTATGTTAAATATCCATGAATAGCTGGCTAGTTTTATATTTATACAAGAGGCCCAATGCATGAAATTCGTGCAAGGGGCTCTGCCCTCGCAGCCCCGGCTTCATCCAAAGGTCGGTCATCCAGACAGTTGCTCTGCTGTTTGATCTTATTATCATATTAGCTCTTTATTATATAGGGTTGTTAATTCCACCTGTTCAAAGACTCACTTCCGTCAAACTGACCTTGTTGATTGATTGTGTTGACCGCCAACAATTTCATCAAAAAAGAGGTTAATGAAGAACCTGGAGACAGATTGTGTTATGATTTATATCAGGCCATGAAGGTCCTGTCTCTTGTCAGTGGGAGCTGGAAATAGATGCTGTGGGCAGCTGGATATGGTTGAGATTCTTTTTAATTGGCAGGCATGTTACATTTGGAAATCCTCCAGTGGAACATAAATTAATAATGACATCTCTCTCCTTTATACTTAATCAATGTTTGTTTTCCCATATGTGTTCGTCACTGCTCTTAATTTTGAAAGAGACAAGAAAAACCTCAGATGAGTACATATCCTATAGGAGTAATTCTCTAGTCCTTTCACTGGACACAAACCCACAAAATAGCTCCTTTTGAGAGCTCATGCAAGAATAAAAGAATTCAACTTCCCTGATGGTAGGGTAGCCAAGTTCTGACGGGCGTCAGTTGGTTTCCTGTACAACAAGCAAGGGACAGGAGCGTCTTCTTGACTCACGGACATCACTGTCTGGGTGGGCCAGAACATCCCAAGTCAGGACCACACACAGCCACTGGACCATGTGTCCCTTTTGAAAGCCCCACTGATCAGGTTTATAAACTAATTGTATTTTATTACCTAAATAAAGGAGTAAAGTGGGAAGGGGTGGAGAAGAGACCAAAGCTGGTGAGACCACCATTCCCCTGGGTTATTTTATACTTTCTTGTGTTAATCCGAAGGGGCTTATTTATTAGGCCTGTGGTTGACTAGGTTTATTTTTGGGGGGTGAAATAGTCTTACCAGCATCTTTTTGCTGCTCCTCCAATACTTCTTCTTCTTCTTCTTATTATTATTATCTTTTATTGATTTCACAGGGGAAGGGAGACAGACAGACAGACAGACAGACAGAAACATCAATGATGAGAGAGAATCATTGATCTGCTTCCTCCTGCATACTCCCTACTGGAGATCGAGCCCACAGCCTGGGCCTGTGCCCTGACTGGGACTCAAACCATGACCTCCTGGTTCATAGGTTGATGTTCAATCACTGAGCCATGCTGGGCAGGCTGCTCCTCCAATGCTTAACACTACTCCTGCATATTTCCCGTTGGAAGCTATGAAATGGGCAGGATGGCTGCTCAAGACTTTCTATGAGTGCCTCTGATGTTATTCTGGAAGCTTCTGAAATGGGTCCAGAGAGGCCCTGAAGCCACAATGTACCGGGGTTAGGTCGCAAACTCCTTTTTCCCATCTCATGATGCACTCTGTTATGTGCTCCAGCCAAGCAGGCCAGAGGGTCCCATGAAGCACTCCCAGTAACAGCACTGTCTAATGGGGAGGCAAGCCCTTCTTCCCAAAGACATTTGCATCACCCTCAAATTCTCATTAACGGCATCTTGAGAGACAGTGTGTAAGGGCAGACTTTTAGATTATTAGAAAAACCATAGTGTATTGGCAGGTGCATGGCCTAAAGTTCAGGTAGCAAACAGTTCCAGGTAGGTGAGTGTTTATTCTTAAATATCAGCAATTTGGGGTTCAAATGGAAATTTTTCTTAACTACACGCACAGTGTTGAATTTTACCGAATCCCTGTGCTTCTGCCCAAAAATAACAATTAAAAAATATCTCTACCCGGGCCAGTGTTTCTAAGTGGTTAGAGGATCTTCACATACACTCAAGGGTTATGGGCTCGATTCTTAGGGCACATAGCAAGTTGTATTCTCACAGGAAGGTTGATCCCCGGTCTGGGCATGGGGACGTGTGTGAGGCAACCAATTGAAGTTCCTCTGATCGATGTTTCTCACATTGATGATTCTCTCTCTCTCTCGCTCGCTCGCTCCCTTTCTCTCTAGAATCAATGGAAAACATATCGTCCAGTGAGGATGTTTTACTGCAGTCACCTCCCCCATATGACTTACATAAAACTCATGGATGATCCCTTTGTTTACTTATGACAAGGCCAGACATAGACCTTCTAAAACCCCATTCCTTGTCTCATAAGTAATTAGAGTGATTGGCCACTGACCAATCTGGACAAAATGCCTGCTACTTTGACTTGACCAAACTTTGGTTATATCTACAGGCCTCCACTTACCCCCAAGGTTAAACAAGCATTCGAATCCAGAAAAATCCATCCTCAACGGCCCTTCCTGAGGCTCTGCTGGCTGCAGGAGAAACCTTTCCTGCTCAACTCTCCGATCATGCTACATGCTACCCGCTCCCTGGCTCCTCCTAGCTATGGTTATTCCTCCCGCTAAAAGATATGCCCTCTTTGAGATGCTTATAGATCTTACGATCAGAGCAGTCTGCCTAGTATACTAATATCCCTTCCATTTTGAAAAAGTCTTTCTTTTTAAAATATATTTTTAATTGATTTTTTACAGAGAGGAAGAGAGAGGGATAGAGAGTTAGAAACATCGATGAGAGAGAAACATCTATCAGCTGCCTCTTGCACACCCCCTACTGGGGATGTGCCCGCAACCAAGGTACATGCCCTTGACCGGAATCGAACCTGGGACCTTTCAGTCCCCAGGCCGATGCTCTATCCACTGAGCCAAACCGGTTTCAGCATGAAAAAGTCTTTTTAAAATAAAATCTTTTTCTTATCTAGTTCTGAATTTCTTTTTATTTGACACTGCTCTCTCTGTTTTATTAGTTAATACTGAGTCTATTGAGTATGACCTGGCTTCCCCCTTAGTCTGTAAGTCATGGAATTGTGCCAATGAGGTAGCTGTGGATGGTGAAGCGGCTCCTGGGTGGGATATTAGCTGGCATGGCACTAATGAGGAGCGACTCATTTCTGGGATTTCACATCATTTTGAGATGCACTGCGTTCCTTTGAGGCAGATATAATGGGAACCTTTCACTTGGCCAGAAAATATAACACATTGTTTAAAAACAACTCTAGAGTTCACACTTTCCATCTAATTATCTCTCTACCTACCTTGCTTTTCCTCTCTTTGTTTTCTTCTTTCTATGCTTCTCATCAGACATACACTTTTTTTTTACTTTGAGCAACAAGGTCAAAATATTTTTTTATAATTAAATAGACTGATAACATATTTGTTTTTGGAGGAAAGAAAGGTTTTCTAAATGTAGAAAAGAAAAACCAAACTTTGATTTTTGTGGGAAAGATAACCAAGCCCATGCTTCAGCAATGGAAAAACAGGCGCACTGGGGGTGTGGGTCTCTTTCGGTAGTGATGGCTTCTGCTAATAAGGACCTCAGAAGGAAAAGGATGAAATCTTTAGTTCATGGGGCTGACAGCAGACCCTTATCCCTAACAGCTTGCGGTAAGGAAAATCAAGATGTCCTCGGAGGGTTAAATGAGTGAAACCCACAGCCAGTGGATGCCATTAGCCATCTGTGGTGGGAACACAACAGATTTTCTATCAATGTGGGGTGAGAGAGTTTGAGAACACCCAAAATGCCAATCAAGGTGATGTGGGAGCAATTTCATAGAAGTAGAGCTGGATGATGGTTGCACTTAACTGTAACAACCTCATGAGCTGCATTCTCACAGGAAGACTGTGTAGACAGAAGGGTGATGTCAGCTCAGGGCTGGGTTTTTCGGCGAGAAGACCGCTAGCCTGGGAATCTTCAGAGGTGTCTGAAAGTGCAGGGTGGGCTGTCACTGCACAAACACTGAAACATAGGGGCTACAGGCAAAGAATCTGCATTTTGTTTATTTTACATTCAACTGAATTTTCTTCTTTATATTCTCTTTAATTTAAAAAAAAAACTGAAAATATGTGTGCATTATAAATAAGAGTGCAAGTATGATGAAAAGAAAAGGAAATCCTACCTGATGCCTCAGTTTTCTGTCCCGAGATAGTAATACCAGTAGCCTGGCAAGCATCCTTTTACCTCATTCTCCACATACAAACATATATACAGTTATTAAAAGGTTTTCTTTTTCTTTTTGATTCTGTTATTTATTTTTCATAAGCTGGGTTATATTACACACATTATTATTAAATTAAATTTTGTCAACTCATAGTAGAAAACCCTCCAGGCTTAAAACAAAACAAAACATGTATACCCACATACACACACACACACACACACACACGTATGTGTCAGGTTACTTGGAAACGCAACTCAAAATAGATAGTAAACTCCATCTAAGCCTAAATACGGGCCAATAGCTAACAAGAACAACGACAAAAAGTTGGAAAAAAAACTTTGAAGAAATGTGTGTGTGTAACTTTATAAATTCTTATAAATTGTGTACTTTTCTATGGTATGAGTGTGGATATATTAAGATGCTAGAGGCCCAGTGCACAAATTTGTGCACCGGTGGGGGGCATGACCTGCAAGGATTGGCCTGCTGTGGGAGCACTGCTCATGGAAATGCACTGACCACCAAAACGGGGGAGGGGGAAGGGCAGCTTTCGCATTGAGTATCTGTTCCCTGGTGGTCAGTGCGCATCATAGCAACTGGCTGACCTGATTTTTGCCATTCGGTCACTGGGAATATATATATATTCCCCCCTCAATGAACATTCAGGTAGTGCCCTACTATTGTTGTTGTTTTATTTTGTTGGCATTACAAAGAATGCTTCTATTTGAGTGCATAGATTTGCAAAAATGATGTTTTTGGGCCAAAGTAGGCAAATTTGTAAATATGGAATCCACAAACAACAAGGATTGGCTATATTCTTACCAGCAATGTGTTTGTCTTGCTCATTATCCTTCATCTTTACTGTTGTAATTTTCCCCCCATTGTGGTCATTTTTAAAACATTTGTGGAAGTTTGTAAAAGCTATTTCCTTGTTACTGCTAGTGAGGTTGGGCATGTTTTCTTGTATTGTACAGATGAGTACAGACTTTGACCATTAACTTTGCCCTTTTTCCTACTAAGTGACATTTTTTCTCATCAACTTGTAGAAACTGTATATTAGGATATTCAGTTATGTATATACGTTATGCAACTGCAGGGTGTCCCCCAAAAATGTATACACATTTTAACAGCCGATGGCTCAATTTTGAGAATGAAATGTATTTTAATAAGCATTGTCTTTATAATTATTCAAAGTATGTGTATACATTTTTAGGACAGCCTATATTTTCCCATTCTATTTCTTGTCTTGTTTTTGGTTTGAGTATCTTTGCTGTATTTTTTTTCCTGAGTTAATATCTTTTTAAAAAATTTATCTTTGTTGCTGAAAGTATTGCAGATATCCTTTTTGTTTGTTTGTTTTTTATTTTCTCATTGACCCCCTCCACCCTGCACCTGCCCCTCCCAGGCCTTCATCAGTCTATTGTCTGTGGCCATGGCTATGCGTATATGCATATAAATTCCCCTGTTAATCACTCTCCACCCACCACCCACTTCCACCTTCCCTCTGAAATTTGTCAGTCTGTTCCGTGTTTCTATGACTCTGGATCTATTTTGTTTACCAGTTTATTTTGTTTATTAGATTCTATATATGCGTGAAAAATCCTATGATACTTATCTTTCTCTGACTGGCTTATTTTGCTTAGCATAATACTCTCCGGGTCCACCCATACTGTTGCAAATATGCTGTATTTTCTTTAAAAAATCAAGTATGTATGTGTCCCTTTGGTGATCTAAGTTCTCCTATGTTGTTATATCTCCAAGATTGCATAGACTTCAACTTTTTGTTTAAATACTTTTAGGATATAATTTGCATTTGAATCTTTTATCTATCTAGAATGTTCTTTTATACATAGTGTTAGTTGGGGGAGGGGGAGGTCTATGTTTGTCTACTTGTTTCCAAATGAACATTTTCCACTTGTTCTGTCACTAATTAACTTTGAGAGCAACCAGCCCATGGAACAGAACATAGAAACCTGACAAGCCACAAGTTGGTAGATTCAAGCTCTGTGCAAGGAAAGAGGCGACTCACCTATATGCCTGTATGGTAGGTGTATCTCTTAAAGCAATTAGGACCCCATGTTGCAAAGGTAGGTAGCCAAATTCAAATGGCATAACTAGTAGCAGATTCATTCACTCACCTGGCTGGCAAGTGCAAGGTAGAATGGATTTCCAAGTTGCCTTGATCTAGCAGTTCATTGGTATTTCAAAGATCCAGTTTCTATTTGTGCTCCGTCTTCCGTATCAGCTTTAACCTACAGTTGGCTTTCCTCCTGTTCATACATGTTCATCAACAGCCATGAGGGCCACATTCTTCCTCGCTGGTGCACAGTGGTGGACCTATGTCTGCATCGGTATGCTTGTTTTCTGTGGTGGTTGTGGCAGAGTTTTCAGGATCTTGAGCCAAGCAGCACTGCTGTCACATCATAGGTGTCAGTGTCTGTCTCTGATGTGGTTGAGTGTTTTTTTCCCATCAGCATTGTTCCTGCATTTGCTGCAGCCACCATTCCTGGGCCTTCCCAGACATTCTGTGAGCTACCTAACATCCTTTCTTGTTCTTTTTCTACTTCGCCTGGTTAAAGTAGAATCCGTTTTTTTGCTGCTGAGAATAGTAATTGGTGCTGGAAATGTTTGCACATAACAGACTGTCAAGGAAGTGGGAACCTGAGATTAGCTATGTGAGCTAGTTGGGTCTGAAGGCATGGGGAGTGACACGTTTTCTTAAACATTGGCTGTGGTGAATTGAAGTGTGGTTACTGAAGGCACGGCTTTGGTGGGCTCAAGTGGCTGCTTCCATATAATATTTTTTAAATGTGGTTGCAGTGGCTGTATATCATCGTGCTAGAGAGCTTAAAAAAATAAAACGAACAGGCTCAAGGTTTTGAATTTGTGCCACAATGTATGCTCAGAAAATAGGGGAATTTCTCTGACTGGCCTAACAGAATATCATCCTTTCTAGCCACAGGGTCAATGAAGCTAGGCATCAAACATAAGCTCTGATCCTATAGCTTATAAATTACAATATAAAATTAATTCACAGACTTACTAGGTTCCTTATTGAAAGTTTAGGACATTGAGAGAAAGAGCTTAAAACTCTAGCCCCTGGTCTTTGTTTCTCAGTGGTCAGAGCATAGGCCTGTGCATGGAAGGGTCATGGGTTCAATTCAAGTCAAGGGCACATACTTGGGTTGCAAGTATTCAATCCCCAGCCCTAGTCAATGCAAGTGCAGGAGGTAACCAATCGATGTCTCTCTCTCACATTGATGTTTCTCTCTCTCCCCCGTCCCTCTTTCTCCCCCTCTCCCTCTCCTTTTCACTCTTTCTGAAAATCAATGGGAAAATATCCTTGGGTGAGAATTACAAAAAAAAAAAAAAAAAAAAAAGGACTCTAAAAATTGAAATGGAGACATTTGGAAGGATGCAGATGACTCAGAGCTCACTCATACCTAAAGCTCCTAGAAAGGCATTGCCTAGCTCCTAAAGGAATGATAATTCCTCATTGCCTGCTCCCTCATTTATCTGAAGTCAGATTCCAGTATCTCCCAAGGTATGACTTTATTATCATACTAGAGGCCTGATGCATGAAATTCATGCAAGGGCCTTGGCTCCGGCCCCCACCCACCACCGCTGCAGCCAGGGGCCACTGCCGCCTCTGCTGTAGCCCCCGCCCACTGCAGCTTTGTCTGGAAGGAAGGACATCTGGAAGTATGTCTGATCTAATTAGCATATTATGCTTTTATTATTATAGACATATTTCTTAAACTGGTACTACTGTTACTACTATTATAATTTTTGCATGACAAAAAAATAGCATAATTTTTCGATGTATAATGTTACTCATTACATACCTCACATTTCAACCTAACAGGAATATCTTTTTTTCCATCACTCAGCTAAATATATTTTCCAAACTTCCTAGCATGTTGGCCATGTGACATAGCCAGTGAAACACAAGTGTCAGTCTGCTGATTATTTCTTTAAACATTTTGCTTTCCAAAGTGTTCCTCTTCTTTCTTGTATCTTCTCCTTCTTATTACCTGGACATGGTCATAACTTCTGGAACTATAAAAGTCATCTTGTGCTCACAAGGCAAAGGCCAGGAAAAGTGGCCTTTAGATTTGACTTTTTTAAGCCCCTGAACAGATTATAACAATTACCTACTACCTTTCTTATTACTTAATTGGGGAGGGGAGCAGGTAGAAATAGAATCTATTTAATCTATCGCCTATAGAATCTATTGTTTAGTTGAATTTACTTTTACATTCAACCAAGCACAGTCATGAACGGGTAATGTGGTGTGGGATCCCTTAACACGACCCGTGTGGTTCAGGGCCCACTCAGGGTCCGGTTTCTGGAGGAGGCCACACACTAAAATGAAGAGAGAGACTAGAAAAGAGTTAATTTGGGAAAATGGAGGGCCAGGCAGGAGTCAACCTCTAGTGGGAAGACTACCCTAGGCTCTGGCCTTGCTATCCCTTTCATTGAGGCTATGGGACACACCCATAGCCCTTAAGCAGCTGTGGGAAACACCCACAGCCCTTAGGCAGGTAATAAGCGGATTATCATATCAGGAAGGATTTACATGATTACCAGATGGGGAAGTTGCCTCAGTTACCATTGTCTCAATTAGATAGGGAGTGGTTGGCTCTGACCTTTCAGAGCTTCAAGGTTGACCAGCCTCTTTCTATTAGTGAGACAATAATTGTTTTCCAGCAATGTGGTAGATGGAAAGCATCTATTTCCCCCTTAAAAATAAAATTCCTTCACGTCACTGATTGGACCAATTTAGATCTCATACCAATCTTGTACCAGTTACTTTGTCAAGAGAAATGCTGTGTGGTAATTGGCTGAGGCCAATCTCATCAAACCTACTTGTGTGCAGCTCCCGGGGGGAGGGGGGGTGGGGGTAGGGGTGGGGGGCATGTGCTGATGGGAATAAGAAAAGGAGGTTTGGATGTGAAATAGGCAGGTGACATGTCCACTCCATGCCTCTTGTGGATGTGCCATTAGCACCCATTACTGATTGTTCTGATTCTGCTATCATGACCACTGAGCAATCGGCTGTCTAGATTTTTTATTCCTATGTAATTCATAGCAGAGCGATAGACAGTGCTGATGTGAGCCTTGTGGTCTGACCACCAGTTTAGTTAACACATTTCATTCATCATTTCATGAATCAGCATCTCTGAGCTTAGCTAATGTGAGTCCTCCATTCCCATCTCTAAGACATCCATCTGGTTTGTCTGATAAACAATGTCTTAAGTCGGGGAGGCTGAGGGCCAGATCCTGGACCAGGGAACTTTCCAAGTAAATGGTACCTTGTAAGTCATCCTGGCGTTCAGCTGACTCATCCCTGGGAATCTCTGTTTGCTGCACTTTTTATTTTTATTTATTTTTTAAAATATATTTTATTGTTTTTTTACAGAGAGGAAGAGAGAGGGATAGACAGTTAGAAACATTGATGAGAGAGAAACATCAATCAGCTGCCTCTTGCACACCCCCTACTGGGGATGTGCCCACAACCAAGGTACATGCCCTTGACCAGAATCGAACCCGGGACCCTTGAGTCCGCAAGCCGACGGTCTATCCACTGAGCCAAACCGGTTTCGGCTTGCTGCACTTTTTAGCATCTATATGAATCCTTTACACTTTCATAGATGCCATGAGTGTTCTGTTTTCTTTATGAAATATTTCAGCAGTAACATTTGCCTCATCTCCAGGAGAACCCAAGACACAGTGTAGAGTAGGAGAGACCAGTTTATAGCATCATAGTGTCAACGTGATTCCAGACCCTTCACCACTCTAAGTTGGAATCATGTTGATCAGCTGACAGATGTAGCCAGGATAATACCAATTACAGAAATGTAGGGTGAGTTTGAAAAAAAAAAAAAAAAGATTGATTCTGTAATCCTTATGTCACCAAGTGCCCAGGCAAAAAGTCTGGGCTCTATGTAGGTATCTGACTAGTAACACTTGTTGAGTATAATAAGATAAATATCTGATTAATAGATATAAATCATAAACAATGGGATAAAGAGAGTTCTGGACTGGAAAGGTGAAATTCTAAGTGCCAATTTTGTTTACCATGGATGCAGCTGTGAATACGTCACCTTTATTGAATGACCTTCATGCTTCCTGTGAGCCCCCAAACGGAGTACTCATTAAGATTAAACCATTTCTGAGCAGCTTCTTTTATCTCACTTAGTTAAAAAGGCCTTTCTTCATAGCACCAAGTCCAATTTTATTGTGGTTTTTGAACAAATTATAACAAATTTTGTGTTTGCAGAATCCAAATTAATGAGGTTCAACTGCATGCTAATTAAAACTCCTTAGAATTCTCTAAAGACTTTCCCTTCAAGAGTTCATATTTGTTGGTGAAATTTTCTCATTAGTCTTCACAGCGAATATGGCAAACAAATGATCAGCCTAGCAATCCTAAAAAAAATACAATAGAGAGAGAGAGAAAGATCATTTCCAGTTTATCCTGTGAAAGGCAGTGACAGAACGGCATAGAAATCTAGCCTTCTTGGTTAGTTATATGTGCTGCAGGTAACAGTCTCTTAAAGAAAGTCTTATAGTGATTTAAAACCAAAAGCTGTGATCATAGCAATGAAGTTCAATTAGCAGAGTCATTGGTTGGGTCTTGACCGCACCTTTGGTTGTCACCCGCAATAGATTGAACGAACGTGTTTATTCATTAGGTATAGTCAATAGTCCCTCTCAATTATAAGAAGAAATGATTGTGTTCCATTTCTAATGAGTTAAGTGGTGTCTGTGCTTAGAACACACATTGGTTGTGGTTCAGGGAGGGTGTGACTCATTTAAAAGCCATTCATGCAGATACAACCTGGGAAGTTTGGAACCTCTGTGACAGGGTGACACCACCCAGCCTTGTAATAGAAAAGGACCATTTAGAAGGCCAGGGTCGGGAAGGAGAGTGGTGATTGCTTCAACCCATCCAGAAGGGGCTCTTGCAATGGAAAGAAGGGTTACATTAGTCCAGTTTCAGTGCAAAGACCATTTTCATCACAATCATTTGGGAAGCTTGTAAAAAATGTCAGCCTTTGGGCTCCTTTCCAGAACTCTGGGAGCAGGGCCCAGGATTCTACCAGATGATTCCTGGCCTCACTCAGGTTTGAGAACCATGGATCAGAGATAGCAAAGACACCAATGCATTTTGTAATAAAGCATTGGGGAACTTTCAACTGGTGTTTATTATTGAGATCTTGTCCTAACCACCTGAGATGAGCAAAGGGAAGGGGTCAAATTTGTAACGGGTCATAAGAGAGTGTTGCTGTTTTTTTCCTTTGTCCTTAGAGGTTTTTATTTTCTTGCTCTATGAGATCTTGTTTAATTATGTGTATTTGAGTTGCTGCACAGAATAATTTTTGTGTTTCTTATTATACAAATAAGAAGCACGGATATGTGGAAAATTTTTTCTACTTTTGAAAAGTTGTGCATAAACAACTCAGAGTTTTTTCCTGGGTACTTTTTAGTTTTGGAATCTGATGAAAGACATGGATTCTGATTTCCACAGATGCATGTCCAAAAATGTATAAAGTTTTACATTTTATTTATGTGGTGATGGATAGACCTTCCCTCATCTGAACCATGGAGCCCCGATTAACAACATCTGTTCTGAGCCTAATAGCCCATCAACTACTCTACAAACTCAGGTGGCTCCACCTCTCACACAGCCACTGCAAGCAGGAGAAGGGCATGGCTTGTGTGGAATAAATGGATGACAGCAAGCCTGAGGAATTCAGCATCCCGCAAGGCCTTGGCCCAGACCTTCAAACCTGGCAGAATTGTCACCGAAATACTTGTTTTTCCACAAGAATAGGAGGTTTGCCTGTCCTGGGTAGCAAGTGCCAGATGTCCCTCTATTTCCTCATTAGGTCCTGGAGAGAACCATAATTACAGGCATTTTAATGCATTTAGGACTCTCCACTAATGACCCTAAGCTCCTGGTCGGGCTTAGCCTTGGTATTTATATTTTGTTGCAATAATAAGGATGATGTTTAGCATTTGGATTCTGTAATCTTGGAGGTCTGAATCCATTATAAATTAGAGGAGTTTTTAAACTGTTCATCTTGGGAAAAAAGAAAAAAATCAAATATCCTATAACACAGTGGCCCAAAACCCCTAATATTCGTACTTTAGAGTGTGTTATGCTAGCATAAATTCTATACTTTTTTTCTGAAAATAGGATCATATTATACTTAGTATAATCAAATCTGATTTCTTCATTTAATAGATCTTAAATATCCATCTATATCAATAAGTATATTTATTTGATCATATTTATTGGTAGCTGGTATTCTGTGACAATAAGGTATATACTTTAGCTAACCCATTAATGGATGATTAGTCTCATTCCATAAATTGAGTTTTCTACTGTCTTTCTGTACCTATAACCATTAACACTTGGGATTCTTTCTGTTATGACTAATCTTGAAGTTTTTGAAGAAACAAGTGCTTTGCAGAGTCAAATTTTCTTGATTAAAATCAAATTCATCAGAGTCAAGGGTGTTTAGATGTAATTTTCACTTTATCTTGGAAAACTAAAAATAAGCAACACTCCAAATCAATAACCAATGCCCACCCCCCTTTGTGGAAGTAATCAGCCTCAGTCTCTGAAATTTCAAAGGGAAAAAAAAAGGAAAATGCCACCGAATTAATTTTTAATTAGGCATTTAGCAGCTGCTACAGCAAGTTATAAAATGGCCTGCAAAAGCAGCATTTTTAAAGAAAGGAGCATTTTAATGATATATTCATGCTTAGCATCTTATATCAAACAGTCAAGTTTTAGAATTTAGATGCCATATCAAAGTGTACCACTCTAAGGCTACGGCTTCTGTCTTCTATGGAACTAAACCACAACACGCAACTGGATGTGTGGATCTCTGGTAGAAAAGGGACACTTTCCTATTAGCTCTGGGTTCATTCATATCGTGTATGGGGGCTCAGAGCTGCCACTATTTCACATAAACCCCCGGGAACCTCATTACTCAGTGTGGTCATGACTAGTGGCATCACCATCACCTGAGAGCTTGTTAGATGAGAACAGCAAGTCCCATCCCACACCTCCTGAGTCAGAACCTGCACATCAGCAGGATCCTCCAATGATTCTTACATACTATAAATTTTGGGAATCTCTGCCGGAGAGGACACCCAGTAAATCAGACCAACCAAATACATACACCACCTCCAACTATTGCTCCCCACTAGATCTATAGCATTTCTTTCAAAGGAATTAGTTTTTGCAGTACACTTTACATATTTGTAAAGTGATTGCAAATATGAAGATGTGTGTCCCTTAATATTAGAACACGTGATCAACTACATTGACATAAAGAAAAAATTACAAATAACGAATCTTATTTATCACTTATTTTCATCATAATATTGATGTTTCCAGATTTAGAAAAACATCTCAGTGTATAACATTACAATGAAGAAAAGAGCAGATTAAGGGGTTCACCAAACCCCTTATATTTTGAGTGACAATGATCTTAAAGCCTTTGAGCCCTTCTTAACACCAACCATTCAAACAACTATTCATAAGCACCTACTGTGTGCCAAGTACATCATTAGGGAAAAGGAAAAACAATTCATGTGCCCATAATTATAAAGACATAACTGTCCTGGGATTAGAGAGGGCATCTAATTTTGTAAGAAAGCAGAATAGTGAAAGGGATGTTTGAACTGAATCTTGCTCAATAAATAGGATTTCCCAGGGAAACCAGGAAGAAATAATACATCCCAGGAACTGTAAGGATGAATATAAAAATACAAAGGAAGGTAGGTTGCCATGATAATAAATGCTTTCTTTATCCTTTTGATAGTAAGGAGGCATTGGGGATTCTAAGCAGAGGAGTGACATGATAAGATTTGTGTTTGAAAAAGGTAATTCTGGTATTCAACAGAAATAGAGCAAGGTGAGGTCAAAGGTATGGAGATCAACAGGGAAGGTTCAGCAACAATTTGAATGATAGGAGATGAGCTTGAACTGTGGCAATAGCTGTGATAGGACTGAATTCAGAGAGATGCTCACATTCGAATGTACAGGATTAGGGACAGAGCAAAGAGGTGGGATAGGGAGAATAAAAAAGACAAGAAAGACTGACTATTCTAGCTAGAATAACTTGATGTCTTTTGATACCATTAAATTAGGATGGCAATTTAAGGTGTTTTTGTACTTTTTTCCTTCTATAATGCTCAGTTTGCATCTCCCCTTTATGTGAAATCATTGTAGATACATTTGTAGGAAATAACACAAATATCATTGTACATTTAAGCCAATGTCCCCCAATGGTAACATCTTGTAAAAACAAGCCCCTCTAAAAATGTTATGATCTGGAAGTTAAACTTCTGAGTTAAAAGCAACCATATATTTTCACACTTTGTGATGATTTTTGAATACTTCCCTAACCTCCTCACACCCTCACACACACCCTCCTCACTCCCCAGCCAATGGCTTCCTATTCCCACACTGTCCTGATTGAACAGATCTGGACCCTGGCGGGAAAAATCATGTTCTTGGTGGCCTCTGGAGACCTAGTGTCTGCCTGGCCCCCGTGGCCAGCTGGGGCTGGCCTCTGAAGGCTGGTGCCCCCACCCACATCAGCGTCACTCTTCGGTGTCTGGTTAGACGACACTGATTCTGGCCTTGGCTCTCTCTGTCTTGACTGACAAAGTCTCTTAGGGTCCTTGTTCCCAATTTCTGGGAAATCTGTTTCTATGGTAGTTAGGACCTTGGTGTGCAATTAACTTAAGAAACCGAAGTGTGTTAGCTCACTGAAGTGGGACGTCCAGGGAGAAATAAAGCTCCTGTCAGAGACTCAAGTAATATCATCAGGACTCTCTCTCCCTCTCCCCTTTGGCTCGTCTGGTCTGTAGGGCTTTGGTGTACCCGAAGTCACATGCCTTACAGCCTAAAGCAGGGGTGGGAAAACTTTTTGACTCAAGGGCCACAATGGGTTCTTAAACTGGACCGGAGGGCCGGAACAAAAGCAACCTGACCATGCTGGTACTCTCATCTTGGGCTGCTGGTGAAGGAGCGGAGGGGAGAGCAAGAGAACTCTTTCGGCTCTGCGGGCTGGATAGAACAGCCGAACGGGCCGGATCCGGCCCACGGGCTGTAGTTTGCTGACAGCTGGCCTAAAGTGATGCATGAGGAATAAGACTTACCCCTGATCCACCAATGATGAACCTGACTGGGGAAGAGCTCAGTTTGGCCTGATTTACATCCTATGCCAATCCCATGGGCATGTAGGATATTATAAATGATTCAACCTCAGTTCTTATCATCGGCTGGCCCTGGGATTAAATCATCAAGTTTAGTCTTGACAGACCCAAATGGAAAGGGAGAAAGGATTCTTCCAGAGGAGGGAATAATGCTGGGCTGGGCCAAGCAACTGTTATTCATGTTAGTTCTATCGGATTGGGCATCTTCTGTGGTAAGAGAAGGAATGTCCCATGGTGCCCCTAGCTGTCCCTTCTGCAAATCTAGTCAGAGTTGAAAGAAAAAGACAATAGTGGCTGCAAGCAGAGAAATGCTGATATGCATGAAGTTGGATTTGAAAGAGAGTTCTTTGCCATATAAACATGCATCACTAATAATTAAAGCAATAATAGCCTTAAGTGTCTTTGTGAAATAGGAAACAAAGTCACCTGCTGTAAGGGAGTATGACAGAGTGGGGAGTGTAAAGAGCTGGTGAAGGGTTTTGAGGAATGAGAGGAGTTGTTCAGGGTCAAGGAAGAGCACTGCAAAGAGATATTGGAAACCCAACTAGATTGAGACTCTAGCCATCAGGGTTCTCTAGAGAGATAGGACCAATAGAATATATGTATATGTAGTCAAACAATAGGTTGTGTGTATGCATGTATGCATAAGAAACATAAGTATATTAGCATATACATACATACATACATACATACATAAAGAGAGATTTATTTCAAGGAACTTGCTTATGTAATTGTGAAGCTGGCCATTCTAAAATCTTCAGAGCAGGCATGCAGGATGGAAACCCTCAGACAGAAGCAGAAGCCAAGTCTTGAGGGAGAATTTCTTCTTCTTTAAGGCCTTTCTACCGATTGGATGAGGCCCAACAACATTGAGAATCGTCTCCTTTACTTAAAGTCAAATGGTTGCAGCTGTTACAGTCTACAAAAATACCTTCACGGGTTAGTGCTTGGTAGAACTGTAGCCAAGTTCACATGTGAAACCACGAGTCAGGAGACCATAACTCTGTGAATCAATCTGCACGATACTTGGTTATTTCTTTTCCTCTTCAGTCCAGCAGAGCTAAGTACCCAGATTGTAGAGGCAGGGAAGGTGAACAGTGAAACTGATTCATGATTGCGGGTACTGTATTTGCCGGCGTATAAGACGATTTTTTGGCCCTGAAAATACCGTATTTGCCGGCGTATAAGACGACCCCCTAACATTTCCACTCAAAATACAGAGTTTGTTATATACTCGCCGTATAAGACTACCCCCCACTTGGAGGCATATTTTTCAGGGCCAAAAAATCATCTTATACGCCGGCAAATACGGTATTTCCAAAGTGGGGCCACTGGAAGCCAAGGGTCAGGTGATGGGGAGCTGCTGTCAAAGAATTGCTGAGTGATGTCTCTCAGTGTCGAGGCTGGATTGAGAAATTAGCTCCCCAACTGCAGAGTGGCAATAATACGAATATCAGCCACAAAGGTTAAAATAAATAATGCATGAAAAATACTTAGGTTGGGCCCTAAACCAAGTACCACATTAATTTTAAATTGTTATCATTGTTGTGGCTTCATTTAACTGTCAAGGATCTGACAGTCTCCATTAAGTCTAAGAGTAGTTTTAGTGAAAGTAAGAGAATGAGGTGAGTGTGGTGTATTGGAGTTTATTTATTTGTTCATCCAAGGATCACCTAATAAGGCCATTTATGAGCCAGGCACTGTTCTAGGTGCTGGAGATACCTATGGTGAACAGAATAGGCAACATCTGTGTGCCTTCGTGGGACTTACATTCTTTTAAATAGGAGGGGATATAAGCTAATAAGCAGACAACCTCAATAACAAGACAGCACCTACTCCTGTGGTAAAAGAGCTCTGAGGAAAAGTAAAGCAAAGTTAGGCAATAGAGAGTGATAGGTCCAGGCGGGGTGGGGTGGTGTGGGCTATGAAGTTATAGGGAAGCCTTTCTGATAAAGTGACATTTAAAGCGGAATCTAAAGGAATGAAAGGAAAGAATGTTCCAGGGATAGAAAGTGGTACATGCAAAGGCCCTGAGGCAGGAGACTGCTCCTCCCGGCGAGGCGGAGAATGGTGGGCTATGAGCTCAGGAGGAGGAGGTGCTTCTGCCATGCTGATCGGAAGCCAGAGACAACCTCTTCTGTGTAAAGGCAACAACCCCATGTGGCCAGAAAGTTCTACTGTAACCAGTGTGACTGACAACCTTGGGCATGCTTATACTTGAAATCTGTTTCATTTTTTACTATTTTCTACTTCAACTCTTCTTCATGTAAGATAGAGTGATGAAGTCCCCAAACCTTTTGAAATTATAAATAAATGTTTCCTCTGCTTTAAAAAAGAAAATGGTGACAAGGCAAGGTCAAGTTGGGTGTGGTAGGTATCATAACTTCCCTGGAGTTTACTCTGACTAAGGTAGCAAGCCACTGGAGAGTTTTGAACCCTTAAGTGACATCATCTGCCACTTTGCTAGGGGTCACTCTGAAGGTGATGTGTGGAATGGACAAGAGGAGAACAGGGGTAAGAGAGCAGTGAGGAAGCTGTTACCAAAAATCGAGGCAAGACGAATCTGTGATTTAAGAGCAATACTGGGCATTAACGGGGAAAGGCTATGGCAAAGGGAGTGCATTACTGAAGTGCTTGCTGGCAAGGATCAAGGTGGTAAGGGACCTTAGAACAGCATGTCTGGGAGGGTTTTCTACACTGACATGGAACTTGCTCAGCATGGGTCAGGATGGATAGAGGCGGGGGAAGGACTGGGATACAGGTTCTGAAGCCGTGAGTGAGTGAGGGGGTATGACTAAGAAGGTGGTAGAGGACATAAAGGACAGCTGCAGAGGGCATAAGGAATGGGTTAACTGGATGGCAGGTGGACTCTTGAAGCACCTACCACAGGGCCTTTGCACATACTACTTTCTTTTCCTGTAGCATTCTCTTCCTAATAGCCTAAGGGCACACGCCTGGGTTGCAGGCTCTATCCCTGGTGGAATGTGCACATAAGGCAGCAAATCAATGATTCTTTCTCATCATTGATGTTGCTATCTCTCTCTCCCTCTTTCTTCCTCTTTGGAGTCCATAAAAAATATATTTTTTTAAAATGCCAGTGACTTTATTGACCATGGACCAAGAGTTTCAGCAGGCACAATGGGTAATTATGTCTGAGGGAGGTCAGTAGAGGAGAAAAGACTCAAACAGGGAGGAAATAACAAGGGACTGGGAGGAACAGGTGCTAGACCAGGAGCTGAGGACCCCAGATAGTTACATCAACCAATTTAGAGATCCTGACAAGACTGAGGCTGGTAATGTGTGCTGCCTACACCCTTCCTGGGCACCAGACACACCCTGAGTGAATGTGAGGGTGTGAGCAAGCAGTGTCTGAGATGGTATGAGGAGTGATCAGGTGCTAAAGAGCATGTTTCCTGTGGAGATCTTAGGATGCTGAACTATTGAATGGGCTGTGGCTGGGAAGGGCTTGAATCCAAGTCAGGTGGAATTGGCATAGGAGGACCCACCCAAAGGGGTCTTGATCCACAGAAGTCAGTTCTTTATATTATCACACTTCAGGGTCCTGACCTCTCATTTTTTAAATTTATATTTTCATTATAATTGACATACATTGTTATATTACTTTCAAGTGTATACGAGCCTCACCCTTTTCAATACAATATTCTTTGCCTTTGTGTTTGCAGAGAAGTGAGTTCACTATCCTTGACTTGAGTCCCAATTATGTGGATAGTTTACTTAGAAGAAATGTAAAGAAGGTTCAGCCATTTCTCTTTTTAAATATATTTTATTGATTTTTTTTTTTACAGAGAGGAAGGGAGAGGGCTAGAGAGTTCAAAACATTGATGAGAGAGAAACATTGATCAGCTGCCTCCTGCACACTCCCCACTGGGGATGTGCCCACAACCAAAGTACATGCCCTTGACTGGTACTGAACCTGGGGCCCTTGAGTCTGCAGGCCAATGCTCTATCCACTGAGCCAAACTGATTTGGGCTTAAGCGTTTCTTGGGGGCTGAGCTAGGCAACTTACCACTTGGCCTTGAGAATCCATGATTCCCTGACTATCAAATGCTGCCTCAGTATTTACCTCCCTAAGGGTAGAGTAGAGGCACATTATAGGTGAATCAATTGTTTATGCAGTACAAGGCTTGTAGGACTTTAGAAACCATAAATGTGGAAACTGTGTTTAAAATGAATTGAGATCAGCAACTCAACCTTTGAATATGAAATGTTGCTTAAACTTAGATCCACACCAAAGGATCGGGGTTGGTTCTTTGTGTACGTACAATCAGCGCAGTGCTTATAGCGCCATATTCAGTAAATGCTTTGCAGTGGGCGTGTTGACAACAATGGTTATATATTAACCTTTAGAGTGAGTAGAGGGACAGCATGATGCTACTTCTGTGGTTTCACAGTTAACTCTGAGGGAGAGGGTCACAGTTGGTGTGAGACAGCCTGGAGGCGAGAGGCGGGGGCAGTACCGTGATCTGCTCTGCCCATGATATGAGCAACAGCAAAACTGGGCTCTGTGAAGGGCAAGCCCTGCCTCCAGGACCATGGCTCTTTGTGGTGATGGTGTGAAGAGCACAGCAACTCGAAGTCTCTTCGGAATGTCTGTGATGCAGAGAGATTCTAGTCAAAGCATGCAGGGTAGTTGTCATGCTTAAGGTTGGTTAGAGATGAAGAGACATGACTGTGATATGCTTGATAGCAAAGTTCACTGCCTGGAAGGGTGAGAGCTGAATCCTTATAGTGCTGTGTAGTTTATACCTTTTACAGAGCACCTACTATGGTCCGAGTTCGATAAGCACTTAGCATGCATTGCCTTTAATTTTCCCCATCATTGCATTTTGCACTTGAAGGAAGGCAAACAGCGAAGACAGGCTGGCCCCCTGACAGAATCCCACACCATGACTGTGTCTCAGAGGGGTAACCATTTCCCGAGGTCCGGATCTCAGCTGTGCGGGTTCAAAATTCTGATTTGCATAACCAGAAGCGACTGGGTGTTTGGAAGACGGACACACTATTCTGACGCCTAAGGGACTAATGCATAAAAACAGGAATGCCAGCCAGTTATTTTGCAGTGAGAAAGAAAACAATCCTGTGAACCAGATAACACTGTTCTCTGAGCAGAACATTCTCTTTGAAGGCAAGCTTACATGAGAACACACTTGAAAACGAACTGACTTATGAGTGTGGAGCAGTGCCAGCTGGATGAGGAAGGGACTCTTACTGGCTGGGTCACAGACCTGGGAAGGCCTTGTTTCCCAAACCGCCCTGCCTGCTGTGAGCTTGGATGCCACAGTGAGGAAGACACCACCAGACCCAACTTTACTCCATCTCTCCTTTTAGTGCCTCCTACACTGCGTCACCCAATGGGGCTGATATATGTTTTCTTCAGATGTGTTAATCCTGGGCCTTCCATCAAGTTGTAGTCTTTCTTTGAGAGTAAGTTGTCTCTTGAGTGTCTTTGCATATCACTGTATCTATTATCATTATTTATAACTGTTTTTGGCTGTAAGCTTTTCAGGGAAATCTGTTGTTCCATTTCCAATTTTTCGGGGAGGGGTAAGAAAAGGAGGAGGCACCATAATGTCAACTCCACCTTCCACCTGAGAGGAGATACTGTCATCCGATTTTACAGTTGTGTCTACCAGGTCCCGTTGCTTGGGTTTTGTCTGAGTTGCATTGCCGACTCATTCATTTAGTTGTTTATTGTCGATTTCTCCCATTCCAGTGTAAATTTCGCCAGAGTGAGGTCTTTATGTCATTGCCTACCATATCCCAAGCACACAGAACAGTAGATGACACATTGTAGGTGCAGGCAGGCAGAATAAATGCACATTGGATGGATAAATAATCAGACACTCATCCCAGGTTTGCCTGGCACTAAAGTCGCTGGACCATACCCAACCTCATTTGGTGAGATGATGTAGGAGAGGACTCCGTAAAGAACCAGCCTGGCCTGGCGGGGACTGGCACTGCTGATGCACAGTGGCACAAGGATGTTGAAGTCCTTTCTCTGGTATAATTGAAATAAATGGTGATTCTAATAAGGAAATAATTTGTCCTATTTTTAACATCTTTATAGGTGCTATCTGGAACCAGGTGAATCATTTACTATTTCTACTTCCTTTATCATTTTTATTTTGAGTATTTCTACCTACCATGTCGCTTCCAAAGGTGACAGCACTTAGCTGGGTAGTCATCACCTGCATTCCTGGCGTTAATATCTAAGTGAAAATACATTGACTCATAGTTGCTTTTTTAAAAAATATATATATTTTATTGATATTTTAAAGAGAGGAAGGGAGAGAAATAGAGAGCTAGAAACGTCGATGAGAGAGAAACATCGACCAGCTGCCTCCTGCACACCCCCTACCGGGGATGTACCCGCAACCAATGTACATGCCCTTGACCAGAATTGAACCCGGGACATTTCAGTCCGCAGATCGACGCTCTACCACTGAGCCAAACCGGTTTCGGCTCATAGTTGCTTTTTTGTAACCCTAAACCCAGGATGTGATTATATAGTCTGCTAATTTGCTCATTGTCAATTGCCAATTGATGGATGGATGGATGGATGTGCATACGTATTTTATTCTGTGACTAACCCACCAAGTTTTAACTCGGGTATTATTGCATATGGAATGCATATCGGGTACAGAGACACATAAAAATCTAGAAAATTGTCCTGTATTTATTGCATTACAAAGTGGGATTATTTTCTCTAAATCTTCTTAAAGGCCATTAAAATATCTTGTTCCAAATCAAATGGAGCTACTTACTGCCAGAGTGTTTTGTACCTTCTTCAATAATTAAAGAAAGCAAGATTTATGGACAATGCAATTTTCATGATGCAGTGAAAAATATGTGTTCTTACAGCAGCTGTGTTTATTATACATTTTCATTTCCTTAATATTTTAAAATGGCTTGGCAAAATGAAAGGGAGAGGAGAGTGATAAGGCACCTTCCTAGCACTTTCTTAGGATAATTTTCAAACAAACAGAAAATCTGAAGAAGTCATACTCACGTACCAGCTACCTATAATTTACAATTTATGTTTTGTTTTCTTCCCTTTATCTTGGTCTATCCATCTCCCTCTCCATTATTTTTTATGCATTTTAATAAAAGTTGCAGAAATCAGTATATTTTACCACTGAGCAGTGCAGCATATGTCATAACTAGAGTTCAGTATTTGTTTATGGGTGTTTTCTAAATAAAATGTTACATACACATTATAAATATTCCATTCAATTGAGTTTTGACAAATGCACACATCTGTATAATGCCAATTGCACAAAGGTAATCAAAGTTCTCATTTTTCTCATGGAAGGTTTAGCCCTTTCTAGAACTTCATTCAGTTCTAGGGTCATATAGTATACTAGTGGCCCGGTGCACAGATTCATGCACATTGAAAGGAAATTAATTAGAAGAAAAATTCACATGGTAAACGTTTATTTTTAAATTGTCAGTGTGCGTCATATGTACCAGCCAGTAGGTTGCATGCAATTGGTTCCAGCAAGAGCTTTATATGCATCATGCATGTGTGAGTCAAATTTATTTTTAAATTGCCCAGTGCATGTCATTTGTACCGGTCGGTCAGCTGGATGGTCAGATGGACAAATGGTTGGTCACTTAGCCTTTTATATACATAGATACTATTTTGGATAAGTCATATAGTATATCCTATTTTGTATAACCTTCCACTTAGCATATCTTTGAGATTTATCTTTTTTGCACATATCAGTAATTACTACCTTTTTTTTTTTTACTACTGAGTAATATTCATTTGTATGGATATACCACAATTTATTTATTCATTCCCCTTTCAGTGGTCACTTAGGCTATTCCCATATTGGGGTTATTATGAATAAAGCTGTTATAAACATTTTTGTATGTATCTTTTTTTCATAAGTACCGTATTTGCCGGCGTATAAGACGATTTTTTGGCCCTGAAAAATACGTATTTGCCGGCGTATAAGACAACTGGGCGTATAAGACGACCCCCTAACATTTCCACTCAAAATACAGAGTTTGTTATATACTCACCGTATAAGACTACCCCCCACTTGGAGGCATATTTTTCAGGGCCAAAAAATCGTCTTATACGCCGGCAAATACAGTATATGCTTTTTGCTTGTTTTTGAAACCTCTGAAATATGTAGCCTCACACGCTGTCTATATAGAATAAATAGTTAACATGTATTGACTTGGCACAAAATGTACATGACATCCTGAGTTTTAGGGTGTATTTACAGACACTTCCTTCCTCATCTGCTTTCATATGAGCTTCATAACTACCTGGTAAAGGGGCAATGGCAGCCCACCAAGTGGCAGCTGAGAAGTTAAGTCACTTGCTCATGAATCGTCGGAGTAAACTAGAACCTAGATTTCCTGACTCCTACTCCCGTACCCTCTGACTGCTGTCACAGGGCCAGAGTGAAGGTGTTCCACCTCACATGCTATCTTTCTTCCCCTTCGCACTTGCTCTGCACCGTGGTTATGGCCTGTAATAGTGTCTGGTTTGTACTTTGGCAAAACAGAAAACTAATGACTATTAACAATTTAGGCTCCTGGTTATAGAATGTAGGGACTTTTTTTCTCTTCTGCATCACCTTGTTTACCCACTGCTCAGCCTTCCCTGTGTGAGGGAGTGGAGGGGAGTCTGTGGAGGGGGCTGTTGAGAAGTGACCTAAGCCAATTTGGCAGATCTTGTCAGGGGCTGTCATTTACCTCTGATGAGAGAAGTCAGCTGTGAAGACCCCAAGTCTTCCTTTCTCCACCGTCTCTCCACCAGCTGGTCTGTGACCATGAAAACCAGCCTCAGACCTGATTCTACAAAACATAGAAACATTTATTTCTGATCAAGCAGATTCAAAAGCACTCAGACCACCTGCTCTGTAGCCTTCGGACAACCTGCTCTGTAACCTTCAGGAGTCCTCCATCTGTCACGTTAGAGCTCCAGTGAGCACCTCTATTGGAACTTGGGCCTGACAGCAGCTTCCCAAGCAGGGCAGAGGACCAGATGGAGTTCTAGACCTCAGCCCTCTTCTGAATGTGTTAGGTCATTGGGCTAGACAAGCCTGACACCCCTTTCATTCAAACCTTGAGGTTTCAAGTCAATCCACTCATCTCTCATATCCCTTTGTTCACCACTGAAAAATGATTTCTAATATCCCTTCATGCTAATCCATGAACACTCTGGTGCTGATTCCAAAAGGGGTGTTTGGAGCTTTTGTGAAAGCCACCTCCAGGAGCATGAACTTTGATGGAGATCTTTCAAAAGCTTACTAACAGTATGTCTATAGATTCCTGTTTAGGGTACTTCATGTTTACTAATCACTCTCGGGGGTGGCTTCACATGAATCCACACACACAGGAAACTCACTGTTGATGCTGAAATATTTCAATGTAAAACACAGGTTAGGTTGGGAAGGCAGAAGAGTCCATGTACCTTCCCCCTTTCTCCCCCCCCCCCCCGCCCCCCGCATACCATTCCCTTCCGTATCCCTGTGATACTGGCATTTCCGCTGGAATCTTGAGTTTTTAGATTGAGGGAAGCCTTTATATTAGTATACTAGAGGCCTGGTGCATGAATTTGCACATGGATAAATCCCTCCTGGCCAATCAGGGCTGTCTTGCTCAGTCCCAATTGAGGCCTGCGGGCCCTGCGGGGAGGGATCACAGGAGGTTGACTGGCCCATGTGAGATTGGATGTGGGAGTGCATTGACCACCAGGGGGCAGCTCCTGTGTTGAGTGTCTTCCCCCTGGTGGTCAGTGCTTGTCATAGCTACTGGCCAGTCATAATGGTCACTTAAGCTTTTATATATACAATAGGCCTGGTGCTTGAAAATTCATGCACTCAGGGGGGATGGGTGGGGGGAGGACGCCTCAGCCTGGTCGGCACCCTCTCTCAGTTTGGGACCCCTTGAGTGATGTCCACCTGCAAACTTAGGCCTGCTTCCTGGAGGATTGGGCCTAAGCTGGCAGTCAGACATCCCTCTGGCAGCCCAGGAGCCCTTGGGAGATGTCCGACTGACAGCTTCCCCCAGCCTAAGCTGCAGTTCCAGATTCTTAGTGCTGCTGTGGAGGCAGGAGAGGCTCCCGCCACCACCGCTGCACTCACAGTTGTCAGCCTGGCCTGTGGCTGAGTGGAGCTCCCCCTGTGGGAGCACACTGACCACCAGGGGGCAACTCCTGCATTGAGTGTCTACCCCCTGGTGGTCAGTGCACATCATAGCAACTGGTTGTCCCACAGTTAGGGTCAATTTGCATATTACCTTTTTATTATAGAGGATAGATTATTCTGCCTTTACACTTCATTGATGAGAGCTCCAGCCCTGATGCTAATCTCCCTCCTCATCCCCCACTCTCACTGTCAGCAGATCAGTGAGTAGGCAAGCCAACCATGAGTTAACAAGTGGAAGGATTGACTAAAATTTGTTCTGTTGGAGGGCAGGGGGGGGGGGATATTTTTTTAATGTTTTATTGATTTTTTAAAATTTATTAAGGTATTATATGTGTACATAGCTTTCCATTGCCCCCCCCCATACATGCCCTCCCTCCCCAGAGTTTTGTGTCCATTGGTTGTACTTATATGCATGTATACCAGTCCTTCGATTGATCTCTTATCTCCCCCAGATCTCCCTACCCCCCTCCCCCGCTGTCATTTGACAGTCTGCTTTTTGTTTTACTATCTCTATATCTATCTTTCTGTTCATTAATTTATAATGTTCTTTAATATCCATAAATGAGTGAAGTCATGTGGTGTTTCTCTTTCATTGACTGGCTAATTTCACTCAGCATGATGCTCTCCAATTCCATCCAGGTTACTGCAAATGATGAGAATTCCTTCCTTTTTATGGCCGCATAGTATTCCATGTGTAGATGTACCATAGTTTTCTGATCCATTCATCTGCTGACGGGCACCTAGGCTGTTTCCAAATCCTAGCTATTGTAAATTGTGCTGCTATGAACATAGGGGTGCATATATCCTTTCTGATTGGTGTTTCTGGTTTCTTGGGGTATATTCCCAGTAGTGGGATGACTGGGTCAAATGGGAGTTCCATTTTCAGTTTTTTGAGGAAGCCCCATACTGTTCTCCACAGTGGTTGCACCAACCTGCAATGGGGGGGGGGGGGGGATATTTAAACACAGCCTAATATTTGAATGCTGCTCTGATTATGGTTCTTGGCTACCAGAAGTGACTCTCATTTGGACAGAGAGTGCAGAAACTGAGCAGCAACAGAATGTTTCAAGAGACTCTTCAAGCTATTAAAGTGCCACTTGTCTCATAACTATTGCTGTTAATTAAGTTTACGGCCTCATTATTAGTTCCTGGCTCTGCTATTGATATTAATTATGTCAATATAAATTTAAAGCAGTAGGCCATTCCTTGGGGAAATTTTTTAAAATATATACTTTATTGATTTTTTTTTACAGAGAGGAAGAAAGAGATAGACAGTTAGAAACATTGATGAGAGAGAATCATCGATCAGCTGCCTCTTGCACACCCCCTACTGGGGATGTGCCCGCAACCAAGGTACATGCCCTTGACCAGAATCGAACCCGGGACCTTTCAGTCTGCAGGCTGACGCTCTATCCACTGAGCCAAACTGGTTTCGGCTCCTTGGGGAAATTTTTAAAGTTGTCTATTAAAATTATTTTTTAAAAATAAAGATTTAAATTTCCTTATCAATATACTAAGAGTTTGGGGATTTTATCCCCAGCACTCTCTACATTTGAAAGATTGTGTGATGATTTGAGAGTTAAGCCTTTAATTGCATTTTTTTTTTCCTTACTGAAGTATTATCTTTGTGGTTTGCAGCAGAAATTTCTACAGCATTTAACCGGGCGTATATTTCAATATTTTAACCCATTCAATGATAAGTTGTGGTTAATTCTAATAATTAAAATTGTGCACTTATACTCTGGTCTATTTGGCTTACTGGATAGAGTGTCGGCCTACAGACCAAAGGGTTCTATCCCAGTCAAGGGCATGTACCTCAATCGCAGGCTCCTCCCCAGCCAGGGCCCTGGTCAGGCCACATGCAGGCGGCAACCAATGAATGTGTTTCTCTCACATCGATATTTTGTCTGTTTTCCCCCTCTCTCTTCCACTTTCTCTAAAAATCAATGGAAAAATATCCTCGAGTGAGAATTTTTTTTTTTTAAATTATGCATTTACAAGAAAAGGAAAAGAAAATCCTGGTGTGGGATTTTGTGTTCAATGGGAACTCAAAAGGCATTGGACATATATGGATGTCAACAAATTGATTGGTTTATTGACAAGGATCCCCTCCACCACCATCCCCGTTGACAGCACTGCTGCCAGAAGAGTGGATTGGTGGAACTCCTCCATTGCTAGTGGGAATGGGGTGACTTTGATCATATCTTCAGAAAAGGATATTTCTAAGACTCACATGGGAGGATGAATGGTTTTCATTGGCATGGAATTGTATTTCTCAGGTTGTAAACCAGTCCTGGAAAATATGTAGCTGGGGCTCTGGCAGAGCCAAAAGTAGGGCCAGTGTCCATGGTGGAGCTGGGTCCGATGCAGCATCAGGCTAGACTTAGTCCATCGTCTATTGTGTGGGTCCCACGTGGCCATGAGCCACATGGGCACAGGGGAGCACATCCCCTGTGGCAGGAGTCCCAGGAGTGCAAGCAGGCAGGTGAGACAAGAGCGAGAGGAGAAGAGAAAGAGAAAGCTCCCTTTGTTCAGGATTTCAAATGTCAAATCTTCCCTCATTTGCCATGGTCACCCCTATTCTGGCCACTGACTTTTTTTCCAGAAGTGACTGACAAATGAGCATCTTTCCACGTCATCCAGACCTTCCTGGGCATGCAATACATGGGTCTGTATTGCAGCTTTCTGGCAAAGATGTAGAGACGGCATGCCTATATTATCTAATCTCCCCTTTACTCCTCTCCTGTTAATAATAACCAGGTTATCAACAGTATCAGTACTATGCTCTGTATATTTTATTTCTGAAAAAGCTTTAAATCCTCTCCTGTTCCTTGATACAACTCTCCAGACAATGTTAGCTAACTGGGTCAATAGGGTTTTTGTTGTTTGTTTGTTTTTGCTCATATATTAAGAAGAAAAAAATCATTTATAGTCTCCAGATTAGAGAAAAGACCTATTGGCATTTGGATGTTTTTCTTTCTAGATTCCTTTCCAAGCATTTATATCAAGCATAATTTAGATTATTCAGTTTTATGACTTTAGTTTACCCCTTAATATTTTATTTACCGGTATTTATTATTTAACATCTAAGGTGTTTGTAATTTTAGTACTTATAAAAATAAGTATATATTGTGTTGAGCAGCTCTTTAAATAAATATTTGAGAACTCCTCTAATTATCTCGTTGGATGCCTAGAAATGAATTTTTTATGCCTAAAGGCATGAACATTGTTAAGACTCTTTGATAAATATTGAAAATTCGCTTTCCATGGAATTTCCAGTCCACTGGAAACAGTTCAGGGCCTGGCTAACTGAAGCCATACCACTTAGTATATTTAATAGTCTAATAATATTATTAACTTGTTAACTTCATAGTTTTTGAACTGAGAAACTTAATTAATGAAATACACTGGAATCTATACTGATAAGAGGGTAATATGCTAATTAGGCTGTACATCTTCCGGATGTCCTTCTGGACAAAGCCACAGTGGCAGGGGCCGAGGCAGAGGTGGTTAGGGGCGATCAGGCTGGCAGTTAGGGGGATCAGGGTGGCAAGAAGGGGTGGTTAGAAGTGATCAGGCAGGCAGGGGTCCCATATTGGAGAGGGTGCAGGCTGGGCTGAGGGACACCTCCACCCTCACCATGCATGAATTTTGTGCACTGGACTTCTAGTATCAAATAATGACCCATTTCTTTTCAAAGTCCCGCTTTGCTTTTGTTGGAAGAAAAATTTTTCTCCTTCCAACTTGGCTCCAACGGTTGGCCTCCTGCAAGTGAACTAACCATAGGCAGAGTAATAGGAGAAAAGACAAAGCTTATTTACACATGCATGTAGGAGCTGCTCAGTAATGAGCAACACACTGGGTAGCCAGAAGTAAAGGTTTATACACTAACATCACCCTTAGATCCTCCCTTCCTCCAACTGATGGATGGAGAATGACGTAAACTCCACCTGCAGCCGGACATTCCTGAGCACCTAACCAGGCACCTTACATGGACTGTACATTGAACCACCAATCAGCACCTGCCAAATACCCTAAGTCCCCGATTCCTAAGTCCCTAATCATAGGCCTTACATGAAACCACCAATCAGTGTGTGCTGAGTGCCCTAAGCCCCGTCCCTTCTCTTTCCTCCCTTCAAAAGGCGCCTGCACCCCGGCCCTTTCTCTCTTTCTCCTCTGGAAGGCAGCCGGCAGTGGTACTCTTCTCTTCAATAAAGCCTGTATCCTGGTCCTGGTCTCTAGCCCCTCTGTTTCATCTTTGGATCACAAAGGGCCACAGATTGGGAATGAAGTGGGTGAGGGCTTGGATGGGAAAATGTGGGAGGTTCTGTTGGGCTCTTTAATGCTATTGGAGGTGTGAAAACTGTCTCCCTGGATTTGCAGGAAGCTCCCTCAGAGGGAGGTGAATGGCAGCTGTGTTTTATGGAGTCTCCGCCTTAGTTAGATAAGGAAAGGTCACTTAGGATTTCTGTCTGCATCTTTTACAGCTCAAATGCTTTCTCTTTAAAATCATCTTTATACCATGATGAGTGAGTCGAGATGATGCAGGTGTTCCGGGTGCTGGAGATCCAGGGGTGTGTGACCCATTGTGGGCTCTTGGCTTCATGCAGGAAGGAATTCAACGTTGGGCCAGCGTAGAGTTTAAAGTGAAAGATGGTTTAGTAGTGAAACAGTGAGATAGGGAGTGGTTCCTCCACAGACAGAGCAGCTCCTTTCTAGTGAATCTTACTTCTTTTATTGAGGCCCATTTAATTGAGAGGTAGGGCATTCGGTGAGGGTGGGAGGAGGGGAGGAGGATATTCCAGATCTTTTTTGGGAGGGGGAGAGGGGGGAGTGGAGACTTATTCAAAGAGCCCTGACAGCCACTTTATGTCCTTATCTGGGCTTTCCATTTCTGATCATGATGGTTCGGGGTGTGTTGTTGATCATCTAGTGCAGTGTTTCCCAAACTTCTCTCATGATGAGAATCACCTGGTGGAGTTGTTAAAATACAGATTCCTGAATCCCAACAAAGAAATGCTGAACTAGAATTTTTGGGAACTATAGGTAAAATTGTATACTTAACTAGTGCTCTAAAAGTAAACAATTTTACCTATATGTTCCCCAAAATTCTAGTTCAGCACTTCTTAGTTGGGATTCAGGAATCTGTATTTTAACAACTCCACCAGGTGATTCTCATCATGAGAGAAGTTTGGGAAACACTGATCTAGTGTATTACAATGAGTGTATAATGAGGGCAGGGGTTCCCGGTGAGGTGAAATTAGTTACTCTGTCAGATCTGGCTGGTCTCTGCCAATTCTAAGCCATGAATCCATTGGGGGTTGGTGTTACTATCTTCTTGACAGTCCCTGTATCCATCACAGCTGTTTTACCACATACCCTATCTCATCCACACTTTCTACTCTTTAAAATATCACAAATAAATGTGCTCAAGGATAAACACATTTTCACTTATCATTGCCTTATGCTGAGGATTAGAAGTAATGGTGTTTTCTGTCATTTTTAACTGGTAAAAACATCCAGTGGGGAATAATATAGGACGGTAGAGGGGAAAGGGAAAAGGTCCCATGGATCATATTTTTATCACAGACATGAATATATTTGCTAGGAACTGACAACCCCTTTTAGAAGAAATTGACTCTTGTGTATTGGGGGTGGGTAGGAATAGCAGTTGTTGGCATGTCAAAGAATTTTTAATATACCGCTTGATACAGTATTACCTGGAGTTCATTTACTTAAGGTATGGTCACAGGATATGTTAAAACTTCTGAGTTACACTGTTTGGGATAGTCATAAATATCAGAGGTGGAAAATTGGATTAAGTTCCCCTTGTTTTGATATTCACCTAGGAGATAGTTGGTTCTGCAGATATTATGCAGGCCAATCTCCATTCCTTGAGTCTTGACTTTTGCAACCACCCTTGACTTGAACATCCCCTGGCAACCTTTGTGGATAATCCAGTGTGAGAGACATAATTGGAAAGCATGACAAGTGAGAAAATGGGTTGCATACCTCAAAGCAAAGGCTCATTATACGTGACAATGCAATTTATTTGGGCTCTCCATTGCATATTTGCCACATATATTCACTGCCTTCCACCTCTTCCCAGATCCTTTTGCAAGTCCTAATGCATAAATCACTTGAGCTGGAGAATATTTCCATTTCAACCAGATAAACTCCTCGCCCTTCACATAGGTTTAGTATTAAAGCTAAATGCATTGCTTAGAGCGAACCATCTTGTTTCCTTTTATTTGGGGAGGGGAGGTATTTAAATATTTCCTCTAGGTAAAGCTCCTTTTTCTCTATCTCCATAACCTTGGTATCTGGTGTCACTGATTCAGCTATTCAGTCTGGGACAACGTGACTTTCAAGTTTCTAGAGCTATTAGGAAGCTAAAAAGGAAATGCAATTCACTGTGTTAGAGAAATAACAGCCTGGGAGAAATGCTGCTCTCTAAAGATTTTTTAGGCTTTCCTTTACATTTTATTCCTCAACATTTTTTGTTGGCCTGAATCAGTGAGTCTAATTATATAGAGAAGATAGAAGCAGCACATATATTTAGCAAGTTGGAAAAATCTCCACAGTCTAGTGAAAGCTAAGCATATGGAGCCAACCTGAAATTCTGAAGACCCCATTTATTTCCTGAGAGATATTGGTGATTGATACCTATAGTCCAGGGAACACAACAGAGTTAGAACACCAGACAAGAAAGGTCATTGATTAATACTTCCAAGGTAATCCCAAGCCCCCATCCATGATTTTTGTTTTTTAGTTTATTTTATTTTTGAAAGTATTATAGGTGTCCCCCATACCCCCCTCTTCTGCCCCTTTCACTCATCTCCTACCCCATCTCAGGCCTTTGCCTGTTTATTGTCTGTGTTCATGGGCTATGACTAATTTGTATTTCTAAATCCCTTTACCTTTTTCACCCAAACCCATCCCATCTGGTAACCATCAAAATGTTCTCTGAATTTATGAGTCTGTTTCTGTTCTGCTTATTCAATTATTTTGATTTTTAGATTCAATTCCTGATAAATGAGTATTTATTGTCATTTTATTGTTCCTATTCTTGATCATCATCCTTCTTCTTCTTCTTCTTCATTTTCTTCTCCGTCTCCACCTCCTCCTCCTCTTTCCCCTTCCTCTTCCCCTCTCCTTCTCCTTCTCCTTCTTCAAGATCCTTTGGTTTTGTGGTTGTGAACCCCTTTAACTTTTTCTTGTCTGAGAAACTCTTTTCTAAATGATAGCTTTACTGGATATTTGCTGTTCATCACTTTGAATACTTCTTGCCACTGTTTTGGCCTGCAAAGTTTCTGTCGAGAAATCAGTTCACAGTTAAATGGATGCTCCCTTATAGGTAAATAACTGCTTTTCTCTTGCTGCTTTTGAGATTCTCTCTTTGTCTTTACCCTATGGCATTTTAATTATGATGTGTCCTAGTGTAGACCTCTTTGGGTTTATCTTGTTTGGGACTCCCTGTGCTTCCTAGATTTGTATGTCTATTTTTTTCACCAGGTGGGGGAAGTTTTCTATCATTTTTTCAATTTTTTTTTCCAATTTCTTATTCTCTCTCCTGTCCTTTCAGAAACCCTCTGATATGAATGTTGGTATGCTTGAAGTTGTCCCAGAGGCTTCTTACACTATCTTCATACTTTTTGGATTCTTTTTACTGTTCTGATTGGGTGGTTTTTGTTTCCTCGTATTAGAAATTCTTGATTTGATTCTTGGCTTCCTCTACTTTAGTGTCAATTCACTGAAAATTATTCTTTATTTTAGTTAGTGTATCCTTCATTTCTGACTGGTCCCTTTTATGTTGTTAATTTTCTCACTAAGTTCCTTAAAATTTTCATTAGTTCCTTGACATTCTCACTAGGTGCTTGAGCATGCTTATAACCATTGTTTTGAACTCTGTATCTGGTATTTTTCAAAGCAATCTGCAGATGGCTGCTGTTTAGGTTGGATTTAGAGGTGCTCAAGAGAGGCCAAGCTATTTAGTTCTTTTTCTATAGATTTCTCCAGTTTTTTATTTGTGACATGTTTCTTTGTTTCTGCATTTTGGCTATTTCTCTGGGTTTGTTTCTATGTATTAGGTAGACCTGTTATGTCTCCCATACTGGGTAGAGTTGCCATCTGTAGTAGATGTCCAGTGGCTCAGCCTCCCCAGTCACCTGAGATAGGCCCTTCAGATGTGCCCCTTTGTGAGCTGTGTGCACTGTCCTATTGTAGTTGAGACTTGGTTGATGTTGGCATCACTGGGAGTATTGCCCCTAAGTCAATTGGTTGTGAGGACTGTTTGCAACTACTGTTTGCAATGGAAGAGCTGCTGTCTTATGGAGCAGGACTTGACTCATTGGGGGTTTGGTGCCCACCAAGTCCAGTCCTTGAGTTTGTCACTTGTGGAGGTGGTAGGATTGTAATCCATTGTGGTCAAAGCTGACCACTGGGTACATTGGCTCTGTGGCCTCTCAGGAGGTGCATAGTCAACCATTGCCTTTGCCCTGTCCAGGGCCACCCAGCATGAGCCACAAAGCAATCTGCATATGGCTGCTGTTTATGTTGGACTTGGAGGTGTCCAAGAGAGGCCAAGGTATGAACCAAGGCAGGCTGTTGTTAGTGCAGAGCCTAGGGCCATTAATTGAGAAGAATGGGGCATGCTAAGGCCAGCTGCTGATTGTATGAGAGATTTTAGGAAAGTCTGAATCATGAGGCAACAGAGACCAATTGTATGGAAAAGTCACTGTTAATGGTTTGAATGGATGAGCCTATAAGTAGAGAGGGTCAGGGTCTTGGGAATCACCAGGGCAGGTGAAAAGTGTTAACGAGGTTGATGGAGATTCAAATATGCCTGCCAGCTCTGTGGTGGGAAGGGCTCAGCAAAAGAACAATGGCCTCCGCCAGCACTTCTTTCTGGGAGAAAGCTACCCCTCCAGTTCTCACCATGATTCCAGGCAAGTTAGTTCTTCCCTGAATGTCCCAGGTTCCTTTCAAACTGCTGCCCTAGCACTGGAGCTCAGAGGGAGGGATTCCAACTAAGGCTGTGAAGGAGCCCTTTAAGAGGAATTGCTTGGGGCCAGTAGCCTCTGTGTCACTCAGTGACAATCCCCACTGGTTTTTACAGCCAGAAGTTGTGGCGACTTCTCTTCTTGGAACTGGAACCCTGGGTTGTCGTGGGGGGGAGGAGGGGGGAGAGAGCGTGGAGGGTGCAGGTGTGGGTCTGGAACTCCTCACTTCTCAGGGAAACCTCCATAGCCAAGATATCCCTCTGTGGGTGTGGGACCAGCTGATTCTGCAATTTCATCCTAAGTCTCCACCCCTCCTAGCCCTCTATGTGCTTTCTTTAATTCCTTAGTTGTAGGGCTTTCATTTAGCTAGGTTTCAGGTGGTCCTGAATTATGGTTCTGTATATGAATTATAATTCTGATGTGGGAGGCAGCGAGTTCCATGTTTGTCTATGCCACCATCTTGACTGGTCCTCCTCCATGCTTTTGTTTTGTTATTTAGCTAGCTTTCCTTTTTTAATTTTGTAGGCTTTCTGTTTTAGACTTTCATTACTTTCCTCCTGTCAATGCTACCACCCTTTCTCTAAGCAACAGACCTACACTTACTGCTTCCTGAGAAAAATGTTACCAAGTAGAACAACTCCTCCTGCCTTTAATCCTGAGCTTCCCACCTTTCCCTGTCTCCAAGGTGACTAGCTGTGCCTGATCTCTGAGTATCCCTTGGGGCTCCAGTGGGAAGTTGCTCCAAAAACAGTCACCCCACTGGCTCCTTTCCTCACAACAGGAAGCCAATTAGAGCCACAAAGTAACTGAAAAGAAAAAAGATGAGGGAGAGCTAGAGGGACCTAGAGTGAGCTGCTCCAGCATCACACTGTACTCCTCCCTCCCATGTGGTGATGAACCCAGGGGAGGCTATGAGTGCTATCAGCCCCAGGTGCAGGCAATAAGGGTGCATTGCCTGTAGAAAATTTTAAATCGAAGTCAGTCAGCTTTTTAGCACCATGTCCTAACAATTCTAAATGATGTCAGTGATATAATACCCCTCCCCAGAAAATTCTTTTGTTGGTCTAAGTTCTAAACAGTTACTGGAGTGATTTAGTCATTATAATAATTAATAATAACAATAGCAATAATAATAATAATAATAATAAGGTAGCACAATTATAACTTATCCTTTAAGAAATATTGCATGCTATTTAGTAATACCTTTTGATTCCCTACACACATAGATTCAGCCACACAAAGCAACTATGTGATGGTTAATTGTATGTGTCAACTTGACTGGCCATGGGGTTCCCAGATTAAATAGTATGTCTGGGCATGCCTGTGTGAGGGTGTCTCTAGATGAGATAGTATTAGGATCCATGAACTCAGTAAAGTAGCTTACCCTCCCCAATGTGGGCAGGTGTCAACCAATCCATGGAAAGCCTCAATAAAGCAAAAGGCAGAGGAAGGAGGAATGTGCCTTTTTTCTGCCTCACTGTTTGAGCTGATGATATCATTGTAATTAACCTAGTTATTAATGACAGGAAAGGAGCAAAAGGAAGGCCAGATATTGGAGGCATGTCATTTGGGCAGTTTTGCCAGAAAGCTGCAGCTTTATTCTCACCAGGGAGCTACCACTCTATTCCCTGCAGGTCACTGGGGGGGGGGGGGGGGAGAGACTGGACAGGGAGGGGAATAAACACATGCCCAGTAGAGTTGGGGTGATGTTGAGAAGGTACTTGTCTGCCAGTCACACCTGGGAATAGGGCATTGGCCAGAATGGGCATGGCCACTGCAAGGGTGTGAAATTTGAGATATTTAATCCCCTAAATCGGTGGTTGGCAAACTCATTAGTCAACCTAGCGGCAAACCGTGGCTCAAGAGCTTCAGTTTGCCAACCACTGCCCTAAACAAAGGAGTTTGCTCTCTTGGTTCCTCTTATGCTCTTGGGACTCTTATTACACGGGTGCACTCTCCTGCATTTGCCCACATGGTCCACGGCCATGTGGACCGCCACACACATGGTCTAATGGACTGTAACTAGCCTGGTGTTAAACCGGACCCGGCTGCTATATGGAATGAAAATGCTGGCTTGGCTTTTAGCTTTACTGAAGCCCCAGCTACTCTTCTTCTATGACTGGGATGGGATTTTGGAAACCCAGGGATGTAATTTCACCCAAATAAAAATCACTCATCCTCTCATTCAAGTCTCAGAAAATTATTTTTCTTGGCATACCCCATCCCCAACACCCACTGGGGAAGAGGAAACCCCACTTCATCATTAACACTGGAATTGCATCTCATCTTCTCCAGCCCTGGGACTGGATGAGGTGATTCCGATCTATAATGAGGATTAAGAACTGATGACACAGTCAAATACAAGAACAGATACCAAACAAATATTATAGTTTTTAAGTGTATGGAGTCAATCATTTATTAACTTAGCCTTTATCCAGGGCTAGGGTCTGCCACAGATTTGAAGTCGGACCAGTGATCCCAACTCATGGGCCAGAGATCCATGGGTGGCTCCGCAGGCGTTGCAAGTAATGCAGATCCATACAAACACCAAACGTTATCTGTAAACTAAACATGTAATGGGCCTGAGTGACACACAGGACAAAAAGTATTTACAGGTGTTATGGAACACATGATTCCTTTTATCAGTTAGTTCAGAAATATTTCATGAGTATCAACTGTGGATAAGCTCCTGGAATGCACTATTGAACAAGACAGCCCCAAGACCCAGAGACACATAATTTAACAGACAATTACCATCGAGTGAATTTAGTGCCAAACCTATTATATCTTTCTGTGGCATAAATTAAGTTTATAAATTAAGTGTCTGTAATTCTAGAAAAAAACTGACTGGAAAGCCAATCGTTCATACTCTTTCCTCCCTGTTAGCCTGTACAAATATGCTCAAGTGTTAATTAGCAAATCCCACAAGAAAAGTGCTGTCATTCATAATTGTCTCGAAATTACCTTTGGATATCATAAACAGTGCCTTGTAATTGATGAATGTCATGGTTTTAGCCAAATGCCTTTCCCCAGCCTATAGATACTCAAAATAGAGCAATAGAAATGGTGAGGGCAGAGAGAGATGCTCAACATGCATGGGCATGAGAAGGTTGAAAATGCTGATGCATTTTATAGAGGATTCTTAAGGTTCAGAGAGACAATGGTTTGTTATAAATCCATAGTCTGTTAACTCTCGGACCTGGGTTTTTTCACAGGGTCTTTTTAACATCCTGTGCCAGCTGTTGGTGCTGTCTCCCCAGACTGCTCACTTGGTGGGGATGGTCAGTTGTGTCACTGTTCCCTCTCTGCAAGAGTGTTACACATCCCTACACTTGGTTAGGAACTCACAGTGCCTCCTGGGGAGGGAGTGAATGTATATCTTTCTATCTGAGATGCCAGGCTGGGTCATGTGACTCCTTGGCCAAAAATCTGTGAGCGGAAGTGATGCAATTGTGGGGTTTATCCATGCTCTTTTCTCTGCCATGAGAGTGGCCTATTGTGATAGAGAATACTCCATCTGCCTGTGAAGGAAATCCAAATCAAAGCCATTAGCCTGCCCACAACTGACATGTACTATGAATGAAAAATACATTTATTTTGGCAAGCCTCTGTGATTGGGAGGCTGTTTGCTACTACATAACAATCTAGTAAAAGCTAACTAATACAGTAGGCCAGAGATCTACACACCTTTTTAGAGAACCGGAGACTAAATATTTTAGGCTTGTGGACCACATATAGTCTCTGTCCCAGCTACTCAATTCTGTGGTGAAATTAGCCACAGACAAAATGAAAACAAATGGGTATGTCTGTGTTCTAATAAAACTTTATTTACAAATACAAGGCGCTGCCCTGTGCACTGTAGTTTGCCAACCCTTGCGATAGGATTTTACTTCTCTACCTCCTTGAAGTAGGATGTGGCCAGTGAAATTGAGTTTAACACCTGCTTTGGGTAGTAAAATGCAAGCTGTTGTAAGAAGTAGTGTAAAGCCCTGGCCGATAGCTCAGTTGGTTATATCATTGTCCCAATGAGCCAAAGTTGCAGGTTCAATCCCTGGTCAGGGCACATACAGGAAACAACTAATGAATGTATAAATAAGTAGAAAAACAAATCAGTCTCTCCCTCTCCCTCTCCCTCTCCCTCTCTCTCTCTCCCTCTCTCTCTCTCTCTTTCTCTCTCATAAATAAAATTCATAAATAAAATATTTTTTAAAAGGAAGACATGAAAGTGGTGGCTACTCTATCAGCCTGAGTCTTGAGAGAGAATATTAGAAAAGTTGAGCACCAGCAAACCTATGATGAGTATGGAAACATAACTAAGATATAAACCATATTGTTTTCAACCACTAAGACTTACAAACGTTTGTTACCATAACATAATCTAACTTATCATTACTGATACAGGTGTGTCTAGCATTGCGTGGTTTTCAAAAACCATATATATATATATATATATATATATATATATATATATATATATATTTCAGAGAGGAAGGGAGAGGGAGAGAGAAATGAAACAGAAACATCAATGATAAGAGAGAATCATTGATTTGCTGCCTCCTGCACACCCCAACCTGGGCATATGCCCTGACTGGGAATTGAACCCTGACCTCCTGGTTCATAGCTAGACACTCAACTTCTGAGCCATGCCAGTCAGGCCAGCATTGCTTTTTAAAGAACCCCTGCTTACTACCATCCCAGTGAACCTCATGTGACATCCTCATATTCATTTCTTTATAGTGTGTGGGTTGTTGCTCATAATGATGGAATTTACATGGATAATGTTTTGTTTGTGGTTTCAGTGTGTGAGTAGGGGGGATATTCTATTAAAGCGACCACAATTGAAAATATTTCACAAATAGGTTGGTTAACTTTTTGAGCTCTTGAATATTTTCCAAGGTATGAAATCATCTGAAATAATTTTGAAGTTAAATTTGTGGTGGATAAAAATCTGTTAGCAGTTTGATTCACCAGGGCTCGTCTTTGAAAAAGACAAATCAGAGATGGCTGCACTAACCATAAGTTCCCTGTGTGAAAAGGTTAATTATTAGAATCTCACTTGATGATGAAAAGGCGAGTTCCTTGAAGTCATCACAGGCTGTAACCAGAAGCAGCCTTTTTCCAACACTGTCAAGTGCTGGCCTTCTGTGTGACGGTCTGTGTGGACTTGTGACTTCCTTTGTCCTATCCCCTTTCCCAAATGGAGCCCTATCTGCTTCTTGACAGTGCATGCATGAGAGCTATCATTCATTGCTTTTCTGTGCAATGTGCTGGCCAGCAGCCTTAAATTACGGTGCCAGAAACCCTCTGTGCCTACCCTGTGATCTCCACTGTTATTTCTGGAAAATTCCCAATTCATAAGGGGCTCTTTGCTTCCCTTCTTTCTGCCCAAAGGAGAACACATCCCTCCGTGTCTCTAACTACAACTCCTGGATGGAGCCACACAACACGAGGCAGAACCCTCATTGCCCGGAGAGCACCAGTCCCTGCACAGCTTTCGCTCTCACTGGGCCTGGGCTCACTGGTGCTGGCTGTGCTCATGCCTTCTGGACATTCCTTCTAGCATCGTCCCAGTTAGTCCTGGAGGTTTCCTTTAGAGTGAAAGGTTATAGACTAGTGTTTTAATCCTACTACCTTGGGTGAGACATGATGAAATCAGACAGAGATGGGGAAAAAGAAAGAGTTTTACAGTTTTTTTACTTCCACCAGGGCCATTCAGGGATGGTACTGGGTTCGGTCACCAGGCAGAGGAAGGTGGGAACACAGGGCAAGGCCACCTATTGTAGTTTCCATGGGAAGAAGAGGGTAAAGCAGAGCCAGTAGGTTTAGGACTAGAAGTAATTTCGGCAGACTCTGCGGCAAAAGGGCTGTCCCTGGTTGTCTGGTATGTGGCAACAGGGTGATTAGAGTGGGAGGGAGCACAGTGCCCATGTGTGAGAGCCCAGTAAAGGGGTGTGGCCTTAATTGACTGCTCACGAAGGGGAACTGACCAGCCTTCAGCTAAGACCTCAAAACTGGGTCAAGACAGCAGCAAAACACTAGAGTACAACTAGACCCCAACATGCTAGGGACTTTGTTCCTGCCATAATTATTCCATTCACTGAAGTCTTGCTGGTAAGAATGAAATTAGTCAGGTATTAAACGGAAGCCTGTATTTGTTTAGACTGGTTCTGAATTTGTTTCCTCATTGGTCTCCAGAGATGGACTGAGACATGAAAATCTCAGTGTGGGGGACATGGGAGGAGCCCACGGGGGAAAATGGGGCATTAACATTCTTTATCCAGTTGATACTTTTTAGTGACAGCTTCAAAGAAGCTGATTTTCTATTACTAAAAATTGTATACTTTTTTATCCAGTAAGTATTTATCAAGTACACTTTATATAAAAGAGCATTTACTTATTTGGAAGAATTTTCATTTCACATTTTTCTACCACTCCTTACTAAATTAGTTGCTCACATTCTCTAGGGATAAAACTAAGTAATAACTTACGAGGAGCATCTTATTCAAATATGTGTATTTTCCCAGATTTTATGTCAGTAAAATGTTTCCCCTTTTGTGTAGCTTTCCTCTGCGGTTCCTTTTGTGATTTTGGAAATACACAGCATCTTTTGACACATTGTAAAATTTAAATAGTAAACTACTTGTCCTCATAAACAGCATTCCCTTATGCTTTCTTCAGTTTTAGAGTTTCATTTGAGCCTAACTAATAACTATAAGCAGCTGTCAACTTCCTGGTTTGGGGACTGGGGCAAGACCTATAGCAGTACTCTGAAAGATACACATGCGCCCAAAAACAAGTTGTAGTAATGGGTTGACACCAGCAAGAGGAGTGCTTTAAACATTTTTTCATATAAAGATGCTCCCTACTTCAGTGGGAGTTTTGCTGGTGATGCTAGAAGTTGCTGCAGAAATGAGAGTTAGCTGGCACACTATTTCTTATTTATTCTCGTGATGTTATCTTGTTCCTCACAGATCATCACCCAGGCAATGACTAGATTGACAATATGCCTTTGACAGGGAGTTGTTTCTGGGTCGTGTTCCTAGGAACCCTAAGATTTGTAGGGTTCCCTTAAACATTCAGATCACATTAAAGCAGGTTCAATGATAAGACAATCACTGGAGAACCTTGAAAGCTAGCCAGCCTGGAGGTGAGAGGAGAGGGGTCAAGCTGTCTTAACAGCAGCTCTGATCCAAGAAGGGCAGCCCACCCGGGGCCCGTCACAAGCCTCCCTCCCAGTGGCACCCAGCCACACAGCACTAGAGTTGCATGATGTGTTTAGAGAAAAAAAGAAAAAGAATCTTACTGCTTAAAATGTTTAAAAACCACCGCTCTGGTATTGTTTATGATAAAGGAACCTAAGAAAGAGCACAATACTGAATTTGAACCACTCATTTCTTAAGACCTGGGAACATCCTGTGCTCTTACACAGTTATAATTTAATTCAAATACATTGGAACCACGCTATAATTCAATTCCAGGCAAAGAACAGAGTTTTGTACACAGCAGATTCATTTCGGAGCGCTCTCCAGGGATTTGGTTACAGAAAAATCCAAAGGACTCCTTGGTGTTCTCTCTCAGAAAGCCTCCCCCGGCCCACGTTTTAGAGACAGCATGGCAGCGAGGACATCTCCGGGACAGGTCATAAGAAGCAGCACTTTTTCTTCACAGGGCTCATTAGTGTTGTGCTCTGTACATAGTGTGTCTGTGTAAACTTTAGCCTGGTGCTCAAAGGGGGGTTCCAGTTCAGCCCATTCATTTGTTGTTGTCGTTGTAAGCACAGTGGATTCAGTGCCTTCCGAAGAAGCATGTACTGCACAACTCTTGGGGACACCATCTGTACTGTGATCCTGTTGTGTTGTAAGGGACCTGTGCCTTCACAATATAGTGGCTTTGCTGAGGCCCTCTCTGGCTGCGGTGGTCTGCAAGTCTGGGTTGTACCTGAGTTTGAGATCCCTGCTATGTGATTGCATTGTTAATAGTCAATATAGCCCTTGACTTTGAGCCAGAAGACATACGTTAGGTCTTCACACTTCCCGCTTCAAATGTTGATTAATTATCAAGTCAGTTAGCCTTGTGGACCCTTGATTTATATTCACCTGTCAAATGGGACCAATAATATGTATTTCACAGGGGTGGTCGTGAAGATTCTTTATACCTTGCTTTCTTCCAAAGAGCATTTAACGTGCATCTATAGGTTTGTATACAATACAGCAAGATGACATAAATGAAAAGTAGCCCAGCTGGTGTGGCCCAGTGGTTGAGCATCTATCTACCTTTGAACCAGGAGATCATGGTTTGATTCCTAGTCAGGGCATATGCCCATGTTGGGAGCTCAATCCCCAGAAGGGAGTGTGCAGGAGGTAGCCAATCAGTGATTCTCTCTCATCATTGTTGTTTTTATCTCTCTCTCCCTCTCCCTTCCTCTCTGAAGTCAAGAAAACCATATTTAAAAAAAAAAAGTAAATGAGAAAGAAAACAATGGCGAAGATATCAAATGGGGCCAAGAGTTGTATCTTCTGTCCAGATCTGTATGCTTGCTAGGAGTGGGCCACACATTTGCATCTGGAAGCCGAGGAGAAAGGGACAGCTTGATCGTTTTCTTTACTTACAGTGTTCACTAGCTCAGCAACACACTCGGATTAGGAACAATATTCCTTCTCCAAGTACCTTATGTGCAGGAGACTGTCCCCAAGGGAGTGCACAGAGAGGACTATGCATAATTCAACCAACAATGTCTGTCACAAAGAAAGGTCACACATTGGCAGCTCACAGATGTGGGGTTTTGTTTTGCTTTGGCTTGATGTCTAAAAAAAATTGATCCAATGTTTTTTTAAAAATCAGTAGATTTTACAATAAACTAAATTTTAAATTTTCTTTAAAAAAAAAAATCAGATGGCCAGATAACGTTGGAACTGTGTCACAGTTGGTTGGCACTAGGTAGCAGCCGCTTGCTTTTTTTTCTTGTGGCGTGTGATGTCAGGTTTGCCACAGGCCGCACAGCCCCTGCTGTTTATTGCCTACATTATATTACCTGCTTGGTAACTTAGGCACCTGATTGAGTGTCTCATTCTCTTCTATTACATCCTTGTTGTAGGCTCAGCAATATGTGCATCCAGGAAAGGATTGATTGAAAGAGTGCATGGGAAAATGCTGGCACACTATTTACCACTGTAGTGCAGCAGAAGTGGAGAATATTGTTGTTGTTAGTACTCTGCAATCAGATCACGGAGGATTTAAAAAAAAAAAAGGTTAATGAATGAGTTTCAAATAGCTAATTAAAATAACCTCAGCAAAGTCGTAAATCTCCCCAAATACTCTGCTCCTAGCAAGCAGCTTACCCAGAATATCCATTCCATTTGCTCTTTAATAAAATAAAAATTAAAGAATATTTCATTTAAATAGTTATATAGCTGTATATTTAAATCAAAAACCAATATTATAGCAAAGCATGTTTCCTGTATGCCTTTACATGTATCAGTATGACTGTGAGACTCTCTTACATGGTTGCACTAGTCATTACTATTAAAGTGGAATCCCTGTAAGATGGGTGTTTTATTCACGATCCACCACTGGCTTCTAAACTCATTGAATGTAGTCAGATGGGTTTAGTACTGGGTTGCTAATTTTCCAGAAGCATCATTTGAAATGAGGATGTTGAATGGGACTTTTCCAATTATCAGAAGGAATTAATACTCCAAAGTTGAAAATGAATGATAATTTTCTACTGCTCTAAAACTAGCACTAACATGGCTAGGGAGTATTTAACAAAAGATGTCAAGTCGGGCTGGTGACAGCCAGCCCCTGTCACAGCTCTAGCTTAGAGTAGAGATTCAGGAGGCGGAAGATGTCATCTCAGTCAAGAGTCGTGGGCCTCATGAAAAACAGACCCAGAGACATAGAAGCATCGATCAGACCATCAAACCTCAGGGGAAAATAGGGGAGGGGGGCGTTAAGGGGAAGGGACCAACCAAAGGACTTGTATGCATGCATATAGATTAACCAATGGACACAGACAACAGGGGGGTGAGGGCATGAGTGGGAGGTATGGGTGGGGGGTAATAGGGGAATAAGGACACATATGTAACATCTTAATCAATCAATAAACTTTTTTAAAAAAAGAGTGCTGGGGCACTTCCTCTTCCATTGCCATGGGGAGAGGAGAGGAGACCCAAAGTAGAGGCGCTCTAATCTGAAGACTGATGTCATGGCAACAATGGGAGGTAAGCATCTCACTCCCCATGGGTGGGTGCGTGCCGAGCTGCTTTCTGTCTAACAGAGTGGAGCACAGTGAAGAGTCTGGGGTATGTGAATAGAGACAGGTGCCTGCTTCCCACACTGAGAACTGGGGAGCTGAGAATTTGCTAACTCAGCCCATGAAAGTGTTAGACAAGGAGAGAAGTGTCAGCAGTGGCAAGTCAGCTTCCAGCATTTGACAGAGCAAGATGTGTATGTTCTCCTTGAAGCAAACAACATTGGGAAGGTAGAGTTTGAGCAGTTACTGCTGGTTTCTTCCTTGGAAGGTAGCCTTTTAGGGTGAGGTGACCCAGGTCAAGGCCCCAGACTGTGACATGTATACTGAGGTAGGATGTATGTGTGTGGTGGAAGGTGGGGAGGAGCTATCACAAAAAGTCCAGTCAAGTGGTTCTTCAACCATGTTTGGGAACTGGGCATGGGGAATTCCCAGTGGGGCCTCTGAAAGACCCTAAATGCACCCCATGAAAGTACCAGTATGTGATTGCTTGCCTCACACAGATGACTTTGAAAGCCAAGAGAGAATTGCAAGCAGCACAAACTGATGTAAAAAGATATTAAGCACCCTCTCCACTGTGTCACTTCCCTTGTGTTTACTCTGCAGGAGTTACTTAGCAGCAGGGTGATGGGGAGGGAGGAAGAAGCAGGAAAGAGGTGGGAGAGAGTGAAAGGAAAGGCTTTTCCCGCCCCCTTACCACCACCACCACCACCACCCCCCCACACACACACACACTACAGGTCATGCACAACGGGGCAGCAGGAGAGAAACTTTGAATTGGCTGATTGAAGTTTTGATATGAGGTCACTAGACCTTTAATTAAATGAGGGAGTTTTAGCTTCCACAAATAAGACTTCCTATCATGAAAGTGATTGAAAACTGTGGGGTCTTCCTGAGATGCTGTCCAGCCACAGGGAAGGGAGATCCGGCAGAACAGATGCCTAAGAGATGGAGGAGAGAACGTGGAACCCCACCTTTAAGTTCCCACCGCTCCTTAAACCAGGTGCCCCTTCCTGGAACACTGAGACACTATTTGATAAGATTCCAGCGTGAATCCACCCATGTAAGGAAGCTTCTTCTCTTACCATCTCATATATCTTATAACCAGTTACTGGTGGGTGTTTCTTACTCAAAATTGAAGTCTTGTCGCCAAAATCACATTCTTCTAAGCTTCACTTGAAAATGTTTTCTCTTACAGTTGAATTAAAGCAGATTATCTTGGTTAATCGGTGTCAAAGGTGAATCTAGAGATAATTTTTGAGTCATGATATGTAGTAGTTATTAACTATATTTGGATATTTCTCTTTAGTGATAGTGATTTCAGATGAGATTATTAAATCACTGTGACTTCATGTTTGGTAGGAGAGATGAAGAAATTAACCAAAAACATCTTGGGTTGCTTCCTTTCTTGGGATAGAGTCACTAGTGCCTTCCGGTGTTCCTAGTTGTGGAAGACAGGCTCGGATTTCCTGTTTATTTTCATCATGCATGGCTTTTCCTTCTAGGGGGATGGGTGGCAGAGAATGCAGGACTGAGGGGACCCCCACAATGTGACCTCACAGAGAGTGTATCAGGGAGCCTGCTGTGTGACGTAAACAACAGAGGCTATTTTCTCACAGTCCTGGAGGCTAGAAGTGCAAGATCGAGGTGCCCTCAGAGTCGGTTTCTGGTGAGGGATCCCTTCTTCACTTGTAGATGGCCACCTTCTCTCTGTGCCCTCACAGGGCCTCTTCTCTCTGCTGGGAGGGGGTGGGTGGAGGGAGAAGGATCTTTCTTCCTCTTCTTACAAGGTTACCAGTCCTATTGGATTAGGGCCTCACTCTATGACCTTAACTTTAGTTAGTTACTTCCCTAAAGGCTCTATCTCCAAATACAGTCCCTTCTAGGATTTGGTCTTCAGAAAGGGAGAAATTCTTGCCCTAGCCAATGTTTCTCAGTGGTTAGAGCATTGCCCATGAAGTAAAGGGCTACAGGTTCGATTCGGTCAAGGGCACATACCCCAGCCCCATTCAGGGCACGTGCAGAAGGCAACAGTTGATGTGTCTCTCTCACATAGATGTTTCTCTCTGTGTGTCTCTCCCACTCCCTTCCACTCTAAAATCAATGGGAAAAATATCCTCAGGTGAGGATTAGCGACAAAAAGTTTTCTCTTTTTTATTTGACACTTCTGAAAAATAAACCCCCCAATTTAGGGGACTTGTAAAGCCAACTGCCTGTGGGATTTTGACTGAAACCCATTGCAAACTCTTGGAAGCAAAGTTGGACATGTTGTGGCTCACGTGGCGGAAGGCGGAGGGGCAGATATGTCAGCCACAGCTGGCTCCAGGGCTTCCAGGTGTCATCAGGTCTGCGTTGTAGCCCCCAGCCCAAGTTTACACTGTGGTAGCTTCCTCCTCAGGAGTCCTCTCCCTGTGGTGGCATTGATGACCTATGGAAGCTCCAGGCCAACCTGGTCCCTAACTTTTGCAACTTTAAAAAGAGACACAGTTTCCCGGCAGACAGCTCTGACTGGCCCTGCATGATGTGGGGTACTTGCTGGCAGCCTAGACCTCGATGGTTAGGGGTTGACAGCATAGGACCGGCTCTCACACAGGGAAGATTCCAGGCAGATTAATCTGTGAGGCCTGCCACCATCTTCCCCCCCATTAAGGTTCTGAAATAAGACAACTTATTTATAGTATAACCTCTACAATTTTATAGTGGACTAGAGGCCTGATGCATGGATTCATGCACTGATAGGGTCGCTCGGCGTGGCCTGTGAGGATCAGGCCGAAACTGGCAGTCCAGCATCCCCCAAGGGAGGTAGTGGTGCACAAAGAGGCAGGCAGCTGGGGAGGAGCCCCAGCCCGGGCACCACACCTTTCCCCGCTCATCCTGGCCCCACTATAGCCACAGCCACTGCTCGATAGGCTCGCTACCGCTCCACTGCTGTCTCTGTGCGCTGTCCAAGGGTGATATTGGCGTGCCCATGACCGAGAAGCAGCTGCGGGCTCCCACCCGCTCAGTCCCCGTGCCGGTCCCAATCTGGTCCTGGTCTGGATGGTGGGTGTGCAGGGGGAGTGTCCACAGGAGAGGCCCATGCCACCACAGCTGTGAGCCTGGCATCTGGCACCCCTCGGCCAGCTGAGTGGTGCTCCCACTGTGGGAGCACACTGACCACCAGGGGGCAGCTCCTGCATTGTGCATCTGCCCCCTGGTGATCTGTGCACATCATAGCAACTTGTCGAATGGTCAAATGGTCGCTTAGGCTTTTATATAGAGAGATAGTTCAAGAGGTTCAAACTAGTTCATCTTTTACATACTCTAAGAGTTCTATTTTAAGGTCCTTAGAATCTCTTGGAAAGCCAACAGGCTTTGTGCTGACCTTTGCAAGTGTCTCTCTACAGACACTTCAGATGACACAGCCTTGTCATTGTCGGCAGATTTGGTTATAGCGTCTTTGCCACCTGCAGGGCGTTGACAGGGTGCCCTTTGTCTCTGCCCGGCTCCTACAGCCTCTCCCTCCCCTGCTCCCTCTGCACACGTAGGCTAGCCCCTCTCCTGTGGGAGCAGGTGCCTGGTCACTCAGCGGAGAGTTCTAGGGTTGGATATATTTCTAATTTTAGAAAGGTCCCCTATGCATATACTATATACCTACACTCTTGGCGGGGTCACAACATTTCTGCAGGGTGGCATGCACATGTTCACACTAGGTGGGGATGAAGAGTGTCTATAGTAGCCTCGCATCAGGGCAGGGCAGGTCTGGCTACCACATACCCTAAGAGAGATTTGTTTTCAGGGCTCTTTCTACTTAGATTTGTAAACAAGAGATCCTGGACCTCCCTGTGATTGTCTGGGACCTCTGTTTGCTTCTGTTGGACTTTAGTTGCTCTGACTGGCTTCCATGAACTGAAGGCAAGTAAGGCAGCCGAGTTTCTCAGTGTTTGAAGAACATAAACGGACCTGTGTGGGGAGGAAGGACCTTGTAAGGAAGAATAGGCTGTGCCCCAATGTCTTCACCTTCGTTCACGGCAGCTGGCCTCGGTGAACCTGTGAGGGGGCCCTGGTGTCAGAAAGTCGCAATGCCTGACGTTAAACCTTTTCGTTGATTCATTTCTTTTAAGTGCAACTGACTATCCAGGAGAGGAAAGCGTTCTCCCCAAATACGGTTATTACCAAGTGAAATGAGGCCAATAGGAAAGTTGCTCATGACTCCATTTCAACCCTCGTGGGGTATTCACAAAAAAGATTTTCCAACTCTCTTGTCTTTGAGCACAGAAATTAGAGAACACTTACCGGGAGTGAAAGCAATTCAAGCATCCAAAAATAAATTAGCTTCCCGCTTGAAATCATGAAGTTCAAGAGAATTTTCGAGTTTACAATGCTTGGTCTGTCCCGGGGAAATGCAGAAGGCAGAATTAATTCTAGTTTTGCTAATGTTCCTGCCGGCTTGTGTCAACCATTTAGCATCGTGATGTCTTCGTTATCCCATCTGTCAGCTTGAAGAGTCTTTGATGTAGTTCAATGTATTATGTTTTCAAGAACTTCTCAACACTACATTCTGGTGCTTGGCAACCGTCGTGGATGGATTTGATGCATGTCTCTCTGATGCCTGCCAGGAGGGAGCTGGGGGGATGGCCTAGAGAATCTTCTGGTAAATCCAGGTGATCACATATAGGTTGCTTCAGTTTGGGTGAGTGATGTTAGGGATAACTATCTTGTTAGAACTGTGGAAATTTACTTTCCAATGCTCTGTATGAGGACGTTAGGGTTGGCCAAGTGCATGTGAAATGTCCTAATCTGGAAAACACTCAGGGATTGATAAAGTGAGTAGTATTTAAAAATAGGGTTGGTTAAACTCTGGCTGGGTGGCTCAGTTGGTTGAAGCCATTATCCCATACATCAAAAGGCTGTGGATTTTATTCCTGGTCAGGGCACATACCCAGGATTCAGGTTTGGTCCCTAGTCAAGGTGCATACAGGAGGCAAGGGATCAATGTTTCTCTCTCTTTCTCTCTCTCTCTCTCTCTCTCTCTCTCTCTCTCTCTCTCTCTCTATCTCTATCTCCTTTATCCAATCACTTAAAACAACAACAAAACACAAACAAACAAAAAATATGTCCTCAGGTAATAATTAAAAAATAAGGGGTTAGTTGAAACCGGTTTGGCTCAGTGGATGAAGCTTAGGCCTGCAGACTGAAAGGTCCCGGGTTCAATTCCAGTCAGGGGCATGTACCTTGGTTGTGAGCACATCCCCAGTGGGGGTGGGAGGGTGCAGGAGGCAGCTTATGGATATTTCTCTCTCAATGTTTCTAACTCTCTATCCCTCTCTTCCTGTCTGTGAAAAATCAACTTTATATATATCAGGGGGTTAGTTAGGGTGGTGGCACAGGATCGCATTTTTGCATAAATGAGGTATCAGAAAGCTGGCAAGCCAAAGGACTCTCAGCCGGCAGGGCAGGATTTTGGGTTCGAGCCCATTGACCCTGTCTCTTTCCATGTTATGATTCCTGGTTCAGCCACAGGCCTGATGTTTCAAATGGAGCATTTTCTGCTGGGTGCTTGGGATACTGGAGGGCAACATGCTATCATGTCATGTCTCATGGTTCTGTGGATCAGGAATTCTGGCATTGCTCAGCCGGGAGATCCATTTGTTCCTTGTGGCATCAGTCAAGGTTACTTGGTGGTTCTGGTTGGCAGATGGGTGGTCTGGAAGATTCTAGATGAATTCACGTGCATGCCTGGTGTCTTGTGGGGATGGCTGGGAGGCATGCGCAGCTGGAATGCCCACTGGAACACCTATACCTACAGGTGTTAGCCTCATTTCAAGAGAGGAAGTGGAAGCTACAGGTCTCCTAATCTACAGGTCACTTCTGCCATATTCTAATGGTTGAGCAGCTACAAAGTCTTCCCAGTCTTAAAGGAATAGAACCCAGACCCCACTTTCTAACAGGAGGTAGAGCAGAGTTGGCTGCCATCTTTAGTCAACCGACACTTCCTTCTATGTTATCCAACCCTCCATATTGTGCTGCTTTCTCCAAATTAGATGCCTCGTACATTTCTGCTACTTAGGGCAGGATTAAAAAATATTAATTGAAATTAAAAGAGTTGAAGGAAAGTTGCCCCCTCCAGCCACTTTCTCAAAGGGCTGTCAGGGCTTTGGGGAGCCATTCGCAGATTCCTCTTCTAATCTCATCGTGTAGGACTCAGAATTAAACTGATAATCACTTCCGATTTCTTCCCAGGTATGTCAGGCTGGGGATATGAGGCATTTCCCTTCCTGCCCAGGGCTCACCCGTGTCAAGGCTGAGCCAGGGAGCAGCTCCCCCTGTCAGGCTGAGTGAAGGCTCATTTCCTCTCAGGTCAGGAGGCCAGCACTCGGTAGCCTGCAGGCCGGATCAGCCTGCCTCCCGCTTTTACATCGCCCACGAGCTGATTGGGTGCTGACGTGACAGGGGGCGGGATGCAAACCATTATGAGCATTAGCACCAAATATTATCTTTGTCATTCCAATTCCACGGAGCAAATGACTTACTAAACCACAGAGAAGAAACTAATTACTAGAACTGGGAGAAGAATGAGAGACTTCTGTTGTTAGAATATTCTTAACACTTGAATCTCTTCTTTCAGCCCAGTGTATATTAGTGAGTCTTATATAAGCGGAAAAAAAAAAGAAAAAGTAACTGTCTCATAGCCAATTAATTTCTACCCTGAAGCATAGAATATGATTATTTCTGTCATTATCGTCGGTTTCCAGAGCCACCGATGATTCAGTGACATTCACACGCTCACACGCATACGCACATGGGAACATTTATCAGAAGGATCAGGCTTAACTTTTACGAGTGATAATTTCCCCCTAATTATTCTGCAAAGGCTTTTTAAAGTATTTACATTTTATGTATTAAAATTGGCTGGCATTTAGGCTTGTCATGTAGACTGTTATTCTCATATCCAGGGCATTGTAGGAGACGCTCCAAGTAGCCCGCTCTGGTCCTGATTGAGCTCACCCTCTGTGTACCCCCCCACCCCCCACACTCCTCCAGTCCCTTGGGTGGCCCTCTCTTGTTAATATAAGAATGACAAGCTGATCCCTGAATGTGAATTTCTCCTACGATATGGCACTGGGAGCTCTCTTTCCCTCGCCTATGCTGTATTTTTAAATTCCACAGCAATTTTTTAAAAGCTCCCCGCATGGATTGATAGGCAGTGAACTTTCTCTCATGGGAGGTTTCCACCTGAGGGAATGGAAACGCAGGCCCCATGAGGTGTTTCTTACTTCCACCCACTCTCCGTTACACGTCAGCCAGGCAGAGACTGGGCCCGTATGCTGAGCGCCCGCCCTGTGGCATGTGATTTTTCAGTCACTTTCCCCAGAAATAGGATTTCATTCACCAGTTACTGAAAGTTACTCGTGACTTCCCACAGACTCGGCAGCAGTGACTCATTTACCCTGGGCTCGGAGAGAGGAAGATGTTAGGTGAAGAAGCATGGGGGTGGGGAGAGGTAGAGGGGAGATGGGTGGGCAGAAGGCCTGTGGCAGCATCCTTCCCACCTGGCTCTCACAACTTCAGTGCCACACCCTTCACACCAGGAAAGATGCCACCTTACATGTGATCTTGCCTGAATCTTAGAACTCTGTGAAGTAAATAGACATTATTCCATACAGAGAGGGGAAATGGTGGGTCAGAGAGGTAAGTGACTTGCCCAGTGATGCCCAGCAGGAAATTAGACCTGACCTTCCTGTCACATGTGCTCCCTTAGCCTTTTTCACCTCATTCTGTAAGCCTCGTTTTTGGTTGCCATCTTTCCAGGTGCTCATGTCAGATACGTTGGTGTGACTCTTTTATCTCCTGGGTTTCTCTGGTATTCTACTTTTAAGTCCAGCAAAGAATCCCTGCTGGCTTCACTCCTAAAATATACCCAGAATCCACCACCTCTGCCATTCCCACCCTGTCCCAAGCCACCGTCTCTCCCCCTGGCCACTGTGCCATCCTTCTACCTGGTCTCCCTGCTTCTGCTCTTGCTCCTCCAAAGTCTGTTCCCAATACATAGGAATATAATCAGATCAAACTCTCGTCTAGAAATCCCATTTCATTCTGGATTAAAGCACAAATCCATACAAGGGAGCTACAATCTGCCTGCAAACCCCATGATCCCTCTGGCCTTATCTGCCCTCATGGCCCCTGCTTGCTCACTCTGCTTCAGTCACACTGGTTTCCCTACTGTCTTTTAAATAGTCAGGGCCAAAAATAAATAAATGAATGAATGAATGAATAAATAGTTAGGGCCTTTGCACTTGCTATTCCCTCTGCCTGGAGCAGTGTCTTCCCAGGGAACTCTCTCACCTTTCCCATGTCTTTGATGAGATGATGCCTTTTCAATGACTGCCCTAGGTAAGAACTTTCCCCACTCCCTCCCACCACACCCAGCATTCCTTATTTCCTGTACCTGCTTTATTCTTCTGTAAATAACCTGACATACGGCATGTTTTACTCATATATTTGTTTATTGTCTTTTTTCTACTAGAATGTAAACCCCATGAGGGTATGACTTCTGTCTGTTATTTTAGTACGGGGTCCCTAATACCTCTCAAGTGTGCCTGGCACATAGTAGATGCTCAGTAAACTTGAATAAATGAATGAATGAATGAATCCATCTTAGGACTTGAAATGCACGCCTCTCTGCTCTTTTCAGATTCCCATCATGCCTCTGGTTATTTTTATATGATTACATTGGTAGAAAATAGGTCATGTCAAGAAGTAGCTGAAGAATGCATTATCGTAGAGGAAATTGTCCCCTGCTTTCTGCAATCCATTTGGACTTTGATATTCTACAATTGCAAAGGCTGATTTTTATGATGCAAAATTATTTCTGTGACCTAGAGGTTGAGTTTCCCAGATAGGAGGTGTGCTTGGGCTGCGGATGCCATCTCTCTGGTCCTTGGCTTTCCTGGCTATAAAACATACAAGTTGGTAGGCAACCGTTACCCTTCTTTCCACTTCAAAAGTTACATGAAACGACCCATGGCTTGCTTCGTGTTGGTTCCGTCTGAATGTGTTTCAACGGCTTATGTTTTCGGAAAACCAGAACCAAGTTTTCTTTCTCTTGATTTATTTTCTCACAGAACTAGATGTAATGTCCTGTCCGCAGCTGCACGCCAATACTCTTTGTTGAAACAACGAAAGACAAAATTGCACTGTGTGCTGAGCTCTCCCTTAGTCTGAAGTCTGTTGTTTGATAAATTAGTTCTAAGCGCACAGTCCTTGTTGCCAACACCAGAGGTCACCACGCTTCTGTGCACACGCAGATGAATCCACACTCGCTCTAATTAATAGATATATCTGTTTGTTAACTTCCAGGCAGGGGAGGACATATAGTGTAACAATCTACCAAGGAATATTAGAAATAGATTGGAGATCTTTATGCTGGAAATCTTGGGATTCTGTGAATTGGTATGAGATTCCAAGTTCAAAAGCCATCTTAAATGAAGGGATGAGTGTTAACATATCAACTTGGCTTGATCAACATTGAGGGTCTATGGTTTGTTCCGACTAGAGGAAAGTGTTTATGGAAAAGGAAACACTCCTCACTGTCCTAAACCCACAGCCTCAAAGAGGGTAAGGTGTTCTAGATATTAAAAAAGGTTTTAAACCTTGCTGAACCTCCAATGATTGCGGTCTTGTCCCTTGGATTTTTTAATGACAAGTAACTCAAGACAGATCTGTTTTAAATGCCATAGTCATCACATTTGAGTAAGAATTGGTTGATTTCCCTTTAATTATGAGATTTTGAAAAGTGTATATTTTTTATATTTTATAGATGATCCTATCTAATAAAAGAGTAACATGGAAATTGACCATCACTCCAATACACATGATGGTTGTCCCATGTGGTCAAAAATGGCTACCTCCTGGACCCAAGATGGCTGCCACAAAATGGCCAGAAGGGGAGGACATTTGGGAGGGACCAGGCCTGCAAGGGAGAGTAGTTGGGGGCGATCAGCCTGCAGGGGAGAGCAGTTAAGGGTGACTGAGCCAACAGAGGAGGGCAGTTGGGAGAGACCAGGCCTACAAGGGAGAATAGTTGGGGGGGATCAGGCCCAGGGAGAGCTGTTGGGGGGGGAGACCAGGCCTGCAGGGGAGGGCAGTTTGGGGAGACCAAGTTGGCAGGGGAAGGCAGTTAGGCGTTGATCAGGCTGGCAGGGGAGTGGTTGGGGGGTGATCAGGCTGGCAGGCAGAAGCAGTTAAGGGCAATGAGGCAGAAAAGCAGTTGGGAGCCAGCAGTCCCAGATTGGAGAGGGTGCAGGCTGGACTGAGGGACACACACACACACAAGCATGAATTTCATGCACCAGGCCTCTAGCATTATATAATAAGACAGAATCTTTTTTTTTCCTCCAAAGGAACACTTCCTGAATTTTATAGAGAAACCACGCGTTAAAAAGAGCTCTCACTTGGTACTCCTCCCCTCCATTTTATCTCAATGAAGTGCTGCATAACTTCAGCATTCTCTTATTTGCAAGGTTTCAGCTTATGTGCAACTTGTCTGGCAGTCCGTCATCATCTACAACGAGGCCCATGCCCACAGTGCTGGTTCGTGGAAAGGAATGAGACTGGGTGACAGCCAGAACAAATGGAATCCTCTAGGGCAGGGAGCAAAAATAAAGAGAGAGGAAATGAAACGGCACGATCCCAGGAGCCGCCGATGGGAAAGGGTGGGGGAGAGGACAATTGGCAAAGACGACGATGTGTTGTTTGTTCATTGCCAACTGCCCAGCTTTGCGGGTGTCACCCAAGGACACCGTCACAATTAGCATGCAACCAGATGCACACAATGACTGCACAGTTTGGCTGAGTTGGTGGCAATAGTTGAGTCTTAAACAAAAGCAGTTTCAGCGGCAGACCTTGTGCCAGGCTTTCTTCAGAGAAAGGGAATAAATTAGTTTGCTGTGACAAGCTGTTTCATTGTTGCAACCAAAGTTCAGACTCCCAGCGCTGCCTGTCAGCCAGGCGTTAAAACACATCTTCATTTGTTGTTGGACAGGTGGGGACCATACGTTGTTCACATTTTCTAATCCATCAATAGCCACGATTCCAAACCTCGTATGCAGCCATCCCCTACCCCAGCCCTCAATGTGCCACAATAAACAATTTACAGTACACCAAAAGTTAGGCAGAAAGCCTTTCTTTGATTTATGTGCGGTGTGCATACTTCTTTGAGAGCTGCAGAGAGACATGGGGCATTCTCTCTTTAGGTATGTATTTCAGTTCTACAAACACTTATTGACCACCTGCTGTGTGTCAAGCCTTATACTTGTTGATGGATGAAGAAGTTGTGGTTGGGAAATCCATGTCTTTCTTCGTTCAGGTTAACAGTGGAGGGGAAGTGGCATCAACCATGTATGTGGGAGGTTAGGGGAAGGACATGTATGTGGGAGGTTAGGGGAAGGACAACCATGTATGTGGAGAGAGTGAGAAACTTCTTTATCCATTCCCCTCGTTTCCATTGTAGATTCGACCAGGTTCAGACCTGGTCCATAGTCAAAAGGAGCTTGTTGGAGAATGGTGCCACCCCTTCTGCATAAGAGCACAGCATTTTAACATGTGGTGGGTCTGGATGGAGTCATTGCAATCTTGTATCGGTGCTCTACGGCTGCTATAGCAAACTAGAGGTCTGATGCACAAAATCCGTGCAAGAGTAGGCCTCGCAGCCCCAGCTTCATCGGGAAGGTCATCAAGATGGTCGTTCTACTGTGTGGCCGTTTAGTTGATTTGCATGTTATGCTTTTATTATTATAGATGATCACAAACAAGATGGCTTAAAACAATAGGAATGGATTGTCTCACAGTCCTGGAGGTCAGAGGTCTGACATGGGTCTCACTGGGTTGAGATCAAATGTTGACAAGGTGTGTGCCTTCTATAGGCTCTTGGGGAGTGGGGGGTCCAATTTCTTTCCTTTTTTAGTTTCTGGATGCTGCCCTTGGCTTATGGTCGCCTTCCTTCACCAAAGCCAGCAACAGTGAGTGGAGTCCCTCTCACGTGGCCTCGCTCTTACCTTCTTGCCTCCTCCCAATTTTGGGTCTACCTGCCTAATCTAGGATAATCTTCCTATTTTAAGGACAGCTGATCAGCTACCTTATAGCCATCTGTAATCTTGATTTTGTTTGCCAGATGACCTGACATATTCCCAGGTCCTAGGGATTAGGACTAGGGAGCGGATATATTGGGGATGGGGTGGAGTATGGTTCTGCCTGCCACACTCATCCAGTCTACAAAACCACTGATAGGGATATGTACTCTGGACTCAGGAGAGAGGAGCGTGTCCTGGCCTTTGCTAAGAGTGACCTCATCTCATCACCCAATGCAGCTGAGGTTACTCCTCTCACCCTACCCAATGCAACTAAGGTTACTTATTCAAGGAAAAAAGGATGGGCAGCATGCTATATGGAAACGCAATGTGCCTTGTTATCAGCAGGCTTAGATTTTAATTTCACTTTCTGCAAACAAACTGCTGAATGCAGAACAGAGGTGGAGGGTTTGATATTCTCAAGTCCCCTTTCACTTTCCAGCCCTCCTTAACTCTTCGCTAGGATATGCACTGAAAAGTAGAGAAAGGCAGGCCTGTTGAAAATATATTGCCAACATTTGCCGAAACCGGTTTGGCTCAGTGGTAGAGCGTCGGTCTGCGGACTTAAAGGTCCCGGGTTCGATTCCGGTCAAGGGCATGTACGTTGGTTGCGGGCACATCCCCGGTAGGGGGTGTGTAAGAGGCGGCTGGTTGATGTTTCTCTCTCATCGACGTTTCTAGCTCTCTATCTCTCTCCCTTCCTCTCTGTAAAATATCAATAAAATAAAAAAATAAAAAATATATATATTGCCAACATTTCAGCCACGACATGCTGGAACAGTGTCCAAATGTTGTCTGTAGCCATCTCAGTGTCTGTACCCATTTTACTCCCTCCTGGGTCCTGTGCCCTCACCCTGCCCCTGATGACTGTAATGCACAATTTCCACCCCCAGCCTTTTTGTCCTAAATTGGAAATTATGCCCAAAGAGTCGTGCCAGTGAATTAGATGAATTAGAGCTAAAATTGTGGCTCTACCGTGGAGGCACGGCTTTAAGAAAATCGACTTGGAGGTGTATGAGGTCACATGTAATTGAAAGTGAGCATTCTAAAGTGACTGGAGAAAGTTGAGTCAGGCTTTCAAAGCTTTCATAATGGGTTAGAAACCTGAGCCTATAGAGAAATAATACGTATGTGGGTCATTGGAAAACCTCCTCCCTCACTACCTTTTTTTCCTTTGATCAAAGAACTCCACCTATGCACGTAACTGGATCACCTCTTCTTCTTACCTTCCCCCCACCCCCTTTAATCACAACTGAAAGGAAAGTTTCCAGGGAGGCATTAAATTGGGTCAATAGCTAACACAGCATGAGTGTAGACAGCAGATTCAGCAAGTGGCATATACTGTGCAGCCAGCGTTGATAAGCTGCTGGATAGTGCAAGGGCCCTATTAAGATTTAAAGTAATAACAAGTGAAAGGAACTATGGTTACCAGCAGCCAATACATGTTCCTGCCTTGTGGAGGAATTAGTTTCACTGATTGACTTCTAATGCCTCCAGTATTATCTCCCGGGGTAACCTTTTCCCCCAGAGCCAGCCTCAAGCACACCCAGGAAATATCACCTCTGTAGTTGATATAACTACAAAATATAACTTTGGGTGGCTGCAGGCAGACCTGGAAACATAAGTGCAGCGGATACATGGTGTTTCATCCATTGGCAATGGCTATCACTAATTCAGCTTAAGAAGATGTAGAAAAGACATCCTTGACCCTGGTATGTGCAGCTAGAAGTGGAATTTGACCAGGTGTGTCTATGGAAATGTGCCAGCTGCAAGCAGGCAGGTGTTCTCTGCTCAGGTGTATAGATGACTTGGAACCATTTATTTGCTACTGAACCGCGATGTGCCCTCACAGTGACACAGTGCTAATATGGGCCCAGGGTAGCCCACACATTGATGGCAATGTCCAGACTCTTCCTGGAGACCTGAGGGAAGGGGCCATTCCTTCCTTTGTCACACCCAGTGAGGACTGTACCAGACAGTTCTTTGCCCCAAGCAGACCTCAATAAGCCAAGGATTTGGAGCAGTTCAGGCCTCAGTCCATACTAGGTCCGGAAACACCTCTCCCTCTGCCCTAAGAACTAGGATCATGCTCTACTAGTCTATTAGGTCAGTCCTGATTCATCTCACCCCCTGCCGGTGCTATTGGAAAGCAGGTGTATGTCCATGAGCTCTTAATCCTCTGCACAGCAGTGCTGCATCCAAGTCTTGGGGGCGAGGGGGTCTCCTTTCTGCCATCAGGGACCACATGATTAGGGCAGCTCAGCTGCCACCACTGGTACCACTCCCTCCAATACTGAACCCAAAGGCTGTAGGGATTTGTTCTCTTCAGGCCCAAAGGTTGCTCAGCAGAAAAAAAATAATGGCCCTCAATAATGTGCATGACCGAATGCCCAGAACCTGTGTATAGAATGACTTTGCAGGTGTAAATGAAGGATCATAAGACAGGGAGATCACCCATGGACCCAGTGTAAAGAGGGTGACAGGAGGGTCAGAGTCAAAGAAGGGATTGCAATGGCATGATAGGAGCAGAGATCAGAGTAAAGCCACTGCTGGCTTTGAAGAATGAAGGGGCCATGAGCCAAGGAACTCAGGCAGCCTCTCAAAGCTGAAAAGACCAAGGAAATGAAGTCTGTCTAGAACATCCAGAAAGAGCACAGCCCTGCCACCCATTTTAGACGTCTGACCTCCGAAAGTGTAAGAGAATAAATGCATTCTTTAAGCCAGTTGTTTGTGATGATTCATTACAGCAGCAGTAGGAAACGAATGCAGTTTACCTTGCCTCAGCATTAACCACTTTGTTCATTAATTTTAAAAAGCATAGTCATTTCCTTCAGCAGAAAACTTACCTTCAACCACCACCATGAAAGTTTGGCACTTCAGTTCCCATGAATGCCACATACCAATCCCAGGGAAAGTCAACTTGTCTGCTGCCATGTTTTTTTGTTTTGTTTTTTGTTTTGTTTTGTTTTGTTGTGGGGTTGTTGTTTGTGTGTGTGTGTGTGTGTGTGTGTGTGTGTGTGTGTGAGTGTGTTTTAATATTACAGTTAATAAAATGTTCACTTGTCTGGTGTGATGGTTATATTTGGAGGTCTAGTTATTACTGCTGCTATTCTGATTTTCTAAAACTTGTTTTTAATCAGTATTAATTTTGTGATTTAAATGACATAATAATTTACATTTTTAAAGGAAAGAGAAATCTGTCATTTCTTTAGTGCCCTAGTCCTTAATGGGAACACAAGTGTTGTTGGCCTAAATAGGAAGTGGAGGAAGAATAGAGGAACAGTGCAGGAAGTGAAAAAACTAATTACCTCCTAGACTGGGAACAATGCACGAGAGCGAGTCTGTCCTGTAGATTGCCGCATTGTCATGAGTTTAGTAGGTGAAATTGTAGGAGGGCCCCCAGATCCTGCCCTGCATAATCTCTGGGTCTATAAATAGAATGCATCTTTTTTTAAAAATGTATTTTTATTGATTTCAGAGAGGAAGGGAGGGGAAAGAGAGATAGAAACATCAGGGATGAGAGAGAATCATTGATAGGCTACTACCTGCATGCCCCACATTGGGGATTGAGCCCATAACCTAGGCTTATGCCCTAACTGGGAACTGAACCGTGACCTCCCGGTTTATAGGTTGACATTCAACCACTGAGCCACGCCAGCGAGCTGGTTCTTACTTCTATGATTAGAAGGTTATATAGTCCAGACTTTCACAGGGAGGGGAGTTATTTGAGTGGGTGTGCCCTAATCACGTGAACCCCTGAAAAGCAGAGAATATTTTCTTGGCTAGAAACAAAAGAGGAAGTCAGACTTGAAGCAGGAGGAGGACTTGTCATGTCCTTGATGGATTTGTAGGACATATTAGTGAAGCTGCTGCTTCACTTCTGCTCTCTAAATTCCACCTGGGGAGGTCTCCTGTGGCCCATTCTAGTCAGAAAGATACAGGGCATGGCATTCTGGGAAATATAATTGACATACTACAAAGCCACCAGAGTCTTTAAAGAGAAATATGTCTTGGGTCAGGGGAGATGGGAGTCATTAATGGCGTTAGATGAACAACTGATGGCCCAAGAATCGACCTATGTCCTTTGGCCCTTTATTTGTTGATGAAAAACTATATCCTTGGATATTGGTACAACTAAAGGAAGGATGTCATGGTGATGGGGTATTGGTTCAGAGTTATAGCTGTGAGAATGAGAAAGAAGGTTCAAGGATGGGGATCGTAATGGCCTACATTAAGTATAGAAATATAAAATAGAGAGTGAGGGAAAGGCTAAAATAACAGAACAGAGTGTATTAATGCATAATAAGGCATATTTGTGTAGCAAGCTAAGAAGAAGTGAGAGATCACACAACGTTCTTAGGGAAAGAGAAAACCAGTGTGAACTAGATACACTTGCTTCATGGACTCACTGATGTTGAGTTTCTACTACTAAAGGTGCCGATTAGAGGTGTGGTTGCTGCCCATTAAAATGGTTAGCATATGATTCCTGTCTGAAATTATTTGAAGAAGGGGTTGTGAAGTCAGCACAGTCTCCATGCCTCTACCGCAAACACTGAAGTTATTTACCTGTTTCAGACGAAGTTATTTACCTGTTTCCTTCAAAAAAGGAAAGGATGTTATCCTTCTCGAAGGGGCTGGAGGCAGTGGATAAATTCAGAACTGAAGGGTTAAGCATTACAGCAAATTTCAGAATAGATAGATGTGTTTTGATATAATGGGGAGTGAAGACAGGAAGCAACTAACACGGTTTGTTTTAGAATTAAAACTCTACAAGGCAAAAGAAAGTAGCATGAATGACCCCTAAAGTGGGCTGTGTATGTACAGTACACATAGTTTAAAGCTCCTGGTTCTCTCCAATTCATTCATATGTATTAGGTTAGTCTGGGTTGCCCTGAGAAACAGAGCCAATAGGTGAGAGAGAAAGAGAAAATTGATTATAAGGAATTTGTTCATGCAATTACAGAGACTGACAAGTCCTAAGATTTGCAGTGCAAGTCAGCAGGCTGATGACATAGTTCTAGTTTAATAGCCATCAGGCTCGATGGAAGAGCTGATTTTTCAGTTCCAGTCCGAAGGCAGGAAACACACACACACACACACACACACACACACACACACACACGTCAATGTCCCAGCCAAATGGCAGTCAAGCAGGAGGAATTCTCTCTTATTCAGGGGATGGTCAGCATTTTTGGTCTATTCAGAACTTCAGCTGATGGCCCACCCACATTAGGGAGAACAATCTGCTTTATGCAGCCTATCACTTAAACCAAACATTTGGGCACCCCATGGCTCAGTCAAGTTGACCCATAATATTAACCATCACATTATGGTACAAAGAATGTGCCTGTTACAGTCATCAAGTCATACTGGCCAACCTGCTATAACCTCGGCTCCTCACATGTGAAGGGAGAGGAAGTATGCAGCTCCCAGAACCATTGTGACCACTAATGGAATAACTCAACAAACGTCCTGAGCACCAGCTACATGCCAGGCACTATTCCCCTCACTGTGGGCACAGTAATGAAGAGAGACCACGTTCTTGCTCTCATGGAACTCACAGTGTGGTGAGAAGAGACAGATCAAGGCAAATAAATAAATAATTGATTGTTTAATCTCTCAATGCCAGTATCCTAGAATTTGTACATTCACTTGCATCCTGGGAAGTAGTTCTCATTTCCCCTTTTACTGATGTTGAACTAGAGGCTGCTTGCTCGAGACCTCTCTGCTGCCAGGTGTCAAAGGTGAGACTCAGCCCAGATCTTCAGGTCCAGCACTCCTTATGCGGCTAAAGCCCTCTTCCGGAGGAGAACAGAAAGCTGCAGTTCTCACAGACTCACAAAACTTCAGTAGAGTACATTACCTCATGTGGACAGATGGTTCTGGCTTTATATACTAAAAAAACAACGATGTAGGCAGATGTTTAGTTGATGACAAGAATTATAGACATGAGCCTAATTAATGGGATTTGCTGAAAGTTATCGGTTGGTATGAATATCGAGATAGTTATTGGTGCATTAATGTGGAGAGTAAGGCATATGTAGCAAGCTAAAAAGTGAGTGGTAAAATAAGATTCTCAAGGCAAGAGAAACCACTGGGAGCTCCTTTATTTCATGAGTTCAAATGAGAATTGAGTTTCTACTACTAGAATGGTAATTGCAATAAGGAAAATAAAAGGGGATGGAGAGATCAAGAAACATGGGAGGAGAGGCCTCTTCTTTCAGGTTGGTCAGGCAAGGCCTCTGTGAGGGGGGTGACTTTGAGACAGGGCCTGAGGGGCAGTACGCAAAAATCTGGAGGAAGCCCATTGCAGGAGGGGGACTGCAATCGCAAAGGCCCTGAGGCAACAGGATGAGCTTGCTGTGCTCAGGAACAGAAAGAAGAGTGGCTGGAGGTTGGTGAGCAAGTAGGACATGGTAACCCCCTGTGTCTGGAACGGTAGAGAAAAGCCAACTTCTTCAGTGCTTGCAGCCCACAGAGAGGGACTTGAATTTTATACCAGGGTACAGGAGAGGCCACTGGATATTTTAAGCAGGACTAAAATGATCTTACGTGTCTTTTTTTTTTTTTAAGTCACTGTGATTATCATAAAGGTATCACTGCTTATAGGACACTTCCAGACATTTTGCTCCTTTTAAAGATTATTGTGCCCTGGATCATTCATGCATTCCAGACTTGAAATGGACCAGATGAGGAAAAATGGGGGACTTCTGGAATACCCGTCAGAGGAAAGAACTGCCCACATCCTGGCTGGGTGTAGACCTTTGAGTAGGGCTTCTGCAAGAGGTGGATGTGATGGCAGTGCAGTCCCATTTGTCACTTCTCTCCATCGAACATCCCTGACCTTCATACAACCCTTTCCACTGCTTGGTAACCTGGTAACAGTACATTAGGATCGATTTGTTTTCAGGTCTGTATGACAGATAGTCAGTGTGTTACCTATCCAGGCAATAGGGTTCCTTAAACCATTTGAAATGCCCAAATTGTCATAAAGCCCTTACTATGGGATTCTATCAGAGTTGGGATTACTGAGTCTATAGCATGCCACTAGGAGAGGGGTGGGAAGGCAGGATGGAACACAGAGGCAGTGATGGCCACCTGCTCTGCCCATGCCTGTGCTACCCTGGTTTAAGACCTAAGCCAAAATGTCTCTCTTTAGCTGGCAGGATAACATAAATATGTGTGCAATTTTATAAGTCAAAAATTGTCCTTCAACCCTAACCGGTGTGCCTCAGTTGCTTGGTCATCCTCTCATGAACCAAGAGGTTGCCGGTTTGATTCCAAGTCAGGGCACATGCCCAGGTTGCAGGCTCAATCTCTGATTGGAGATGTGCAGGGGTTATTATACTGTAAATCAGAAGATGCCTTAATTAATAAGCCAAATTTATTTGGAGTCCTTTTCGTTTCACTAGCGGGCCCAGAGGAAATCTTACATCTCAAATTCTGGGGCCAAATATGGTGGAAGTCTTCCCTATTGATACGCTTTTCATCTCTTTGTTTTCCAAATTTGGAATGAGACTTCCAGAACTTCTGAGAAACAAGTCCTGTGTGCTGGGACAGGGTTGTGAGACCATATCTCAAGGCCTGGCCTGGCGTCAGCACTGACAACTCTGTCTGGGGCAAAGTTTATGGCCTCTCTGGAATGGGGAATAGTCTTATTTCTCCCTATTATTTAAGCAAGCAAACAACAGAAGCCGGAATAGCAGGGCTAAAATTTTAAGCAGCAGTTTACCCAAGGTGGAGGGCAGCTGATCCATGTTTCACTCTCACATTGATGTTTTTTTCTCTCTCTCTTTTTCTCTTTCCCTTCCCCTTCCTCTCTTTCTAAAAATAAATAAAAAGGGCTTTTTAAAAAAAAAAAAAAAAAGTCTTTTTAAAGGTATTAGAAAACTCAACTCTTACTTTTAAGACTCTTCTATTTTTCTGGCATCTTGGATTCTTAAAGGAAAAAACATAATATGAAAACCATTATTAATACTATTGAATGAGAGAGATCCATTGTTGGAAACAGACTTTAGATTCAACCAGGTTCAGCCTTCAATACTAAGATGAGTTGCCTACGGAGCTCCCCCCATGGGGTAGTAAGCAGGGAAGAAGGGCACATTGGTCTGGGTGGGAGAGAAGGTGAGTAACCCCAGTGGACTGCCAAGTCAAAGAGGAAAGATGAAATTGCAGTCTGAAGAAAAGCCAGTCATCATCTGGGGAGATTAGATTGTGCGCTGAGCTGAAGGAACAAGTCTAGTATGTAATGGTGGATAGCAGTGAGGGTTGCTGGCCCAGGAGATTTAGGGAATGAAGTGAGGAGTGAGGCTTGAGGCACTTTAAGAGGCTGGGCGTCTAGGAAACATGGGCAGGAGCACTTGGTAGAGAGTGGTTCCCTGAAGGCTGTGTGTCTGCGTGCCTTTGTCATGGGGTTCTTGCCCTGCCAGAAATGCCTTGCAAGGACAGACATTTTGGGGGTAATTCAGTAGGATATTTTATTTTTAATATTTTATGTATTTATTTTCAGATTACCTTTTTTTCAATTACAGTTGATATTCAGTATTATTTTATATTAGTTTCAGCTATATAGCATAGTGGTTAGATAGTTATATAATTTACAAAGTGATCCCCCTGATCATTCTAGTACCCAACTGGCATCATACATAGTTATTACAATATTATTGGCTATACTCCCTATGCTGTACTTTACATCCCTGTGACTATTTTGTTACTACCAATTTGTACTTCTTAATCCCTTTACCTTTTTTCCCCCCATCCCCAACCCCTCCTCCATCTAGCAACCCTCAGTTTATTCTCTATATCTGTAAGTCTGTTTCTGTTTTGTTTGTTTATTTTGTTCTTTAGATTCCACATGTAAGTGAAATCATATAGTATTTGTCTTTCTCTGTCTGACTTATTTCACTTAGCATAGTGCCCTCTAGGTCCATCCATGTTGTCACAAATGGTAAATTAAAAATGTTTTTATGGCTGAATAATCTTCCATTGTATATATAGGGTGTCCCCCCAAAAAAATGTATACACACTTTAATAGCTGATAGCTCAATTTTGCAAATGAAATGTATTTTAATAAACACCACTTTTATAATTATTCAAAGTACGTGTATACATTTTTGGGACACTGTATATGTACCACTTCTTCTATTACTAAGATATGAAAGCAGCCCAAGTGCTCATCCATAGATGAGTGGCTAAGACAGAATTTTTAAGGGGAGTTGATTTCCCTGGTTTGTCTCATTTGGGATACTTGACTCTTGATTCTAAGACTTAGATAAGGTCTACTTGGCTTAGGTATTTATAAATGTAAATCTAGGGGAGACTTGAAATAATAATGCTATGAAGATGGCAAAGGGCTCGACTGAGCCATTCAACCCACATTGTAAGGGTATAATCAATGTATATATAATAAACTAAAAAGGATTATGCAGTGTTTTCTGAAACCAGTCTGTCTTTAAACTCCCTCTATCAAGGAATTAATATCAACCCCTAGAAAGCAGCTCTGAGAATCCTTTTTAGTCTAGTATGGCTCTTCATTTTGGTGTCTTCTTCACTGTGTGTTGATTGATTTCTCTCCACCTGATCTGGAAAGTGGTGGCTGAAGCAGATCTCTGCACCTGCCCACTCTCCCTCTCTGTTTTCTTTGGCTCCCACGTTCTCCTATGGGGTCAGCTTTTTTTTTTCTTTCTTTCTTTCTCTGTGATGGTGAAAGCTTGTCATCAGGCTGAGTCCTTGTTGCTTAGAACCCCACCTTGCAGTGAATTGCCCATTTCACAGAAGCATGAACATCATGCTGCTTCTCGGACAACAGCTAAGTGGTACTTCCCACCCCTTCCCTTAGCGGAAGTTCCTCAGCAAATTATTGTTCCATCTCTCAATGCCTAGTATCCTAGAAGTTGTGCATGCACAGCATCCTGGGAAGTAGTTACCAGCTCCCTTTACTGATGCTGAAGCAGAGGCCGATTGCCCGTGACCTGTCTGTTACCAAGTGTCAAAGATGAGGCTCAGCCCAGGTCTTCTGACCCCACGGCCAGCCCTCTTTATGCAGCCAACGCCCTCTTCCGGCAGAGAAGAAAAGCCCGCAGCTCCCCCACACTTGTAAAATGTGAGTGGAGCACATTACCTCCTGTGGACCGATGGTTATGACTTTAACACTAAGAAAACCTATGTAGGCAGATGCCTCGTTGATGACAAGAAGTGTAAACATGACCCTGCTTAATGGATTTGCTGAAAGTTAACGGTTGCTCCTTGTCAGAACTATTGCTTGTTCTGCCACGCCCCAGATGAAATACCCCCAAAAATTAAGAATGAAGAAAACTGGCATTTAAAATGTTCAGTCCTCACCAGCAAATAGAACTCTTCATTCCAAAAGGAATGAGCTGTACAGGTTGGTGTGGGAAATCACAAATAAGAAAAGGGGAATGGAGCCGAAACCAGTTTGGCTCAGTGGTAGAGCGTCGGTCTGCGGATTGAAAGGTCCCAGGTTCGATTCCAGTCAAGGGCATGTACATTGGTTGTGGGCACATCCCCCATGGGGAGTGTGCAAGAGGCAGCCAGTCAATGTTTCTCTCTCATCGATGTTTCTAGCTCTCTATCTCTCTCCCTTCCTCTCTGTGAAATATCAATAAAAATATATTTTTAAAAAGAAAAAGAAAAGGGGAATGGAGAAATTGGAGGAAGATCCCTCCCTCTTCAAACAAGATGAGGAAAGAGGAGAAATGACTCTGTGCCGAGAACTCGGCAGGAGCATCAGGCCACGACTGCACTGATCTCTGATTCAAGCGTTCTATCCAGCACATCGCAGGCGCCCTGTTCACCTCGGGCTCATTCTCAAGAAGACAGCATCGTTATCATGTCTCTCCTCGACCCTCAACCCCACCCCCCGCCTTTATTAGGCTTTCCAGGCACGGCTCGTTCTGCCCTCTGGTTCCCAACAACTCCTTCAGGCCTGCACTAGCTTCCGTCCTAGCAGATGATGAGGCTTCCTTCAGACCTCCGGCAGGCCCCTTACTCCCCACGCATTCCCTCGGACGGAATCGGGTTACGGTATTTTGGAAGCCCTCTTGAACTCAGTAAGCCCCTTATGGAGTCGCAGACTTTAAAATGTTCTCAGACCCACAGGCTCCTCCATTCTAGTTGCCACCTTTGAGGGTTCATTTGCTGATACCTCGGTGTTGCTTCTGTTGCTGCAGAAGCAAGTGGAAAACAAGGCATGTCGTGGGAGAAAATGCTATGCTTTTATTTATAGTCTGTTAGAGGAAACGTTTGCTCTGCACCTATCTTACCACATCCTCACGCTAGTTCCTTCAAAGCATCTACTCCCGCCCATGAAACCCTGCATGGCTGAGGTGGGTTGTTTGCGGCTGCCACACACGTGTGAGGGGAGAAGGGTTTGAATATGGCATCTTTTAAGCACAGAAGGTTCTTTCATTCCACAGATTCTGAGGATCCAGATCTCAAGGGACAGCATACGGAGGAGCAGTTGTGTGAATCTTCCTCCTGTTTCTGCTCTCCCCAGATGACCTTAGCCTGCCGGCTGTCTCCCCCCCTGCCTGTGCTGCAGCCCACACTCTAGCCACCCCCGCCTGCCCTGGCCAGCCATGTAATTGATCTCCCAGGTCCCATTTTTCAGCTTCTCATTCCTTCTGTCATTAATCTCAAGCCCTTGGCAAGGGATCCCTCTGTGACCTTCCGGTGCCAACCTCCACCCCCACATCCTCCTACGAGTTTGGTAGGCGAGCCACAGAGGGCAGCTGCCTCTCTCTCGGCCCTGTTCCCAGACCATCATGTCATCCCACCTGAGCAATTCTGTTCATTCTTCAGGGCTGTGTTCAAGCCCACCTCCTCCTCTCCCCAGTAAACATTCATTGTTCATCTTCTAACGCTTCTAAAGCCCTCCTCTTATGCCAGCAGCGTAGCCCGCGTTGGTTCTGCTCGGCATTAACGTGGCTTGCGTGTAAGTCTTTTCTACCCACTGAGTTTAATGTTCTCAAGAGTTTGGTCCATGTCTCATTCATCTCCGTAACCTAACCTCGCCGTACCTAATAGCGCTCTTTGTGCAAGCCAAGTGTTGAAAAGTGTTGAATGGAGAGCAGCAGGCCCAGCTTTCTGATGCACCAGAAAGATACAGCTAGAAAGGTAGGCAGCGTAGCTTCTCCAAAGATGTGAGGGCAGGGCTGACTCAAATCTTGTTCTAAGAAAGATTTTCTTTCAGCAGCCTCGTCACTTCTCTGTAGCAGGTTTGAAAAGGAAAGTCGGCTCTGAGCTCATCAGTAGAACTTATTGAGTGCATGGGGGTATCAGGGCAAGTCGAGCATACAATATGTTCTCTTTTCCTTAACTCTAGGAACTGATTCTTTTTCAATGATTCTCATCTAAGGCTTCAAAGTACATCCTATTGTTAACCCTGATATAGTTGTCCATGAATGTCTGACTGTGTGTACACACACACACACACACACACACACACACACACACACACTGGTGTATATATCGAGGTGGTTTTTAAACTCTGGTGTTATGTAGCAATATTCCAAAGGAACCCAGGCCTAAGAAACAGGAGCACAGTAACTTGATGGAACCAACTGCTACAAAGCACCATAAAAGCATAAATCAGACTGTCCCAAGCCAAGGAAGCTATGGATGTGGATCCTCACACAGGGAGGGGTGAAGCCTGCTTCATCCGGTTCATTGGTTTTCCCTGACAGCATGGAATCAAGTTAATCCCTACCAGGGATCCAAGCCTTGCATTTAGTAAACTGATATTCAAGTCACAAGCACAGATTTGACACCTCTGTCTGGCCACCTCGGACTGTTGTCTGCCCTGCTCCTCGGTCCTCTGGCACAGAGGCTGGAACCTGTATCTCAGATGTCAAACACTTCACTTTCCCTTATCGCACGCACAGAGGAGAAGTGACAGCTACATCCCCACTGACAGAGAAAGCCAAGAAGACTGCAGGAGGCGGAGCCTAGCTGAATAGAGAGTGGAATTTAAAATGGCCAAGGAACCCCACATACTTAGAATTATCCATATCTGCACAAGAGGGAAAGGAGTTCGTCTTGGTATTAAAACAAACCTTTCTTTTCCCGGGCTATGTTCAGTTTGCTCATATGATTTTCCCCATCATACTGTTTTCATAGTGCCCTCTACAGGCTATTTGAAAAACTACAGTGCTCTCAAGCCTTAATTAGAGCCACTTCTTTAGTAAATTCCTTCTGTAGGATGAGCCGAACCCAAACCTTTCTTGATGTAAGCAATATGTTGCTGACTTATAGCTACCTAAGAACGTAAAAGTAAACCACCCCATTCCATGAAGAAATCATAAGAGATTTCTTTGTAAAGGTCCATCAGCTCCTGAAGTAAGGAGAGAGACCGGGGCTGTCCTGTCAGACATGATGCAGGAACCCTGACCTGGGCTACTGAATTGAGAACACTAGCATTTTCTGGACATTCACTGACAGCTCCTAGTCTCATATGAAATGCTTGTTTTTTCTTTGGTCATATTTTTACTGTGGTTGTTCTGCATCTATCAGAATTTCATCCCATTTTAACTCTTTCTTTGCAAAAAAAAATTACTCTGGGCTTGTTAGTTTCTATTATCCCTCATAAATAAACTCTAAACAAAAACATGCATAGAATTACATCAAAGGGGTGTTTTCTTACTAGGTATTTCCATCAGAATCTGCACCCCTTCCCCATCTATTTTGACTCATTCTAAGCCACTACCACATCACAAATTGAAAATGACTGTGTTTTTATTCCCCGGTTATTACACATGATCCCTCTGCATGTGGAAGATTACTGAGGCAGCACAGTGAAAGAGCAAAGCAACAGATGAGGCCTATTTTCAAAAAAACTAAGGAACTGGTGCAAAACGTGCCTCGCATTGTGATGGTGTGAGGCTCTGCAGGTGTCTCCTGCGGAGCTGGGGTTTTGCTTTGGTTCTCTCCTCCCCCACCCTCCCTCAAATAGAAACAGAATCGTACATACTCTTATGGTCAGTAGACCTGATTTATCCTTCCAGAGGATAAATTAGCTCAGTCTTTTGAGGGGAATGAACTCCTATGGGATCCCAGCGTTGCATTGTGTTTAAGGGCAAATGTTATCCATCAAGTGGCCCAAGTGCTCCTTCAGTTCCAACCCTTGAGTTATCTATTCTGTACCGAGTGGAGGGTTCATGACATTGTTTAGGAATATGGATCTAACGAACAGGAATAGCAAACATGGGCTAAGCCAGCCGTGGGCAAACTACGGCCTGAGGACCAGATCCAGCCCGTTCGGCTGTTCTATCCGGCCCGCGGAGCCGAAAGAGAGGAGGGTTCTCTTGCTCTCCCCTCTGCTCCTTCACCAGCAGCCCAAGAGGAGAGTGCCAGCATGGTCAGGTTGCTTTTGTTCCGGCCCTCCGGTCCAGTTTAAGAACCCATGGTGGCCCTCGAGTCAAAAAGTTTGCCCACCCCTGGGCTAAGCCAAGGGTCCATGGACTCTTTCTATAAAAGACCAGATCAATATTTTCAGCTGGTGAGCCATATAGTCTTTGCTCAACCAAGCTAGTGCAAAAGTAGTCACAGATCATAGTAAACAACTGGGCGTGGCTGGGTTCCAATAAACTTCCCTACAGAAACAGGCCACCGGATTTGGCCTGCACGCCCTTGTTTGTCAACCCCTGAGCTCAGCGATTACGGGGTCAGAGACGAACAGGCTGGTCCCTGCATGATGGTGCCCAGTCAAGGTGGCAAGTGGGGCCAGAAATCCAACCCATGCTCTGCTTCGCCCCACCTCCTCCCACACAAGAGGCACTTGTTTCATTTTGTGCAAAGATACCTGCTGCTCCCAGGCTGTGTCCAACCAGAAGGATCACCTTGCCTAATGTATTGGGCAGAGCCCTCCAGAGAAACAGAACCAATTGAATGTGTATAAACAGGAGATTTATTATAAGGAATTGGCTCACACAGTTACAGAGGCTGGCTAGTCCCAAGTCCTGCAGTGTGAGTCAGCAAGCAGAGGACCCAGGAGAGCCGGCCGTGTAGTTCCCAGCCAAGTCCCAAAGCCTGAGACCCAGGAGAGCTGATGTTTCCCTTCTAGACTAAAGGCTGGTGAACCCCAGACCCAGGAAGAGCCAACATTGTGTTTGGAGTTGAAGGCAGGAAATATTTCCTCTTACTCATTGGAGGGGCAAGTTTTTTTGTTCTACCAGAGGCCTTCAACGGATTGGATGAGATCCACCTCCAGTAGAGAAGGCAATCTGCCTTATCCAATCCACTAATTCAAGGGTTAATCTCATCTAGAAACACCCTCCCAGGCTCTCCTGGAATAGTGTTTGAGCAAATAGCTGGGCACTTTATGGCCCAGTCAAGTTGGCCCACAAAATTAGCCATCACACTTCATTTGCAAAAATGTGCCACACGTGGACAGTAGTGCCGAGTACTTTGCGTTTTTGGTGGGCTTCCTTTCCAAAAGTAGGATCTCGTGACATAGGTCTTAACATCCACATTGCTCTTCACAGACACAATTACTGTGAGCACTGTCAGCAGGACCGTTGGACCACAGGGAGTAGAAGTCAAGGGAGAGTCTAAAAAGAAAGGAGGGGACATGAGAGAAAGCACCACAGGCTACATGGCATAGGAGGTGGCATCTGTTCCCTCCCGTAAAACCACATAGGATCCCTCTTATGTCTGCCTCTTTTATGTCTGCATTTTCTCACGCACTGCCGCGTAAGCATGGTCTTCCCAAGCCCTGGCTCGAAGGGTCCTTTCATTTCAGGCGTTTGCGCTCTCACCTCCAACCATCCAACTGGCCTGTTGCTTGTGGCCCCAACCCCAGATTGAAGAGAGAGAGAGGAAGCTGATTTTTCCTGGATTAAGATTCAGGTTAACCTTCTCTCCAATGGGATTCTCATATAGAGCACTCAGCACATAGATATAGAGTGGAATATAGCTCCAGCTAAAAACTACACACACAATGCATCTTCATATTCAGTACTATCTAAAAAGGGGATGCCATATTTACCTGGAAACTGTGATAGAGGGAATAAACTGGAGAGGAAAAAGCCACTTGCAGCCGCAGAGCTTAGAGCCTTTGAACCTTGAGCATTTCTCGAAATGTTGACAAAATGATCTCAATCATCAAGTCATTTCATGCCTTTTGCATTTAACCTCAGAATCTTTTGCTCTAAAAAGCTTCCCTCAGTAGCGATAATGGAGCAAATGACCCTAGTGTTCATTTGGTTGCTTTATAATGTGCACTTGGTTCTATCTCGTGTGGAATGTCCTCTTGATTTTAACTTCCTATTTTTAGCTTTTCCGTATATTGTTATGTGTTCACTCTCACTCTCCACCCTGTCACCCTGGAGATCCATCCACACAAAGCTACAAAGAAACTTTTAATGTGGAGCTGGAGCTGTTTTCGGGGGGGAAAGGGGCGGAGGAAGGGGCACCTGTCATCAGCCTGCTGGCACCTCCCTACCAGCATCCTCAGAGGCCTGGGTGGGAGTGGGCACAGGGAAATGGAGGTGGGTGCTTGAATTTCTTGACTTCTTAAGAAGTTATGAGCCATCATAGGAAGAAAGTATATCCAGGACAGGAACCTTGACTTGGCCCCTGCGTCCTCGCCCACTGGCTGGCTCGTATTTGGCTCTCCATACATGTCTGTTCAGTGAGTGAACGACCACCTGGCTGGTGAATGAGGAGCATGCTGTGTCTCAGCAGATGGGCCATGAACTGACCGAATGGCTTTCCCAGTTTTTCAGTGTGATTGGAGTTGGCAGCCTGTATGTTTGCACTTGATTCAGAAAAGTTCCCTGGGCCTGGTCCTCACGCGGCGTTGTGAACTTTAGCTTGGCTCCTTGGCAAATACAGTTTTATTACTAATTCATGCATTTGAAAGAACACATGCATGGAAAGCAGCAGCGAGCCCCTCTCAGGCTACATGCTCTATTGAAGGAAAAATCGCCGGTGTTGATGGCAACAGATGGCTCCCTCACATCTCTGGCAGGGGAGAACCCACCATCACAGGCCACCTGCATCGTCTCCTCTGTGATTGGCCAGAACTGTATTATCAATATTCTTAAAAATATTTTCATCAATATCAGAGAAGAAGGAGAGAGAGATAGAAACATCCGTGATTAGAGAGGATCGTTGATTGGCTGCCTCCTGCACACCTCCCAGAGGGGATGAGCCCACAACCTGGGCATGTGCCCTGCCTGGGAATCAAACCACGACCTTGTGGTTCATAGGTCAGTCCTCAACTATTGAGCCACCCCAGATGCATTATTAATATTTAACTCAAAGAATGGCTTGGCCGTGGGAGTCATAGTCTGGATATTGGGTCCGTTGTTTTGTCCCAACCTTCACTTGCAGGCCCCATCATTCCTTCCCCGCCTCCTTCGCCCCCACATTGGTATAAACTGAGTTTTGTGGGCACACAACTGCCAGTGTCTGCTCTTTGCAAAGCCAGCTTCTCTCCTCCCGCCTCCCCATCCTTTCCTCCCGGCCTGATCTTCACTGCGGCACGCTGGTCATCCATTATTGATGGCCCTTCGGCACCTTCTTCGCCCCAGTGTTTCCGAAGCCCTTGTGCACCGCTGAGCAGAGACAGGTGCAGGATCTGGTGGGGGGCCAGGCTGCTGCTCCTATCCCTTCCCGGCTGGGCTCCTCTCCCTTCCCGGCTGCCGGAGCGGACACCTGGCACCGGAGGTTGGACAGCAGTGGTGGCGGCAGCCGGTGCTGGGGAGGTTTGTTTTCCTCCTGCTTCCTAGGAAGCCAAAGGTTAAACTGCTCAGTTTCAGAGACCCCCTGGGCATAGAATACTGAGCTTCATCTTTCTGGGGTGGGCTGATTCCCCTGGGCTACTGACCTTTGCTCCAACAGATTTTCTCTACCTTCTATTTGGTCAGGATGAAGGAGACTAATGTGTGTGTTAGCTTATTATTGAGACAAGTATTGGAGAAAAGAGAAACTGTTATTTTCCTTTGCCCCTTCTTATTCAACCAAGTTTTGACAAGATACAATGGAATGAATCATTTCCTTAGAGTGCCCCTTCTGAAGCAAATTCTCTGCGCAAAGATGCCTTGGCCACACCCCTGGGCCATGCCCACCTGTACGTTTGTATGAATGATTTGTACACCAGCTTCGTCCATGTGTCCACCGTCAGCCTCCCCTGAGGGAGGGAGCTTTAGGGAATGCTAGCAAGGGCACCCTTTGGGGACTCATCTGACTGGCTCCTCCCACCGTGCTCGGATTTCATACTGGAGAATGCAGAATTCGCAGGGACCAGGGTAATTTTAGGGAACAAAACAACAACAATCAAATGTCCACTTCTCGGGTTCCAGAAGTGAAGACAGGCATTTTTCTAGACAGAACAAGGAAATAGGACCCTGCTGTGTCCTAGACGCCCAGCAAACTTGCCTTAGGATTATTCTAGTACATAAGGGTGTGACTTCTGGGCTCACTCTAGCTAAAAAAAAAAAAAAAAAAAAAAATGCGGGGGGAGAGAGGGAGACCGGCCCTCCAGAACTAATCTCCCACAAGGGACAGGCACCTAAAGGTCTTTGAGCCTTGCTCAGAATTGAATCACAAGAGGAACATTCCTTTGCTTCATGAACTATTTTAATGAAAGCAGACGAGCCCAAGAGCCGCATGTGCTATTTCCCTGCTTATTTCACATCTTCAAAGGCCTTTAATAATCTCCATTATGTGGCTATGTGATTATTATCACACAACCTCAGACTCTTACATTTTTTAAATAATTCACCAGCAAGAACCAATGTCAGAACTAAATGCTAATAAGATTGGGTCTGGAAGACTAACATGATAAGATTGTTAATGTTTAATGCACTCACATCAAAGTGGGATAATCCTGCTCCTGAAGGTCAAGAGAGCTTTTTTTTTTTTTAAATAGAAGAGAAAGGATTATTGTAGCTGTTCCATTTCTCTCACTCAAATGAGTCTAGCATAAACTTATTATAGGCCAGCCCAGGATAGACATTTCCTGGTGATCTGGCCATTTCCCTTGTATTGTTTATGTGGTTTGTCTCTTTCCTCTTCCTCTTTGTTTCTAATGATGATGACAAAAAGCATCTCTGGAATAGGCCCCACATTCCAAGTGCTCTTCTCATCGTCACTCCCAACAACCACCCTTGGGTGTTATTACAGTCCTTGCTCTGCACAGTTAATTTGCATATGAAAATGTGGCTTGGTTTCAGAGCAGTGGTAATGGAAGTTATTGCTTCTGATCGTAAAAGGAAGGATGACCTTCAGAGATGCAATAGGAAATTGCAGAGTTCTGCTCCAGGTTCCCTTGCTAAATCACAAGCTTACAAGGGGCAAGATCTATTTCTTTGTTTTCTTTGGGCAGCAAAAATCTCCAGCCCTAAAACTTCTAGCAATTGAAAAAAAAGAAGGAACTAACTGTTATTGGGTACCATGTGATACCTATAAAAGGGCACCGGGTCCTAGTCAGTTTGGCTCAGTGGATGGAGCATCAGCCTTTGGACTGAAGGGTCCCGGGTTCATTTCTGGTCAAGGGCACATGCCTGGGTTGTGGGCTTGGTCCCCAGTAGGGGCCATGCAGGAGGTAGCCGATCAATGATTCCCTGTCATCACTGATGTTTTTCTCTCTCTCTTCCTCTCCCTTCCTCTCTGAAATCAATAAATCTTTTTTTAAGGGGGGGGGGGGGGGGGCGGGCGCGCGCGCAATGGCTCCCGGGAGCAGCCTGGAGGTACAGGGTTCAGTTAGCATGTGCTATTAGGGATGGCCCCTGCAGAGTTGCTTGGGGTGGGGGGGATTTTGGGATTCGGTAGTAAACTTCTGCATAAGCTGGTAGACTTGCTTTGTTGAGCTGATAAATAGTTTTTTGGCACTCAGCCCTAATTTTCCCTGGCAAATATTGCTCCACAGCTTTGCGATAAATGCACCCCTTGAAAACTTTGGGAAAAATTCTCATGCAGCTATGTCATCACCCATCATTTTGCCAAGAAACATTAATGAAGAAAGCTAATTATATTTTTGTCGTTGTTTGTTTGTTTTGCCTTTTCATCTTTCTGTGTTTTAGTGGGAGATGAATCCATCAAACATGAAAGGACTAAGTTCTGATTTTAGCTCTGCCCACTAACTGAATGTGTTTCTTTATGCAAAAGTCTGAACATTTCTGGGAATTCTTTTTTGTTTTTTTTACTTGTCAAATGGAGCTAATAATACCTGCTCCCACTGACCTGTACATGGCAGTATGGGTAAAGTAAAAGCACAGATGTGAAAGTGTTTGCAAAATTCTAAAATGTTTAGGGCAGCATTTCCCTGTGTGTCACAGGGGGTGATGAATTACACTCTTACGGCAAAATGGTGACCATGAGGGTTAAATGTCAGAGGGCCTAGGAGAGACCCCGACATGTAAATAGCACTCTTCCAATGGCAGCTTGGAGACCAAGCAGTGGAGGTATTTCCCCCAAATCCCTTTGATAGCCTCCTCCCTTCTGAAGCAAAGAAACTGAACTGACCTCCAAGATCAGTTCAATGCATGTATTCTTTGGCTTTGGAGATTTTGCTTTTTTTGTAGCCTTGCTTTCTGCTTTCTGGAGATTTGTAGACATTAGCTGCCCTACCAAGGGCATCCAGCATCCACAAAGAATGACCTTGAAGTTGGAATGACCTTGGAGCTATAGCAACTTGTGTTCGAATTCTAGCTCTGTCCCTTCTGTGGTGGATGTGACCCCGAGCAACCTTTCTCAGTACTTCGTGCCTCAGTTTCTGCATCTGGAGATGGTGGTACACTATCTCCTTCAAAAGGCAATTATACGCTGAATGACACAGATGCTAGTCAGAAGAGGCTACCTGATTCACAGGGTCCAGTCCAAAAGGAAAATGCAGGGTTCAAAGTTCTTAGCAACAGCAGAGCATTGAACCAAGCCTGGGTCCTTCCCAAGCCGTGGCCCAGAGCAACTGCACAGGTCACACCTCTGGAGCTGGCCCTGGATAGTGGGAGCCTGCCACCTAACATAGCAGGCTGTGCTTTTCTTTCTTTTCCTCTCGCCTCTGTCTCTTCCTTCCTTCAGCGGTGCCTCCCTAGGGAGAGCTGGCTTCCCTCTTAAACTTCCTACTGCCATTTCCCTCACCAGCCTCTTAGGGTGGTTCCCTCTGATGAAGTAACTTCTCCCTTTTTGCCTCTGAGATCAGGGAACCAGGTGGTAGGACTGGGAAAGGATACCTTACCTCCACAACCTTCCCATCCCTGTATCTATATTAAGTACGCTCTTTAAAAGGCAGCCCAGGAAAGTAAAGAACTATGGCTTGGGAGATCTTTCTTTTCTGGAGCCTTGCATTCCTCCTTTCTGGAGATGTGTAGAACTTTTGATGCATAAAAAGGGGCTAGAGAATACTGTATATATGTGTGGGTATGGGGAGGGGGAGGGTGAAGGAGGTAAACTGAGGCAAAGAAAAAGAACAAAGGAAAGTGAAAGTCCGTAAAGAAGGGAAGAGCCTACTCTTCATAGAGGATATCATTTTGCGTCCAAGCACAATTGACACATTAGTTGAAATAAAGCAACCAAACCTATTCTGGGAGCTTGGCTCCCTTGTGTCTAACTTTATCGTTGACAAAGTGTTTTGTATGCATTCTTTTGTTCAGAATTCACAGTATCTGTGTGTTTGGCATGCTACTTATCGCTTCGTTTTGCTGAGGAGGAGATAAAGTAACCTTCCATAGTTACTGTGTTTGTTGGCAGTGTTTCCGGCTCCAAGGAGCAGAAAACTTGAATTACTGTGACTGAGTTTGGTGGGGAGATGCCCTCCTAACAGGAGGCTTGGAAGCAGTTTGCCGCCACAGGGATTGGACAGATACCATGGCTCCCTTCTGCTGTGCCCTTGGCCTTCCTTCAAAGTCACAAGATGGTTGCTTTGGCTTCAGGCATCATGACCACGGTCAACAAATGAAGAAATGTGGGAAGGTGCAGAATGAGCCATATTGCCTCCTTTTCCCATGAAGGTTAAGCTTTCTCGGGCATCCTCTGGCTTGCAGACTTCTGCTTATATCTCCCTTGCCAGAACTGTCACATGGAAGTTCTTAGCTACCTAAAAGGCTGAGAAGGTGGGTGTTCGGCTGTCCAGTCTTCATACAGATGGTGACAGAGAAGGGTGTTGAGATGCCTCTTGGGTGAAGCATACAACAGCGTGGGCCCTGGTGACACAGGTAGTAAGTGGCAAGGACAGAGGTTGAACCCAAGCCCTCAGATCCTGAGTTGAGTGATTTTACAGCTCTGCCATATCGCTGTTCTTTTAAAAGTGTGTTCAGCACTATCCGACTCAGCCACTTCTTGCTGAAAGGAGCAGACAGAAGTCACTCCACCTTGTGGAAATTTAAAAGCAGGGAATGGACTTCCTATGCCTTGCCTAAATGCTCATAAGAGAATCTCCTCCAAGGTATATAAAACTAGAGCTGTGTGATATATAGAGAATGTATTCCTGCTGTAAGGAATCCTATAAGAAGTTTCATGGAACTAGTTGTAGTATATAGTAGCTCCCTCTTATCCACAGGGATATGTTCCATGAGGCCCAGTAGATGCCAGAAACCACAGAGTACCAACCCGTATATAACTATGTTTTTTTCCTACACATACACACCAAATGTGGGTGCTGTGAAGAACCAATGGCTGTCTAGGAGGTGGAACTTCTGATGCTGACTGGCATAGACACAGAACCAAATGTGGGTGCTGTGGTGAGCCAATGGCTGCCTAGGAGGTGGAGCTTTTGATGCTGACTGGCATAGAAACTGACCAATCAAAACCAAATTGGCCAGCAGAGGAGGGCAGTTGGTGAGATCAGGCCTGCAGGGGAATGCAGTTGGGGTGAGATCAGGCCAGCAGGAGAGGGCAATTGGGGGCAACCAGGTCGGCAGGGGAGGTTAGTTAGAGGTGTTCAGGTTGGCAGGCAGAGGCAGTTAGGGACAATCAGGCAAGCAGGTGAGCAGTTAGGAGCCAGCAGTCTCAGATTGGGAGAGGGATGTCCGACTGCCACCCTGTGGGATCAGGCCTAAACCGGCAGTCAGACATCCCCCAAGGGATCCCTAATTGGAGTGTGGCTTCCTGTGTGCAGGCTGGCCTGAGGGAACCTCCCCTCTCTGTGCACAAATTTCATGCACTGGGCCTCTAGTATAAATAAAATAAGGGTGACTTGAACATAAGCACTATGAAGACAACTAAGTGACTAATGGGCGGGCAGTGCATACAGCATGGAGACGCTGAACAAAGGGATGATTCATGTCCTAGGAGGGATGATGTGAGATTCTTATCACACTGCTCTGAATAGCATGCAATTAAAACTTATGAATTGCTCATTTCTGAAATTTTCCACTTGATATGTTCAGATCTTGGTTGACCGAGGGTAACCAAAACCACAGAAAGGGAAACCATGTATGAGTGAGAGGGGTGGGGGCTACTGTGTTTGGAAACGCATAATAGAAATTGTGTGAAATACTGCGTTGGGCTCTGAGCCCTGCCAGTCTTCAGCTGCCCCTCCTTCCACCCTGCTTCCAATCACAAGCCGACTTGTTTGTTGGCAGGAACGATTTACATCTGAAGATCATAGTTGGATGCCCTTCGTGATTTGTTAAACTCACTCTGCTAAAGTAAGACCAGAGTCATAAACACACATTCATATCCGTTTGAGAAACAAAAGCCGAGACGGAATGCCTCCTTCGTAATCACCCAATACAGTGACCGCAGCAGGGAAGCCGAGCTGTGTAATCCAGTCCAGGACAGAGAACTAACAGAATCTGGAAATGTAAATATGTTTCTGTTGGAGACGCTTGAAATAACATTACGGCCAGCTTTCTCCTTCTTCGCCGGGGAATGTTGTGCGAGGAATTTCTGTTGTGTTTTCTTTAAATGCTCCCAGCAATAAATTGCAAGCATAGAACCCGCTAAATGTTTAGTCAGTGGTTGAAACAGTGAATAAATCATGAAATCTGTAGGTGAGCTGAGTAATAGCTTCCCTGGGGAAAACTGTAATTCCGTGTTGATGAAATAAATCCCCGTGACTTTTCCTGAAGAATCTTTTCTTTTGGAGCAGGGGTGTTGAATACTCCTAAGTTAATGAAGAGTTTTGGCTGGGAATGTTACTGAGCCTCGTGGTAATGTTTAAAAAACGGCCGTTTATGTGCTAGGCACCGGGTGAGGCAATTTTATAAGCATTCGATCATTGAACACTTGCCCAGCTTGGTACAGTGCTTAGCTCTGTTTTTTTCCAGATGAATAACCAGGACCCTGAGAGCTCATGTAAGTTGTCCAAGACCACAGCTGGGAAGGAATAACATGCTTCCACCTCTTACGTTTCTCCCGGGCAGTGGAGGCCCAACAGATTGGCTCGGTTAACCCTTCTCACAACCTCTTCTATCTTGTCCACTTCCTCCAGGGAGGCCAGACACCTTGAATTCCCAGCCTTCGTGTGGCTCGGCTTGGGATTGCCAGGAGACACAGTTCTGACCAAAGGTACATGGCAGAATTCCCTGGGGGAGCTTCTCTTCCCCCAGATAGGGAAAGCCGGACCAGTCCTTGGTAGTAGATTCCTTGTTATACAAAAGAAATAATCTCTTAACTATATTCAGGAAGCCACTAATGAGTGTTCTGTCTCCCTGCCTCCCTCCTCGCCTCCCAAAGCCAAATCAGTAAGCCTGCACTTCTGAAAGTGGCCATCTGGTTGCTCCTAGGGTATAAGATGTTCACTCGGTGTATAGATAACTGAGAAAGGTCACTGTGATTGTATGATTTGGTGTTACCTTTAGAATTAGACTGCAACCTCCATGAACATGATAGTAGAAATTAGATACCTGATGATTTACAGTGATTGTGGTGGAAGAAGTGCTATTCAGGAAGACCTGGGTCTAGTGCTGGCTCTGGCCCTTAGTGATTAAGTGACCTTGAGTGAGTTTGTTAAACGTGTTCAGTCTCAGAGGGGATAATAATAGTTCCACAGCATATGATCTGGGGTGCATTTAGCACTGGATCAGGCCCATAATAAAAGCTCAGTTGGAGGTGTTATTGTTGGTAGCCATCATAACAGTAATAGGATTGCTCAAGACTTCAGGATTGAGGGAACTTTTACAAAGGATATAACAACCAAGGTAAACGTGTTCTAGTTTTCTCTCTCTCTGGGTTCCTCTGTTATGGTCCCTTTTTCACTTAATCTGATATGAATACCCTCCCAGAATTAAATCTGTTTTTTCCCCGCCCTAAAGATCAATGATTACTTTGGGGCCTTTTGAGTGGTGACTGTATGTATGCCCTTTCTCTCTATTCCATGGTCAAAAGCCTTCACTGCTCTTCCTAATTATTGTAACCAACTGTTTCCTGACACTGCTAGGGACTCAAAACCCAAAACTTGGTCTCATTTCTTTTGAATCCAGTTCCCTGCGTTGTGTTGACTTGTGAAACAGCTATTCTAAATGCTAAACATTTGTTCGAAATGCTGTAAGCTTGGGAGCAGGAGGAGCAGCGTGGCGCACTTTACATTTCAAGATGTCATCCGAAGGAAAGAGCTTCCCATTTTCCCTTTGAAAATCATAAAAACAGAAAAACACGAATGAGAAGCATAAATTTCATTTTCAATAAATCCAGGAGATTCTGTATCCAAAATGGCAATTTATAATGTAGGCCTAGCCAAGTGCAATGGATCAGGAGTTCAGGAAGAGCTAAGAGAAGATGACGGTGACCAGCCTGGAGATTCTGAACAAGTAGGCAGATAACACATCTCCAAAACTGGTCCTCCCGAGTAGACATACTCTAAAGCAGTGGTTGGCAAACTGCGGCTCATTGGCCCCTTGAGTGTGGTTCTTCCACAAAATACCAGGGCCTGGGCGAGTCTGTTCTGAAGAAGTTGCGTTAAAAGAAGTTTAAGTTTAGAAAATGTGGCTCTCAGAAGAAATTTCAATCGTTGTACTGTTGATATTTGGCTCTGTTGACTAATGCGTTTGCCGACCACTGCTCTAAAGGATGAAGCCAACAAGCCTTTGAAAAATGGCAAGAGTGATGCAAACAGAAGCTCCTTGTGACCGACCTACCCTTCATCTGTAGAAGCAGATGAAGCTGGAGAAGGAAATGCTCAGTGATGCTCTGTGGAGAGGAAGCTGTCTGCTGGTGAGGGGTGGCTGCAGCCTGTTGGCCGAGAGGCAATGGCTAAAAGAACTCATAAACATACAAGCTGTCAACCTAAAGCAAGGAGTCCTATGTCCTTTAAGGATGTGATCACCAAGAGGATAAGAGCTGACAGTCCTGTAGGGTGAACCATGGCTGTGAACTAATGACAGTGACAACAATCGTTATAGATACAGTGTAAGCTTGTGTATGAATAAGATATCACTGAAAACATACACATGAACCTGACAACAGTGACTGCCTCCTGACAGAGGGCTTGGCTGGGGTCAGCGGCGAGAGGTAGGCTTACTTCTTACTATATCCCATTTTTATCTGTTAAATTTTGTATCATATGCATGTGCTATCTATTCAAAAAGTTGACTTTAACTTAATTCAGTTCCCAATTCAAATCCTACATCTATTTCCAGCTTTGTGACCTTGAGCAAGCTGCACCCCACTTTCTATCTCTGGAGAGCAGGGGTGATCATGACCCCCCCCCCCCAGGGCGTGATCAGAGCTGCGTGAGGTCATCCTGGAGAGCAGCCTGCACAGTGCCTGGCAGTTGCGTATCGTTGCTTTAGTAAAAGGTCACCCACCTCTTTTCTCCAAGAATTAAGTACGTTGCATCTAAGAATTACAACTTAATAAGCTGCATAACGGTGCTTTGCTGGATTTGTAATTATAATATGAGAATGACTTACGCATCTGGCTTCCTTCGCATCATTAAACCAGAGGGGGAGCCCTCTACACGACATCAGGCACACTTCTTTCCCTGTTGGAAAAGTACCACTTTTAAGTGCAAGAGGCGAGTAGGTGTTAACCAGTCATTGGCACAACTAGAATAAGATTGAAGCTGCTGGCCTTGGATCGCAGATGCCTGAGTTCGGACCCCACCCCTGCCACTAGTGACTGCCACATAGCAGCTGTGTGTGTCCGAAGAGGGTTTATTCCTCCTCTGCCCTCCCCTAGCATCGCTTTAAGATGGGAACTGCTCCGCAGAGGTGCTGTCTGGATTAATTCAAGTCAGTCTCAACAAGCACCCGGTGCATATTAGGCGCTGAACAAATATTTTTAGAAGAGTATTGAACGGCTACTACGTGCGAAGAGCAACCGGTTTCCCTACCTTCGCAGTCCTTAAAAATGAACAGGGAGATGAAACAATGACTCGTGACTAGGGTACCAAGCCATCAGTGGTAGGAAGCGAGGGGAAGAGGGTAACAGGACTCATCAAGAGCGGTCCCCAGTGAACCGCTGGCCACGTAGATTCACTGGAGCCGAAATACCGAGGAGGAGAAACACCAGCATCGCCGTGGCCAGTCCTGCCCCCTGCAAACTGCCCGAGGGTCCAGGGCTGTTGGGAACAAGAGGGAAACTAGGGTGAGATTTAAGAAGTAACAAAAAGCAGAGACACTTTAAATGTTTCTGTGACTCCAAAAAATGTGAACTATATACAACACTCACATACACTTACTTATTTTAGTTGCTGGAAAGTTTTAGTAAAAATTCTTTTGCTTGCTAACATTCCCTTATGGGCGCTGACACACACACACACACATATACACAACACACACACAGAGATGAATACACACATACATGCACATATGTGCATGCACACACCGACGTGCATGCTCCATGGTGCTTCCTGTCACTAATGGTAATTTCGGTGAAATCTTGGTGAGGAACCATAAACCAAGTAAAACCGCCAACCGCAGCCCCGTGCCAGGTTTCTGGGGCCCTCACCCTCCATGGTGCCAGGCGGCGTGCCACACACTCGGCATTGCCCAGTCAGAGGGAATATTCACAGAAGCACAGGGCAGCGCCACGCAGGTGCTCTCCTGGGCAGGATTAAACTGGCTTTCGATGTCCAGGAGGTCCCTGTGCAAATTCTCTCATAAGGAAGGTGAGTGTCAATTAATTAGAAATACAGGTGTGTGTTTTTTCATTTTAGGAAAAGAGGAGGGTCCTAGAATGACAGGCCCTGGGATAGGGTCATGTAAACGTCAATTAGTGGCAAAAACCATGGAGTGGAAACACTTTCGGTAAAGAGCATGTCAAGTGGGGCATCCAAGAGAGGCGTCTTGGGGGGCAGGCAGGGACCGCCATGAGGGCAGTGGGCACCTGTAGTGCGAAGGAGGGGTGGCCACACTGAGGGGGAAGGGGCCTGCAGGACTCTCCCCCAAAATCGGGTTTTATGAATTGCCTTTCTTCTCACCATTTTGGACTGTCCAACTTCCTGCCCTTCTCTACACACAGAATTCAGAAGTCGGAGGTCAGAGGTCTCAGGATCAAACCTCCAAGAGGTGTAAAGACTCTCGTGCGTGGTGAACTGCAAACCCCTTGCTGCTATCCCGCGCATTCGCATCCTCCACAGCGTCAGGCGCAGCTGGTGCGCGGGGTATGTTGGTGAAGCCCTGATGTTGCAGGTGCAAACGTTTCTCCCTCATCGGGAGCCTTGCTAGCCCCTGCCACGGGATCCTGCCCAGACGGAGGTTTTTTTAAGCCTCCCCATCCACTCCTCCCAGGTCTCAGTCTTTGTCCACGACAGGGAAAGCGTGCGATGCCTGCCGTGTGGGTGGCACACACAGCCAGTGGGTGTGGGCGTGGGTGTGGCCCCCAGAAGGAACCACACGTCTGCGCTAGAGCAGCTTTTCCAGGCTATCGCTTCTTTCCTTCTTTCCGCTGCGTGCCTCACTGCACCCCCTGCTGGAGGGGTGGATGTGACGTTGGAGGGAGCATTTGAGAGCCTGTGTGCACCCCTTAGGCCAGCAGCACCCTGAGTGCTCACTCGTGAACTGGAGGGAATGGGGACCCCACGGAGGATGCATACCTACCTAGCGTAGGTTTCCCTTTTCGTACCGGAGAGGCTGTGGGCCGGCTGAAAGGGCAAGGTTTTCCCCACGGGTCTCCCCAGCTTGACTCACGTGCACCGGCATTAACCTTTCCTGTGCCTCAGCATTTTTTTTTTTTTTGGTGGGGGTTAAACACCCCTGTTAGTGGCGGGATATTTCAATTCAGATGCGCGGGGCCCACATCTCAACGTAATCTTGCGTGCTTCTCAGAAGGAATTCCACACCTCTCCCGGGAGCCCTGCCTGGGGCCTGGAGACCCCTGGCCAGACGGGGGCGTCAGAGGTTCCATCTCTGCCTTCAGATAAACATCCGCAAGGAATTTTTTTCCTGCGATGACATTTTAAACGTTTTGGTTGTTTCCTCTTCCCAGACAACGTGAGCGTTTCTGTCCGTCTGCACTCTTCCCGAAGCCCCGTGGTCTGCCCGGGCCTCGGAGCGGGGCCTCCCGTGCCCCGCAGGTAATCAGTGTGTCGGAGACCAGGCACACAGGACTGCTGGCCCTGCCAGCCCGGCTCTCAGCTCGGTCCGTATGGGGCATGGGCCTGCAGAGGGGTGTGCTCCAGCCAGCCAGCTGGCCCAGGGTTCTGCTCGGCCCAGCCAGGAGGCCGCCTGGCCCAAAGCGAAGGTTAGAAGACTCCAGAAGCGGGTACGGGGCCGCCTGCCACCTTTGCCGCCCGTAGCAGCTGCCCTGGCAGCTGTGCTAAACCACCACTGGGCCGGACGCCGCCCTGTTGTTCCAGAACAGTGAGCGGTGAGCCCTTCTCTCCCGGAAGGTAGCAGTTTGTCAGCTTTCATTTGCAATCTGGCAGCTAAGAGGTCCTTGCCGAGGGTCGAAGGGGATGGCAGAACGCTGGAGACCACTGCTGGGCAGACAGCACCCAGGGCTGCATTTCCCCTCAGGGTCAGGCAGGGACCCCTCCCTCGGGGCCTCAAGGCTCCTTTCAGACCAAGGCTCCAAGGTCAAGGGTGTGCAGCCCTCGTTGTGTTCTCTGTCTCTCCTGTCCACTCCTTTTCCTTCCCTGCCTCTGGGCACTTGGGGGAGCAGACGGCAAGTGGCACCTCCCACTGGACTTGAGACACGCCCCTGTAGGCCACTCGCTGCAGGCAGAGGCGAGAAAGGGAAGGTGTACCCCATTACCCCTGTCACAAGGGACCGCGTTCTTCTCCGAGGGCTACCCAGACGCATGCTTCTTTGACATTTACTTTGCACTATTTTGTTCCACTTACAAGGATGGAATTATTCTGCTGATCTCGTTGTCTCTGTTGCATTCCTCGGCAATGCGAAGAGTTAAATGATGCATGAAATCACCCGTCGGCCTGTGTTAGCCCGGCCTGTGTTTACGCACCCAAAGGCAACCTGTGAATGATTTAACGCGGCGGACCCTCGGCTGGGCGGCGGCGGCGGCTGAGCGCGGTCCAGCCTGGCTCTGGAGGTGCCGCTCGCAGCCCGAGCTTCCGCGTGGCTGAGGGAGCGGGACGGGCACCGGGGGCTGCTGCCGGCAGCAGGTCTCCTTGAGAACAACTTGAACTAAGCTCCTACAGGCCCAGATGGCTCGCAAACTACGGCAGAGTTCTGCAGAGCCCTGAAATCTTTGCCAAAAAAAAACAAAAAAAAAAAGAGAGAGAGTTGGTGATGTTTCGATCCAGGCAGTAGGTTTCCAGGGTTATTTGGTGAACTTGAAAGCGGCCACTTAATTACACCCTCAGCTCCCTGGATTTGGAGCAAATGAGAGAGAGAGGATGAGGCAGATGAAGATGGAAATAGCACCCTTGTGAGCGACTGACCTGTGGGAGAATTGGGTGGGGGAGAGGGGGTATGGGAGCAGCCACACTGGACATCTGTGACTTGGCACCCCAGTGCCGGGAACCATAAGCCCTCTGGAGAGGATGGGGCAGGGTCCCAGGTCCTTTCGCCCTGGGGCAGGGAGCAGAGAGGAGCCGAATTTCTGCACACTCCACACTCCTGAGAAGCAGCCCAGGAGCCAGTGAGTGGCCAGCCCACCTTTCCGCTGCGCTCCCGCCCCCTGGAGGAAGGGGAGAGGCGGTGCAGGACAGAGAGGATCAGGGGGAACTTTCCTCTCCCTGTGCCCACCCTGCGTGTTTCCTAAGCAGCATTCCCTGAGGCCCTGGGAGAGGTGACAAGCTGTGGATTTGGAGGAAGAGCCTTCGAGATTATCAGAGCTGGAGAGGGTTTTAGGAGCTGTCAAAACCCTTTGATTCATAGAAGGAAACTGAGGCACAGACTTGCCCAGGGTGACAGACACAGCTAGTGGGCAAGGTGGAGTTCTGGGTGGCACTTGATAGTTTAAGCACATGCCCTCCCCGGGGTGTGAGGAGCAGCTGAGGGAGGCACCGCAGGGACCTTCACAGCAGACTCTCCCCGTGGGGGGGGGGGGGGGTAGACACGACTCTGTCTCCTGATCCATGGGTGCTGCACCCCATTGTGGATCTCAGACCCCAGTCCCACCCCACCTCATCGCCCCCTCACCCCCAACTTGGGAATGGTTGTGCTTGGAAGAAGCACAGTAATCTGACTACTGTTTAGCAAGTTATAATGTAGGGGGGAAAGCTCTTAATACCATGAACTTGAATCAAGGGGAGGTCTGTGTTGGTGCTTTCTTCCTGAGCTGCTCCAGCTCGGAACAGACGATTGGGAATGCTCCCAGCTCCTGCCTGAGCCACAGGGTTGGACAGCCGGCATGGGGAGGCGAGGGAGGGTCGGAACCTAACCGGTGTGTCACTGGGAGGGCGCCATTGCCTCCCAGTCTGGTGGGGATCACGGTCCGCCTGCATCTGCCAGTGCTCAGCCATGGGCCGCTCTGCGCTTTTCTGTCCTCCGACACCATCCCCACCGCCGTGTTTTCCTCGCCGACAGATCCCACTGTCAACGTCAGGTTTCTCCCAGCCGCTCTCTGCGTTGCTGGACTTGTGCTCTGTCTCTTCTCCAGCTGGCATTGGGGCCCAAACCCCACAGGGCTTTAGTCGGACCCCAGTGGAGCACCCCAGCCTGTGCCAGACATAAGGAAGGGGCTCTTCCCAACGCACCCGGTGCCTCAGGGAGGCCAAGCACCTCTGCCATCACATTCCCCCAAAGGGCTCTTGTTCCTCCTTGCTGAGGAGCAACTGGAATCTAACCGCCGACTGGCTGAGTTTCATTTCCAGCACCGCAAGGTAACAAGTACACGCGCACACACACACATACATGCACACACACACACACACACACACACACACACCAGATTTCTATTCCCATCACATCTCTGCATCCCAAAATGACCTACATGTTGGCAAAGGCTTTTAACTGTCAGAAGTTATTATCAAAGGGGCGTTCTCTCTCCACTGCACACGCATTACCGCAAACAAATGCAGGTTGGCTGTGCACTTTTCTCTCCATCTCTGCAACCCCCTCCCCTAATCCCTCACACGGTTCCCCAGGCTCTCCATGCCCATGGACAATGTCAAAGCTAGCGTGTAATTGGTGTCCAAAAGGAGGCCCCTTAGGGATAAACAAAAAAAAAAGGACATTTTTGAGAGAGCTTACCCATGTTTTCAATGGTGTTGTCCTTCTGCATGAGGTTCGGTACTGAAATCCCCAGTCAGGCCAGAACCTCATCCCCTGAGGCTCATGCAGAACCCCACCCTTCCCCAGGGCATCGGCCTGGGTGCTGGGCCAGGTACAGCCCTATCAGCTCTGGAAGGAGCTGCCATCTACATCACTTGAACCCTGCACTAACCTGGGGAAGAAGCAAGAGAGGTGTCCCAGGGGGCCGTGTGCCCCGGGTGAGCCGTGTGTCCCAGGGGAAGCAGTGGGACCCGGGGGGAGGGGCAGTGTGAACCAGAGGAGGAGCGGACTCTATTCATATGGTCCTGAGATAGTCACCATAAAACAAACAGACTGCCAAATGAGGAGCGGATTCTATTCATGGGGTCCTGAGATGGTCACCATAAAACAAGCAGATTGTCAAATGACAGCAGGGAAGGGAAGGAGACCTAGGGGGAGATAAGAGAACAACCGAAGGACTGGTATGCATGAATATAAGTACAACCAACGAACACAGAACTCTGGGGAGGGAGGGCATGAATGGGAAGTGGTGGGGGAGGGGGCAATGGTAAGCTATGTACACATATAATTCCTTAATAAAATAAAATAAAATAAAATAAAATAAAATAAAATAAGCAAGAGAGGTGGCTAAGAGCTTAAGGCCTCGGGGGAAGTGGTTGGGGAGCACTTCTCCTTTCTTAGTCCTCCACCCTCCTCCACGGAACCATCATTTGACCTCGAAGGCAGGAGGGAGGAGGAGTGATGGTCTGGATTGGCCTGAAAACACCCAGAAACTCAATAGCACCCACTGAGGTGCTAGGGTTTCAGGAAAACGAGGAATGTCTGTCTTGAATATTTCCCGCAAAAATGTGAAAAGGTAGCTCAGATCTCGGAGTGGCTTAGGGTAAAAACCACATGCAGAAAGCCACTCTGAGGGCTTTTTGAGGAGCAGCCTCTTTGGCACCCCCATTCAGCATTCTTCCACCCTCCCTGTACACCCATTCTCCCCTCAGGGCCTGGCAACCTGAGAACTAAAAAATCTCCCCAACCATACCAGAACCCCCCCACCCCCCAAAGGCTGAGGCTGAACCCCTAGCATCCAGGCCCAATTTCTCCCAAAGAAGGAGGTTTAGGATGAGCCTGGCTCTAAAGGGGCTAGTTTATCCCACCTCCATTCACACCCTTCCACCTGCAGCCCCTCACCTGGGCCTGCCTGCCTTAGACTTCAGGCCTCCGACTCCACCCCCTCTTCTTACCCCCTACCTCCCGTGTCCCCAGTCCTCTGGGTGGTCCAGTTCTCTGGGTTTCCTGGTGAGAGTTGGCTCATCTGATGACCTAATTCATCCTAGGGAGGATGAGGCCAGTAGGTTAACAAGTTTCCCTTCCAAGCTGACTCGGTTGCATTTCAAGGTACTAAGTGTCTCCTGGGGGCCGGGCCTTGGCTCGGGCAGTGCTTCTGGAGCTGCACAGTGGCGGGCCCAGAACCCCTGAATGGAAAGGGCTCGGTCAGAAGCTGCATTTGCAGAGCAAGCACGCTCTGTTCTTGGACTGTGGTTTGACTTCAGTTGATGGATATGCCAGCCTCTACCCCTGCTCTTTCATGCTTTCACGAAATCTAGGTCACGTGCTCTTACGCTCACTGCATTTTGTGGATGGTCTTTCTTCTTGGTCTGGTGCCCAAGGGAACGTGGGCTCTTCCTAACTGTGGCCCTCATCAGGGCAGATGAGGGCCCGATCGCCTCCCTCCTCCATGCGCTGTTTCTGTTCACTCACCCTAAGAACAAATGAACTTTTTTGTTGTTGCTGCTGCTGAATTATATTGTAAGTTTTCAGTTGACTCAAATGCAAAATATCTTAATTTGTGCTGCTAAATCACTCCTCTCTCAAACTGTCTGTGTGGTGATCTACCTATGTACGTTGAGTGTAAGAGTTAACATTTATTCCTTATTACAGGTAGTTGAGAGTCAACAGAAGACCAACTCTAATCATGATATTCCTCACTCCAGATTCTGGAACCCGGTGTCTTCCTCCCCATTCTGGTTTTGAGTGCAGTTGGTGAATCTGGAATTCATTCCCAGCCCTCATGTCAGACATAGTCTGGGCTGTTAGAAAGCTAGAACTTTGGAGTAGTATGTGTGTGTCTTCCTGGAAATGAGACAATACACAAGACATCAAATTAGTCCATCTGGCATGTGGAACACTGTCTAATCTGGAAATAATTAGTCAACCATCAGGGCGGGGGGCGGCACGAAGGGGAAGAGAGAGAGGAGAGGAAGGGAGCATGAGAGGAAATCATTTTCATTATGTGTTTAACAGAAATACTTAAAAAAAACAATTTCTGTAATCTATAAAGTCATGAAGGGTGTATTAATTTGCTAGGGCTGCTGAAACAAAACATTACAGACCGGGTAGCCTAAACAACATACATTTATTGCCTCAAAGTTCTGGAGTCCAGAAGTCCGGGATCCATGCACTGTCTGAAATCAGGTAGTTTCTCACGTTTGCATCTCTCCTCCCCACCTCCTGGTCCCATGCAACTCCTTAACCCACAAGTAGAGGAAGGAGAAGGCCCTTTTCATATAGACACAGGTGCTCTACATATAACCTTTTTCTCTCTTCTTCCTTCTGGTGGCTGTGCGGGGTAGACAGCAATTTCTCCATTTAAAGATGAAGTTAGGCCGGAAAGTAGTTTGAAACCAAATGATAGAGGACTTTAAATTTTATAGTCAGAAACTGGAAATTTTTTTCTTTCTTTTCTTTTCTTTTCTTTTCTTTTTTTTTTTTTTTTTTGAGGAAGAGATAATTTACATAAAGTTTTCTAAACATTAAAATTCACTCCAGTTGCCAGTTTAAGTTACTAAGCTTGGAGGAGGACAAGGTGTTGAGGAAGAGTCAAAAAGGAAGTGAGTCAGAAAGGACAAGTGATGCCAAAACCAGTTTGGCTCAGTGGATAGAGTATCAGTCTGCAGACTGGAGGGTCCCAGGTTCGATTCCAGTCAAGAGCATGTACATTGGTTGCGGGCACATTCCCGGTGGGGGGTGTGCAGGAGGCAGCTGATTGATGTTTCTCTCTCATCGATGTTTCTGGCTCTCCCTCTTTCTTCCTCTCTGTAAAAAATCAATAAAATACATTTAAAAAATAAAAAAGGACAAGTGATTCCAGACTCCAGGATGTCTTTTGGGTTAGAGACAGGACAAGGTCTTATGTTCCTTGTTCCTCTCCAGGAGTAAAAAATTGTAATACTCCAAGACCAGTTTTTCTCTGGAAGCACAGATACTGACCTCTCTCCAGCAGTAAGAGGGGAGTGATATACATGTTAAGCCTAGAATATTTCTGTAGAAACTTAATATGAAGGGCCTCATGTTCAAATCTGGAGCATTTTACAGTGCTCTGCCTGCTTACTTGAGCTATGGGCCCATGTGGTATTCCTTCTACAATTCTCCCTGGTGGGCTAGGTTGAAGCATGTAGCAAGGAAAAATCTGAGATGGGGGAAAGAAAGGATAGTTGGTTTTCCATAGGTAGAATGTGGTGTTAGGGTTAATTAATGAGCTACTGTGACCCACTTAAGAAGCTCCTGGAAATAACCTCTGAGCCACCCATCTAATTGGTCCCAGGTAGACCAAACCCTGAAGCCTATCAAAAGCCACAGAAGCAATTACTTCAGGTTATAGACAGATATCTCTCCTGTCCTCATCCCTGACTTCTTCCCCCAAGCAGACTGTCACAGTGTCCAGTTGACCAGCATTTTGGCTGTCAAGCTGTTCAAAGGGAACAGAGAATAGTGGAGCTAGAGGAAATTCACTCAGCTTTTCCCCAGGAGGAGAGAAATACTAATCTGTTTTGGAAACAATGCAGAATACTGATTTTCCAAACATTCACTCATGAATAGGTCACTGTGTGTGTTAGTTTCCTATGGCTGCTGTAACAAATTACCACAAGTTTAATGCCTACAGACAGCAAATATCTTACAATTCTGTAGGACAGAAGGCTGAAATAGGCCCTCTGGGTTAAAATCAAGGGGCTGGCAGAACTGCACACCTTTCTGAAGGCTCTAGGGGATCATCTTTTTCCTTGCCTTTACTGGCTTCTAGAAGCCACTCACATTCCTTAGCTTGTGCACTGTCCCTCCTTCCTCAAAGCCAGCCAAGCCCTACCTCTCTGATGCTTTCTCTATGGTCACATCTCTTTCTGGCTACAGCTAGAAAAAGTCCTCATCTTTCAAGGACTCATGTGATTAGACAGCCCATCTGGACAACCCAGGATAATCACCCCCATCTCAAGGTCCTTAACCTTTATCACATCTACAAAGTCCCTTCGCAATGTAAGATAACATAGTCACAGAGATTTAGATGTGGGCATCTGTTGGAGGGACCATTCTTCTGCCTTCCACACTGTGGACTAAATTTTGCTCTATAGGCTGTGGCCCCATCTCCCACAGCTTCTTCCACTCAGCTGAAGCCTTCCTTGCATGAACCAAGGCCTCCCAGGAGCCGCCCTGGCAGCTGGTGTGGTGATCCCGGGAGCCAGCTCTGGAGCAAGACTGCCTGGGTTTGATCCAAATAAGCTCATTATTCATCAGTCTCATATGGCCTTGGACAGTTTACCTTCCCTAAGCATCAGTGTGCCTCTCTGTAAAGAGAGGATGGCTCTCATTAACAGCAGATGGCATACTCAAGTTAGGGTAATTTGAGGAGATTGTAATAAAGAGATTTTAGGTGCTCTGACATTGCTAGAGTGTTTCATTAGTCAGTGTTTATTTTCCTCGTTTGCATTGTAGCTAGTCTTCGGCAGTCAGAGATTCCCGATTCTGTGGTTTGCTCAAAGGATCTGCTCCACTCTTATTTCCAAGCAAACAACAGACTCTTATACAAGAGAAACAGCGCCTTCTAAGGCTTGGCAACTCCAGCCAAGCTCAGGGGAAAGTAATGCCCCCTAAAGCATCATCAAGAAACCATTTGTTCACTGACCTAGAACATCATTCTTGCCCGCTTTTCTCTTCAATTGCATGGAGGAGAATGTTTTCCATAAAAGTAATTTATGAAGTGCCACATATGGTAATATTAAAACCATAAAAATAAGCCTCCGGGAGACAAAACAAATAATGCTGCTTCATCCTTCTTCCCTGGCATGGCCCTGGGCAATGAATGTCATGCATGATACTTTGGGGAACTGCTTCTAGCTCAACAGGTACCTGGGTGCCTATGGGGCAATTCCTGGAACATTATTGCTAACGTTTATGGAATCTTGAGGCCCATGTTTATTTAACCCATTTCCAAAGCAGAGTGACCTTTAAAATGTCAATACCAAAGGACTGGTATCAGCACCCCTAAGATCCTAATATATTAAGTATCCCATTCAATGCTGGAATCCCAAATTAAATTATTTAAGAATATAGTACTCATGGCATTCATTCATTCATGCCTGTATTCACTCAATAAATATTAACTGAGCACCAACTATTTGAATGGTGAGAAAAACAATCCAAATTGAAGTGATATAGAGGAAAGATAGAGGATTCTATAAGATTTTATAATAGAATAATCACTAAGAAACCTATAGATAGATTTTAAGCAGAGGAATTAAATGGTCATATTCTTCGCAGACTATCACACAGGCTGCCGTGTGGAGAACAGATCCGAGAGGAACCAAGGCCTGCTCAACCATCCTTTATGAATGTTCTTTAGTACAGGGTCTTTGTGGCAGACAGTGTTATTTGATTAAAGTAACCCCATTTCCATTCTCCCCTTCCCACGTTTTCATGTGGTGTAGAGGCTGAAAAAGCTAAATGCCCTCTTCCCCAGCTTCCTTTTCACCTATGTGTAGTCATGTGACCCTGTTCTGGCCAATGAGACTAGACCAGAGATTTGTTGGGAAATTCTGGGAAGGAATATGCTTTTCTGGATATCAGGAACAAGTACAGCTATACCAACACTCTCCACTTTCCACCTTTTTTCTTTTTCAACATAAAAGTGATGCCTGGATCTGGGGCAGCTATCTGGCAACCATGAGGGAAAGGCCAGGGTGGTAGTTCATGTAGAGTCAAGTAGCTACAGTAATGTCAGTGGCCACTCACATACAGTCTGCTTGTTACATGGGGAAAAATAAACCCCATGTTTGGAGGTTGAATATTTTTCACTTTCTATCAAAAGCATACTAGACATATACAGTGATTCAAACATAGCTTTCACTGAAAACAAATTAACTGGCATTTCAACCATTATCATAGATAGTACAAGGAATCTGAAAATTTCCCTCCTGTCATTGAAATCACGGACTTTTGAGCGGGATGATGAAAAGTGGAGGGAGTCTTTGATGGTTCCCCTTCCAAGAACCTTGGGAAGTGATACTCCTTAGTATTTAACCTCCCAGCTTCTTTAGAACCCATACTTGGCTCTTCTGTCTCCAACACATCCGTAACTGCGAGCCTACATCCCTAAACCTTTCTGAAAAATTTTAGTCCATGATGAAAGGGGACAGACTCTGACTTTTACCTACTTTTATAGGTGTTCAGTACATGCCCACTAAACCAGTAAGGGAAGCTCGTTATATTTAAAAGTTGAGAAGAGCAGTGTGCTGTGTTTTTAAGAATAAAAATGAGGAAAGGCCCAATCTATGGAACACATATGGGACAGAGCAAGCTCAATGAAGCATGCACATTTTGGATTAAGAAATATGATTATCATTTGCCTGTTCTGATTTCTGCCTCTGGGCTGATAAGATGTGTCCAAAAACTTATTTTCACTCATTCTCAGATACCGAAACAGAAGGGGTCTTTAATGAAATGCAGGAGCTGAACTGACAGTCATTAGCGCTAGAAATAGGCAAGTGTTTGCAAAGTCAAGTTGAAACGCTTCAGTAAAAAAGACCTTCACGCCTGAGGCAAACTCTGCCTTCTTTGCTAACGTTGTGGTGGATTGATTTTAAGTAATGACAACATAGCTTGTTTGTTCTTAAAATTTTTAAATCTTCCACGAAGGAAATATTGGAGGAGCTAAATAAATTAGTTCACTGGATAATTAATTTTTAGAAACAAAACTGATATTGGCCCTTTGTCATGTCTGTTAGCAGAGATAAGCAGGCATGGGACTGGTCAAGAAAGAGCAGTGTCAAGGCTACTTGGGTTCATATCTCGATCTGGCTTCTGATGCCATTTGTCCAAAATGGTTTCTCAAAACATCAAAACCCCCTCATCCTTTTCAGCACCCTCCCCACACCTCATACCTCTCAGGTCAGGGGAGCATTCTTCATGGATCCACCTGGAAGATGGGCAACAAGGAGAATGGAACCCCAATGTCTACCCTTTACTCGGGGACACAGATTTGCATTTGTCAAGTCAGTCAAGTCTCTTGTGTTTTAGAACAAGGAATGTTGTTTAACAACCAGAGCTGTTGCTGTAGAGATGAGGGAAGTGACATCCTGAGAGGTTAGGTAACGTGTCCAAAGTCAACGCAGCAAGTCAGTGAAGCTAAGACCAGCCTTTCTCTCGGGCCTCAGACTTACCGTCCCGCTGTCCTTCTGTGGCTTTAGTTTTGAAAAGAGAGGATTGCTTCTCCTCATTCTCTCTTGTACTCCATGGCTATTTCAAAGAACTATTTCTACCATCTCATAATATTCCTCTTTCCAGAGAAAACCCACCCTGCAATATAATGATTTCTGTTTTCTCCTGCTGTTTAGAAAATGTTTTACCTGCACGTTAGTTAGCGTGGAACATGGATCTCCTTGGAGAACAGCTTCCTGGTTGTTGTGACCCATCCAGGCAGAACCAGCGGAGCTGGACAAGTGGTTTCTCTGCATCACTTGTCTGTCAGATAAGGGCCACCTGCTAACTGATTGGCACAGTGAAACTTGGGTCCAACAAGCCCCACAGTGACACAGAATATCATATGAAAGAATGCCAGGGAATTAATGTTGCTCTTCCTCAGGAACAAAAGGTGTCAGAAGTTAGATAGACCTGAACAATCAAGAAAATATAAGTATATATGTCTTCCCATCTCTCTGTTCCCAGCCCAGAAGATGTGATCTTCCAGTATAAGATAAATTCAACTAAACCCTTGGGACAAAGAGAGAGAATGCTGAGCTCATCAGTCATTGGGCCAAAATCAATCCAGAGATGGCTGATAAACTGATTATCTGGGTCAATTTCTCTGTTTCCTGCTCTACCCCCTTAGGACTGAACTAAACTTTCCCTTCAATACAAACAATATTAAGTGTCTGTATCTGAAAAGCATGTTGGCAGGCACTGGTTAAGGATAAAAAGATAAATCTTAGATTTGTTAGGCTGAGCTTGAGTATTAATTAGGGTCAGGAAGACTTAAGTAAGGATCCTGGCTTTGCCATTTACTAGCTTTGTATCCTTGAACAAATTCCTTAAACTTTTTGAGCCTCAATTTCAACATGTTGTGTCAGCTGTAGCCACACAATTTTGCTGCATAGAAAACCACCCCAAACTCAGTGGCATATAACAATAAGCATTTATTTCTTCTTCATGGGCCTGCAGGGCAGTTGAGGTTTGATTGATTTAGTCAGGGATGGGCCCCATATGCTCCATATGTCTCTCACTTTCCTTAGAAAAAACAACTATCTGCTACAGAAGAACAAGAGAAAAGGATGACCCTAACCATGCAGGTATCTTGAAAGCCTCTACTCATATCATGTTCAATAGCATCCCATTACCCAGGCAAGTCACATGACCAAACCAAAAAGTCAAGAAGCAGATTCTGCCCTCTATGAGAATTTAGGTGTATATTAATATATGGAGGAGTCAAGAATTGAGGATTAATGAAACATTCTTCTATTCCTCTGATGTTGTAAACTATTGCTAGAATGTAACCCCTTTCTGGTCAGTTAAGGGGATTGTCCTTTTGATCCAATTGTGACCTCTGATGAGTGTAACACCTCTCTGTACATTGTAGGCCAAGATAAGAAGTTAGGTATTGGGTGACCACTTTGTCGTTTGCACAGGTGTTGAAGTACAATGTTATACACCTGAAACTTATCCTATATAATAAAAGCCCTGTGACTGAACAGTGGAATGACCAGAATGACCGGTTAACCAGTTGCTATGACACATACTGACCACCAGGGGACATATGTTCAATGCAGGAGCTGCCCCTGGTGGTCAGTGCACTACCACAATGGGAGCACCACTCAGCTGACTGGGATGAGTGGCTGCTCCCGCTGTGAAACCGGGACAATGGGCAGAAACCCGGGCTGCAATTGTCACCTCCTCTCCCCAGGCCCCACCTCCTTGCTCCCTGCCATCTCCTCTGGATGCCCATAAGCTGCGCAGCACTGCCACCAGACCCTGGAGGCTGGGAGGTGGGTTTGTGGTTGCCATGGGACTGAGGCCTACTTCTCCCACCTCTCAGTGCTATTGTTCCTAGGCCCAGCCCTGACTGGGTCCCCTGGAGTGGCGAATTCTCTGGCTCCACGGAAGATGCCTGACCAGGGAGCAGCCACTCAAAAGGTGGGTCCACAGCTGCTCGGCTGACTGGGATGAGCAGGATTCCCACAGCGGACCAATCCCACAGGCCATGCCCCCCACTAGTGCATGAATTCCATGTACCAGACCTCTTGTATAATAATAATAATAATAATAATAATAATAAATATTCAGTGGTATGATAAAGCAACCACACAGAGCAGAGGATAAGAGAATCATGGAGACTTCTTCTTGCACAGCTAATCTTTAACTGCAGCTCACATCGGCAGAGAATGGAAATCATTACCATCTAATGGCGTCAGCATTCTAACCGAATTGAAATATTGGCTTCCCTCCAATTCCCCATGATTTTCAGGCCATTTCCTAAAAAACAGCAATGTAACTCTTATTGGGTTTCAGATAACACAACAGATCAAAGCCTAGATTGCTTTGAAAATGTCCATTTTTCTAGGAATTGTTCTCCTTGACTATCAGTAGTACTCAAGCTATTCTAAATCACTGGGCTGTGTGTGGAGAACAGAAGGTAGGGCACTAGTTGAAACCACGAACATGAATGTAAATGACAATCCTTTTCCTGTCATTTAACGGAATGCAGGTCTTCAGAGAATGACCATTTTTCCTAGCATGACATATCCATCCATTGCCTAAGACAGTGGTCGCCAACCTTTCAGACTTCCAGTGGTCCACAGATCACCGGTTGGCAACCGCTGGCCTAAGATGTCAGAAGCTTCAGATTCCCTCTCACTAGTAGAACCTCTCTGGAAAACCCAGAAATATCCAGGGGAGAATGGTCTCCCTGCTGGGAATCTTATCAGGTGGCAGAGCAACCCAGGGGTTGGAAGCCTGAGCTCTGGGATCTATGGCTGGATTCAAACTCAGATCCACAACTGGTTAGCTGTGTGACCTGGGGCCGGTTGTTTAATCTGTATGGCAGTCATGGATGTTACTCACAGGGGTCAGTTTCCCTCTCCTCCTGGCACCCGGAAGATTCCTTTGCAGTTGGGTAGTGCTATGTAACTAACTAGTTCTGGCCAAAGAATTGTGAGTAAATGAGTTCTACGTAACTTCTGGACTTAAATATTTGATAACCAGTGTTAAGAGTCTCCAGAATTTTCTTTTGTCCCTCCCACACAATGGCCAGGGTAATATGTGTGCAATACTTAGAGTGATACCTAGCACATAATAAATTCTTAATATATTTTACCTATTGTGTGTGTGTATATATGTACATACATATACATTTTAAGTTATGCCATATCCTAATTTTGTCTGTAGCAAATTATCTATTTATTTCAAATAAGTTATTAGTCATGTGGCTGCGAAACTCACCCTCAAATTGTATTACTAGTATGTAAAGCAGGTAAGCTACAGTTTTAAAATTCTACACTTAAAATCTGTTAAAGAATAACTCTGGAAACCCCTCCTGGTGTTTCAAAAGATACTTTTGTGGCTCAGGGAAACAAAATGTGTGAGAAAGCTAAACATTATCCTCTCCCCATTTCTAGTTGCTCCCCACTCTTGACTCTCCAAACAAAAAGTCCTTATTATAGATTCTTCTGCATCCTATTCTGAAGAATTCTGCCCAGGGTTGTAAATTCTTAGCAACAAACTGGTTTCCCAGTTTAGGCACCTGCGCCCTTGGTAGTCCATCACCTCTCTCTAATCTGTTTTCAATGTAAGTGCATAGTATCTGGTTTCATCAATAAGATTTCCCCGGGCTTCCAGGGAAATAGCCCATCATGGTCTTGCTCTGAGAGTGTGGTCTTCTTTAGTCCTAAAGGAGAGAATCCTGTCCTTGCTCTACCTTAGCCCTGGCTCACGATGACCCCCTTCACACCATCACTCACAACCACTGAGATGTGTCCTCCAGCTTCTTCAGCCCTGCCTATACTTTCTAACAGAAGCATGCTAATATATTTAGTTAAATGGTAGGAAATTGCCATTTTTAGGCTGAATACGGAAATTTCATATGGTTGAACCTATATGTGAACCCAATTTGCAAAAGAGAAGTGATTTTACCACATCCATGTTGGATCCTATCAAGAATCTTATGTATTTCTTCCTTCTTACCTTCTTAAACTGTGAGTTATTCTTACAGACCATACTTTTATGTTATTGTATGTAATCCCCTAACCTCCCACCCACAACACGTGGTCTACAGACAATCCTGCTACTGTATGTATTGACTGCCATTTCCTGATACCTATTGTTTGCATCCGCGTTCCCAAAAATTTGACTATTTATCAAGATATTATTTACTATTACTTTGTGGGAGACAATACACTTCTTTTCTTTAACCTCTTTCAGATTGAAGACATCATTACAAAGATGCAAGATGACAAGACAGGGGGCGTGCCCATCAGAACGGTCAAGAGCTTTCTCTCCAAAATCCCCAGTGTTGTCACAGGTAAACATTCTTCTTATAAGGTTTTGGTGGCAACAGGGAAAGGCTGAAGAGTTATGTAGCCTTAATATTAACCTGCAAGGGGGGTGGAGGGATTCTAAGAATTTGTGAATAGTAAAGATGGTACCTTCAACATGCTTCTTACAGTTGAGGGTAGTCCTGGTTTCTAGGAAGAGGTTACTCTTTGCTAATAATTAAGAATGGTTTTACCATGCCTAACCAGCCTTTCCTTGTATGGATGAAGGATTCTGGGAAATAACAAGGGCATTAATAAACAGGCTAGCCCATCAGCAATCTGGCCTACAGGATGGAGACAAGCACAAAGATGTTAAGGAACTTAGTTTAGTTTCAAACAAGCTTCAAGAAAGTCTTATGTTCAGATTCTACAAAATGCCTTTAAGTTTTTTTAACTTATTGTACTTGAACTCCTAAAAGAAATGGTTTTGAAAATGTTTTTCTGCATTATTTTGGGGGGTGCAGTTGTATGTTTTGTGTGTTCATTCGCCAATAAAAAGGAGTGGACTATTGATACATATACCAACTTGGATGAATCTCAAAGTAATTTTTCTGCATGAAAGAAGCCAGTCTCAAAAGGTTAGATACTATATGATTCCATTTACATGACATTTCAAAAACTATAGTGCAGGAGAACCATCCATAGTTACCAGGGATTGGGAATTATGAGAAGAATGTGCTACAAAGGGATAGTGCAAGGAAATTTTAGGAGGCAATGGAACTGTTCTGTATCCTGCTTGTGGCAGTGGGCTTCTAACACGAATCAGCAAAAGAAATTGAGGAGTGCATACTTGCATTCGTTTGTACCTTCTTCCATCAATGTCCTGTAGTTTTCTAAGTATATATCTTTTACCCTCTTGGTTAAATTTATTCCTAAGTATCTTAATTTTTTTGTTGTTGCAGTAGTAAATGGGATTGTCTCTTTAGTTTCTCTTTCTTTCATTATTGGTGTATAAAAATGCTGTCAACTTCTGGATGTTAATTTTGTATCCTGCTACTTTGCCAGATTCATTTATTAAATCTAGTAGTTTTGGGTGTAGTTTTTAGGGTTTTCTATGGGGGAAGAGATTAACCAAAGAACCTGTATTGGTATAGACCCAGACATTAGGATGGTGAAGGCCTAGGGTTGAGTAGGAACTGGGTGAAGGGGAGCAATGGGTGAAGAAAAGGGAGGGGGGACATCTGTCATACTCTCAACAATAAAGATTTTTTTTAATATTAAAAAGGAAATGGAGGAGCCGAAACAAGTTTGGCTCAGTGGATAGAGCGTCGCCCTGCGAACTGAAAGGTCCGGGGCTCGATTCCGGTCAAGGGCATGTACCTTGGTTGCGGGCACATCCCCAGTAGGGGGTGTGCAAGAGGGAGCTGATTGATGATTTTCTCTCATCGATGTTTCTAACTCTCTATCCCTCTCTCTTCCTCTCTGTAAAAAATCAATAAAATATATTTAAAAAGAAATGGAGGAGTAGCTGGAAACAAGGAGAAAAATCAGGAGGATATGGTTTCTTGGAAGACAGATTTTCAAGAAAGTCATTCAAGGAAGAGTGGAATTGATCTACTATGTAAAAAAAAAATCAACTAAGATTAGGACTGAGAATCGATAACTGAATTTAGCAACATCAAAATTGATTGCTGACCTTGATAAGTGCACATTCCATGAAACGTTGAAGGTAGAAAGCCTCATTAGAGTTGGTTCAATTCAGAATGGGAAGAGAGCAATTTGAAGAAGTGAGTGTAATTAATCTTTGAAGAAATTTTTCTTTAAAGGAAGACATGCAGCAGTATCTAAATGGGTAAATGGGGTCAGGACTTGCAGGATTTCAAATAATGTGAAAGTGGCAATATGTTTATAGTAATGAGAATGGCTCACTCAAAAGGGAAAAGTGGTACAAGAGAAACAGGGAAAATTCAAAAAGTGATATCAGCAAGTAGGTAAGAAATTGAATATAATGCATAGATAGGTGGGAAGACTTGGCTAGGAAGATGTACAATTTATTCATAGAAAAAGAAGGGACTCATAACAGATGCACAGAGGTACAAGTAAGCATAGAAATGTGGTGGGAGCTCTTAGAAATTTTCTTCTAATTATTCCTATTTTCTTAGTAATATGGGAAGCAAAGAGGGTAAGTTGCTGAAGGTCTGGGGAGAAATTAGAAGCTATAAAATAGTCATCTAGGAGAGTAAAGAGATTAATTAGCTAAGAGAATAGAGTTTTGTGTGGTAGGTAGCATTAAGGATTCTCTTGAGATTATTAACATTTATGAATTTAAAGAGAGGCTATTCTTCCTCCAGCCAGTTTAGCTCCCCAGATGTGGGCACCTATTAGGTAGAAAGTTGGACTTAATGAGGGCTATATTAAATGTAAGAGTGTGATAAATCAAGAAAGAGGCAAGAGAAGAACCAAAAGGATTGACCATTAAATTTTAACTGAATAATGAGATAGGTAAGGAACAGTGAAGAGTAGTAATTACAATAAATTTTAAGTCCAGCGGCAAAGGAGTTTTTGGAGTTGGAGGTGAGAGTAAGAATGCTAAAAATATAGGAGGTGGCAATTGGAAAGTTAATATCTAGGGTTGCAATATATTAGTGATGACAACGGGTAAAGTATGATCAAGGGAATAACTGACTAAGATAGGATGAAAGACAAGATCTGTGGAAGAGAAGAACTAAGTAGCCATGATTTTGGTAGATTGAGCTATCTGGATTTTGAAATCACTACTGAGAGAGTGTTAGGGTGGTTGTGGATCTGTGGTAAAAATCTTTATAGAATGAGAGTCAGAGGCCCAGGAATCAATAAATGACTTTTACAACAAAAGGCCTAGGTCATTTGCAAAAACCAGTTTGGCTCAGTGAATAGAGTGTCAGCCTGCGGACTGAAGGGTCCCGGGTTTGATTCTGGTCAAGGCCATGTACCTTGGTTGCGGCCATATCCCTAGTGGGGTGGGCAGGAGGCAGCTGGTCGATGTTTCTCTCTCATCGATGTTTCTAACTCTCTATCCCTCTTGCTTCCTCTCTGTAAAAAATCAATAAAATATATATATATATTTTATAAAGGTCTAGGTCATTAGGTCATTTAATCTGATGTCATGGGAGTCAAACCTGAGTGGTTTGTTGTTTTTTAAAGAAGAGGGGAGGAATGAAAGCAGTCTGAAAGAAGCCATAAGAAACATAAACCATAAGATCACTTGCCTGCCCTCAAACCCCATGATGTATAAGGCATGGGAGGCAAAACAGCTGCCATCTAAGAGGGCTTCAGGGAAGCATGGCCACTGGGGAAGAACACGAAGATGAAAGGAATATTGACTGAAAAAATTGAGGATATAATTTTTCTTTTACTTATGACTGACCATGAGTTCCAGAGATCAAGTGAAAGCATTCCAGAAAATAGTGAGTGTATGACCAGGCACTAGAATAGTCACAGCAGATATGAAGGTGAATGGAAACCTGAGCTCTACTTTCAGAAGCTGTTAAGTAAGCGAGGGAAACAGACACTGGTAGAACAATAATTATATGAGCTGGGTGCTATAATGGAAGAGTGTACAAAGCCCAGAGGACAGAATTGTGTTTTTCTTGAGTATATCTAGAACATTTCTCTGAGGATATATATATTAGTATCTTGCAAAACCAACTACCACAAACCATAATGAATCTTTATTTCTCATGATCATGATTCCATGAATTGGTAATCCAGGCATTGCTTCTGCTGGTCTCATCAATGAGGCTCTACTCATCTGATAGTTCAGTTGATGCCACAAGGGTGGGTCTCACTCATTTGTTTAGCAGCAATGCTTAGTCTTAGCTGGGGCTTCAATTCTCCATATCACCTTGTACCCCCCAGTGGGTTTAACTGGGCTTCTTCACAGCCTGACAGTCTCCGAGTGCCAAGAGGGAGAAGACGAAAACTATAAGGCTTCTTAAAGCCGAGGCTCCAGAGCTCATACAATGTCAAGTCCACCACAGTCTATTCTTTAAAGCAAATCCCAAGACCACCCCACTAGGGATGTGCCCGCAACCAAGGTACATGCCCTTCAAGAGAGGGGAGAAACCAACTCCACCTACTACTATAGGAGTAGCAATGTCAGGTTGACCTGGGAAGACATGATTCATTGGAAGCCATTATTATAATTATCCACCACATTAATAATTTTAGAACTAGGCCTTACACATGAATAGAAAACTGGGGAAGGTAATTGCAAGTGGAGCAAAAAAATTTTTTTGCATAGGCCCAAATGCATGAAAAGTATACCCAGTTTCAGTCAAAAAGATGTTGTTTATGGAGTTGGAATTTAAGACACGTTTATGGAGGGTTGATATTATTAACATTTAATGAATTTAAAGAAAGGCTATTCTTTCTCCAGCCTTTAGGGAATCTTTAGATGAAGGAGTCTAAGCAAGTAATAAAGAGGGCTGTTTCAACAACAATCACAGCACCAACTGAAACCGTAATTCTAGAGCTACACCTCATTTAGTCTTCACAAAAATTCTGTAAAATAGGAACTATTATTATCATCACCATTTTGTAATTGAGTAAACTACAAATTCAAGAGCCTAAATTACCTTTTCAAGGTCACACAAGTAGTCAAAATTATACCTTTTATCTTTTTGGCAGGTTGGCAAAAGGTGTAGCATATATTTTGGTGTGCCACGGAATTTTAGTAATTAATTTACCTGCGCCATGAAATGAAAGTGGTTGAAAATCACTATGGTAGACATATCCTGGGCCTAGTGCCTGCCAGCTCCAGGAAACCAGCCAGGTTGCATGGCCTTTCCCATCTGTAATAAACAGTTATTCAAGGATAATTCTCCATCATCTGAATGTCATGAGGAATTTTCCAGGGACTTTGAAGATTAGTTTCTTCCAGGATACCCTCAGAAACATAAATTCCTAGCATGTAAGAGCCACAAGATACACCTAGTCTCACTATTCTTGCAGAAACATGGCATAATGTGCTCAAAACCCACACAACTTGTTAGGTACAAAACCAAGTGAAGAATGTGGATTCTTCACTACCATTGCAATGCTGTTAATTCCATTAACTCATGCAGAAGACTACAGACTCCTGAATTGGAACACTTCCTTATAGGTGTCTGATGCCTGCCCACTGAACATGAGAATAGCTTGGGTAGTTTGTTAAAAACACAGGTCCCAGGGCATCCCCATGGACCTGGACTCCGGACCTTCTATTTTCAGCATCTGCCCAGATTACCTAATATCCCTTGTCTGAATTTGAAAATCAGTACAATCACCACGTTCCTTGCAAAGTGCTCCCCACCTTCCGCTTTAATAGCCTCTAACGGTGAATGTCATCTCTCATTCCATATTTGGACAACTTTGACCTGGAAAAACTTCTTCCTTACTAGTATAACAAATTGAAACTAACCTGCCTCCTTGTAGTTTCAACCCATTAAGTCTCAATTCAACCTCTTTCTCAAAACCTAAGAATAAAAAAAAATGAATCTGGTATAAAGGTATGCCCACCTGGCTCTTTCTTAGGAATTTTTATTATACAAATAATGTTCTAATTATATGCTATGCTATGTATATGCATTTTTATTCTGCTTATCTCAGCACATTTTTTTCATGTGTGCATTTCTATCTCTCCTCATAGCCTACAAATTTATTTTTAAAGGCTTTATGTGGTTATAAATATATTTAAGTATTTGTCTATGGCTTCTTAACAGAACAGTTTGTGTAAAAGAGTTTAGGGCTATAAGCTAGTTGTATGACTTGAGCTGGTAAATGGCTGAATTTTGGGCATCATCAGACTAACTGACCTCTGTTTCCTCATTTGTGGATTAACAGGCTTGGATGAAATAGTAGCTATGATCCATTCTGGCTCTGATGTTCTGTAGTTCTTCACAGGATTCGTATGAACTTGGTACTTTCTGATTAGTCATCGAGATGGTCTAATGAATCTAACCCTAGGTTAATCTAGGTCATCAGTTTTCTCTTGAACTGTGATATTCACAGATGAGAAAATAAAAGAACCAGATTAGGAAACCTGAGAGTTATCCAACAATTAGTCAACATTCTTGATCTTTGTTAGTCTACCTGCTATATAGAAATAAATACAAAGAGGCAGCCAAAATAAGGAAGCAAAGTATCATGCCTCCGCCCTCCAGAAACTAGCCAGGGCTGGGCAAACTACGGCCCGCAGGCCGGATCCGGTGAATAAAACTATTGAATTAAAATAAAAAAGACCGTACCCTTTTATGTAATGATATTTACTTTGAATTTATATTAGTTCACACAAACACTCCATCCATGCTTTTGTTCCGGCCCTCTGGTCCAGTTTAAGAACCCATTGTGGCCCTCGAGTCAAAAAGTTTGCCCACCCCTGAACTAGACCATCTTCTTACCACATACACAAGAATAAACTCAAAAATGCATTAAAGACTTAAATGTAAGACTCAAAACCATAAAAATCCTAAAAGAAAACATAGGAAGTAAAATCTTAAACGTTTCTCACAACCAATACTGTATATTTTCTGATACGTCTCCTTCCTTAGGCAAGGGAAACAAAAAGAAAAAAAGAAACATATGGAACTACATCAGACTAAAAAGTTTTTGCATAGCAAAGGAAACCATCAACAAAATTAAAAGGCATTTCACTGGACAGGAGAACATATGTGCCAGTCATACATCTGATAAGGGGTTAATATCCAAAATTTATAAAGAACTTATGCAATCCAGCGCCAATAAAACAAACAATCCAATTAAAAAATGGACAAAGAACTTGAAAAGACAATTCTCCAAAGAGGACACACAGATGGTCAATAGAATATGAAAGGATGCTTAATGTCACTAATCATCAGAGAATGCAAATTAAAACCACAATGAGTTATCACCACACACCTGTCAGAATGGTGTTATCAGTAAATCAATAAACAGCAAGTGCTTTCTAGGATGTGGAAAAAAGGGAACCCTAGTGTACTGTTGGTGGAATTGCAAACTGGTGCAGCCACTGTGGAAAACCGTATTGAATTACCTAAAAAAATATTTTTTAAATGGAACCGCCTTATGATCCAGCACTTCCACTTCTGGAACTATATTGAAAGAAACCCAAAACACTAAGTCAAAAGGATATTTGCACCCTTATGTTCATAGCAGCATTGAAACAACCCAAGTGCCCATCAGTAGATGAGTGGATAAAAAAGCTGTGATACATTTACACAATAGAATACTACTCAGCCATAAAAATAGGAAATCATACCTTTTGCGATGGCATAGATGGACTTGGAGAGTATTATGCTAAGTAAAATGAGCCAGTCAGAGAAAGATAAAGACTAAATGATTTCATTTATATGTGGAATCTAATGAACAAAATAACAGCATAGAAACACACTCATAGAGCAGAGAACAAACTGATAGCTGTTAGCAGGAAGGAGGTTTTGGGGGTTAATTAAAAATGGTGAAGGGATGAAGCAAAAATAGAAAACAAAAACTCATAGACACAGACAACAGTATGGTAATTATTAGAGGGAAGGGTGTGTGATGGGGAGGGAGAAGGGGGTACAGGGGGGATAAATAGTGACAGAAGAAGATTTGGCTTTGGGTAGGTGATGAACACACAATACAATATACAGGTGATATATTATAAAATTGTACACTTCAAACCTATATAATTTTATTAACATTTGTCACCCCAATAAATTCAATAAATATAAGAAATTACCAAAACTGGCATATAAAGAATTTTAAAATTGAATAAGTATATACCTGTCTAAAGGAATTTAATTTATAGTTAAAATTTTCCCCATGAGCAAAAATAGTCCATATTAGCTTCCTAGGTAAATTCTATTAATGATTTAAAGAAAGAAATAATACTAGCTTTATGTTGACAAGGTGAGATACTTCCCAGATCATTTTATGAAACTAAGATTACCCCGATACCAAAAATAGACCAAGGCATTACAGAAAAGAAAACCAAGTACGATGTTTCTCATGGAAATCACTACAAAAATGTTCAACAAGATATTAGCAACTTGAGAGTCAAATAATAGCTTTAAGTCAGGAGTTGGCAAACTTTCTGTTCAAGCCGAGTGGCAGATACTGTGGGCAATGTGAGCCATACAGTCTCTGTGGCAATTATTCAACTCTGCCTTTGTAATCCCAAAATAGCCATAGCTAACATATAAGTGATGGGAGTGGCTGTGTCTCTATGAACTTGTATTCATAAAAATAGGCGGCAGGCCATAGTTTGTATCCATAAACAGAATATTGAGCAAAAGAAGATTAATGCAAAAGAAAATATACTGTATGATCCCATTTACATAAAACTCAAAAAGAAAAGTAGGGAATGATAGTACTGAGGGATATATAATAGGTGATGAGAGTGACCACAGGAGTAGAGAAGTGACTGCCATTTACCTCTGCAGGACAGGAGTGTACTGTGATCAGTAGAATACACTCAACACTCCTGGAGTGCTAAGGAAACTTTCTTAATCTCTGTTATGGTAACATGAATGTTTATTTAAATGATTCAAACAGTACATTATTCATATGTAGTGTTTTATAATTCTTTAAAAGGTTTTTTCCCCCTTTTTGTCTCTTTCTATTTTTTAAAATAATTATTGTTGAAAGTATTACGTATGTGCCCTGTTTCCCCCCATTGACCCCCTCCATCCCGCCCTCCACCCCAGGCCTTCACCACTTTTTAATAAAAAGTATTTTGGCCCAGCTAGTGTTGCTCAGTGGTTGAGCATTGACCTATGAACCAGAGGGTCACGTTTTGATTCCTGGTCAGGGAATATGCCTGGGTTGCTGGCTCGATACCCAGTAGGGTGCCTATAGGAGGTAGCCACTCATTGATTCTCATCATTGATGTTTCTCTCTCCTTCTTCCTTCCTCTCTCTAAAATCAACAAAAATATGTTTTAAAATAATAAATTATCAGATGTATGACTAGCAAGTATGTTCTCCTGTCCAAGTAAGGTATGACTCTGAATAAATGAAGCTGGTTTTCCTCATTGTCCCTAAAAACCGGCTCATAAATTTAACTTCAAGGAGGATTTCCAAAAACATTTGTAGCATAGCCAATACTAATGGAAATAAGGATCTAGCCTCTGAGAGGCCAACACTGAAAAAATACAAAGCTTAATTAAATATTGACTATGCTGTGTTTGCCTTAACAAATATAACTCTGCTATAACACATTTTCTTTGAATGCACACATTTTTGCTTTCTTCTAATGAAGTTCGTTTTAGCAACAACATCCAGAAAACCTGTCAAGTTATACTGTGAAAGCAAAAGGCATAACTCTGATATTCTTGGCCTTTGTGCCATTAAAATCTTACTCTAAATGTCACACCATTCATCTTTTTCACATGTTTCTTGTTTGATTTTTCCCTCCTTTGAGAAGAAATGGTAAGTGAAATAAAAGAAGGAAAAGACAATTCACTTATTAAAAGTGAAAATATACCACATGGACCTCCAATTTGTGCTCTTGAATTTCTTTTTCAGCACCCATTTATCAGTCTGTTTCAGAGTGAAGTAAAATTTAAGAAGAGACTGAAGTCTGTAAATTAATTAACTGTAATTGGCCCAGGCTCACTGAGACTTTTTAAAGGTAAAAATAAGGAAACTAGTGTGGGCACCATGCCCTGTAACAAAGGATGGTGGGTTAGCAACGACTATTGATTCTAATGAATCAGCTGTTGTCTCATAGGATCTATACACTAAATTGGCTAGATGTATTGCTGGAAGGAAGACTAGCTAAATCATGTTGCTAATAGGAAGTCTATGCAAAAATTGTGAGCACGGAGATCATTAAGTTTCATCTTAGTTCCTTAGGCATTTGATTTTGTCATTTTGTTCTACTGAGTACAGTGGTACCAGATAAAGCTATAATTTATGGCAATACAAAACATTTTAATGCCATTTAAAAATAATTATTATATATTTTATATGTATTTGTATTTATATGTATATGTATATGTATATGTACATGTATATGTATTATATATTTAAAAAATTAAAGCCAACTTTAGAAGTTGTCATTGTGTCATCTATGAAGACTTTTTTTTCTTGTCTTAAACATATCAACTTCCATAAGGCATGTTTTATACAAATAAAGCCTAATTCTACCTTCAGTTGCAACCAGAGGAAATTTGAGTTATTTTTATACAAAACTGGGATGATAACACCTAATCTAGTTTTTGGTTCTAAGACATCATTTTCCAGATCCAAGAATAATATTATTGTCTAGCCAGCATGGCTCAGTGGTTGAGCATAAATCTATGAACCAGGAGATCACAGTTTAATTCCCAGTCAAGGCACATGCCCAGGTTGCAGGCTCAATCCCCAGTGTGGGGCATGCAAGAAGTCAATCAATGATTCTCTTCATTGATCTCTCTCTCTCTCTCTCTCTCTCTCTCTCTCTCTCTCTCTCTCCCTCTCCCTCTCCCTCTCCCTCTCCCTCTCCCTCTTCCTCTCCTTCTTCCTCTCCCTCTCCCTCTCCCTCTTCCTTTCCCCTCCCTACCTCCTCTCTAAAGTCAATGAAACATATATTTTAAAAAATGATAATAGTATTAAGTCAGGATCTTCTGACTCAGTGGTTGAGTGTCGACCCATGAACCAGGAGGTCGCGGTTTGATTCCTGGTCGGAGCACATGCCCAAGTTGCTGGCTCAATCTCCAGTAGGGGGCAGCAAACCAATGATGTTTCTCTCCCATTGATATTCTATCTCTCTATCCCTCTCCCATGCTCTCTAAAAATCAACAAAAACATTTTTTTAAAGAAAACAAACCTAGCCAAAACCAGTTTGGCTCAGTGGTAGAGTGTCTGTCTGCTGACTGAAAGGTCCCGGGTTTGATTCCAGTCAAGGGCATGTACATTGGTTGTGGGCACATCCCCGGTAGGGGGTGTGCAAGAGGCAGCTGGTCGATGTTTCTCTCTCATCAATGTTTCTAGCTCTCTATCTCTCTCCTTTCCTCTCTGTAAAATATCAATAAAATATATTTTTTTTAAAAAGAAAGGAAACAAACCTACATGTGTGAAAGTCGGCGGCAAACACAAATAGCAAAATCCAACCCATGAAGATAGCAGATTTTGGAATTATTATCTACACATGTGGACTCATTATTAGATCAGACTGTATAAAATTGCCATTTTTGTATGTCCAAACTAGGCAATGTCTGAAATTTCACATATTTAACCTGACATTTTTAAAGAAATGAAAGGGTTTGGGAAGTATAACCTTTTTTAAAAAAATATATATTTTATTGACATTTTACAGAGAGGAAGGGAGAGAGATAGAGAGCTAGAAACGTCGACGAGAGAGAAACATTGACCAGCTGCCTCTTGCACACCCCGTACTGGGGATGTGCTCGCAACCAATGCACATGCCCCCGACCGGAATCGAACCCGGGACCCTTCAGTCCGCAGACCAATGCTCTACCACTGAGCCAAACCGGTTTCGGCAAGGAAGTATAACCTTTTAACGAATGATTTAAAATATCCCCACAAATAAATGACCAGGGTTTATTTTGCATGTAGGTTCTGCAAGCATTCAATAAACAAATAGGTTTGATCTTATATAAACTTTTAGGAACAATAGGAAAAAAAACCCATTCTATGAGATTAATTCAAATTTACTATCCGAACTAGACAGTGCCAGTGTGGCACGGGGAAATTTGTTTTATAAACAGATGAAAAAGTCCTAAACAAAATAGTAGGCAACTAAATCTACAAATACAAGGAGGAAAAATGATCATAGCTCTTGTGGGGTGAAGAAAATAGGAACTCAAGGAGCTGGACTGGCTCTTGTAAAGAGCAAGAAACGCTGAGAGAAGGAGGCACAGCGGCTGTTAAAGCGTGGTATCAGCTTTGCTGGTTAGAGGGTCTAAGGATGTCATTCGGTTATCATTATACACTTGACACCGGTGTTGTTTAGAATTGCATGGTGATGTCTATACTTTAAATATATCTATACTTCATACCTTTTGTGAATGTGTGCTTTTATTGAGGTATAATTGGGATATACAACAGAATGATTCAATATTCATATATATTGTGATGTGACTTAAGTCTAGTTAACATCACCATACCTAGTACAGTTTTTTCCTTATGATGGGAACTTTTAGATCTAGCAATTTTAAATATGCAAATACATTATTATCAACCATGCCGTACATTACAGCCTATGACTTACTTACTTTTTAACTGCATATTTGTATCTTTTGACCCTCTTCACCCATTTCTCCCATTCCCACCCCTGACCACCAATCTGTTCTCTGTACCTATGATTTCAGTTTGTTGGTTTCTGTTTGGTAGTGTCGAGTTGTTGTTTTTAAGATGCTATGCATAAGTGAGATCATAAAGTATTTGTCTCTCTCTGTCTGACTTCTTTCACTTAGCATCATGCCCTCAGGGTCCTTCCATGTTGTTGCAAATGGCAGGATTTCCTTCTCTTCCTCCCCTCCAAAAAAAACTTGCAGGCCCTTGCACAAACTTAATATCCTCATTTGTGAGTTAATGTCTGGTTTATCCTAATATGATTCTACTATATTATTTTTTTTTAAATATATTTTTATTGATATTTTACAGAGAGGAAGGGAGAGAGAGAGAGAGCCAGAAACGTCGATGAGAGAGAAACATCGACCAGCTGCCTCTTGCACACCCCCTACCGGGGATGTGCCCGCAACCAATGTACATGCCCTTGGCCGGAATCGAACCCGGGACCCTTCAGTCCGCAGACCGACGCTCTACCACTGAGCCAAACCGACCTCGGCATCTACTATATTATTTTTACCTGACCTTTCAATCCATTGATTTATTTGAAGCCTTAATTTGTTCTAATTAGGAGATTTACAAGTAGAAGTGAACATGAAAGCAATAATAAGCCACATAAAGAAAGGAACACCTATTTTAAACTTCTATTACCTTATTAAACTAGACAACAGCAGCCATAAAAATCGATCAAAAGTCTACTCATGAAGGATTTCCTTCTTTTATATAGCTGAACAAAACTACATTACATATATACATATATATATATATATATATATATATGATTTTCTTTATCAGTGAACATTCATTTTATGTATATATTGATGATGAATTTCACAATGAAATTTTTAGAGCTTATAACGGTATATAGTATAAGTTGCAATTACATCCATGTAAAAATTATATGTATGCACATGAGTGTGTGTGGGCATGTGTGGATGGGAGAGGAAAGAGAGAGAGAGAGAGAGGGAGGGAGGGAGGGAGGGAGGGAGGGAGGGAAGGAAGAAGGGAGAGAGGGAAGGAGGGAGAGAAGGAGGGAGAAAGGGAGGGAGGGAGAGAAAGAAAGGAAGAAGTTTCAAAGGAATATAAACTGAAAATGAAACTATGTCATGAGATGGAGCTAAATGAACATGCGTGCATTTAGAAATGAGTCTGACTTTGCTGTGCTTTTGGATGATCCCTGCCTCAGAAATCTAACTTTGGCCTTTTAGCAGACAGACCACTGAAAACCATTCAAGCTTATATATTTTCAAAGAGGCTGTCTTGCTCTGGGTGCCCTGTCTTTCTCCCACATTGTCAAACTTCTGTAAACAAACCTGCAACACAAGCCCTCAGACTGCTCCCTAGTTATTATCCAATTACCACCTATTCTGCTTAGTAACAGCCCCAAACATCCCACGTTCCTGCATGGTGCTGCCACCCCGCTTCATAGGGCTACATGTCCTGCTGTAAGCACCACTGCGAAGGAAGGAAGCATAGAACTTCACCTTCATTACCAAGGTCTGTCTCCCAGTTCCTCCTGTTTTACTCCCTCCCCGCAACCCCCAAGGAAGGTAATTGATCCTTGGAGAACCAAGGGCATGGCTGTGGAAGATAAGCACTCCAAACACAGCAGCAAAGAGGGGCTGGGAGTGGGGAGATATGTCTGTAGAGGATTTTTAAGTAATAACAAAATTCAGTCTGCTGTATGTTATTACCATGCAATTCTGAATAATGTTGGTGTTGAAATACTCTCCACCCAAAATTATTTTGTTGGTCTCAGACTTGTTAATTGTACAGTCACTATTGAGTTATAATAATATATATAAGCTTTTAATTAGCACATTCTATTTATTTTTTATTGATCATAGTATCACATAATTGTCTTCATCCCCCAATTCCCATCCCAAACCCCTCCCTACATATGCCCCCCCCCCCCTGTTGTCCATGGCCACTGGCCAGGCCCATGTGCATGCACACAAGTCCTCTGGTTGATCTCTTCCCCTTGCCCCTCCCCTCCCCTACTTTCCCTCTGAGGTTTGAGAGTCTGATCGCTGTTTTTTCTTTCTCTAGGTCTGTTTTTGTTCATCCATTTATGTTGTTCATTATTTCCTCTAGATGTATGAGATCATGTGATCCAATAAATACCCTTGTAAGAACTTAAACTGTGACAAGCCATAATGGTTATGCTGAGAGTCTGTAGTGAGTTCATTTCTGGGCCAACAGTTCTTTTGAGTCCCACTTTCAATATCAAATAGTTCCTTATGTGTACATTTCAGCCATGCTGTTTCATATCTGGTTGGTAGACAAATGGTGATAATGCAGGTCCAACCGTCTCTGGTTTGGTCCTGGGTATCCTTCAGTAACATGCAGCTGCTGTCTGCTGGTATGGTGAGGCATCGTCAGCATCTTCCATCTCTGAATTGTGTCTCTTCTGTCTTCGTGTCTGGAGCACTTCTGCCTTTTCCACTCTGTTACCAGATTCCAGATGGTCTTAGAGTTGTTTTCTGAAAATATATAAACATATTCTCAACCAAAAGTTAATAAAGGGATATTTTCTTTAAATTTGACTTGGGATCTTTTTCATTTTATAATGAAAGCATAATATGCTAATTAGACCGGACGTCCTTTGGACGACCTTCAGATGAAGCTGAGGCTGTGAGAGCCAAGGCAGTGGCGGCCACCCTGGCGGTGGAGGCCGAGCCCCTTGCATGAATTTCATGCACTGGGCCTCTCGTCCTTAATAGCCTCATATTCTACACGGAAGTCAACTCGGAGAACCAACAGGTATAGAGGCCCCACACACTTAGCGACGAGCACTCATTTTGAGAGTAAGTGCTTAAAACGTTTAGAATTCGGAACAGTTCCTATCTCAAACCTCTATGGCTATTTATAACACAGGTTAAAGTACATGCTGGTGGCACCATGATTTTGAAGATGAAGAAACAGAACTGAGGTTATTGCAATTCTGTCACTTGGAGTTTATATTTGTATTTAAAATTTGCCTTTGAAATTGAGAACAGTGAAAACAGCAGGGTGTCGTATGTCTGTCTGGTGAAGTTTCAATTCACGCATGAAATACTTACTGAATTTTAGAAACAGATTTAAAATGAAATTGTTTTTGTTTTGGGGGTTTTTTTATTTTAAAAAGTAAAAATAATAAAAAACAAAATTCAAAAATGGTCCATTATGTTACTGAGTGGTATAATTTCGTGGTTACCTAATTTGTGCCTGTTACAGATGTTTCCGTTTTATTGACGTTCACTTATTGGTCATTTATTGTCAGTAAAGAGAGGGTGTAAAAAGTGATGTGCCCCAGCTGTTATCACCGGGGACCCTGCTTTCCCTTCAGCTCGCTGGAGTGCTGGGGGTATCTAGAGCTAAGGGAAAGATGGGGAGGGTCCCGTAATAAGAGGGGACATGGTTTGTATAGTTTGTTGTTATTTTTTAAATCTCCAACTTCCACTATTTTCCTAAGCTTGGTCTGCCTAAGAACGCACCTCGCATGTCAATTTACTTATGTGACAGTCCTTTTCCGTAAGCTGGATGATTTGAATCACCAAGGTTCTGTCAAAATATATGAAAAGCTCGGGTGTCGCATATGTTACATCTGAAAGTATATCCCTGCAGCCACTTCAACGTCTTTTTAAATGTTTGGGTGTTATGGTAAAAATATGTCATGGGCTGCTTAGTTTTTCAGAATCCATTGGGGGATAACACGAGGAGATTTCCTGAAGCCCGCTGCTGCTGTAAGTCTATCCTAACAGACGGTGTGCACAACAGGGGGCATTTCAGCCCTCAGGAGTCAAGTCTCCTCCGCATTTCTTATGAAAGAATTCTTGAGAAAGAAACTCAGGCAGGTGGGATGTGTGACTTAAATCACATAGCAGGGAAGCATGTTGTTGGGAGTTCGCTACTGGCTGCTAACCTGTACTTACATGTTTTCTTATTCAATACTCCACTCAGCATTGCATAGCTACACGGGCCCTTCTGATGAAGGGGAAGCTGGCTGTCGGTTGGTGATGGGGCCAAGATTTTCTCCCAGTGGGCCATCAGGTCCTCCCCACCTCTTCTCTCCTGAGTTAGGTCTGGCTTTGATCTTCAGCACAGTGCTGAACAAAGAATCCCAGTGGGACACGTGGGAAAGGCAGTACTTTTCCCGAACTTCTCTTTACTTTGTTGACACAGCCCAATCTATGTTCCATCTTGTAACACCTTTAGTCATGAGTGGGATGGTAGGGGAGGCAGGTAGAAAACTTTTGTCCCAGATTGATCTTCCATTTTGATATCAAGAAGTTCCTCAAAGGCTCTGAAAGGACCCATTCTTGCCGGGGCGCTTGGCAAACATAGGGATTTCATGCTGTTGGACAAGTCTTCAGAGGGTTGTCCCTGGGTTGTCTTCCTCAGGTCAGGGACGTGCAGGAAGTGGATCGAAGGACGGTCACTGTCATCGTGGGCGGCAATGGTTGCCTGCCTTCTAGTCCTCGTCCCGGCACCAACGGCACACCCCTTACCTTTTTGTCTCACTTCCATATGGAAATAACTGCAGGATCGTATCTGATGGTAACCTACTGCCCCGGACGAAGCATTGATTGGGAAGCATTCATACATGAGCGAAGTCAGTGCAAGATGGGCCAACACAATGAAAACCGGGCAGGAGCTCCCCACAACAGCACCCCTTAGGCCACTGGTCGGCAAACTCATTAGTCAACAGAGCCAAACACCAACAGTGCAATGATTAAAATTTCTTCTGAGAGCCAAATTTTTTAAACTTCTTCTAACACCACTTCTTCAAAATAGACTGGCCCAGGCCATGGTATTTTGTGGAAGAGCCACACTCAAGGGACCAAAGAGCTGCCTGTGGCTCGCGAGCCGCAGTTTGCCAACCACTGCCTTAGGCGGTCTCATCCTACCTGGTCTCCAGCCCGCACAGTCCCTGCTTCATCCTCTTTAATTTTGACTCCGGAGCTGGACTAGGTGCCTGTGTTTGCATCCCGACTCCACTCATTCCTGGCTGTGTGCCCTGGCCATTTTACTAAACCTCTCTGTGCCTCAGTTTCCTCAGCTATAAATGACAGCTATTAATAATAATAGTACCTACTTTGGGAAGGATTAAATGAGTTAACATACAAAATATTTATAGCAACATCTGCCCACAGTAAACACTATATGTGTTTTGTAAATGTTTCTGGTTAGTAGTAGTTGTAGTAGTATTGTTATTTCGCCTGCTTGATTGGCACTTTTTTGGGAAGTGCATAAAATACTTGATTTACCTGTCTTAGCTGTAAGAAGTGCTGTCGGGCATATTGAGTCAGTCTACTGGACACAGTTTCTGCTCCTATTCCAAGCTAGAATTCAGCTTGTGGAGCTGGGTGCAGAGAGCTGTGGGACCTTGCCAACTGCCTGTATTTCCCTGGGAAGGTGGAGGGGTGTAAATCACCCATACCCCAGGTGCCCAAATCTTTGTTCTATCAACTGTATTCTGAGTACCTGGGCCCTTCAGGGGTGCCTGGGCCCTTGCTGCCTTCCTTTCTCTCCTTTGCCACCACTCCTCACATAGACTTTGCTGGCAGGCCCCCAAAGAATGAATGGGCTTTTGAGACTCATATGTGGAGGACTGACTCTTGGTCCCCTGGTTCTGCTGGGTCCCCTCCTCTCGGCTTCTCCCTGGATGAAGGACACGATGCACTGAGTGATGGAAGTGTGGTGGGGAAGGCCACTTGAATTAATTTATCAAAATATTCCCCAATGACACCAGGGACACTTTCTAAAGGCCCTTCCAACATCTGAGAGTAGGACTGGATCACCCATGACCCATCAGATCCCCGGGGCCTGACACAGGTCCAGGGAATATTTGGACACTAATTGTCATGAGCTGTAACATCCTGAGTGGTACAATTTTCACTTCCCAGGATCCACCAATGCTTATGGGGTTGTTTTTTTTTTGTTTTTTTTTTTTGTTTGTTTGTTTGTTTGTTTTTGTTATTTTTAGTCCTTTAGTTAGGAATTTGTTTATGTTTTGTTTTTTAGTCATTTAGATGCAAACTGTTTTTCAAGACTTGGCGGGGGGGGGGAGGGTGTGTGGGAATCGTATATTCAAGTTTAGATGCTTTTGTGTAAATTAATGAAGTAGAAGAAGCAGAAGTCTCTCCCGTGGGAATAAAAGTCTTAGAGTCACATTAACGAAATGACACATTTTTCATTCATTTTCATAAATTTTTCCGACTCCATTGCACATCCTCAAATTAACAATAAAAGTCAAACTGGAATTTAAAGCCAGGGTCCAGGGAGACCTCATGCTGGGGTAAACAGACTGGGGTAGTCAACAGCACCGTGACAGATGGCAGAACAGTCAAGTGTAGGGAAACTGCCAAAAAAACAACAAAAAACCACCAGAAGTAAATGGGTCCTTAAAGTAGGTGAATGCCAAATAAGACCGAAGAGCGTAACGAGCCACGGTTCTCAGTGGGAAGTGAAGGCCTTCACCTCGGCCATGGCGGTGCCTGGAGGAGCACTCACTCCTCCAGGTGAGATGAGAAGGTCGAGTGGGGAGAAGAAAGAGGATATCGGGTCAGTTATGAACATTTTTTTTATTATACACCATACTTGTTATGTAAAATGAAAGTTTGAGGATACTTTCACGCAAAAAAAAAAAGATTGTTATACTTAGATTTTAAATGTTTACCCAGAGCCCAGCTGTGGTGGCTCAGTGGATTGAGCATCATCCCATGGACTAAGAGGTCCTGGGTTCGATTCCCAGTCAGGGCACCTGCCTGGGTTGCAGGCCTGATCCCCAGTAGGGGCGTGCAGGAGGCAACCAATCAATGAGTCTCTCTCATCATTGATGTTTCTCTCTCTCCCTCCTCCTCCTCCTCTCCCTTCCTCTCTGAAAGCAATAAAAATATATATTTTTTAAATGTTTACACAGAAGACCTGCGTGGTGTGGTTCAGTGGTTGGAGCATTGGCCCATGCACCAAAGGATCACAGATTCGATTCCTAGTCAAGGGCGTGTAAGTGGGTTGCAGGTTTGCTCCCTGGCTGGTCAGGGCATGTGTGGGAGTCCAACCAACCAATGTGTCTCAAAAAAATGTTTCAGGAGAGCTCACATTAAGTAGTAATTTCATAAATATTGCTAATCCACCAGCCTTCCCAAAAGTTGTATTTATCTAATAAAAACCATTTGCCATGATTACTGCTGGGAAAGGTAAACCCTAGAATCATTATGCACCTGAGTTCAAGGTCCTTTGTGATCTTCTGGTCCAATGGACTCAGAGAAGGTAGCTCGGTGAGTTCTCCAAGGTCCCATGGCTAGTTAGTGCTGACATCAAGGACTAAAACCAAGTGTCCTACTTTCTTTGGGGCCACAGATCTTCTAGAACCTTCCCATCAGACCACATGCTCCAGGGTTGTGTCCAGAGCTCAAGAGGGCAATGTGCTAGGCTGGAAGCAGAGACTGTGAAATGCATGACTTAGCAAATGCTGGCATGTGGCTGCATCAACTAAAACCAGGAGCAGGAAGCTTCCCTAAATAATAAAAGCCTAATATGCAAATGGGCCAAATGGCAGAACAACTGGTGGAATCACTGGCCATTATGATGCGCACTGACTACCAGGGGGCAGATGCTCAATGCAGGAGCTTCCCCAGCCTGCAGGCCCGAGGCCAGCTAAGGCGAGTGCCAGTGAGGCCCCCTGATTGCCCTGCTGGTCGCCCCACAGATCGGCTCTGATCACCAACCAGGCCTAGGGACCCTACCCATGCATGAATTTTGTGCATCAGGCCTCTAGTTTCAATATAAACTGTCATTGAAAAGGAAGGTGAAAACAGAATCATCATTGATGAATGTGTTTATTGCCTTTTTCTTCCGTGGACGCTAATTTATTCTGAAGGGAATAATACATGCCAAATTCTACTTTTATTTTCAAGAAACTCAGATCAAGAAAACAACAAGTGCAACACTGCATTGTGATCGCTTCCATTGTTAAGAATATCAGCTGTCATGACTGAAAAATAATGAGAAAAAACTGGCCCAAGCAGAGGGGAAAGTGCCTAGTTCACAGCAAGCATTCATCTCTGTTAGGAATTCCTTATCTCTTATTGGAGGAGAGCACAGCACCTCGCTGTGTGCTGTCAGGACCAGCTTCCCCACAGTAGCTGACCCCGATGGACCCCAGGCCTGGCTGCTCTCCCAGCCTTGACTCCTTTACATCTCACCCCTCAGTCATTTCCTGCTGCTCTCCTCCATCTTCTCTATCTGTCTAGCAATTTATATTCATTCATTTATTCCACTAACATTTCTTGTACGTAAATTTCATGCCAACGAAGGTATGGGGTGTAGGGAAAATACAATGAAAAGCAAAAATAGCCCCTCCCCCCTAGAGCTCAGAACCCAATGGAAGAGAGAAACATTAGCAAGAAATCCCACAGACGAATGAAGAATCACGCCCATGATGATGCTCAGAGGAGAGGTTCACAGTGATATAAAAGATCACCAGAGGAGAATTACACTCTGTATGAAAGATGAGCTGCCGGGTAAAGGTAGCTGGAAACAGAGAGCCAAGCAATGTCATGGGACCCATGATCCTGCTGGCTGAGCAGAGAGAAGGAAGGGGCGTGGTATGGTGTGAGGCTGGGGGGCGAATAGGAGCTTTGGTCTCGAGAGCAGTGGGAAACCACTGAAGGCTTTAAAGAGAAGTGACCTGATTAGAGAGGAACTTTGAAAAGATCACTTAGGGCTCAGAGAAGCAGAACCACTAGGATAGGACACAGCATTATTTGTATTTGTGTGTGTGTGTGTGTGTGTGTGTGTGTGTGTGTGTGTATGAGTGTGTGTATGTGTGTGTGTGTGTGTACATTTATATACTCATAGCAAATGTCATTATAACTATACATATTAACATACAGGGGTGGGCAAAAGTAAGTAAATTGCCAGTCATCATTACCTTAAAAATTAACCATAAGTAAGGGTATGAAATAATAACAATAAGAAGAAAATTAATACAAAAATTGATACATAATATAAGAATAAACTCTGTTTTCCCAGGCCGGTTTGGCTCGGTGGATAGAGCATTGGCCTGCGGACTGAGGGGTCCCAGGTTCGATTCCAGTCAAGGGCATGTACCTTGGTTGCAAGCACATCCCCAGTAGGGGTGTGCAGGAGGCAGCTGATCAATGCTTTGCTCATCGAAGTTTCTGACTCTCTATCCCTCTCCCTCCCTCTCTGTAAAAAGTCAATAAAAATATATATTTTTTAAAAAAAGAATAAACTCTGTTTTGCATACTCACAACTATAAACTTATTTTTGCCCACCCGTGTGTGTGTGTGTGTGTGTGTGTGTGTGTGTGTGTGTATCTCACAGGAATTTGACACTATGCAGTTGTGTCAAATGCACTATGTGGTTGCTAGTTAGCCATAAGGCTGTTGTCTTCACATCTGATCATCTGGTATTGGAGCTCAGAGTCTGCAGGACAAGCAGTCACCAAGGAAAGATGGGAGTGAAGCAAGGACAGCAAGGACAAGCTGGGACCCCACACACACTCGGCCCCATGAAGACGGAAACTGACTGAAACCCATGTCAGTGTTCATGGCCTCCCTTGGTGATGTAATTGTCCTGCCAGACACACTGTCTCCAGCATCACAGAGATAAGCACACACCTGTCCCAGGAGCTAGGGGAAAGGTGGAGCAGTTGCAGGCCTGGCCACCGGGAGGTGAGCCCACAGATGAGCGACTTGTGTGAGCTGCAAAACCACTGCCCCCTCACTTGTACCTCCATTCCCTCACAATAGTGTCTCTGGAGGCCCACCCTCACTGGAAACACTGCGGAGAGGGGACCTGGGGGAGGTGGTTCAGTCTAGTCACGCTGACACTCCCCTAAGCTACCAGGCAGCCTGGCTGCAATGCGGGGAAGTGTGTGCAATACACTCCTCTCTGGCAGCTCCCACCCAAGTCTCCTGGGCCAAGTGTGCACTTGCAGGGGACACAGCCTCTCCACGCTGCACACGGCTGTACTGGAAATTTTTGGAATTCCCAGATGAGCTGCCGATGGGCAAAGGTTGGGAAGCAGCCGCTAATAACATTACAAGTCCATTTGGCAGTGATGCAAACCTCCACTATCACCGTTAGAGTAAGCAGGGGGAAAGAGACTCTCTTAATGGCCAAATCAAATCAAAAGCTCCATGCTTCCAAAGACGATACCAAACCCCAAGGGATGGGTCAGTAGAACAAAGAGTCTTATGTCCTTATTTTCTCAGTGCATATGCTTAGATGGAGAGGGTGTTTTCCTGTCTCCTCCATCCCGAGGACCTCTAAGACACATGCATGTGGACCTGCCACCATGTGGCACCACTTTTCTCAGAGTGTTGAGGAGTCAGGACTGAGGTTGCAGCAAGATATTCTGTGATGCAAACAAGGGTATTTTGGTGATCACGTGTCTCCATGGTCCTTAATCCTGATGTGCATTAGAACCCGCAGGGCTCTGCGGCCTTTCCTGTGTCTAAGCTCCCGGGAGACACTTGGAAGGGGGCGAGCATTTCTAGTTGGTAAAGCTACCCAAGTGTGCTGATGTGCAAGCAGGACTGGGAACCGGGGATCTAGTCTAACCCTCCTGTTCTCGGGTAATGAAGCTCAGTCACAGAGAGGTTCAGAACAGAACCCGTCTCCTGACTCTTAAACTCATCACTTTCCACTGTGGATCCTGCCATAGCAAAAATAACAGAAATATAAATTCAACTACATCCTCTCCTGTGCCCTGAGAATGTGATGGCTTTGGAAATACATGTTATTTATTTTAAATATATTTTTATTGATTTCAGAGAGGAAGGGAGAGGGAGATAGAAACATCAATAATGAGATAGAATCATTGATCAGCTGTCACCTGCATGCCCCCTACTGGGGATCAAGGTGGCAACCTGGGCATGTGCCCTTGACCAGAATCAAATCTGGGACCCTTCTTCAGTCTTCTGGCTTCCTGGCAGGCTCAGTCTTATTAGTTTACTTAGTTTCTCCATAGCATGAGAAAGAAAAAGGAAATTAGGCAAGTCGAGGAATATCGTATTCGGTGGAATGCTTGGAATGAGTCTATAAATTGCAGGAGAGCCTTAATAGCCACTACTTAGGTCTCCAAAAATGGAGCCATCTTAACTAGCATGTGGTCACGTGCTCAGGCTAAAATAGACTTGAGCCCAGAGCGTCTGTGACAGTAGGCATAGAAAGAAAGACAATAGAGGAAAAGGCATGGCGAATTTGATTAAGAAGGTTTTTGTAAATAAGCAAGGCTACATTTGATCTACGCTCTGTCCAACAATCGCCAATTATTTCTTTTAAAAGAAACAAAACCCAGTTATTGGGCATTTTTCAATCTGTAGCAATAACATGATATGCCAGTATCTACTTTTACTAATTTCTTGCTTTGTTGTTTTAAAATTCAAAGAAATATTGCAGTATTTGTTTCTATGAAAATCACACAGGGTTGGGCAAAAGTGGTTTTACAGTTGTGAGTATATGAATCACAGAGTTTAATCTTATATTGTTTATTACTTATTGTATTATTTTCCATAGGAACAACTGTGAACAAACTTGTGCCCTGGACATGTACATATGTTATACATAGTATGTACATATTATATATATATACTAGAGGCCTAGTGCATGAAAATTCATGCACTGGAGGGGGTTCCCTCAGCCTGACCTGCCCCCTCTCATAGTCTGTGTGCCCTCAGGGACAGGAGGCAACCTGGCAATCAGGGAAAGGTGACACCTCCATCACACTTCTGCTGCTGCCACTGCCGGCAGCACAAGCCTCAGCTGGCCTGGTTACCTAAGCCTTGGGTGGCCCTGGGCAGCTGGCAGCCAATATCTGAGACTTGCCTGTGCCTCAGGCCAGTCCTGGGCAGCTGGGAGCCGAGGAGACTGGGGACTCCCCGTCTGGGGGCAGACCTGGCCATGCCACACACCTGCCTTCCTGGCAGGGCTGAAGGGACTGGGAACCATCATCTTGTGGCTGTGGGTGCTGCCATCTTTGAGGGTGTGACAGTCAAATGGCATATTCCCTCCTTATTGACTGTGGGTGCTGCCATCTTTGTGAGGATGTGATGGTCAAGTAGCATATTCCCTCTTTATTAGATTGGATAATTCATACACCTATACACAGAGAAAGAAAAAGAAGATGACTGACTGAAAAAGAAGATAAATAAATTATAAAATTGGGATCATGCTCTAATGCCTTTTTAAATTAAAAAAATACATATATTCAGATCAATTTTATTTATATACAGAATAATGGAAACTGAGTTAACCCTGGAGGAATTCTGAACTTCATATAAGTGATTCCTTACTACCTAACATATTGTTTCCTTAAAGTTGCCCCAAGAAAAGAGGCTCTAAAAGTCACTGGAGTCCAATATTTATATTAATTGTATAGTTCAACTTTATATCGCATCTATTTCCCTACTACGAAAGACAGATAGTATCACTTCCCATTTCTCCATGCCCCACCTCCCAGTTTTTGCAGTTCATTCTCATTCTCTCATTCAACAAGAGTTTATTGAGAGTCTACTTTGTGCGAGCCACTCTCAAGGTGTTGGACCTGTCGCTGTAAGCTGTAGACAGAACCAATAAGTTACTCATCCACATGGTTCTCATGCTTTAATAGAGAATAAATTAATTCCAGTTTTTATATTGGGCTGATTCTGTTTCCTAGCCATAAGCCTTGTCATAGCTCAGGATCGGGTCTATATTCTAATTCATTCAACGCATGTAGAAGTCTGGCAGACTTTCAAGATAGCCAAACACACGTATGAAAATGGGATGATACTACAAATTCACTTCCATCATTAAACGTCAGCCCATCCTTTACTTCTTACCTTCATCTCTCCCCGCATTCCTCTCCACTTCCGCCTTTTGAGAAGAAGAAACAGTTCATTCCTTCCCCGATTCACAAGGGAAGTTTCCCCATCATGCCGAGTCCCAGGGGATAAGGAGAGGGGTGAGCAGGTTAGGCTGAGCAGAAGGTCCTTGGCTGCCTGTGTGTGTGTGTGTGGGGGGGGGGGGGGGGCGTGGCATTAGACTACATCCCTTTCCCTTTTTGGTTTCTGCTGATAAAAAATTTGATTAGTTTTCACTATTTTGATGTTGTCATTGTTCATTTCAGGAATTATCGTAAAGTTATAGAAATGTTATGATTGGTCTTTGCTTTGTTCTTTACCCCAAATCTAACTCTTTACTTTAAAATGCAATTATGAATACAAATCCCTGGTCTAAAATCAAACCATGCCGTGTTCCCCGGAGTAGGGGAGGAGACCTATGTTAATTGAATCATCTTTGTCCACTCATGTTGGATCATTTCTTTTTTTTAATATATTTTATTGATATTTTACAGAGAGGAAGGGAGAGAGATAGAGAGCTAGAAACGTCGATGAGAGAGTAACATCGACCAGCTGCCTCTTGCACATCCCCTACTGGGGATGTGCCCGCAACCAAGGTACATGCCCTTGACTGGAATCGAACCCGGGACCTTTCAGTCCACAGACCGAAGCTCTACCACTGAGCCAAACCGGTTTCGGCTAGATCATTTCTTAAAGAATCATTTCCACTCCACCTCTTCCCAGCCCTGGCCTGCGGGGAGGTATAGGCGGCTGTGTGGGTGTAGGTGGCTATGGGAAGGTGTAGGCAGCTATGGGAAGGTGTAGGCAGCTGTGTGGGTGTAGGTGGCTATGGGGGTTGTAGGCAGCTGTGTGGGTGTAGGTGGCTATGGGGTTGTAGGCAGCTATGGGAAGGTGTAGGCAGCTGTGTGGGTGTAGGTGACTATGGGGGTTGTAGGCAGCTGTGTGGGTGTAGGTGGCTATGGGGTTGTAGGCAGCTATGGGAAGGTGTAGGCAGCTGTGTGGGTGTAGGTGGCTATGGGGGTTGTAGGCAGCTATGGGAAAGTGTAGGCAGCTGTGTGAGGTATAGGTAGCTCTGGGGAGGTGTAGGCTACTGTGGGGGAGTGTAGGCAGTTGTGTGGGGGTGTCAGTGGCTGGGGAGAGATACAGGCGTCTGTGGGGTATAGGTGGCTATGGGGGGTGTGGGTGACTGTGGGGGGTGTAAGTGGCTCTGTGGGGTGTAAGCAGCTGTGTGGGGTGTAGGCGGCTGTGTGGGGATGTCAATGGCTGGGGGGAGATGTAGGTGGCTATGTGGGGGTGTAGGTGGCTGTGGGCCGAAACTGTCAGTTGTGTGTGAGGGGAGCACAGGCAGGTGTGCATTTCTGTCACCAGCCAGGAGGTTTACCCCAGAATGGAAAAGCTCCCTCTATAGTGGCGGTCCCAATTCTGTGTTTTCTGTGTTTGACAATGTCTGTTCTCTCCCTGTAGTCAATGTGGGGTGTAGGCGTCGTACAGGTGTGTTCACCTGAGTATTTCAGGGCCAAGACTCACATATCAACCGCCATGCAAAGTGTCTGTGGGTGACAAGACTCAGGGAAACGGGCTTCCTTACAGCTGCATTGGCTATGGCCGGTGGTGGGCGGGCACCAGCCTCCTCCGGTTTTGCCCACCGTGGGCGACCAGTCTTGAGTTCAGGTGGAGTGGGTCCATGCTGTTCAGATTTCTCCGTGTAATCTTAACTCAGACTTTATGCAAGTAACTCATGAGAAGGACCAAAGTCCCATTTGGTAGTGAAAACTAGGCACAATTGCTGTTGGGTCCATTGACATGGTTGCAGACTGTTCATAATTAACTGCATTGATTGGCATGGTGTCATGTTGTATTGTAGGTTCTGATACCAAGTCCTCTTAAAAACCGGTGACCACCTTTGACTCGTGGTAGAAATCAATACTTCTGGAATGATCTTGGTTCACTCCTGTATGTCCACACAGTATTGGCCCACACATGGGTGCCTGCACTTGTGTGTGTGTGTGTGTGTGTGTGTGTGTGTGTGTGTGTGTATGTGTGTGACCTTCTCAGCCTTTGCTTAGCACTTGTGCGGAGAACTGTGTCGCAGCAGTGGGTCTGCACTGGTTAATGTCCACGAAAAGCTTTGCTTCTCTGCACGCACTCTGGATTGCTGTCCCCTGTCCCTCTAATGAGTGCTGTGTCCTTCAGCGGCCACTTTCACCCCAGCATCAGTGTTGTTTGCGACACAGAGCTGGGGTGGCCCCTTTGCCCGGCAGCATTACTTCCCGCTGCAGCCGGTCCTGGTGCAGAATACAGATGCCGAGACCTTCCCAGTGCAGTGACTGTAAAATCCCCCCGGCAGTCAGAGCTCAAGGGAAAGAGCTCATTGCTGTGATGGCGGAACCACCTCGTGGCCTCTCAGCAGACCAAGAACCCTCCTGCCATTGTCGTTTTCTTAGCTTGAGCTTTCTCTTCTTGTAGCGTTTGCCGCAGTCTGTGTTAGACGGGAAGGCAGACCCTGGTAGGAAGAGGAGCCCTGGACTCAGAATAAGACTGCCACCTGCAAAACCACTGGGTTAGTTTGCTCTGTGGTGCCAGTCCAGCCGCCTCCCCCTCTCCCCGTGGGAGAAAGTGAGAGGATTCCGCTCTTGCATTACACAAAAGATAGGCTCCCAAGAAGTTGTGTTTTAATCAAGTTTTAAGGAACTGACTCGTGCTCATTGATCCATTAAGAACACTTACCCTTTAAGGGAAGTGTTGACAAGCCCCTTTTTTGTTCTAGCATGAAGACTGACTTGCAGGAAGCAGTATTGGCTAAAATACTGAACAGGGCTATTTGTGCTAAAATCTACAGACTCCTGGTGACTCTCAGATGACTCAAGGATTTGCAAACTCTACTACCTTGTTGAATTTTGTGTGTGTGTTTTTTATGATAACTTTTCCATTTCTATGGCCATCTTACACTGTTTATGACGATTATACATATATAGAACCTAAACGACCACCTTACAACCTAGTACCGCTGAGAGGCCTCAGCACCCATGTTCTCGGTCCTGCTGTCACCCTCTGAGCCAACTTTGAACGTCTGTGAGGCTTATCAGGCCGGCGTCTGGCCGACATCATCCTTCTTGTCCCCATTATGCGCTGTGTTGGAATCGATCACCAGGTGCAATAGCGGATCTTCTCCTTGGCCATGATAGTTCACAGCTGAGTGATGTTTTTGTAGAGCAGGAGAACAGCCTCCTAGAGGAGCTAATAAATCAGTTTGGCATCACAGAAACTACACAGCACATCAGAGTCCTCTACTTTTTGAGTGCCACCGTCTGATGATGCAGGACAGAAGAAGGCATATTAGGTAATTGATATATTTCTGCTACATGAAGTCATGGCAGGCGAGCCAACGGGACTCTCACCGTCATTTGGAAGGAAGCAATGCCGGGGGAAGTGAGCCATCACAGGCGTCTGCCTGCGGCACGGAGCCCGGTGTACCGGCTGGGCACGTCTTTGGATTCCTTGGTGTCTACTGAGTCAGCAGAAAATACAAAATGACCCTTATTTTGATGAAACTAAATTTTTAACTCATGCATTTCAGTGTATACTTGCATTGGTTCTGCAAAAAAAAAAAAAAAAAACAAAAAAAAAACTAGTACATTATAAAAAAATATTTTTAAAAAATAAAGAAAAACGAGATAGACTCCAGGGAGGGGGTCCACCTTGTTCAGGGTCCAAGTCAACAAACATGAGACACAGAACTCAGTCTCTTGGCCGGTGTTACCCATGACCTTATAGCCATGACATCTGTCTCTCTCTCTCTCTCTCTCTCTCTCTCTCCCATTCCTTTCCACTCTCTCTAAAAATCAATGGGAAAAAAATATCCTTGGGTAAAAATTAAACAAAAAAACTAAAAAAAGAGTATGGGCTTTAACAACAGTCTGCCTGGGTTCAAATCCCGCCTCTGGCATCAGCCGTGTGGCTCTTAACTTCTCAGGGCCTCAGCTGTACAATGGGTCTAATGACTGTGAGTGCCCCCGTGGGGTGGTGAGAGGGTTAGACAGGTGAACTGGTGCATAGAGGACGCTCAGAACAGAGCCATGGGAGGCATGCAGTAATCTACTGCTCACATCATCCCCTCTGTTACTATCACTACGGCTGCTGCAGCACAGAAGGGCTAGGAACTTAACGCTCCAGGTACTTATCAGCCTTGCCCCCGGGAGTGACACCTACATGAAGGGAAGACATGGGTTGTCACAGACTGTCTGGTTTAGGGGATGCCCCCTGCCAGCTGGTCATGTGATCAGGCTCTGCAGGAACTGGAAGGATTTACTGAGATAATGGTGATGTCATTGTCAACCCTCGGTCCACGGAGAGCCTGCTGGCTGGTCAGCCTGGGAGTGCTGGCCCTTCACGTCCTTTGTTCCTTCCCTCGCGTTCACTCCCTCGCTCGCCCACAGCGGACTGGGGTTAAGTGTGTTTGGGAAAAGGCCACAGCGGAGCCTGGGAAGGTAGCTTGGCACTGAGCCAGGCTGGAGATCTCAAGTTTATTCATTTTTTTCCCAGACAATAGGGAGCCACGATTTGAAGACAAGAAATGCTTCTAGACCCTCTGGCACTATATGAACAGGGCAATTAACAGTGATCGCTCCTGGGAGGCAGGGTCACTGGTGGGGGGCCCCGGACTCCGGAGCTGGCTCTGGGTCCGAATGTCGGATCTGCCACTCACTGGCCAGATGATCTTGGACAAATTACTTAGCAAATCTGTACCTTGGTTTCCTCCCCCCCAAAAAAACACATAAAATAATGTACCTCGTAGAGTTGTGGCGATGCTTAAATGAGCTAGTCTGTGTCAAGCACGTGGGACGCTGCCTGGGTGTTAACTGTTCCTAGTTTCCACCTCTCTGGGCCTCAGTTTCCACATCTGTAACCAGAAGCAAGGGGGCCGCAGCATCTCGCCTCCGGGGGAGTCAGGTGTTGACGGGCAGATCTGGGGCGGTGCTGTCAGTGGCTGGAGGAGGTATGAGAGCTTGGAGACAGGAGGACGGTTAGGCTGCCCCTCTTCCCTCCCCCCGCCCCCATCTCCACCATCCTCTATCTCCCTCTCCATCACCGCCCCCGGCTGCACGTCCATGCAGGAGCCAGGCCGGGTTCCCGGACCCAGGTCCTGTGGGGGAAGCGCACGGGGCAGACAGCCCCCTCTGTTGGAGCCAGTGTCCAGCTTCAAAATCAACCTCTTTGCCAGGAAATGGAATCGGGAGGAGGCAGAAGGAACTCAGAGCTGGGCCAGAAAGATAGGAAAATGTGCTTTGTTGGTCGGTCGGTTATTTTTTTCTGAAATAATGATGCGGCCAGGATGGCGACAGAGAGGACCCAAGACAGAAGGCACACCAGGGGCCCAGCTGGGAGCCCGGGGGGAGGGGAGGGAGGGAACGCTCCAGGCCGCTCCTCACTGACGGAGACTGGAGACGCATCTGTTCTGCCCGGGGGTGGTTCTTTCTCACCTCTCCCCGTCCTTTCTCCCGTCTTCTCTGTCCTTGAGTCCCGGCAGATGAAAGCACCCATCCGCTGAGAAGATACACGTTACAAGTGGTCGGGCGAATTACAGCCAGAACACCGCCTAGATAAGCAGCAGGGCTGACGCCCGCACCGGCCGGGGACGGGGCGGGAGGGCACTTGCCATTATCAAATTGTGCAATTTAGCAAATGGCCAGGGGCAGGCTGGAACGATAGCGAGTTAATCTGTTTTCCATGCACGCCAGGCCTTTGCCAAACGCTCACTCTGAAGACTGCGAGGCTGGGGCCCACCCAGGGAGCAGCTGTCCCGGGTGGCATTTCCCAGGCCACTGCAGAGGCTGCCAGGAGAGCTAACCAGGGAAGGGAGCAGGCACAGGGATCAGCACGAGGCGATTTTTTCCCCCTCGCCACGAAAGAAAGACACTGCTGCGTGGCAAGAAGTCCTAAGGTGTTTGCTTTATAATTAACTAGAGGCCTGGTGCACGGCATGCATGCACTGGGGGGTGGGGGAGTCCCTCAGCCCGGCCTGCACCCTCTCCTGCGGGCTTCAGACATCCCCCCGAGGAGTCCTTAAGCGCTGCCACGGAGCAGGGAGAGGCTCCCACCACCGCCACTGCGCTCGCCAGCCTGGAGCCCGGCTTCTGGCTGAGCAGCATCCGCCCTGCGGGAGCGCACTGACCACCAGGGGGCAGCTCCCGCTTTGAGCGTCTGCCCCCTGGTGGTCAGTGCGCATCATAGTGACCGGTCCTTCTCCTTGGTCCTGTTGATTTGCATAGTAGCCTTTTATTATATGGGATAATAAAAATGCTACCAGAAGCTAGCATTTGTGAGAGCTTGCTTTGCATTGGGAACTTTTTCAAGCACATCAAAAGTTGTAGCTCGTTTTATGCTCAGGGCATCCATGGAAGGCGGACACTGTTGTTATCTCCTCTGCGTTCGATGAGGCAAAGGACACAGAGAAGCTGAAACCGGTTTGGCTCAGTGGATAGAGCGTCGGTCTGAGGACTGAAGGGTCCCAGGTTCGATTCCGGTCAAGGGCATGTACCTTGGTTGCGGGCACATCCCCAGTGGGAGGGGGTGCAGGAGGCAGCTGATCGATGTTTCTCTCTCATCAATGTTTCTGACTCTCTATCCCTCTCACTTCCTCTCTGTAAAAAATCAAATATATATGACACATAGAATTCACACAGCTTGTATGTGGCAGAGCCAGGCTGTGAACTCGGGCAGTCCTGCTCCAGAGTCTGAACACTAACCGTTCTGCCATCCTGCCTGTGCTGCAAGGAGAGAGAGAGACGGTGAGAGGACACCAGGGACCAAGCCCTGTCAGCTGAACATCAGCGTGTGTAAGCTGAGTTCCGATCCTTTGCACAAAATGCAGTGGTTTGTGCACACGTGACTGTTAATTCAATCAGCCATTTCCTGGATCCCTGCTGTGTGCTGGCCACGGGGCTGGACCCTGTGGGATGGATGAGTCACAGGCAAATCACGGCCCCGAAGACCTGGTCAGTACAAAAAGGTTGCAGAAATCCTTATAGCACAAGAGATAAAGTGGTAGATGCTGGGAGAGAAGTATAGATAAAGTGCTGCAAACTTATTATGAGCAGGGAGACCGTTTGCACCACAGTATCAGGGAAGGCTTCTCGGAGGAAGGGGCCTTTGTACTGGGACTTGAAATAGTAATAAGACTTGGGAATGGAGTGGAGGGAGGAAGGATCTTCCAGGAAGGGGAAGTTGAACAACAAAAGTGGACAAATAAGGAAAAGTGGGTTTTGTTCAGGGCACAGTAAAGGGTCCAATTTGGCCACTGAGGTTATAAAACAAAAGGAAGTCAGGCAGGCTGTCACTGGTGGGCCATGGGGAGCAGGGATGTTCACCAGGATCGGCATGGACTCAGGAGGCAGCTTAGTCCCCCCATTTACAGAAGATGGACCCGAGACCTAGGTGAGGGTCTGTACAAAGGGAATACTTTGTTAGTGACAGAACTAAGTCTCAAACCTGGGGCTTGCCCCCAATTTTTTAAAAATATATTTCTATTGATTTCAGAGAGAGGAAGGGAGAGGGAGGGAGGAGAGAGAAAGAAACATCAATGATGAGAGAGAATCATTGGTCGGCTGCCTCTTGTACGCCCCACACTGGGGATTGAGCCTGTAACCTGGGTATGTGCCCTGACGGGGAATAGAATCATGACCTCCTGGTTCATAGGTTGATGCTCAACCACTGAGCCATGCCAGCGGGCTCCCCCAATTTATATATATATATATATATATATAGAACAAGTATATATATATATATATATATATATATAGAACAAGTATATATATATATATATATATATATATATATATATATATATATATATTGCACTCCTCAGAGGGTGCAAGCATGTGGGTAATGAGGATCTCACAATATCAGAAAAACGTTACTTTTTTATAACAGTATGCTAGAGGGTCTCCAACTGCACATCCTTTATTTGAAATCAGTATTAGCCAAGCACTACGCCAGTCTGCAGGCAAGGATATGCACCCAGTGAATTCTGGGAGAAGCTGAGGATTGCGGGAATTAAAGTTTTCTTCAGGAACTTAGAAGACTTACGATCCACAGTGTCCGGGATTCTGGAACTGCTGGCTGAATCAGCCATCAGTGCTGGGTAACTTGTGAGGCCCTGGTACAATAGGGCTCCTGCTTGCTCCAGCTAACCAGGCTTGCCCCTCCTCCTGCCCTTTAATCAATCTAAAACTTTGCCCTCCAGCCCACACATTTTATCTTTTGGAGCACCGCAACTAGCGTGTCAATTTAATATACAGACCCTGAAGGTCCAGGAACACTTTCAAACTCATGGAAGACCTGCACAAATAACTTTAGCTGAGGCCAAAGGTTTCTCTTCGCCTTCATTATTAGCCTTCGGAAAACTCTGTGAATGACAGCAAACAGACTTTGAGATCTCCACCTCTGGAACTAAGAAATTAAAGTTATTCTGAACACCAGTGATTTTTTCATTTAAAAGAAATAAGAAATCAATATTACAATTCTGGATCCTGGCATTTTTACTTTACCTAGATAGAGACGCTGTCTGGGAAGCATTGGCGCTTTCAAGAGCAACAGTGCCTCAGTGTGGTGATAATGTGCATTGCACCTCAGCAGTGATTGAAAACTCAAGGCAGGAAAGAATGGTGGGCTTCCATCAAGGAATTCCAATTCCCCTCCAGATAACTTCTGCTTTAAACGAAGAGGCTGTTTTTGCCAAAAAGATGAGCCCAGATAGATTTTATTGTACTAATATTCTGTCTTAAAAAAGTGGAAAGGATCTCTTTTCCCCCTGTGAAACCAGGAAAAAGGGCAGGAAACAACATGGGTTGGTTGAAATATCCATGGTTCCAAAGTGCTGAAAGGAATTGGAGAGGGGAGTGTGTGGCGGGGGGTGGGGGAGTGGGGGGTTAGCCAGATGGCATGAAATTCCGTACAGAGATGAGGAGTAGCAGGATGGGCCAGGAGACAGGAACTAGAGCGAGAATAGGACAAGATTTATCTTGACAATAAAAACTACAGAACATGTCATAGTTTGTCTTTTACACTAAATCCAAGGCTACCGAGAAATATCTTGCACCCAGAACAGAGAGATAAAGTAGTGTCGCCAAAATTCAGAACTCCCGGCTGTAATGTGATGCCTTTGACGGCTCCCTCCCCACCTTGGGCTGACCCTTCACACCCCACACTGGATGGAGAAAAACAGGGTTGGTTCCTCCTGATGGTGAGCTGAACGTATGGGGTTCAACCCTCCAGACACCTCTGAGCTCACCTTGTCCTGACCGCTGAGGGGCCAGGGTAAAGAAGGACAAGCACTGTGTGGGGGGGTGGGGGTGAAACCCCCAGGCTGTGCACTAGTCCCGGCACCAGTGGGGTAGGAAGGGAGAGGGCATTCGTCACTGACATTCTTTATTGTTCTTAAGTGCCGCCTCCCCCTTGGAGACCACTGTACAATTTAACCTGTCACAGTGCCACAGGGAAGGTGGGCTCCAGCTCCCCCATGGGAAGTGGTGACCTTGCAGAGTCCTCTCAGGGGGTAAATAGTATATAAGGATGGAATTCTTATCTCATTGTATCTATAATATGCAGTTTTATATCAGATACATAGTACATCATATACATATAATATTAAAAAAGACACGTAATATCATTATTATCTACTAGAGGCCCGGTGCACAAAATTTGTGTACTGGGGGGTGGGGGTTCCTCGGCCCAGCTTGCACTCTCTCCAATCTGGAACCCCTTGGGGGATGTCTGACTGCAGGTTGAGGCCCAATCCTTGTGGGATCGGGTCTCAACCCACAGTCGGACATCCCTCTCACACTCCAGGACTTCTGGCTCCCAACCACTCGCCTGCCAGCCTGATTGACGCCTAACTGCTCCCCTGCAGGCCTGGTCCCCCCAACTGCCCTCCCCTGCCAGTCTGGTCGCCCCCAACTGCCTTCCCCTGCTGGCCTGGTCACCCCTAACTGCCCTCCCCTGCAGGCCTGGTCTCCCCCCAACTTCATCTCTCCCCTGCAGGCCCAGTTGCCCCCAACTGCCCTCCCCTGCCAGTCTGGTCGCCCCCAACTGCCTTCCCCTGCTGGCCTGGTCGCCCCTAACTGCCCTCCCCTGATGGCCTGATTGCCCACAACTGCTCTCCCCTGCCGGCCATCTTGTGGTGGCCATCTTGTGTGATAGTCAATTTGCATATTACCTCTTTATTATATAGGATTATAATCAAGAGTGAGATAACAGTATTTTCTTGTTAGTTTCCACATTCTTGGGGAAACCAAATCTAGATAAATAAGAAGTCTGAAATTTTGCTGTGAAAAGGAAGCCCTGGGGTTGAAGGGTTAAAATTAAATGAGTGAGAGGAAGTCTCTTTTTCTCTCATTTTTAAAGGAGGATTCAGGTCCAGGTCAGTGAGCCAGCTGGGGAGACTGGGAGTGCCCTGTGTACTCTGGGTAGTAGGTACCCTGTGAAGGGGACTGGGGTCACACTTGAGAAGTTACAAAGGGACAAGTAAACTGATGTCACACTTGGAGGAATTTGCCACTCAGTGGGCAGGGAAGGTCACATACAAGGTCACTTATTAAGTCTATGAAGAGGACCAAGGGAAGGCGGCCATGTGAGGATGGAGGCAGAGATTGGGATGATGCTCCTACAAGCCAAGCAATGCCCAGGAGTGCCAGGAACCAGAAGCTAGGAGAGGGGCCCGGAGCAGTCTCCCTCCCAGCCTGCAGGAGGCGCCAACTCCATGCCACTCGATTGCAAACTTCTGGCCACCAGAAATGGCCCTTCAGCAACGTTCTGAATGGGAAGCACAACTTTGGGAAGATTCTCTCAGAAACTATTCGCATCAGAGCTGACTACAGACAGGAGTGCGAAATCGGCAGAAGCAGGTCCTGTTTATAGGATGCTTCCTTTTCCACCCTATTTCCCCCCGGTGATACGTACCCGTCCCTCATGCACATGCTGGTTGGCCTCGGCTGGCTTTCTCCTCTCAAAGGTGAACGGCTAGTCCCTAAGCCTGAGGTCTAAGATGAGCTAGGAATCACAGGTTGCAATTTATTCATTCCCAAATCATTTAGCCCATTCAAGTCATAAGTCGGGTCCCTGCCTCACCCTCAGGGATTCACAGACCAGTTGAAAGCTTCACTCCCATCCATCCATTCGTTCCATGCCGAACCAGACCCCGCCCCTCTCCTCCTGTGGCTCCCAGTCTCCTGGGGACGTTTACTCGGGCAGTGAAGCCAGACAGGGTTTCAGGCATGAGTTGGTGCCAGTGAGTGGAGGCAGGAGTGCCACCTGGCGGAGTTTTCCTGGAAAGCCCGACTCGGGCCCCCGCGTGGAGACAAGGCGTGTCTACTGGTATCTCCCAGGGCCTTGAGGACAGCCAAGCATCCCGCCCTGCTCAGACCTCGCGAGAATGTCCCAAGTGTTTCAGGCTTCGGTCCTTCACGTTTCTTACGGGGCACTCACTTTTCAGGTGAGTTTTCTGGGGATTCATTCTGTTTCACTTGAAGAGAAAAATGTGGGGCCTGTCCGCTGTGACTCAGTGGTTGAGTGTCGACCTATGAACCAGGAGATCACGGTTCGATCCCCAGGAAGGGCACATGCCTGGGTTGCAGGCTGGGTCCCCAGTGGGAGGTGTGCAAGAGGCAGCCAATCGGTGAGTCTCTCGCATCATTGAGGTGTCTATCTCCCTTTGGCTCTCCCTTTCTGAAATCAATAAAAATGTATTTTGTTTAAAAAGAGAAAAAATGGCCGAAACCCGTTTGGCTCAGTGGATAGAGCGTTGGTCTGCGGACTGTAAAGGTCCCAGGTTCGATTCGGGTCAAGGGCATGTACCTTGGTTGTGGGCACATCCCCGGTAGGGGATGTGCAGGAGGCAGCTGGTCGATGTTTCTCTCTCCTCGATGTTTCTAGCTCTCTATCCCTCTCCCTTCCCCTCTGTAAAATATCAATAAAATATATATATTTAAAAATAAATAAATAAATAAAAAGAGAAAAATGTAAGGTAGGAAAAAAAGTAAAGAATAACAAGAAGATAATCAGAGGCTTGTTCAGGTTGGAGACGGCACACGTGGGGACATTGCAGCTTCTCTTGCTTCGATGAGATCCTGCCCCTGGGCAACAACCCTGAGAGTCCGCTTCTCACTCATAAGCCTTTTCTCTACGAAAACCCTCCGAAGGAAGGGCAGTTCTTCTCTTGCTGGGATTCTTTCATTCGGAGAGATTCTAAAAAGAGTCCTAAGGGATAGCTGATATCTGTGTTTAACTTACTGAAGAAATGAAAAGTTATATCAATGGTAATTGTTCCTGTGGGACTGATGGGGATCGAGTGCCGTTAATACTTTCCACAGTCCTTTCAAGCCTTCTCGCTCATGGATGTGCGTACTGCAGTTTCCTTAGTGTCATCACGCTCGTGTAGATTTCATTCATCGTAAAACGGCGTGGGATCTGGGTGGCCCCATGAAAATCTCTGCTCAGGGTCAGTCTTGTGGGTGGCCGGTCTCTCGGTGCAGTCGGATGTGTCTGAGGTTTGTACTAATTTCAGGTTGTGAGCCTCTCGGTGATCCACCTTCCTATTCTGGGCTCAGCTCTCTGAGTCAGATGATGCTCCAGGGATTAGAACAGGGCCCGGCATGTAGGAAGCATTCAGTATAACTATGTGTTGAGTGAATGGATCAGAGAATTCAGCAAAGACATATAGAAGCTCATCCCTTACCATGTCTTGGTGATATTGCAATCATGACACCCATGGCAGAAACGGTAAAACTCGGAGTTGACGGATTGGAACATAAAATATTTAAATTAAAAAAACAAACAAAAAACTCTACCACTCAAGGATTCTTAAGTGTGAATAGCAAATGGGAGGGGAAATGTTGTTTGGCACACATTTCAGATGGAGTGTCAGATCCTTACTACGTAATAAGTTCCTACTAATCAATATAAACAGATGGGTACCCCAATAGAAGAAATGCAAATGGCCAATCAATGTATTAGAATCATTTGAATCTCACTTGGGAAAACTTGGTTCTTCTCTTAGTGAGCTGTCCTTTTCTCCCGATCAGACCGGGAGAAATGCTGCTGTCCAGGGCGGACTAGGGTATAGAGGCCGAAGCCAGAGTGTTCTCAAGGCTAGTTGAGCAGTAGGTTCTGAGGCCTTGAAAATTACCCCAAATTTCGCTTGTAGAGAGTTATCTAAGGAAATCATAGGAGGTAAGAAAATAACTGTTTTTCTTCTTGCAGCTACAACTAATTGCCCTCCATTAAGATGCAATACAAATGTATGATTTTATAATTGTGTACTGCTTAGCACAATGCAGTACAAATGTATGGTTTTATAATTCTGGAGGTCAGAAGTCTGAAATGGATCTTGGCTAAAAATCAAGGCAGAGCTGTGTTTCTTTGGCAGCTCTGGGGGAGAATCTGTTTCCTTGCCTTTTCTAGCTTAAAAGCTGCCTGCATTCCTTCGCTCCTGGTCCTTTTCTTTTCTTTTTTTTTAATATATTTTATTGATATTTTACAGAGAGGAAGGGAGAAAGACAGGGAGCTAGAAACGTCAATGAGAGAGAAACATCAACTAGCTGCCTCTTGCACACCCCCTACTGGGGATGTGCCCGCAACCAAGGTACATGCCCTTGACCAGAATCGAACCCTGGACCCTTCAGTCTGCAGACCGACACTCTACCACTGAGCCAAACCAGTTTCGGCCACTCCTGGTCCTTTTCTCTATCCTCAGCACTAATTGATGCTCTCATCACCACCACCTCTTCTTTGTCCCCCTCTTCTTCCTCCTCCTTCATCCCCCCATCACCCTCCTCCTCTTCCTCCTCCTTCTCTTCCTCTTCCTCCTCCCCTGGCTCCTCCTTCTCTTCCTCCTCCATCTTCTCCCTTTCTCTCTCTCTGCCCCGACACTCCTGCCTCTCTCTTAGGGAGATCCCTGTGATTGCCCTGGTCTTACCTGGATGCTCCAAGACCGTCTCTGCATATCCAGGGCCTTAATGTAATCACATCTCCCTCTGCCGTGTGAGGGGGACAGTCCCAGGGGTTAGAACAGGAACAACTTGGGGGCATCACTCTGGGTGTCACCATGTGTGAGTAGAGGAGGCTTCTGGAAACTACGCTGAAAGGAAGGCGCCTCGATGGGAAAGGCACTCTTTAGCCGCCCTGCCTTCCCTCCTTCCTCCCGCCTGAAGCTGCGATGTGATGGCGCTGCCTCCGCTGGCATCGTGGACCGGGAGGTGACCTTGGCGGTGGGAGCCAAGCGCTCGGGGTGGAAGAGAAACATTAAAGCGCAGAGCCCTGAGGTCCCTTAGAGCCACCTCCAGACTTCTTCAACTGAATACATTTCTCTCTTGTTCAAGCTGCTGTGATGTTGTTTGTTTTGTTTTTCTGGAATGGGCAGCTGACCCTCAGCAGATCCCAGAGAAGCCCAACGCCGCTGGCGCTCCCTGAAAGATGGGGGGCTGGGGCCACAGCGGTGGCTGCTGGACTGCACACAAGGCCTTCTGCGTTGGGGGCCGCACTGACGCTCAAAAGGGGCCCCAGACCCAGGACAGTGAGCGACAGGGGAGGGGCAGAGGCTGCAGCCTGAGCCAGCAGCGCGCCCGGCTCTAGGGGAGAATGTGGGTATCGCTATGTGTAAGTAGAGAAGGAGACTTCTGGAAACTATGAATCTGTGACCGCAGGCAGGGGTCACAGCAGCGCTGGGCAGGGCCATGAGCCCGGGGTGAGGACAGGGGTGGAGGGAAGGCCAGCACCCCGGTGCCGGTGCCGGGAAGGCATTAGATCATCGCTGGGCAGCTCCGAGGTCATTCCCTTCGGCGCCTAAGCCCGCCTCGCCCTCTGAGTCATGCTTGGCTCCCGGTCCCCGATGTCTGGCTCCGCGCTTTGCAGTGGGTGGAGCCAGCACATGCTGGTGACTTTGCACTGCTATCTCCCCCCCCCCCCAACCCCCACCCCCCATCACCACCCAGGGTTCTTTTCCCTTCCATAATGACTTGCTGTCCGACCCGCCTTGAACTGATATAAATGTCAGATGTGGCAGTGAATCCCTGCTGTGGCTGCTCGGCTGGAGTCCTTGCCTCTACCTCCATCGCTCCCTCCTTGGTCTGTCTGCTCTCACTGTTCGCCATCCGTCCTACCGCCTCCCTCTCCGTGCACCGTTTTCTCACCTTGAGTCAGCTGGGACTGAATTTCCCGGGCTGTGGCCCAGAGCCTCACAGATACCCCAGTCAGAGCCCGGACAGCCCACCAGCACCCCGTTTGTTTAAGGACCAAGATGGCTCGTTCACCATTGCAGGGAGATGGATGAGAACGTCCCAGTCAGGATAATGGCAGTGAGGATAATGAGGAGGTCAGCATTGGCTGTGCGCTGAAGGGCCCGGCTGAGCCCTTTGCCCGCGTGATCCTCACGCTCATGCTCTCAGACGGCCTTGTCTCGGCTCTTACAGAAACTGGAGCTCAGGAGGCACAGCCCCAAGGTCCCGGAGCTGGATTCACACCCGGGCCACCCGCCTCCTGGCCACTCCCGCGGGAGCAGCCAGGCTGAGGGCTTGGCCGTGGCTGGGATGGAGAAGGAGAAATCTCGGGGTTCCTTGGGGTTCTCCTGATGTTTTGAAGCAAGAACTGGGAATGGTTCTGGGAGTAGGCCCTCTGCCGGCAGAGAGGATGCCAGACTGACCTTGGGAAAGGATGAACTGATCCAGCCATGGAAAAAGTTGAAAGAGCCAAGCTAGAGCAAGCTCCAGACTGTCCTGGGATGAGCCGCGACAAAGGCCTAATTCCAGGCTGGGGCTCGCTGCCCGGGAGACCAGCTCCAAGCCAGAGTGCCCGTGGGGCAGGTGGAGGGTGCGCATCCGTTGTAAGAGGAAAGGAAGGGCCAGGGACTGAGCCACATGTCTACCTCCATGTCCTCATTGTTATGCTTAGAATCTGGGGTCGAGTCTGAGATTGGCCCCATTTTGCAGGTGGCTAACCTGGGGCTCAGAGTGACTGCATAACTCGTCCGAGGTGATGCGCTAGCGAGGGGCAGAGGCCGGATTTGAACCCAGGTCTAGCTGATGACAAAAACCAGGTTCACTTCACCGAGGTGGAGCTCCAGGGAACCGGACCTGGAACTAGTGCAACCCCAATCCAGCCTTCGCCTAAGAACCGGTGCCCGGACCCGCTGGAAACCTGGCTCGCTCACACTCCCGTCGAGCAGCCTTGCCCGCCTCCAGGCGTGTGCCCATGTCCTGCCCACCTGGCAGACTCAGCCTGGACACGCACTGTGGGAGTGGGTCCGTCGCACTGCCCTCGTGGGGTAGGAAGGCGGATCACATTCCAGGGCAGGGGTGGCATGAAGGCTTCCTCTTAACATCCCTCCCCTGCTCCCCTCAGGAATGCCTTAGCCCAGTGGTCGGCAAACTGCGGCTCTAGAGCCACCTGGGGCTCTTCGGCTCCTTGAGTGTGGCTCTTCCACAAAATACCACGGCCTGGGCGAGTCTGTTCTGAAGAAGTGGCGTTAGAGGAATTTTAAGTTTAAAACATTTGGCTCTCCAAAGAAATTTCAGTCGTTGTCCTGCTGATGTTTGGCTCTGTTGACTAATGAGTTTGCCGACCATGGCCTTAGCCCCACAGATGAATGTAGATGTAAACTGTCCAGGAACCACATTTTAGATTTAAACCTGCACCAAGGAGAGGACCTTTACACAACTCTGGGAAGCAATGCCGTCCAGCCACTGGGTCCCCCCAGCCCTCCCGGAGATAGGCAGCGCCTTCTGAATATGGAAATGCTCCCGGACGCCCTGGGCACCTGGCATTAGCTCTCTTCTCCCCCGAGCCACAGCTCTGCCTGTCTGTTCTCCATTCTGCCTTCGGGGTGGGGTGTGTGGAAGGCCCGCCACCCCCTCAGGAAACTGGCTACGCCCACCGCGGTCCTGATCCCGTCTCCCCCACACCCAGCCCCCATCGATGCGGCCACATCCAGCCCTTTCTTTAATAAGCTGATCCTTGGGCTAAATCCCAGGCGCTCTGCACCTCGCCCCGGACGCCTTTGATTGACAAAACTAATCTCTCCCCCACCCCCACATCTGCCGCTGCCCACATCCTCTTGCAAATCATGTACCGGGCTGCTGACAATTAGATAGAGGACTTGGGCTGGGGACGCAGGAGGGTTATGAGGTGATGAATCAATCGCGGGGGGGCTGGGGTGAGATAACAATCCGGGGGGAGCCCATCCCAGACGCCTCCCCACAGCCCTCAGAGCCTCCCGTTGATTTATGAGCTGGTAATAACCTCGTCTGGTCTCCTGCCCCCTATTATTTTTCATAATGCACACACGGAAGCTTTACATTTCAGAGAAGGCAGGAACACCGAAGGGGGCGGGGGAGGGTGGCGGTGCTTTGGGGAGGAGAGAGAAGGCCCATGGGGGAGAGGGGATGTCCATCAGCGGGTCGTCTTCCCTGCTGTGCAGCCTCAGGGCGCTGGGGGTCCCGTCGCCACATGCCCATGGAGGTCGGCATGCCAGGCCTACAGGAGACCTGCACAAAGCCCGTTTGCCAGGCCCACAGGAGACCCCAGGGAGGGGCCCCTGGCAGGGCCTGGTTCCGGACTGGATAAGGCAGTGATGCCTGAGCAGCTCTGGGTTCAAAATCGTATTTCAGGCGTCTGGATTTAATTCCTCCAACCTGTTCCAAACCAAGGCAGACGCGGAAGCCGCCCTGTGGAGAAGCGAGCGTCACACGGGGCCAACGCCCACCCCAGGCAGCTTGAACTCCGCAGTCCGGAAGCCAGAGTGTCCTCAGCGGGGCCGGCAGACAGACGGGAGGGGCAGGTCCATGGGCCCCCCGAGAAGAGGCTTGAAGCCTCCCCTGTCCTCGGACCGGCTGTTCTCCCAGTGTCGGCCAGACCGAGTGAGGAAGCAGAGACATCGGAATCGCTGCCTGATCGTTTGTAATGCATCTGTGTGTGGAGATTTCTTTCCGGGGGAAATAAAAATGACCTTTGAAAGGAGACAACATCGACAGCTGCAAAACCCTGAACCTTCACCTCAAGCAATAGTGACAGAACGTCCATCCAAGGTTGCTGGTCTGTGATGGGTCACAAAACATGGAGAGAAATGTTTGAAATGTTGCGAATATGCACATGGGGATGAACACGCATTGTGTGATGTCTATTTGAATAGAACTGTTGATCGCTGAGCATTTGCTAAAGCCCAAGGTCTCTGCGTGGTGCCGGAGGTAGGATGGCATGAGAGTCCTGCTCGCTCAAAGCTATAGTGTATCAAGTGTTATGGGTTGAACTGTGTCTTTCCCCATTCTTATGCTGAAGTTCTATCCTCCAATACCTCAAAATGTGACCTGATTGGGCATAGAGTCATTGCACATGTAATTAGTTAAGAAGAGTGAGTGAGGGCGGGCCCTAATCTTCTAGTTGGCCTGGTGTTCTTATAAAAAGGGAGAAAGTAGCCCAGACAGTGTGGCTCAGTAGTTGAGTGTCAACCAGGAAGTCACTGTCCGATTCCCAGTCAGGGCACATGCCTGGATTGCCAGCTCCATCCCCAGTGGGGGGAGAGGGGTGCCGGAGGCAGCCAATCCATTATTCTCTCTCATTATGGATGTTTCTATATCTCTCTCCCACTCTGAAATCAATAAAAATATATTTAAAAATAAAATAAAAAGGGAGAAAGTGGATTCAGAGGCACACACACAGGGCGAAGACCATGTGAAGGTAAAAGCAGAGATCAGGGTGATGGATCTACAAGCCAAGGACACCAAAGACTGCCAGGAAAACACCAGAAGCCGGAGTGGGGGAGGGGAGGGGTGGCAGGGAACAGACTCACCCTCGCAGCCGGCAGCTGAGCCAACTCTACTGACACCTGGACTCAGGCCCCGGCCTCCAGGACTGTGGGACAGACAGCACATTTCCATGGTTTACGCGCTCAGTTTGTGGTGCCTTATTAGCTAATACAGAGGGGAGGCGGACACTGATCAATGATCTCATCGTGAACGTCTAATTCTAAACCGAGTTAAGTGCTCCAAAGAGAAGGAACCCCGTCTTTGCAAATGAACTCCAGAGGACCTGGCCCGGGCGTGGGGAGCAGCGGAGGCTTTCCTGGGAAGTTGGGGCCAGAGGACTGCAGGAGTCAGCGCGAGGGAGAGCTGGCCTGCAGAAAGGGGAGCAGCGTGTGCAAAGGCCCTGCAGGGGTGGGATGGAGCCAGGTGCATCCTGGGAGTGGAAAGACGGTCCATCAGGCAGAAGAGGAAGAAGAGGAGGGTAGAAGGAGGTCAGAGGATCACTGAACGACAGCGGGATGAGGACACCTGTTTTTCTTTCCACTCTCCGTTCCCAGGAAATGAGCTCCAGAGGAGCAGGGCCAGGAGAACGCCAGAAAGAGGCCCCGCTCCCTCAGGGAGGCCCCCCCATCCGGAGGCCCCCCACCCTTACGTTTCCCTGCTGCCACGGCTACCTTCATCTCTCCTGCATCCAGCCAGCTGTCCAGCAGACCCCTTCCTAGAAGCCTCAGAAGACCTTGGAGAGTCTCTAAGGCCTAAAATGAAAAACCCGGCAAATAACACAAGATTTTAAGTGGCTGCCATTTCTCCCAGCCCTGCAGACGATGGGATGGTTAGACGCTGGGCTCTGACACAAGGTACCTAAGCCCGTGGTCGGCAAACTGCAGCTCACCAGCCACATGCGGCTCTTTGGCCCCTTGAGTGTGGCTCTTCCACAAAACACCACGGCCTGGGCGAGTCTATCTTGGAGCAGTGGCGTTAGAAGAAGTTTAAGTTTAAAACATTTGGCTCTCAAAAGGAATTTCAATCGTTGTACTGTTGCTATTTGGCTCTGTTGACTAATGAGTTTGCCAACCACTGGCCTAACCCGTAGGCTGCATCAGTAGCTCATGAGTGTCAGCTGTGTCCCACGCACCGTGCTAGCTTTGCACCTACAGCCTTTGCGTTAAGCCTCGGCGCCTACGCAGCAAGCCCTGCTGTGACTGTCCTGGTTTTCATGTGAGGAAATGAAGGCACGGAGGAGAAAGGTGATCCAGTAACAAGCAGTCCCTTCAGCACAAGCATGCTCTGGGGCCAGGGCTTCATGCCCATGCTCTTACCTTATCCTGTAAGCGCGCCCCTCCACCCAGATGACTCCCGGAGAAATGGAAATCTGGTGGTGAAGGGGCCTGCTCCGGTCACACAATGTGTAAGTGGCATGGCATGAGTCAAATCCAGGTCTGCCTGGCTTTATAAACACTGCGCTCTGTTGCTTTGTGTGCTGGGTAAGCAAGTGTGTATCTGTGAAATGTGCCATGCTTTTCCTTGGAAAAACTCAAGCCCACGGACTGAACAATACGCCTCAAAAAGGCCACTAGACCTCTCACCACACTTGTCCTCCCACCTGTATTTCTTCTGTCTTACTGCCAGCAAGGAAATGATTTATTTACATCATAGGACTATTACATGTAGTGGGATTATTCCACTACATAAAAAGTGTTCAATAATTATTAGCTAAATAGCATATAGTAGCAATTATTATTATCACTAAATTAATGGAATATAAAAAGTGTTCAATAAATTATTAGCTAAATAGCACATAACATAGTAGCAATTATTATTATCACTAAATGAATGCCTCTGCTTTAGGTAAAAATGAGCGCAGATCACTTTTCCAATTATTCTTCTGTATAGTACTCAGAAAGTTATTCAGAGACAAGACAGGCAGAATGATGTAGTGGAAATAATATTTGGCATGTGATTGTCCAGATTCCAACCTTTGCTCTAATAGGTGCCAATATGTGACCTTGGGCCACTCTGGCCCTAATTTTTAAAAAGGATATTACAGTTATTATCTATATCCTAGAGGCCCAGTGCACAAATCTGTGTGCCAGTGGGGTCCCTCAGCTAGGCCTGTGGTATCGAGCTAAAACCAGCTCTCCGACATCCCCCAAGGGGTCCCAGATTGTAAGAGGGGGCAGGCCAGACCGAGGGACCCCACCAGTGCATAATCGGGGCCAGGGAGGGACTTGGAAGGTTGGCCAGCCAGGGAGAGTCCACAAGAGGGCTCCAGGGCATGTCTGGCCCATCTCGTTCTGTCTCAATCTACCGGACCCCAGCAGCAAGCTATCCTACCAGTCAGAGCGTCTGCCCCCTGGTGGTCAGTGCACATCATAGTGACTGGTCAACTAGTTGACTGTCTGCCGCCTGGTGGTCAGTGCAAGTCATAGCAAGTGGTTGAGTAACCTTAGCATATCATTAGCATATTATGCTTTGATTGGTTGAATGGACGACTGGACAACTGGACACTTGGCATATTAGGCTTTTATTATATAGGATATAAAAGCCTAAGCAACCAGCCAATAGCTATGATGCACACTGACCACCAGAGGGCAGGCGCTTAATGCAGGAGTAGAAACCACAGGCATGGAAACATGGAACAGAATGATGAATCTCAGAGGGAAGAGGGGAGGGAGGAGGGCAGGAAGAGATTACTCAAAGATCTTATATGCATACTAGAGGACCGGTGCACACATTTATGCACCAGTGGGGTCCCTTGGCTGGTCTATAGGGATTGAGCTAAAATCTTCGAGGAGTCCCAGATTGCAAGAGGGCACAGGCCATGCTGAGGGACCCTACCAGTGCACAAATCTATGCACCAGGCCTCTAGTACTTTACATAATTGTCATCAAGATGATATGTGATAACAGGGTCAAGTGCATAGCTCTGGCCTGGTACACAGTGGGCACTCAGTCACTGCCCTCCCTACATGAGCATTGGCCTGCACAGGGCTTATCAGTTATCAACTGCTTCAGTTGTCAGCACTATCCTATATAGTAAAAAGCTAACATGCAAATAAACCACATGGTGGAACAACCAGTTGCTATGGCACTCACTGACCATCAGGGGCCAAACACTCAACTCACAAGCTGCCACCTGGTGGTCAGTGTGCTCCCATAGGGAGCACTGCTTAACCAGAAGCCAGGCTCATGGCTGGTGAGCGCAGTAGTGGTGGCAGGAGCTTCTCCCACCTCCGCTGCAGGCGGGCAGTAAGGAGCAAGGGGTCCTGGACTGCGAGAGGGATGTCTAACTGCCAACTTAGACCTGACCACTCCCCACTCCCCCAGTGCATGAATGTTGTGCATTGGGACTCTAGTAACATATAAACTACCAAGTTTCAGGTACCTTGAAATTTGCAGGTGACTGGTACCAACCTTTTCTCAAGTTTGCATAATCTAATCGGGACTCAGCTAGTAAACCACTCAGGTTGTGGACAAGTGTTTCAGGTGTCTCTGATGTATTTCATGATGCCCCTGGAATATATGTTGATAAATTCACCTCAAAAAGAAAACTTTGAGCCAAGTGTTGGGGAATAAAGGATGACCATCCCACACTTGCTAGTTGGCGTGTGTGTGTGTGTGTGTGTGTGTGTGTGTGTGTTTTAATGTATTTTTATTGATTTCAGAGATATTTAAGGGAGGGAGAGATAGAAACATGAATGATGAGAGAGAACCATCGATCGCCCCCCGCCCCCGGGATTGAGCCTCAACCCGGGCACATGCCCTAACTGGGAATCTAACTGTGACCTCCTGGTTCATAGATCAATGCTCAGCCACTGAGCCATGCCATCTAGGCAGTGTTTTTATATTGATTTTTAGTCCTTGGCAGGGCAACTTGGCTGAGATAAGAACCAGAACCCAATAGTGATCATAAAAGGCAACAACAAATTTTGGATAGAACATAAAATAATCTTGAAATACTTTTTATGATAAGAAGGCAAGAATGATTGGGAGAGGGAGGAAGAAGGAAGAAAGGAAAGGGAGAAGAATACTTTATCCTGGTGGTTGTTTGGACTATTCTTGTCTCATTCTACAGTGGAATAATTGTAGGCCTTTTCATGGACATCATATTAGGACGGGCTTTTCTTCCTGACTTGTTTCTGGGGCCGAACAGTCAGCAGTTCACTTTCCGCCATCAGGTTGGGAGCTGGCTTTCCCAAATCAGTCCTCAGAAGCCTAGGACACCCCGTACCCACAGAGGGAGAGTCCACAGCGCCAGATGTTGCCTTGTTTGCTGACGGCCACCACGCGTGCCAATAGCGTGTGTGGAATGGCGGGGGTGGTGGGTGCTGCTGCTGATTGAGGGCAGCGGCCAGGACAGCCGGGGGCAGCAGCCCAGCCCTCACCAGGGCCGAGGACAGCCGCACCAGCCCCCAAATGAAGACACTGGCTGTTGTAGGGGCTGCACCCAGGACAAGAAACCAAGGCCTGTGGTCCCCACAGTGCCAGGGGAGAGGAAAAGGGGCCTTTGTGGTTTTCACTTTGTCACACACACACACACACACACACACACACACACTCACACACAATGTGATTAAATGGGATCCTTCAGTTCTGAATGCAGATGGGGCCTTGGTGGACTAGGCAGACAATCAGGCGAGACGCTGAGCCCGTAAAGCCAAAAGGGGGTAGAAACCCAGACAATGGCGCTGGGGGGCGGGGTGGGTGGAGGGGGAGCGGATATGACAGCGAGGAAGGAGTTGCAGTGTGAATGAATACTAATTAGTGACATGGATATTAATGATGACAGTAATTAACAGGGGAGAGGAAGGGCTGTCATTGTCCCAGGGTGAGTAATCAGTCTTGGCAGGTGATAAATAATGGTTCCGCCAGCTCAGCAGAAAGATAATCCGCCTGCCCCGGGGAGAGCTGTTGCTGATGCTGGAAACCTCTCCGTTTCCAGGCAACCCGCAAAAAAGGACTATTTTTCTTTTGAGGGGAAAAACAGGTTAGCGTCTCTCCCCCCCCCCCTCCCCCCAACTTGGGATTACAGTCCTTATTTGATTTCTGCTTTGTTCTTCATTTCCGAGGACAAATGTTGAACTTGTATAATTTGGAGGAAATGGACCCGCATGCACAAGCGCACACACAGACATCCTCTGCCTTTCTCTCCAAGAATGTGAATGAGTAGGGGTGCTTTGGATCCAAAGTTTAGCTCATAGATGCCGGCCGGGAGCGAAAAGAGGGGAACGCTCAGAAGTCTTGCTTGTGAGGTTGATATGTGGGGGGCCTGCAGCGGTGGAGACTAGTGGGGGGGGGGGCAGGAAGGGAAAGACATACAGAAAGAGTAGGATGGACCCTGCCCATTTATCGTGTAGAGAGTTCATCAACCTTCCAGAGAGCCAGAGAGACGCAAAATGTCTAGGCACTCAGGCCAGCACTGGTCTCCCCACTGGCAACCAAATTTCTGGAAACTTGACTTCTGGTAAAGAACAACAGTTAAACCCCTCTGCACGCTCTCCATTCTCTCAGGCAGGAATCTCTCCCAGACAGCTGTCCACAGGCCCCTCCCTCCCACCACGCCTCACACCCCTACCAGGACTTGGCTACCTGGAAATGCTCCCCTTTCAGGCTGTTTTCTGTCACGCATCCATCCTGGAATGACAGAGCCACCTTCGAAGGTCTGAACTGGTTTTAAGTGAGATTTTGGAGTGAATTGATCAGAAGTTCAGAACCCTCCGAAAACAACTACCCCACCCCTATGGGAACTGGCTGCCCTAGGAAACACTGGTTCTAGGAGCCACATTTCCACGTGGAGGTAGACAAAAAGGAATTCTTTGTGACCAAAATGGTGAGAAACCCAGGCATGGCTCGAGAGGGGGGTTGGCACTCAAGAAGACACCGATATGTATGTCAGATAAACTGCCCAAATGTTTGAAGACCTGTCCCACAGAGTGAGACGGTCTGGGCTTGTTTTTCTAGCATTAGAATGCAAAACTAATACCAAAGAGAGCCAGCCCCAGAGTAAGTCCAGTTTCTGCTCCTAGAAATCAAAGATGATTCCACTGGGACAGGCTGGCTAGGAGGGGATCTATCAGTTCCGGGGTTCTGGGGTTTTTCTGAATGAAGATTACAGCTCCTCTTGTCCAGGGTGTTGCAGATGGGGACTCATGTATTGGCTGGAGTTAGAGCAAGTAAGTTTTAAAAGTCCCTTCTGACTCTTAAGATTTTAAATTAGGACAATACCAGATGCCTAAATAGGTACACCCCCAATCTCTGGGGCTTAACATGACACACTTTCAATCAGGTCAGAGCCCCAAATGGGCATCAGTTTTCATGGTTGTCCAGAAGCCCAGGCTCCTTCCACATTGTGGCTCTGCCCACCCTGGGCTCCTGAAATCCTCTCCATTCAGCCAGGAGGTGGGGAACAGAGGGGTAGGGAGCTGTGCAGGGCCACGTAGGAGTTTTCACGGCCCATGTCTAGAAGCGGCATTCATCATGTCTCCTGTCAGAACTCAGTCCACACCAAACTGCAGGAAGCGTCAGGAAATGTCCCCTGGCCCAAGGGACAGGTGAATGCAAAGAAGTTTCTCCCGCCGGCACCAGTTTGGCTCAGTGGATAGAGAGTCGTCCTGAGGACTGAAAGGTCCCAGGTTCGATTCCGGTCAAGGGCATGTGCCTTGGTTGCGGGCACATCCCCGGTAGGGGGGTGTGCAGGAGGCAGCTGATCAATGATTCTCTCTCATTGATGTTTCTAGCTCTCTATCCCTCTCTCTTCCTGTGAAAAATCAATAAAAAAAAATTTTTAATGAAGTTTCTCCTACAGACTGACATAGGGCTACTTTCTTTCAGGGTGGGCCCATGCCAGAAGAAATTAGAGTCATTTTCAGGAACCTTGTCATCCCTTGTCAGTAAGAGTAGGAAAAAGAGGAGACCGCTCTCCATAGGAAACGGTCTGCAGGCCAGGCATGGTAAAGTTTCACCGGCCCGTCTTGGGGAAGTCGTCCAAATCTGTATGTGCAGGATGTTCCCCGCAGATGCTCCCCAGAAGTGTGTGCACACAAGATCCTTCGGTGTCATCGGAAGTGGATGTTTTTTGGGAAAGAATGGGATTATAACTGTGGAAGTGAACCAATGGGTACAGTTTGTTAGGATGGAAAAGCATCCGTATCGCCCAGCTCTCTAGGTGTGTGCTAATTCGAATGAAGACTCTCTTAGATAAACATGTTTCTTCGGCCACCGGGCTTACCACCCACCAGGTCTTCAGGTGAATTGCTTTGTCATTGCAGGTACTGACATTGTGCAGTGGCTGATGAAGAACCTGTCCATAGAAGACCCAGGTACTTGACCTTCGACCCTGACTTTATCCCTCATGGTATCAATAAACATCCCCTATAACCAAGTTCCACACTAGATCTGCTACCCTCCTGAGAACTGAGCTTTTAGGTGAATCCCATGATGTGGAACGTCTTTACTTACAAATGAAATGGATTTATTTTCTCCACTGAATATCTACCTTTAAATTTAAATCACCCTTTGAGGAAATGAGTAACCATTGAGAATGCCAAAGAGCCCAATACAGTAATGTGTGAAATGAGTTGAATTCTCATTAGCCACAGCAATTAAAGATAAGTTGTAGTGCTGTCACTGAGCAGCCTTCCAGACCCGGATCTTAAAATTAGATTGCCTGATTCACAATTAAGATGTTTAATTATTTGCTAAGATGCCTTCTGTTTTCTTCTTCTGCAAAAAGGGAAGGAATTTTTTTTCCACTTTAATTGTGCATTTCAATTAGGAAAACCTTACCAGAAAGACAATAATAAAACTCTACCCAATAAAACAGTTTCCAAATCTGTCCTCCCACCAGTAAATAAGCAGTAAAATTTATTTTCATGGCATAATTAAAAAATGGGGAATTCCAGAAAAAATGAAAATTCTAGATAAGTATAGCTTATTGCCATGTGTTGTTAGTTAATATTTTTTCTGAATTGATTATTCACTCCCTCTCTTAACTGAGTATTTCTGATGTCTATATTTCATATGTATAAATATGAAATGTATTCTGATGTTCTTACAGATTCGACATCTTTGCCCCAAATTAAATGGCCTCCAAATGATATTTTTTTTAATATATTTTTTTATTGATTTCAGAGAGGAAGGGAGAAGGAAAGAGAGATAGAAACATCAATGATGATTAGCTGCCTCCTGCACGCCCCATACTGGGTATTGAACCTACCACCCGGGCATGTACCCTGACTAGGAATTGAACAATGACTCCCTGGTTCCTATGTCGACACTCAACCACTGAGCCAGGCTGGCCGGACAATTGCTAAGCTTTTTAAAGATCTTTTTTCAAGTTCCCTTTGTCTGACCTTCAGCTGTGGTTCTTGGCTGGAGTCAGTATGTCAGCTCGGGTATTCCTGTATTTTAATCTGATGCTCCTAATATACTATTGACTACAAAGCAATACAATTTACATAGAGTTTGATTAAACATAGTTGCCAGAAGCCTGAGTGCCTGAAACCAGGTCATTAATGAAGTGACCGTAGCCTTTTCCACCACCTTGATTAATGGCCACTCTCATGACTCATGAAAATTCTTAATTCTAGTCAAGTTCTTTATCCATGGGGAAAACAATACCTGCCAGTCCTTTTCAGGAAAGAACTTGAATCAACTGGCCTATGCGTTTTCCCTCCGCAGCCTGAACTTCTGATTGTCCACTTACAGATGCTGAACCGAATAAGTGTCTCCCAGCGTAGTTACATGTATTTAAAGTCAGCATTTCTTTTGATGATGATGCTAAACTAAGGGCCACCTTTCTTCATGGTTGTCTCTTCCAAGAGAACTGTTTTCCTCTCCCTTCTAAAATAAATATTGTGTCACCAAAATATTTTATCAGTATTCTTGTTAGTAGTTTTGCTAATAGTAGTAGTGGTGGTAGTAGTAGTAGTAGTAGTAGTAATAGTAGTTGTCAGTAGCAGTAGTGGTAGTAGTAGTAATGGTGGTGGTGGTGGTGGTGGCAGTAATTAAAAGTAATAGTAGTGGGTAATGGTAGTAGTAACAGTAGTAGTAGTGATGGTGGTGGTGGTGGTAGTAATAGTAATAGTAATAGTAATAGCAATAGTAATAGTAATAGTAATAGTTAGTAGTTGTATGCTCAGAACCCTGAACCAGCTAGTGGTGGGAGAGATGGTTAGGAATCCCCTCTGGCCCTAGTATGAGGAGCTTCAGTGAAAGGTGCACAGTCACAAGGGTCATGTCTCTGACGGTCGGCTATACTCTGATGACCTTAAGAGGACTTCCAGGTGTTGGGAACTGCCTGGGCTTCTGAGCAGGAGGAGTTATGAATAATTCACCAGCTGGGAATAGAAGGGTGGCAATGAGGAAAACTAAGGCTCTGGGAAGCCGGACATGTCTAACCTCCACCCCTCTCTTCCTTTCTTCTTCCCACCTGCCACATTTCTAAGCAAAAGCCCTTTTGCTCAAAGAATGAAGTGAGAGTTCTAGCTCTACACTGGTGACATGAAAGTCACCTTCTCTATGGATTTTGTTCTTCCTTTCCTGGGCAAGGAGCAGCTCTAGGTGATAAAACTCCCCTTTTTTGCTGGACCCATGGTTCTCAAACCATATGGACTTTAGAAAGCAAACTGGTCAGCACCACGCAGGTAAAATAAAACCCCACTTGCTCCAATCCCACCAGTTACACGTGTACGTTCCTTCCAAAGCGGGAGAGGTGCTTCTTAGTAAACACAGCACCTGGGTGATACACAGCCTCTTGAAAAGTTGGCAAGTAAAGCCAAAACAAATCACTTTTAAAAACTTATAAAAACATGCAAAATTAGTTCCTGGAAACTCCTCTTAATGTCAATAATTTACACATCTGAGGGGGATCCAGGTGGAAGAGGGCAAATGAGGGTAATAAGGGGGACATCTGTAGTACTCTCAACAATAAAGGTATTTTTTAAAATAATAATAATTTCAATTTCCACATCTGGAAATTTGTTTTTACCAGTAAAAGTACTTCTATATGTGTAAAGAGTACTTTCATATTATTATGTGTGGTATAATCATTTCAATTCATTATTTTTCTTGACTCTGCTCAGAATAAATATAAGTTCTTTTTTAAAATATATTTTTATTGATTTTGGAGAGGAAGGGAGAGGGGGAGAGAGAGAAACATCAGTGATGAGAAAGAATTATTGATCAGCTTCCTCCTGCACGCCCCCCTATTGAGGAATTGAGCTGCAACCCAGACATGGGAATCGAACCGTGACCTCCTGGTTCATAGTTTGATGTTCAACCCCTGAGCCAGCCTGTCGGGCTAAATATAAATTCTTAATGATTTGTGTGAATCTAGTTATGGTTGGTGTTAAAGTAACAAAACAACATGTTGATTGTGGCAAAAATATAATTTTTTTACCAGTTTGGCCTCCCTGTGCCATTGCCCACTATAATGCTCACCACAAAAGTGAAGCTTGCCTTTATGTCCCTTAGAGAAGGGGCTGTCACATCAGACAATGCAGTTTCAGTGCAGAGTGGCTGCATGCTCACTGCTGAGGATGATAAGAAATGAGGAGAATAAAAATATGAATCAGACCCTGCCCCAGACACTGCTACACACCTTATGTGAACTATCACATGTTTATCTGCACCAGAGCTGATGCTCTTCACCATGAGCTCTTTCTTCTGGAAGTCTTGGTAGGGAGGTTCAAGTAATATCAGACTCTCAGAGCTGGGATCCAGAGGAGTCCCAGACACTTGATATTGCTTCCCAACCATTGACACTCCTCCAGCCCCATGCAATCATACCATAAAGCTATTGATCGATCGATCAATCAGCCATGAATTATCTAGGGGTGGTGACAGTTGACTTCCGGTTACCTTTCTGCATACACAGCTTACATTTTGGCTAAGTAGCTCTGCATTCTGACAGCTTCCTAATTACTTCTCTCTCTTGCGCCCTGTCCCCACAGTTGAAGCAATACACTTGGGAAGCCTCATAGCTGCCCAGGGCTATGTCTTTCCCATCTCCGACCACGTTCTCTCCATGAAGGACGATGGCACCTTTTATCGGTTCCAGGTAGGCCTGCCAGCTCCTCCTCCTGAAGAGCCTCTTCTTCTCATCATCCTCTGACTGCAGATTAGAGACACACGGAAAACCTGAGTGTGTTTAAGGGAGCAACGCTTACCTCCCACCAGCTCAGGAAAACCAAGCAAACTTCGATCTGGGCCATTTGTTGTTCCACCCAAATAATACAGAAAAGCCCTCGTGAAGAGCCTGTTTATTGGAAATTTTATATGTATTTCCTCATTTATTCTGAAGAACAAGTTTCCAGGGGCAAATGTAGCCCATTATACAGAGATCTGCTGTTTCCTCTTTATAAGGGCACTAATCCTATGGGATCAGGGTCCCACCCTTAATTTTAAAAACCTTAATTTTAAAACCTCATTTTACCTTAATTACTTCCTTACTCCCAATACAGCCACAGAGGGTTAGGCCCTCATCATATGAACTTGAAGCAGTGGGGGGAGGTGGAGGGGAGGGGAGGTGGGTAAAAGGGGAACACTACTCAGGAACGTGGGACTTGTACCCAGAAAGCCATGCCAGTCTACCTTCTGTGGTTAGACTTCTATTGTCTCAGGATAAGAAATGTTTGCCCTATAAACTAAGTTTCTCCTTTTCTCATTTATTTGTTTACCTGGATTCATTTCTTAGCACCTATATTAAAATTTTACTTTAATTTTTTTTAAAGATTTTTATTCTAAAATCTCAGCTGCACTAAGAACAGGAGAGGGCTAGGCTGTGGTGTCAGCACGAAAGAGATGGGGACAGAGCCGGTCCTAGAGAGGAGTCCTCGCTGGGTTCAGGGAGGGCTGACCCTGACCCCTAGGCAGGAGAGGGCAAGTGCTTCTGAGTCCTGACACCTCTGTTCTTTGCAGGCTCCGTACTTCTGGCCATCGAACTGCTGGGAGCCTGAAAACACTGACTATGGTGAGCAGTGAAGGCACAGCCCACCCTCGCTGTTACTGCCGGGAGTGCCAAGGCAGATGCTCGGGAGGAGGTTCTTCGCCCGGCTTAGCCCTCTGTCATCCTGTTGACATGTAACAAACATACTGTTCACATCGTGGAGAAAGTCAGCACACACAGAAAGATGCAGCCGTGGGAAGGAAATGGAGGGGGGGGGCGTGGAAGAAATCTATCATGAGTGGCCAATAGGTTCATTCCGTGGGGCCCTGGAAAACCAGGATCCCACAGCAACTCTGTAGGGCGGTGGCCGTGACTGTTCCCGGGAGGACTAGATCCAGGGGCCACCACCCCCTGACCCTTCCTGTGTCACAGACTTGTTAACATTTATTAACAACTCCCTGGTGTTTTTGATAGTTGGACTTTAGGGAAAAACTAAGAAATATCAGAGAATGGATATACAGAAGTTACCCTGGTCCAGAAAAGTAACGAGTGGGTGAAGTTGGGAGCTGGGTAAGCAGGGAGTTGCCTTTATGAAGGGGGGGGATCTATTAGACTCTTGACAAATGCTCTCAGTGGAGGCTGTTTAGTATTTCTATGTGCCAATCCTCTTAAGTGATATTGTCCCTCTACTTCAGATAAAGAAATAGAGGCCACATCCTCACACTTGTCACAGTTATCATAGTTTTCCACTTGTCTGGGGGCTCCAAGAGGACAGGGTTAGTCTCCCTTGTTCATTCTCAGACCCCCAGTGCATACCTGAGGCAGAGCTGGTGCTGAGTATTTGCTTTATTAGTAGACACTCAGTGGAGGCAGCAGAATTTGAACTCAGATCTGAGTGGCTCCAAGGCCCATGCTGCTTTCATGGCCCTGTGCGTGGCATCGTGCAGAAGCACCTGTCCCTCATCACTGGCTCATCAGTATCTCTCCTCTCACTGGGCACTTGATGAGACCAGCAGCTCCCCAGGCTCTCTGCAGGATTGTGGGCACAGGCAGGCAGACAGAGGCAGCGGCCACTGGGTGGTGTCTGGGGGAGCTGGTCCCATAGACCTGTGTGGCCAGCTACGCCCTCCAGACCACACATTTGAGGGAGGGGTAACTAGCAATTAGAAGCAATCCTAAGGATGGAATGTGAACAAGTCATTGCCTAAAAAGATTACGGATGCTCTGTTTCCAAGTCTGGAAAAAGGCCCCCATACAGAGGACAGGCCCCTCTCTTGTCGCCCCTCTGGAACTGTGCTGCACCCTAAATGATGTGCGAAGTGGAAGCCCAAGAAACCCTACTGACACCTTGGTCTTGGACTTCCAGCAAGGTTTCTGGCTCAGAATGAGAGCTGCATTTGGCTGCTCATAAAACAAGTGTTTCTGGGCCTGAAATTTTGCTAACAAAAGCACAATTCAGAATTTGAATGCTTGTAGCTGTTTTGTACAGCAGCTATACGCCCTTATGAATGTGGAAACCAATATTTTTCCAGGCCATAGTGAGGGTGGGAGGATGGTAGGACCAGAAAACTGGGCCCAAGTAAGATTGAAATATTTACTTGACTGTAAAGCCTAATCCATCTACCACTGCATTCCATGGGCATTATTTCCCTTTCTCTACATGTTTCCTCCATTTTCTAATTTTAGTTGTCCAGCATAAACAGGGATAGCAATAATAATTTATATTGGGTTCTCATTAAAGCAAAAAAAAATTTTTTTTAATTCATATGCCTAGATTTTGGCAAATCAGATGAAAAAGTCAAGGTATAGTATTCAAAATCACTCACCAACATTTCAAAAGCAGTTTATTCAGAAAGTAAATTTACCAAGAAAGAATTCAGCACCGTGGGCCCAGCGTTGACTAGCTCCACTAGCTGTGTGATCTTAGCAAGTTCCTTGACCCCTCTGGGGCTCAGAAACCTCATATTAAACGCAAAATAATAATAGTACTTGTCTCCCAGTGTTGTCTTGTTAGGATTGAATGAAATGCATGTAAGGTTTGGTGTATGGCAGATAGTAAAGAGTCAATAAAACCTCGGTGGTGGCTGATATTGTCATTCCTAGACTGAGGTGTGATCTTATTGGTTCTCTGGTGCTCCTCCTGCCAGGAAGGATGTGAAATTGAAGCTAAGAATTCAGAAGAGGTATGGTTTGGATTGACAGAGAGCCAGGAACTTTCATTCATCCAACAAACATTTACTGATCACCTCCTCTGCATCAATTGCTTAGTCACCTCTTTTAAATGAGTCACAGTCTTGTTCTCCAAGCATTCCAGAGAGGTGGCATCATGGGGGTAAGAAGGGCATAGTGAGGAGTCTGATCTGAGTGTACGCAAAGGTTTTACGTTAATGAAGACTGATTGAGAAAGTTCAGTAGTTTGGGAGGAGTGGGTCAGGATATAGTCAAGGAGAGACATTTAGAATGAAATCAGCAGTTTTAGGGAGCCATAATGGAGCCCCATTAATGGAGGATGACCTGGAAAAGTTTCCTCACCTGTAAAATGAGGCCAGTAGAGAACCCACTTCACAGGGTTATTGTGAGGAGTAAGTGAACGCTTAGAAGGGCCCGACTCTCAGCGAGCGAGCGCCATGTAAGTGGTAGCTGCCCTCACGGTGATTTCCCCAGCGCCTGAAGCAGAGCTTGGCACAAAGAGACATGCCATACTCTTTTAAATGGGAAAATGAGTAAGTAAATGGGGCAATGACTGTCATAGTAGGAAAGGGGCTCCAAACAAGACCTTAATTCTATTTCCACCTCCACCAGTAACAGAGGTGAGTAAATCAATTTACCTCTCATGGCCTTTAGTTTTTCCATCTGTCGATGAAGGATCTTTACTTGATGGTTGCCAGGGTTACTTTCAATGCTAAAAATCCATTACTTGAAAAGGTAATTAGAGGGTATGAGGAAAATAGAAAAATACAATCTCCTATTTTAGGAGATTGAGATAAATAATGTCACTAGCACAGACAGTTTGGAAAATGAGTCAGTTTTTAAAGTGCACTGAGGTAGAATAAGGTCAATATTTTTTAAATGTTTAATTACACATGTTGCACATGAACTTATCTTGCTTATAAATTTTAACATGTTTTTTTAATATTTGCATTTTTTTAAATTATAGTTTACTTTCAATATCACTGTACTGGTTTCAGGTTTATAGTAGACAATCATATAGTTTACAAAATGATCCCCCAATATTTCCAGTGCCCACCTGGCATCATACATAATTACCACAATATTATTGACTATATTCCATATTCCCATGACTATTTTGTAGCTACCAATCTGTGCCTCTTACACCTTTCACCTCTTTCACCCAGTCCCCCAAGTGCTCTTCCCTCTGGCAAACATCAGTTCTCGCTCTGTAACCTGTTCTATTTTTGTCACAATGATACATAATGAGCTTGTGATGGCATTGGGTAAGAAGCCAATGAGGTGGGAATGCCAGGTGTGAGGGCAAAAGGCCAAAGATATTTCAATGAGAAATTAAATATCCAAGAAAAGCCAACATCTGATCTTCAAGCAAGTCCCCCAGATGCCCTGTTACAGGACCGGCTGTTGTTGCCAGCGGTCATTTGATTGGTTACACGTTAGAGCAAGCACTGTTGAAGGCACTGTCATGGTGCAGACAAGCCCAGGGAAGGTCTGTGCCAAGAAGAGGTCCCCTCCACAGTCACGTCCCACCGCCCTAGTTCTGGTAAACAGATTCCCTCACATGTGACCTTAGCCACAGAGGAAGTGCGCTGAAAGCATGCCACCATGTAACTCGTGGTCATGGGGAATGGTACCAGCTTTTCATTCCTTGAATGGTACTTTATTCTCCATAACCTAGCTGGCCCATTTTGACCCAGATAGGTTGTAAACTTCTGAGGATGATTCAGCCTCCAGAGAGCCCCAGTCTGACTTTGACTTTACTGAGTTTCACATGTGGCCAATACAAAATATTATCTGAGGCAGCATTGTCAAAGCAGCCGCCACCTCCTCTGACCTGCACTGCTCCTGCTCAGTCCTGCTGGGTCTCCTGGGTCCGGTGGCATGCCAGGCTTCCTGCTCCAGGTCGCCCCCAATTCCACAAGCTGCCCAGAGACCAAACAAGTACCTTTATCAGACATAATGGAGAGCTGTAGCGGCTTAGTTCATTGAAAAAAATTGATAAGTAGAGAATCATGAAAAATGTCACATCTTAATGACTTCATATTAATGTAAGACAGTCAAAGGTATATTCACTTGGCAGTCTCTTAAGGGAAGACCAAAGAATCACTTTGATGGGTCCCAATAATTTGAGTTTTTTTTCTTCAGTAAACCATACTCAAAATAAACCACCCAGTTTTGGCATCTTTAAAGTGCATCCAGTATTTAAAAACCCTTTTGAAGTAACTTGTTTACTGCTTTGAAATTTTTATTATGTTTTCTCTCTTTTTGTTTTTCCAGTTATCTCACCTGTACCAAATTCATCAGCAACTATTTTAGCCAACACTCTTTTATCAAGTTGTTCTGAACCATTCAACTTCATAGAAACAACTCTCTTTTCACATTAATTGCATCAGAATGTGTAATATTTAGTGCACTTGCATTATTAAAACAGCAGGTATGCCTAACATAAGCATACTTGAAGGGGGGGGGGGAGAAACATATAACTGACACTTATCCACACATAACTCTGGTGTGAGCAGAAGGTTCTAGCATACCCCAAGAAGCCATCAGTAAAGTTTTCAGACCACATGGAAGAGGTTGGCTAATTCAACAAGGAGTTGCCTACATATCCTAGTGCAGTGGTTGGCAAACTGTGGCTCGTGAGCCGCGGTTTGCCGTTCTGTTGACTAATGAGTTTGCCAACCACTGACCTAGACTCTCGATTCCAATAACTACAGGCTGTTGTTGTTCCTTATGATTAAGCCCCTGCCTAGTGTACTTAAGTTTTCAAACAACAGATAGGTCCTCTCTGGCCTTTCCTTCTGAAAGTCTTTTAGTGTTTGTTCATCCCATTCACCTCTTACCTTCCCTGGATTGGTCTGCTTAACACTGGAGGAGGGAGATACTGAAGGAGCAGAGGTGGGGAGAGGAAGTAATGAAGGCCATGTTTGAGGAAGAATATCCTGGCAACTAAGGGCCAAGAATCCTTTCTTAGCTTGGAAAGAGAGACCAGAATTGCCCTCTTTTCCTACTGTTCATCCACTCCACTGGCAGACTCAGCCCTGGTGCTATTATACAGATTTGGGCTGAGTAGGGCACAGCCTCTGCCCTTGGAAGAGCCTCCACCCAGGAGCAGGGCCCAGCCTACCAAACCCATAATTACAGTGCATTGGAATTAGTTTCTGTGGTTGAGGTTGGATGGATGTGATATTGAGCTATCTAGAACCAACCTGGATCTTCATAGATTAGTAGGAGATTGCTAGATAGACAGAGGGGAAGAAGAGAGAAGAGAGAAAGGGCTTCTGTGGACCAGACACACATGCAGAGGAGTGGAGCTGAAAGATGTTTGGTGGCCTCACATGCCTGAGGGAGGAAGGGAAGAGACAAGCAGACTGGATCTTAAAGAACCAAATATGCCACTCTAAGGAGCTTGACCTTTCTTCTGAGGTCACTGAGGAGTCGGGGAAGGCCATTTAGGAAAGAGGGTAACATGGTTATATTTGAGAAAGATTATCCTGATGCAGGATGCTTGGGATAAAGGAGAGGGGGATGACAGAGGGGAGTTGTTAGGATTAGAAGATGGGGTCCTCGTCCCATCCTGACTTGCAGGAAGATTCCTAGAGATGAAGTGTCATGGATTCCACATAGAAACATATTCTTCACAGCACAGCTGGGCACTTAGCCAGCTGGGTTGGCTGCTGGTTGGCTGGATGAGTGGGTGGGTGGGTGGGTGGGTGGGTGGGTGGGTAGATGGATGGATGGACGGACAGGTGAATTTGTGATTGTATGTGTTGTAATTTCTCTTCTTCCCTCAGCTATCTATCTTTGTAAGAGGACAATGCAGAATAAAGCAAGGCTGGAATTGGCAGATTATGAATCAGTAAGTATGATTATTTTCCAGAGCAGGTGTGGGAGGAGAGTACAAATCTATCTGCAACTGCGTTTTAGCTTGTATTTTCCTCTTTTTCACTCCCCAATCCTTTCCAGGCAGTGGAAAGGAAGTCTCTTCTATTTCCCCTCCTTTGTTCTCAGCTCTTCTTATCATCACAATAAAATTAATTTACATTAATATACATTAAGAAAACAGCTCAACTTAAAAATGGGCAAAGAACTTGAACAGACACCTCACCAAAGAGGACAGAAGAGTGACAAATAAGCACATGAAAAAAGGTTCAACATTCAAGCCATTAGGTAGTTACAGGTTAAATCCATGCTCAGATATCGTTGTACATATGCTAGGATGGCTAAAATAAAGATTACTGACAACACCACGTGCTGGTGAGGATGTGGAGCAACTGGAACTCTCCTACATTGCTGGCGGGGATGCAAAATGGTAAAACCACTCTGGAAAATGGTCTTGCAATTTCTTACAAATGTAAACATACAGCTACCATCTAACCAATCAATCCCATTAGAGAAGTCAGAACGTATGTGCACACCAAAACCTGTGCACTACTGTTCATAGCAGTTTTATGTGTGATAATCAAAAGCTGAAACAACCCGCGTACATTTTAATAAGTGAATGGCTAAATAAACCCTGGTACATCCGTACAGTGGAATACTACTTTTCAGTGCAAAGGAATAAACTGGCAATACAAGCAACCACTTGGATGAGTATCAGAGACATGATGCTAAGTGAAAGAAGCCTATCTCAAAAGATTACAAACTGTATCAATCCATCTATGTAGCATTCTTTTAAATATAAAACTATCGTGGGGGAAATACAGATCAGCGGTTGCCACGGGTTTTGAGTGGAGGTAGATTGTGACTCTGAAGAGTGTGAGGGAGCTTGGCAGAGTGAGGGGACTATTCTGTGTCCTGATTGTGAAGGTGGTTACGTGAATCTATACGTGTGTTAAAATTCATGAAACTGTGCACCAAAAGGGAAAATGGATTTAATATATAATAATTTTTAATTTTAATATATGATATTTTTAATTGCATCTTTATACCCTCCCCCCCCCCAAGTCACCTTTGCTTGGCAATAGATGCAGAATCAAAGACCAAATTCATTCCAGAAGAGAAGAGAGGTGTATGTCACTTGAAGTATATACCTTCCCAGCTGTCTCCCCCTCCACCTTTTTTCACAACAAGTGATCCCCTTACAAGAACTGGAGGCCCCACAGCACGCTCATATCCATCCCCATGTAACAGAAACAATCTCAAGAGAACTTGAGATTCACAAATAATTTTTTTATTTTTTTAAAATATATTTTATTGATATTTTACAGAGAGGAAGGGAGAGAGATAGAGAGCTAGAAACGTCGATGAGAGAGAAACATCAACCAGCTGCCTCCTTCCTGCACACCCCCCACGGGGGATGTGCCTGCAACCAATGTACATGCCCTTGACCAGAATCGAACCTGGGACCCTTCAGTCCGCAGGCCAATGTTCTATCCACTGAGCCAAACCGGTTTTGGCCACAAATAATTTTTTAAATGTTTTTGGTTTTTGGTGACAGAATCTTTCCTCCAAACCAAATTTTATTTGAGTGACTGAGAATGGGGGAAATAGGCTAAATTTCCATGAGCCATCCAGAGGAGGTGCTGCTGAGCCACAAAATGACTAAGTTGGCCAGCCGCTAGGAGGAGGGGCAGCACCATTCCCTAGATAGTCTAGCACTGACAGCATCTTCAGAACCACCCACACTCCAAATGCCTCTCCTGCTTTCGCTGCCTCCGTCTTCCACAACAAGCCCGGTGACCCACTCTGCCAGACCTGTCACTCTCGGGTACCTGTGCCCAAGTGGACCAACTATGGAGCCATCGCTCCCCTCTCCACCTCTCAAGGGGAATATGCTTGTCATTGGCGTCACAGGACTTGTGTGTGACCTTTTACCCCTTTGATCCCACTGGCATCACAGGGCCTGTGCATGGGGGTGGGGGAAATAGTGGAGGGCGACACATTGCAGGGGTTTACACAGAGCCTCAGAACCCGGCTAACATTTGCTTACCAGTGGGAACCACCAAAGAGAACTATGTTGAGACATTATGATCTTCCCAAGCAAACCCTGGCATGGCTGTTCTGTGGAGCTGATCACCTTAGGCACCCAGTTTCTGTCCAAATCTGCCCTCCTGCACGTGTGGTCACCCCTCTTTGAGAAGACTGGTCTCTTACCCTGTGTGTACCCTGAGCAAAGTGCTTCAACCTCCACATGACTACCCCCCTTCCCTAACAAGACCCAGACTGCAGGAGCGTGCGGCCCCTGCATCCTCTGTCTCTCTTCCCTGTATTTCCCATGTTTAGAAAAGGTCCTAAACAGGAACAAGACACCATCAACTCATGGTGGGCTTTACTCAGTGTCCACTTCTCTTGCCGTATAATGTTCTACTTTGGTATTTGTGAAGAATATGCCATTAAAAATGTTCTTTCAGGTTGAAGTTCTACCTAAAAGTGGTTAGAAACTGAAAAATAAAAGTATGTTGTTTTTACAATACAATAATTTTATTATTATATATGCAATTCACGCAGCAAAGAAAGGAGAGAAAAATAGCCTGCAATCCTTCTCCCCAAAGCTTTGTCCGTACATACATTTTTTTTCTTTACAAAAATACTTGGATCACACTGTAAACATTACTGTGTAAGCTGCTTCTCTCCCCATCTTATACTGTAAGTATGTTGGGGGTCTTTTCATGTCAGTAATAATAATCTACATTGTCATTTTAATAGCTGCCTAATATTCCATGGTATGACTGTATCCTAATGTATATAATTACTCCCCAACTGACTGACTTTTGTGCATTACCATTGCTTCCTATAAACAATGGAAGAATCAAAGGGATAGTTTTGTTTGAGGTACTTGTTCACCAAGCCTTACTAATAACTGAGTTTATGTGTGTTGATCTTCAACTGGGGCCCCTTTTATATTAATAACCCACTGATGAGAGTCATAAATTAGTGTTGGCATGAGCTCTAGGAAAACACACAGCATAATGTGGGCTCCAGCCTTGCATTCCATCAGAATTAGGCAGGTCATTAGGGGACCTGTCAAACACCCCTCCCCACTGTCCTATTGTGCCACTGGGTAAGTCTAGAGACTTAGAAAAAGGGCTTCCTCCCTCTTCCTCTTAAAGGCAACCCTGGATGCTGGTTTTTTTCTGTTTTGGGGTTTTTCCTTTTATGAACATAGACTATATCACAAGCATAGACTCCTTTTTTCGAACTATTGAATCTGGACTTTCAAAGACATGAATGCCAAGTCTGGATTCTTCTTTCCTACCCCCTTCCAAGACCCCTGCTGGGAAACAAGTCTTGAGAAACCCTTAATTTTGCCCTCGGAGATGTCCAGCGGGTTGCAAAGACCCCCTTGTCCCTTCCCCAAACCCTGCGTGCACCGCCACAAACCATCCTCCTTCTCTTCAGGAGCCTTTATGACAAAGGCTGCATGGGTTGTGTTCCTGTAAAACACACAAGAAGGGGGGAATTAGGTGAGCCACAGGGACTCCAGACTGAATGGGTGTGCAAATGAATATTAATAGTTCTGCTCTGTACAGCAGGCTCTGGTGCAAAGTCACATTGGGTTCATGTCCGGTGGATTTAGAGGGGAGCCCTGCTACTTTGTGGGGAGTAACCGAAATAGATGGCTGCCCGGTAATGAGCATGGGGGTCGATGTGCAAACTTCCGATGATTAATGCCTTCTCATTCGTTTTCATTTCTCATTAGGAAAACTTAGCAAGACTCCAGAGGGCCTTTGCAAGGAAGTGGGAATTCATCTTTATGCAAGCAGAAGCCCAAGTAAAGTAGGTGGACTTAATAGAGACCCTTGTGAAGAGAGAAAGTCTCTGGGATTTGGAGGTGGTGTGGGTGCGGAATTGCCAGAGTGAGGTTTCCTCCCACAGCTGGCCAGCTGTGGCCAGTCACTGTCATCTCTCGTGAGAACAACTGAGTGGAAATCAGGGTCGTCTTTGTAACCATGACACTCTAAAATAATGTCAAGTGTTTATTCCAGCAGACAATAGCATTTCTTCCGAATTTAGAACTCTGGTTATAAAAAGATGTATTTATTCCCCAAAGATTTTCAATTCTTCTTCTGTGCTCAGAGGCTGGGAAACCCCAGACTGATCTTACCTGTAGATGTGGAGATTTCATCCTCATAGGAAAATATGGTGGAGTTTTCGGGAGGTCGACAAGTAGCCCCTCTCTCAGTCCCCTCCCCAGAGATCCAGAACCAATAAAAAATAAGGCCCAGAAGTCAGACACTTGGAGTCCAAAGTATCAGATTATTACTGCTAGAAGCTAACAATAGCACATGACTTTGGATCAGTGGCCTTGGATCTGTGCCTGGAATTAAAGTCACTCATCCTGGGCATCACTACATATCTGCAGGCGCCCCCACCAGGTCAGAGTTAACCCACCTGGTTGGCTTATTATCTGCAGAGAATAGACCTTCAGAAAGAACCAACCTGAGCTTTCTCAGTGTCTTCTTTTTAATGTTTTTTTTTTAGTTTTTTTTTTATTGATATTTTTACAGAGAGGATGGGAGAGAGATAGAGAGCTAGAAACGTCGATGAGAGAGAAACATCGACCAGCTGCCTCCTGCACATACCCTACCGGGGATGTGCCCGCAACCAATGTATATGCCCTTGACTGGAATCAAACCCGGGACCTTTCAGTCTACAGACCGACGTTCTATCCACTGAGCCAAACAGGTTTCGGCAGTGTCTTCTTTTTAAATCCTCCAGTGAGATGTCACTCTCCCTCCCTGGTGGACAAGAGATGGAAGGCGGAAAACTGGAGTGTTTTCCCACATTTTTCTCCCCCCAGGGAGTAGAATAGAAACCCCCTCCTCTCTAAGGAAGCAGGAGAAGTGGCCAGTGAGTGTCCCCCAAGCCCACAGTCACCGTTGTCGGCCAGATCCTTTTAATTCTGGTACATGGACGTTCCGAGGTTGGGTTCCCTCCGGTCCCTTCCGGCAGTGGTCTCTCTTAGCCAGGAGGGTTCACAAAACAGATGAGTCAGAGGAGGGGAGGGAAAGGGATGCTGAGATGGGAGAAGGTGAGTCCCTTTTCTCTGGGCACCATTTATACCTAAGTAGAGATCTTTCTGGGGTCTGTAGGGGACCTGCTTTGCAGACCATCTGCTTTGCAGACCCTGGGCAATGTTGCAACCTATCACTTAGGGCCAAGTCTCGGGCTATATGGGCAAGCATTGATCATGTGTATGGTCATTGATGGGCGAGCATTGATCATGTGTATGGTCATTGATGGGCGAGCATTGATCATGCGTATGGTCATTGGTGGGTGAGCATTGATCATGCGTATGGTCATTGGGTCCAGTAGCTGACACAGTGCCAGGACCTCACCCTCCCTCTGCAGCCTCTGCCTTTCTCCCACCCAGGACTCCAGCCTCCTGCTCTCCATCCGGGGCCCGGGCCCTGGGTGCTGCGCTACAGCAGGAGGAAGCAGGCCCCTGGGGAGGGAGGAAGCGGGAGGGTGGGTGAGTGAGTGGGTGGGTGAGAAGGAGGCTGAATTGAGCTGTGTTCTCAGAAGCCTCTGGGAAGCGAGGAGGCGCACTCACTTGTACGTTCAGGATCACACAGCTTCGACTATTATAAAAGGAGGGGAGGTGGCCACTTTGTACATATATGGTATTTCTTGATTATTTTCTTTATTAACTCTGTGATTAGATTATAATTGTGGGCCATTTAAGTACACAACGCTTATCACAAACATCACCACCGGGCGATTACAGGTTTATTTCAGTCCAGTAAGCTAAAGCGCTCCCACGAGAGCCAAGAACCAGAAGTTTCACGGCAATTATTCCGAGTTGCTTTTTGCTTAGAGAGATACTGTGAAGGAACACAGGCTTCTTGTTTATTTTAAAGCCTTTTATCTATGTTCCTCTTCGGGTCGGAGAATCTTCCTTTGTCACCTGCAATTTCCCTCTTGCAGTTGGTGCTTCCCCGGTGGAAGACCCTGGTACTTGCCTTCTGAATGCTGGGCTATTACTCCGCTTTTAAAAAGCCAGCTGGTGTAAGTGGCTCTTAAAACGCATCACTGCAGCGTTTTGAAGACATTTCTACCCACTTTGAATCGAAAGCACACTTCCCAATCTGAGGATGAAACAATGCAAGCCTCGGTTATTCCCTCCTATACTTTGAGTACACGGTGCCCGCTTGGATGGGCGGGGGTGTGCCAACGGTTTCTTCAGTTCTTAATGCGAATTGTAATCCTCCGAAGGGACAGTTGCATTTCTGCTCCCCTGAGGCCCACCGTGTTTATTACACGTGGGTGGACATCTGCAGTCTAACCTAAAACTAGTTCTCTCACACGTGGGCTTCACGGGTTTCCTTGAAGGAACTGTCCACCCACGTTTCACAGCTCTGCACAGAGCGGAGACCATGAAGGTGCCAATTGTCCAGTGTGGTCTCGGCTCCTCGAAGCAGGGGAAACACTGCAAAAGTCTCTGATTTCCTTCCTTTGTGCTTTCAGGATTGACCGGAAAAAGGACAAGACAGAAAGGAAAATCTTGGATAGTCAAGAGCGGGCCTTCTGGGATGTCCACAGGCCAGTGGTGAGAAAGCTCTGTTCAGTTCTCTAAGTTTTCTTACTTTTGTCCTTCGCTTGAGAGAAATGACCATCTTTTGCCACCAGATGTCTCCTTCTTCAGAACACTGCTAAGCTTTGTGGAATGGTTTTGCCAGTCATTCACATAATCTCCGTAGAGTTTCTGGAATGCATGCCAGTCCTACCTTTTATAAATTATCCATTCATGGAAATACGGAATCGGAAATGGAGAGCTGTGGGAACTCCACCTGGGACCTTTGGCCCCAGGAAGTTTACAGACCTAAAATAAGCAACTTCAGTATTTACTGTGGTTCAACTAAATCTTAGAATATTCTATTTTAAATGCAGCCAGGTCCTGTTATTCGGGGTTCTGTTCCATAGGTGGCCTCAAACACGGAGTCAGTGAACTCTGAACCATTGCTGACCCACTGCATCGGACCACTGCGTCAACCGATCAGTGCCTAACCTTGGTTATTCTGTGCTTCTGCTTAAAGATACTTTACTATATATTGTTGATTCATCAACATGGAACTCATGGCCAGCAGCACTGTGTCTCATGCCAGAATGAAGCTCATCTAACACATTTTCTCCATAGGTATACCACAACCTTGCACTCAGGAACACTAGACGCACTTCAGCACTGCACTTGGGGCCATTTTAAACAATAAAATACAACACACACACACACACACACACACACACACACACACACACGGAGAAAGAGAGAGAGAGAGAGAGAGAGAGAGAGAGAGAGAGAGAGAGAGAGAAATGTGAAGATAGTGATGCTAAATAGACCCAGAAAGGGATGCATATTTACAACTAGAGGCCCAATGCATGAAATTCATGCAAGGGGCTCAGCCCTCACAGCCCCTCACAGCCCCAACCAGCCCTCTCAGCCCCTCATGGCCCCAATTGGCCCTCGCATCCCCAACTTCATCCAGAAGTCATCTGGACAGTCGTTCTGCCATTTGGTCTAATTAGCATATTAGCTCTTTGTTATATAGGATATAAAAAGTTTAAACAAGAAGACTGAATGTCATCTTATTTTACCTCAGCTGGGAGCATATACATTAGACAACCCAAACTTTTTGTTGCTCTGTAAATGTCTCTGAATGGCCGTGGGTGCACTATAAGCGTTGATTTAGGGGTTTTAAGTAAGTTTTAGCAGGTAGGCAAGCTCACAAATACAAAACCCATGATGCTTGTATTTCTAATCTCATCTTACCTCAAACAAATCTTGCATTTTCCTCATGAAATGGAACTAAAATAAACTCTTTCAGCCTTCCTAAAAGCTGGTGGAGAGCAAAACTAAAGAAATAATTCCGAATCCCGATATCGGCGTGTGTTTAGTCAGTGAGAGGTGTGCAATAACAAGGGCTCTGACTGAAGCGACCTGTCACTTTGAGTAATAAGTTTGCTCTTATAAACTGAACACTCTACCTTCTACGTATCATCCTGAGATAATATAAGCTTTTATGTCTCAGATGAAAACTCTATGGAGGAACACTTTTACATCTTCATAAAAAAATTGTACATCTACAATAAAAAATTGTAAATGGCGAAGTGGAGATAATCCTGAGTTATGTGTAAAGGGAAAGAGAGAGATTGGATCTAATGGTGTCACTTGGGTGATTTTCACTCGGTCATGTATGTGATGTGTTGTTGTTTTTGTTTGTTTTTTCCTTCGCAGCCAGGCTGTGTGAACACCACAGAAATGGATATCAGAAAATGTCGACGTTTGAAGAACCCGCAAAAGGTTAAAAAGGTTTGAGAGTTTAGTTGAATTAAAAATTCTTGATGTGAATGGCCCTTTCATTTCTGCTATTGTTCAAACAATAATTTGCTATTTGTTAATTCTACCCCATTTTGTCCCTTGAAACCATTTCATTCATTTATTTGGCAAATATTTGTGGAGTGGATGGTGTGTGCTTAGCACTTTCCTTGCTGCTGAAATAAGTCTTCACAAAGCCCACAGGCCTGGGGGGGAACAAAACAAGCCAACACACAACAGAGCCAGGAGGGAGGCATTGGGGAAGTCCAGGACGACTCAGGAGCACCAGGAGGGGGCGCCAGACCAGGGCTTCCCTAGGGCTTCTCATGCTGGCCAAGTGTGCTGAGGCCTTAAGGGTAAACAGCAGTTGACCATGGGGAAGAGGCTGGAGGAAAGGGAACTAAAGGGACAAAATGTATAATGGAAACCCCACTGCTGAAAGTGAGTGTAATACTTTGAAAGTCTTTTAGTATAGATAGCAAGGTCATCCAGACTCCAGGCACCATCTTGCCCAACTGGGAATGAGCCAATGATCACTCGTGTTCACTATACCGAAGGGACAGTGACCATGGTGGACCCAAGCGTGCCATACTCCGTCAGCCCCACAGTCGGTACATCCCAACCTCACAGCAACACCAGGGACCATATTGTGGGAGAAAATGTCTGGCCTCCATCCTATTAATTTCAAAAGGTTAGAGATGTGTCCCTAGAAGAATCAATCCTCCCATTTTCTTATATATATATATGACATGGCATATAAACTGGAATTCACTTACACCTTCAGTGTTCACTGAGATAGTGATGCCCACTGCGACATGTTTTATAGCATTCAACATCAAATGGCCTCATTTAATCTTTAAGGGCCCCCTAATTACCATAGAATTTTATTCCAGAATTTCACGGAGCCCACATCTGCCCTCTTTGAGCCCTTCTTGATTTCAGCTGTGCATTGTATACCCTTTGGGGTTTTGTTTCTTTCCCAATGCAGAGACTGCGTTTAACCTGTCTCCAACACATGGAGCAGCTTAAAAGCAGCCGTAGTTATGGGTGTGTGGAGAAACTGAGTCCAGAAAACGACTTAGCTCAAAAGCAACAAAAAAAAAAAACACCTGAAACTCTGCTATCTCAAGTTTGTACTAGATGGGCGTGACATCTGCAGACCATCAGAGAATCTAGAGGGGATGATCTCTGAGCATAATCTTCAGCATTTGCTCCTGAACTATCTCATGTCGTGCCTCAGAATCATCTGAGGAATTTGATAAAAGTACAGATTCACAAGGCCCATCCACAAAGATGCTGACTCAGTAGGTCCATGTGCATCCTTACCAAGTACCCCCAGACGATTCTTTGCAGGTGGTCCAACGACCATGTTTGGAGAAACACTGACATGCAAGGAGACCATTTCAGTTCAATAAAAGGGAGGACTTTCTAGCAGTGGTAACACACAGGTGGGACAGGGCTGACTCAGACACAGAGTTCCCATCCCTGGAGAAATTCAAGCAGAGGCTGATCATTCCCTGCTGGGGTGTCACAGAGGGGACTGGGAGCATCGGAGGAGTGGTTGAGCTAGCTCACCCCAGACGCTCCCTTTAGCTCTGATGGGACGTGACTCTGTCTTCTTGCTTCCTCTCTAGTCAGTGTATGGCGTGGCAGAAGAGTCCCAGTCCCAGAGCCCTGTGCACATCCCCAGCCAGCCAGTCCGGAAAACGACAAAAGAGGACATCCGGAAACAGGTGAATGAATGACCTCCTGCCCTCCCAGAGGAGATGTGGCCAGTTCAGAAACCTTTCAGTGTTCACCTCTGAGAGCTGAGTGAGCTTTGAGCTCCTGGAAACCACAGTGGAGACCAGCTGTGGGTGGTTTGAACCTTGGAGTGCTGTGTGCAAACAACCCGTGGAAGCTTGAGAGGGGAAATTCTCTACCAAGTCCCTCCAGCCGTTTGAAAGAAAGGCATACATGAGTTCTCCCAGTACTGAAGGAGACTCCCATAGTCGGGTCTCCCATAGGAGCTGGAGCGGTGAGGGAGTCACGTTACAAGGTCCTTAAAATTGCAATGTGCTTCCAGAGTACGCTGGTCCGGGGCCACTGACCTGCTGTGATACAAAAGGAAAGTTTATAAAAGCAAGCTCCACTCCCAAGGCCTTTTCAGCATTGTTCTTACTTCATGATGAGGAGTTGCCTGTTCAACCCAAGTCAGGAGACAGTGGCCAAATTACATTACTCCTTTCTGGGGTTCACTGGTAATGAAGTAACTTCAGAACCTACTCCTTACATTATGCTTTATTTCCAGGGTGGGGGAACCCCAAGGAGGAATGTAACTGTTACCCTGTTTCCCCGAAAATAAGACAGTGTCTTATATTAATTTTTGCTCCCAAAGATGCGCTAGGTCTTATTTTTAGGGGCTGTATTATGTTTCCATGAAGTAGGTCTTATTTTCGGAGGATGTCTTATTTTGGGGGAAACATAGTAGGTACCTACCTGCCTTTGATAAGTTTGTTACTGGGGGGGGGGGGGGGGGAGGAAGGAGAGGAAACAGATGTATGTGAAATAGCTATTGAATGGTTCTAGTCAACTATGATGAGCACATGGGGGTGATGCGGGTGCAAAAGTATGCAGAGGGGGGGTCACTGGAGATTAGTCCAGCCAGGTATCACAGTGTGTGTGTTACCTGTCCATGCTGCTGCTAAGCTTTGTAAAGCATATACTGCCTTTAAGTTTGCAATCACTTTTGGGAATCCAGACCTAAACTGTAGCACAGTATTGGAGAACGTATGACGTGGGCTAACTCGCAAATCCCAATGGCAGTAGGGATTTTCAAAAAGGCAAATGGCTGCTGGAGGGTTGACGTCTATCCAGAGCAGGTGTTGGGATCTTGAGAGAAACACGGGATTTGGGTTTCCAGGGTGAAAGCGGGGGAGAGAACATTCTAGTTTGGTCCTAATACCTCTGTTCTGTCTTTCCCCAGATAACGTTTTTGAACGCACAGATTGACAGGCATTGTTTAAAAATGTCCAAAGTGGCTGAAAGGTAGGTGCCCCTCCGTGACATGACTGTTTTCTTCTGATGTGACGAAGGGGAAATGTTGCAGGGTCCTGGCCAATGAGTGTGTGCCATGCCAAGAGGCAGGCCGTAGGCACCCCTTAAGTGATGGGTGCAAAACCACCGGCCCAGGTGAGGACAGCGGAGACAGCAGACTCCCCTGAGTGGTGTCAGGAAATGTTCTGTGGCTAAAGCTTTCCGGGGGGGGGGGGGGGGGGGGGGGGGGGGGGGGGGCACGGGACCTTGTCAATCAAGGTCAACGTCCTTAAAAGCTGCATAAAATGCACCTTTGCCTTCAGTCCCTTGATTAATTTAAACGGAATGGCTCCCTTTTCAGCTATAAAACGCCCAGATTCACTTTATAGGGGAAAGAGATTGTGTGCTAGCCGAGCAAACAGGAGGGGACTGCGCCACGGGGAGGCGTTCCGCCTCCACACACCATCAACCACTGAACTGCATCGAATCGACTGCAAAGAACACACTGGCACCTCCAGCCTGGCTTCGCAGCAGCATTTGTGCTACGGTCTGCCCCGGGAGCCGGTTCCACTCCGTTAACTCACCGGAGACTCAATTTTGTCAACTAAATGGTCTGTTTTTGAACTCTCAGTGAAGAGGGGAGACCACCCGGGGAATCTGGACGGAGTAAATCTGATCAGGCAGCTGGCAAACTGAACATTTTTTTTTTTGTCTACGGGCTAAGGTTAAAGCAATGACCAATATCTGAAGCATCAAGGGCATATGCTGGATCCTGGTGTTTGCTGGATATCAGAGTAAATTGGGTCGCTAAGCCCAGCTCACAACAGGGCCTGGGTGTGTGCTCAACCTGTAAGCCTCTCTTCGCTGGTCCCCTTCTAGATAAATAACAAACGGAGACTAAGAACACCTTACTCCCAAACCCAACACCCGCATGAGCGCTCGGCCTTCACGTGGCCAGGGACGGCCCTGACCTGGGTTCATGTCTCTGATGGCAGCTGGGATTCCTCCCAGGTTTCTCAATAGTGTCACTACTGAGGGTCTGAGCTGAAGATTCTTCGTTGTAGGGGGCTATCCTGTGCATTTTAGGATACTAAAGGCCCGATGCATGAAAACTTATGCACTGGGGGTTGGGGGTGGTGGTACCTCAGCCTGGCGTGTGCCCTCTTGCAGTCCAGGAGTCCTCGGGGGATGTCGTTTGCGCTGTTGCAGAGGTGAGGTAGGAGAGGCTCCTGCCACTGCCACAGCGCTCACCAGCCATCAGCCCGGCTTGTGGCTGAGAAGGACCCCCCTGTGGAATTGCACTGACCTCCAGGGGGCAGCTCCAGCCCTGACTCCCCTTCCCCCTCCCCTCCCATTGCCCTCTGCGACCAACAGGGCAAATCAGGAGCTGGCAGGCCAGTGAGCCCTTGATCCCACACCCCATCATCCCTCCCCCACATGTCACCACTGCCCCCCCCATCACCATCCCCTCCCTCTGCCCACTGGCACCAGCCTTGTTCTGCCTGGTGCCACCCACTTGCTGGCCCTGTCTCCCACCAACCTCGTCGTTGTTCAGCTATTTGGTCGATTTGCATATTAGGCTTTTATTGTATAGGATTCAGCAGCATCCCTGACCCTTGTCTACTAAATGCCAAACCCCGCCTCACGGATGTGGCAACCAAGCATGTCTGCAGGTCCCCTGGGAGGGCAAAGTCAACCCCGCGGAGAATCACTGATGCACATGCTTCGGAAAGAGGCCGCAGGATTGTGCTGGAGTGGCCATGGCCGCGGCCTCTGCAGGGTGTGGAGCCGCAGCATGCCCTGTCATAACCCGGCTCCCAAACGGCTTCTTCAGTCTCGCTGTGGCTATGAGTCCTGGCGAGCGAGCGACACAGCGGGGGCGGCCTCGGTTTCTTGGTGTGAGGACAGGAGCCTCTTTGCGGACAAGGACAGGGATGGCTGTCCCGGCATGCGGGGAGGGTCGGTGCCCGGACACCTGACCTTCACAGGGCACTTCACAGTCTGCAACCCCAGGAGAGTGTGTGTGGGAGCACCTCTCCTGGGGGCCGGTTGCTTGGGTCCAGAAGTTCGGAGCATGATGATCCAGGTGGGGGCGAGGGGTGACCAATGGAGATCCCCAAACCCTCGCTCTGGGGATTCGGACTCAGTGGTTCCAGGTCGCTGTACGGAACCTGCATTTTGAATAATGTGCACGTGGACTGACTGGTCTGTGGGGATTCGGTGAAGCCATTGTCCACCACTGAGACTGACCGGAGAGCTCACCTCTGAAGGGACACTCAGCTCTGTCCTCGCCTGTGGGTGAGGAAAGAGCCTGGGGGAGGTGCACGCCTAGCTGGTGTGCTGATGGGGGAAGAGAGAGAGCCGGGCTGGGGGAGGGGAGCCTGGCAGGGCCTGCTGTTTGTTTTCAGGCTGCTGGGGAGGGACCCACCGGGTGCCCTCTTGTTCTGCCTGAGAGGCCGCCCACCTTGAAGAGATTATTCCAACCAGCCACTCCTCCCGCCACAGTCGGAAGCTCTCCTGTGTTCCCGCCCAGCAGAGACTGGATTTTATTCCCAGCAGCAATAACTGGCAACTTTTCAATGTGACACCAGGGTTTTTCATTAGAGCCACAAGGAAACTCCCAGATAGCGAGGAGGAGGGAGAGGAGCGGGTGTTAGCGGGAGATAAAGCTGCCTGGAGCCTCGGTCTGTTGGTGGAGGCTGTGCAGAGGTGGGAGGCAGGGGGAGGTGCTGGCAGCTGGCCTTGGGGCCGCCTGCTGGCTCCCAAGGGGTGAAAGCTGAGCTATCTCGGGTGGGCGTGCCCATCCCTCCAGATCTGCTCTCCTGGGCCTGCTCCCCAGGAGCCTTGCTGATTAGCCAGAAGCCACCAGGCAAAGGCCCTCATCCCCCTGAGAACAGGTGGCCCGTTCGTCACCGCGTTCCCTGAGCCCTGATGTTGGGGGAGGTGGAGGGGGTGGTGATGGTGAAAGTCCAGTTCCAAAAGGGCCCGGAGTCAGGGCTGGGTCACAGGGCGCAGCCAGGCCCAGCAAGGAAGGGAATAAGGGAAACTTTGCAAACCGAAGGGCAGAACAGAACAGTCGAGGGGGTGGAGGTAGAGCCAGCCACGGGGTTTGGATCCTGCGTCTTTAAAGGGGAGAGAACAGTAGTACTTAATGTATAAGGTTACTGAGCGAGCCCGTGGCGTGAGCTAGGCCCAGTCCTTGGCACTTGGCACACATACAGTGAATGTGAATGATCATTGTTATTTTCCAGTGTGTGCTAGGCGGCGCTTTGGAAAGGAGCCAGCTCAAGTTCATGAGATGGAATGAACTGGGGGGTGGGGTGGGAGAGAGGGGGATAGTGTTCAGAGGAACCAACAGGGCAGGCCAAGGAGTGAGGCTGGCCCTGCGGTGGCCGTTTTGTGCTGACGTAGCTCCTCCCTCCCTCTTGCTTCTCTGTCTCCTCCGCAGAGAGCCCTGCGTACTGCCCACGGCTGTCCCTGCCGGCCACAGGCCTGTCCCCCTTGGCTGCCTCCTGAGGCACCAATGACGGGTGCTGCACAGGTTTTCTCAGGTCATCTCAGTCTCAGCTATTGTCCCACTTTCCCCGTGAATGGTTAACTGTACCTGAAATGCCAACATCGAAGGCAACCAAACCAGATGTCCTAGGCTGCCTTCTACCCCTGGCAACAGTACAAAAGCCAGTCTGAGATGGTACCTAATTTTTGCTTCAGAAAGTATAGTCCCTGCACACACAAATGAATTCTCTGGATATATGATGCTTAACACCTTCACCTTTTTATTTTAACTGTCTTTAATATATATATATATATATATATATATATATATATATATATATATATATATTCTGGAGAGTCTCTGTGTTTTGCTGGGTGTCCCCAGAGACTTCTCCCCACCTCTCGGGGCACTGATCAGGTCACTGCAGGAGTCACACCACCACGCTGCCACCCACGGAGAGATCAAGCTGTGACCTGGTAGATTCACTCTTGGGCTTGGCTCGTTCCTGCCCTACCCTGGAGCCATTTGTGCACCACAGCCAACGGCTGAATTGATTTTTTATCATCCTCTTGCCCACCTCCAGATCGCTACTGTTCCCTGAAATTGGATGCCGGTTCCTCCTCTGCCTCCTGACCCTCAGTAACCACTACGTGTAACTAATAAAATGAGATAAGATAGCAAGGGAATGCATGCCCTAAGGGTCTATAAAAAACCTGCTAGAGTGATACCAACTAGTGAACTTAATGTCAAATGATAGTTTCCGGGGAGGAAAAAAAAGGAGCCAAAGAGGTCATTACAACTTGGCTTTTATGTGATTCCAGAAACCTGGGGTCCTTGCTTGTCTTTGCTTCCAGCCCATCTTAGGTGTCAGAGAGGAAAAGATGAGAGGTGACATTATAGCCAGGTGGCTGTATCCAGATCATGACCTAAAAGGGCTGCAGTGCCTGGCCTGGCATATGCTCTCCTTTCCCAGGGGCTAAATTCACCTTCACCTTCACCTTCACATCCCTCCACTCCACTCATTCTGAGATTCCCCATTGATTATATCTTCTCAGAGTGACCTGCAATTAAGGAGTTCTCGCTGTACAGTCTCTCCCTCCCCCACCTCCTGCACCTTGAAAAACACATTAGGTTAATGAATTGATGCTTTCTTCTTCCCTCTCTGCTATGCTGCTCTGCTTTTCACTTCCCTTTCTACTCAGACCCTCTTCCTGTCCGGTTTCTGTTTGTGCATCATCATTCAGAAGCTGCACATAACGAAGGGGGTGCTAACATGCACTCCTGTTCACCCCTTTCCACATACTGTTCCCAGGCTCCTTCCCATTCGGAGGCCCTGGTTTTCTAATGGGTGTTTCAGTACATTTTCATTGTTTCTAAAGTATGAATGATGACCCTAGCCTATTTGGCTCAGTGGATAGAGGTGTCGGCCTGTGGACTGAAGGGTCCCAGGTTTGATTCAGGTCAAGGGCATAAGCCTAAGTTGCAGGCTCAATCTGCAGTGGGGAGCGTGGGGGTCGTGCAGGAGGTAGCCAACCAATGATTCTCTCACCATCATTGGTGTTTCTGTCTCTCGCTCTCTCCCTCTCCCTACCTCTCTAAAATCAATAAAAATATATTTTTTAAAAATAGGAATGATGGTCACTCTTCCATGATGCTTTACACTCATGCCTCCTTTACCCTTGACTAATCACTTCAGGCCATCCCTCACTGAATTGCCCATTGTAGAGAAAACATAGCACTCGAGTTGGCAGGGCTTAGAAAAAAATTATGTCCCCTACATGGATCAATAAGCATAAAAATATCAGGTCTGTCCCCCTGATATCTGTTACTTTTTGGCACAAATAATTCTACTGGTGAATGTCAATTCTCAATAACCCAGAAGATGGAAAACCCACTGTGGATACTAGAGCACTATATATACTAAAGAAATTAAAAGTCTGTGTCTACTGTAAAAGAAATTATTATATAAATCATAATAAATCCACTGAAGACAATATTGTGGACATATGTTTCTCTTCTCTCCCTCCCTAAAAGCAACATATCAATGAATGAATAAAAATGGCATGAACTCAAAGTCAACAAATGATTGAATTAATGATTTTAGCAAATTTGTTGAAGATTGAAAATCTGAGGAATTGGGGAACATTAATAACCTTGGGTTTCTTCCTCTGTTTATAATGTTTTACTTCTTTGATTGGGTGATGAGTTCAAAGATGATATTTTTACATTTTTATACCATTTTTTAACCTTTACTTTTATGACTTTGTGTATGCCTGAAATATTTCTAAATTTAATTTTTAAAATGTACGGGGACCAAATAAAGACCATTATAACCTATGTGATAGGGGTGTGACTTTTATAACAAAGTGAGCCAGTTTGCCCAACAGAATGTGGCCTTGGCTCTTAAAGGCACAAGGACAATGGAAAGCAAGAATGAGGTGGAGAGCTGACCCATCAGGATGGGTATAGCCTGTCTCTGGAGCCTTTGGATTGCTAGAAACCTGCCCCACCAGGGGATAGGCAGTTTATTCTTTGGAGAAACTGAGCCACATCAGCTCCAAAGTCATATCACATCATAGAGGGCCAGCTGAGTTCAGGACAATTAATAAAAGGTCTATGAGACTCTCGAACTCTCCCCTGTCCTGCTCTCAGTCCCCCAGGAGCCAGATGTATATGCCCACAGTCAAGAGACTGGCAAACTACAACCTGTAGGCCAAATCCACTCCACTCCCTGGTTTTGCAAATACAGTTTCATTGGAAAAGAGTCACATGCATTCATTCAAGAATTGTTGTCCAACCGGTGTGGCTCAATTGACTGAGCATCGTCCTGTGCACCGAAAGCTTGCTGGTTTGATCCCCGGCAGGGCACATGCCCAGGAGGCAGCAGATCAACCTTTTAGTCACATCAATGTGTATGTGTGTGTGTGTGTGTTTTCTCTCCCTTTCTTTCTCTTAAAAAAAATTGCTACAAAAAGAGCTGAGTAATTGTTGCAGCAGACACCATCTGCCCAACAAAGCCTAAAATATTTTTTATCGGGGTCTCCTAGAAAAAGTTGGCTTACCCCTGTTCTAGAGAAAAATGGATGTAAGACAGATGCCAGATCCCTCGTTGGAGCTCTAGTGAAAAGACTGGCAAGCTGCCCAGTGACCCATCAGTCGGCCGGTCCTGTCCACATACACACTGAGCCTCCAAGCAGGTTTCAGTACCTCACGCTAAGAACAAATGGATGTCCAGAGGTTTGCCAGATGCTCAAGAAAAACCCCTATGAGAAGAAGTGTAATCAAACAAAAAAGGGACCCGGAGGAACCAAAAACTATTCAAGAAGCTGAAAATAAAAATATAGTATTAATATCCTCAGACTTATGAGAAGATATGCCACCCATAAAATAAGAACTAGATACTATGATAAGCAAGAGTGAACCCTGGAAATTTAAGAAAATGGTAGCTCACATTAAAATAAAGAAAGGAAAAAATTGGAACTACATCAGGTTTTTTGTCAAACAAAAAGACCAAAAAATGAAAAATGGGAGGGGAAAATTAGATTATCAATCAATTCAAATATCCAACATTTAACTAAAAAGAATTATACAGCCCAGCTGGTATGAGTATAAACCCATGAACCAAGAGATTGCTGGTTCAATTCCCTGGTCAGAGCACATGTCTGGGTTGTGTACTCAATCCCCAGTAGGGGGTGTGCAGGAGGCAGCTGATTGAGAATATTCCTCTCATCAATGTTTCTATATCTCTCTCTCTTCCTCTCTCTCTTAAAAAAAAGTTTTTAAAGAATTATAGAACAGAAAAATAAATGGTATGACATTAGCAAAAAAAATAGTAATACTATGGGAAATACATTGTACATTGTACCCAGCACAGTGAACAGCAGCCAGCAAGGACCATGGTGAAATTTCAGAGGACTACAGCAATAAAGAGAAGATCCTAACTTTCCAGAGAGAAAAGAAACTGTTTAGAATCCAAATGGGTCCAGACTTCTCACTAGTAGCACTGAACGCCAAAACAAATAAATAGAAATGTGAGCAACACCTTCAGAATTCTGAAAGAACACGATTTCTAACTCTGGGCTCCATGTCCAGCGCTATCAGCCAACTATCGAGATAAAGCGAAAGGAGGTGCTTCCGCACAACCAGGAAGCAGAACCAACGGACAGACATGGAACCCAGGAAGCAAGGGCTTCAACACAGAAGCGAAGGAGGCCCCAGGATGATGATTCTGCATCGAACCGACAGGGCAAACAGTCCAGGTTGGAGCAAGAGGACTCAAAACTCTGGAGACAGGGAGACAGCGGATTGATTGTCTGCTGTGCTTGAGATATGGGGGAATGATTGCTGAATGTTTTAGAGATTTGCAGGGACACTTGAAAAAAGTAATACGCTACTCAGCTCCACAGCACACGAGGGCGAAGGAAAACAGTTCAATTTGTCAAAAGTGGGAGGGGTGGTAATTTTTTCCCTTTAATGTGGGATTATATTGAGACTGATACAATGTTTGTGTAAAACAGAATGAAAGTTTTTATAGGAACTCAATGGTGTTCTCTGCTCTGCTTCCCTCCTGCAGCTTAATTGCTTACACGGAACAGTACGTGGAATACGATCCTATGATAACACCAGCCGAGCCGTCCAATCCCTGGATCAGTGACGATGTCACTTTATGGGACATAGAGATGAGGTAAAAAAAAAAAAAAAAGTTTTAATGTTTGGGAGTGAGAGAGATGTGGGAAAATGTATGAGATTGTGAGATTTATCACTTGAACAGAAACCTCAAGTAACCTCACCACCAAGTGGTTTCTCTCTCTTTATAGCTTGGCTTGTACCTGGATCCTCTGTGCCTTCCCTCTGACCTCTCTCTGACCATACCAAAGGAAGTCATATATATATATATATATATATATATATATATATATATATATATAATTAGACAGCAGCAACAGTAATAATATACTAAGTGTCTTACATGGAATCTCACAAGTAAACATTACTATTTTCACCATTGAACAGATGAGGAAACTGAGGCACAAAGGAGTTAGTGAACTTGCTCAGGGTTACACAGCAAGTAGGTGGCGGAGTGAGGATTGGACCCCAGGCAGAGGGCTTCAAGCTGTGGTTTTCATCGTTGTTCCGGTGGAGTACCTGACAGGAGTGACTCCATCCAGTAGCTTCTCACTCCTGAGGGAAGCTAGTGTGTTTGCTTAATGGCTGAGGAGCCAAAGCCCAGAGGGACTTGGCCCATGTCCACAGTTGCAAAAGGAGAGGCCTGCACAGATCTGGTGTGGGTGCCGGGGCACCCTCAGCTCCTGTTCCTCATTTCTTTATAGCTCTGTCATTCGCTTCCACTCTTGTTCTTTTTCTGGGTACTTTTTTTAAAATGGAAAAAAACTTATGAAAAGTAATAGGAGTTATAGGTATTTATTATAAAACTAAAAGCCCAGTGCATGAAATTCATGCACAGGTGGGGTCCCTAGGCCTGGCCAGTGATCAGGGTCGATCAGGTTCCCTGTCTCCCTGCCTCTTCTTTCCCTCCCTCAGTGCCCTGCCTCTGCCACTGGTCGCTTGCCATGTTCCATGCCACCCCCGGGTGATCAGTGCACATCATAGCAAGCAGTCAAACACCCGTTCTCCTGGTCGAACTCCCAAGGGGCCACTTTGCATATTAGCCTTTAATATATATCGTTTAAACTAATCAGACATATACAATGAAGAAAATCTCTCTTCCTCCAACCCAGTGTCATTTTCTAGAAAGAACTTTGTTTATTGTCTAATGCCATGGTTCCCAAACTGCATCAGTGTACCCCGAGCCCCTGCGGGAAACGAAATGACGTGTGACAGATGTCAGATGCTGCATCAACTATTAGTTAAGGTTGTTAAAGTTGTTCACTGTTTTCAACATTAGAGCCCATTCCATTCCCTCTAGGGTTTGCAAATCTGGGTTGTCAGAGCAGTTGGCTGTAATAAAAAGCAAGCGCTGTACAAAAATCAACATGGAACAGGAAATGAGGGTGGCGGGGTCCCTGACTCCAAAGTTTGAGAAGATGTGCAGTGCTCAACGGCGCACATGTGTTTATATAAGAATGAAGCAAATATATTCATTGTTCTTCCAATTTATATGTACTTTCAATAGCTACTAAATTGTTAGAACATAAATATTTTGAAGTTCTTTGAACCTGCCTTTTAAATAAATAAACATGCCCTAGACCAGTGGTCAGCAAACTCATTAGTCAGCAGAGCCAAATATCAACAGTACAATGATTGAAATGTCTTTTGAGAGCCAAATTTTTTAAACTTAAACTTCTTCTAATGCCACTTCTTCAAAATAGACTCACCCAGGCCATGGTATTTTGTGAAGGAGCCACATGTGGCACGAGAGCCGCAGTTTGCCAACCACAGCCCTAGACCGTTCCTTTTAATCGTATCCAAGAACTTAAATCTTTTTAACAGGTTACTGTGGTCTTTTTTTTCCATTTTTTTAAATCACTGGGACTCTTTTTTTCCATTCTGTCCTCTCTTTTCAGGAAGTCCTTTTGTAGGAATTCTGGGCCTCTCGATGGAGTAGCCACTCTTATCTTTCCTCTATTACCCTTCTTATTCTCTATCCAAGGATAGAATTCCTTGACTTACTCTTCAGAGTCACATTTTGTTTTCAATGATGTCCACTCTGTGATTTCATACTTTCCTGAGTTTTTCTTCTCCTACTGAGTGTTGGGAGGGGTGATGACAATCCTGCTCTTTTCATTTCTGGAAATTCCTAACATTTCTTGGGCTCCCTTTTCTTAGTAGCCTGCTCTGTTCAATAGGTGGTGTTTCCCCTCATGAAATCCCCTGAGGGTCGGATATGTTTTTGGGTTTGTTTGTTTTTTCACACTTCTCCTCCATTTCTGTATCTTGGCCTGTTTCACAGGGGAAGTGCTGTTTCCAGTCAATGTTTCATCACACAATGTTTGATCCCTGTTCAGAGCACATAAGTTTTTGCACGTACCCAGCAGTTTGGGAGTCTGAGGGACTTAGCTTTCAGTTTGGGCCATAAATTAGAATCACCTGGAGCATTTTTTTTTTTTTACATGCCAGTACCTACTTTCTGCCCCAGACCAATTAACTCAGAATTTCTGAAAATGAGGCATTGGTTTTTGTTTTTGTTTTACATCCTCCCAAGTGATTCCAACATGCAGCCCTGGTTCAGATGGACTATGTCAGTAGCTGGTGAGAGGCTCCCTCAGCAATTGTGTGGGTCACTGGTTCTCAAAATACAGGGCACATTAGAATCACCCAAGGTGCCCATTAAAAATACAGATGTGCTGGGGGTCTGTTTTCAGCAAGCTTTCTAGGCAATTCTGAGGCACAGACCAATCTGAAAATCCCTGGTGCAGTTCAGAGTCTCACTCAGCATTGGTGTCCCTTCCTCAGAAAGGTCTCATCCACCCTTCCCCCATTCTCTTTCTAAATAGGACTTTAGAACTTAAAATTATTTTAGCACCTAGACCCAGATCAGGCACACAGTAGGCATTCAAAAAGTATAGGTTTGGTGTATAAATGACTATTTCTTTGGTCACTTTATTGGTTATCTGGGAAAGGAGGAGAGATGAGTACATGAACTTAGTTCCCAATAATAACTGGGATCTCCTGCTCCTTTCTTGAAAGTCAACAAAGAAGCAGGTGACGTATTGGGGAAATGGTGGCCACCTGACCTGTTGGTTTATTCCAGCCTATCAGAACTCTGTCCCCAGGTGGGTGCCCCCTGCCCCTACAACCAGTGCTCTGGTTCTGCTCTTGTTCAGGCTTCTACTCCAATCTCGATGCCTAACCTAACACCTACAGCGTTCTGTCCACCTTCAAGCAGAAGCAGGTTATTGAGATACATGTGAATGTGAAGAGAGGCTGTGGAGGCCTGTTTCTTCTCCCCACTGGACATCCCCAGCCACTCTAATGCTGGCAGTGGCTGGGGACCTGTCTTTGGAAGAGCACAATTAGGGATCAGGGCCAACATCCCACTCTAGCCCGTCCATGGTTCCCATCCATGAGACAAAGGCTAGAGATGACCAGTAATATAAGCCTTTTTTTTCTTAGTTTCATGCAACAAATCTATTTTTGCGAACCTACTATGTGCTACGTTCTGAGTTGGTAGATCAGCGGAAATGAGGGCCAGAGTCCTTTGGAGAGCCACCTGTCTTTGCTATGTGTTGGCTTGAGCTCCTCAGTGGGAATCAGGAATTTGGGGAGATCAGGGGTCATGGAGAACAAGGATGAGCTAGAAAAAGATATCTAGGTAGCAAGTAGAAAATGCCTTCAGGATAAGGTCACATCACACACGTCACTACACACATCCTCTTACTGCTTTCTTCCCAGTGTTGGACTTGCTATGTAAAAAGCATGGTAGTGAATCAAAGGCACACGACACATGGTTTCTGCCCTCCAAGGGCTCAAGCGACAGCTGAACATAAACCCTTAAACAGCTAAATGATGATACAGAACCATAATAAAATCATTGCGTAAGGAAGCATTTCTGCACAATGGATGGAAATAAAAGGGGCTGTGAGTTTCGGCGATTATTTTTTTGAATTGGGCCAAGGGAGAGTTATTGTACTAGTCACCTGGGAATAATTTGCAGAATTGTTTTATAACCACAGAGACCATTCAGTAGTAGCAACATGTTCAGATCTGATCTTGAACCTTAAAGGGGAAGATGTTTGGGAATACTCAAGTAATGCCAGCAACACACATATAGAGAAGTTTCATCCCAAAAGCTTTTAATGGAATAGATTCCAATGGCCAGATGGACTAGCATCCAGGTATAGAAAAAGGATTGATTGTGAATAATGGGTAGTTGATGTTCTAGGCTAAATAGTGTCACCCCAAAAAATCATGTCCTTCCCAGAACCTCAGAATATGACTTTGTTGGAAAATAGAGCTGTTGTCATGCAAGCAGTGAGGATGAGGCCACAATGAAGTAGGGTAGGCTCCTGCTCCAATACAACTGCTGTCTTTGTAAGAAGAGCAAACAGAGACACAGATGCACGGGGAGGATACCACATGAGGATGGAGGCAGAGACAGAGTGATGCATGTACAAGCCCAGGATGCCACATATTGCTGGCCACACCAGAAGCTAACAGCCTCCAGAGAAAACATGGCCCTGCCAACACCTTGATTCATACTTCTAGCCTCCAGAACTGTGAGAGAATAGTTTTCTACTCTCTAAAGCCAGGTTGTTGGTCCTTTGTTACAACAGCCCTAGGAAACTACCACATAAGGGTATCCTGTCTCTCCAGACGTCCTTGTTTCTGCTGACAGCTGACTTTACAGCTTTATGGACATCCCAACCTCTGTCCTAGGCCCCTGATTCTCCATCTAGCATGACACCCCAAGCTTTCTGGCCCACCCCCAAAATGGCCTTTCTCCCACCGCTGCCACCACCAATGAACCTGATGGAAGGAGTGAGGACTCTTAGATTGGGTTCCAGAAAATAGAGGCACAGGTGGTGGGAATATGTCCAAGAGGCAATCACTACAAACACTGAGAGACTTTCCACACCAGCCTTCAGGCACAGCCTTTGATGAGGGTGCAGCTGCCACCAGCACCATCTCTGCAGACCCTGCGACCTTGGCAGGCGAAGAGCAGGTGCTTGAGTCCATCCAGGCAACAGCATGACCCTGGCAGAAAGAGACAATATCCTGCAGCTCTCTGGGGCTTACATTTGCTGCTGGCCTCAACCCTGGGGAGGAAGGGGGGGAATCTTTATTTCAATATATTTTTTAATTGATTTCAGAGATGAAGGGGGAGGGAGAGATTAAAACATCAGTGGTGAGAGAGAATCATTGATTGGCTGCCTCCTTCATTCCCTGCCCTGGGGATCAAGCCCACAACCCAGGTATGTGCCTTGACCAGGAATTAAACTATGACTTCCTGGTTCACAGGTCAACACTTTAACCACTGAGCTACACCAGCCAGGCAGAGGAGATTTATTTATAAGCAGTACTTTTTTTGTCTCCTGGAACTCTGTTGAGTGGGATTGGTTCTGTGGCTTGAGTTTGAGAGAATCCAGGACCTATGTTCTTGGCTTGTTCTAGAAAGCCCAACCTGGCATGTTGGAAGAGATCTTCCATGGAATTCCCATTGGGTCACCTGATGGACTGTCTTCTCCTCTGACTCCGCTGGGCTAAGCCTGGAGATGCAGAGCTGTGCACAGGGACCTCCTGAGCCCAAGCACATAATCTCAGAATTAGACAGTCCTGCTGCTGCTGGTGGTTATGGCCAGTGCAGAAACAAAGGGTTGGCCTTGAATCGCGTAAGTCCAGAGCTGTGCTTTCCAATACAGTAGCCACTAGCCACATGCGGCCACTCCCATTTAAACTTTAATCATTTAAAATTAAATATTCAGCTTCTTGGTCCCACTACCCAAGTTCCCAAGAACCACGTGTGCCTAGTGGCTACGTACCAGAGAGCACAGATGTAGCATATTCCATCATCACGGAAGGTTCAACTGGCAGCGCTGGTCTAGGGCCACTTGTTGTTCCAAACCTTTCAACACACATGCTTTTGTTCTCCTTTACATATAATTTTCTAAAATAAATATTGAGACTATGTCAACTCCATAACACAAGGAAATGATTTTATTTACTTAATGTCTGTTAGAAGTAATGAAAAGCAAATGTCAATATTTTAAAAGAGGAAAAATAAGTATTGCTAGAGCAATGCCTCTCAGAGTTTAATGTGCACTTAGATCTCCAGGGATGTTATTACCCTGCGGATTCTGATCCCATGAGTCTGAGATGGAGTGACATTCCCCACAGGTCTGTAGACCACTCTTTGAGTGGGAGATGTGACTTGTGAACTAGGACTCTGTTGCTTCTTAATAGGTCAGGGGAATAAATACAGCAAGTGAAGTGTAAATGGAAAGGCAGAATTGAAGGAAATATTTGCGTCTTTCCAAACCAAAAAAGTAAGACCAGCATTTCCCCCCCTCCAACCCTCCCCACCCACCCTACATGGGTCTGAGGAGGGTCTACGTGGATATGACGCCCACAGCAGAGTTAGGAGCTGCACTGTCTGGACTTGAATCTTGACTTCCTTAGTGTCCTTGGGCAAATTATCATGAGGCCTCAGTTTCCCTATCTGACAAATGGGGTGACGCCAGTACATGCTTTACAGAGTAGTTGTGAGGGTTCAGTGAGTTAACAGATGTGAAATTCCTAGAACATCATAAGCACTGAGCAGGTGGTTGTTAAATTGATAAATGAACACAGCATCCTGCTTCTGAATGAGTGAGCAGGTTTTATCCTAGATGAGTTGTTTCATTTCTGACCAATGACACATCACTCGGATCTAAACAGGGCTCTGTTTCTTCCCAGTGGGTTGAGGAAGGGGTGAGAGGCGGGGATACTGTCTCCGATGAATGGTTGGATTCACAAGGCATCCTCAGTTATTAAAAAAAAAAAAAAATGATGGAGTCAAGCGTTGGGCCAATCACTGACAGGAATGTCCAGGGAAGCAAATCAGTAGGGTTGTATCTCCTGTGGATAGGAGCCCGTCGGCATGCCTCCCGGTGAACCTACCCTAAATGCCTTCCTTAAAGAGACTCTTTACCACTGGCTGATGTTGGTGTACAAAAGTCTATATTTAGAGTTTGGACTCACTTAAATTTGTGAAATTTCACTTTGGCGTGCAGCAGCAAAATAGATTTGACTTGCTGGAGAGAATGTGACACAGGTTTTTGCCTGATATTGATCACTTTTTAAACCTTTGTTTCCCCCCAAAAGCAAAGAGCCCAGCCAGCAGCGAGTAAAGAGATGGGGCTTCTCTTTCGATGAGATGTTGAAGGACCAGGTGGGACGGGACCAGTTCCTACGCTTCCTGGAGTCGGAATTCAGTTCAGAAAACCTCAGGTAAATCTCTCAAAGGTTTGAACTGTGTGTGCAGAGTGTGTGTGAAGGAATTTTCATAATCAGCCTCTCTTTCTGCCTCCCTGTTTCAATAAAATGTTAGGGTTCAAACATAAATTTCAGCTGATCCAGCGAAGGTTGAAATGGAAACAAACAAACCATACGTAGATTGGCTGTCACCATATATTAGCACCTACAACATCAGCATTTATTGTTGTTCAAGTCCAGATGGCACTTCCTCAATTTATTGGTAACATGTCTCCAATAACAAGTAAATAGGCAAATGGATTTGATGACACCGCCATTTAACTAAAACCACAGAGCCAGCCCAGTTGGCATGGCTCAGTGGTTGAGTGTCAACCTATGAACTAGGAGGCCATGGTTCAATTCCCATCAGGCACATGCCCAGGTTTTGGGCTCGATCCCCAGTGGGGGGTGTGCAGGAGGCAGCCAGTCAATGATTCTCTCTCATCGTTGATGTTTCTATTTCTCTCTCCCTATCCCTTCCTCTCTAAAATCAATAAAAAATATATATATATATTTTTAAAAATAAAGTAAAACCACAGAGCCAGGGGGTTTCAGAGGAAAGACAGTGGAGACACCCTCTCCTGAATTTCCCAAGTCTGGGATCCTGAATATTTGACAGGCCAACCAGAACAGAAAGGGAGAGAGAGATGGAAACATCAATCTTGTCTCAGCATTTCAAAAAGCAAGAGTAAATATCACTCATTCGTTGCAGATGTAACTGCAAAAACTCATTAACATCTGAGCTTTTCTTTTGGGGGAAGTCTATCAGCTCGTGTGGTTATCCTGGTCACCTGGTGTGAGTGGAACATCTCATTGTGACTATTGGACTAGGACGCATCACGATAAGGGGAAATGTACTGATGTATTAATCACTACTACTCAGTAGAAAACGCAAGGTCTTCCGAAAGGTGAGGTCCACTGAGAGAGGAAGGGAAGGGGGTACATTAAAAAGGAAAAAACTCATGATTATGAAAAATTGAGAACTTATGTTTTATTCAGGTTTTCATTGTATTCCATGTAGAAGCACAGACCTGCGGAATATGTAACTTATCTAAGACCTGTCAGTGGTCTTAGCCAACCGGTGACGTCTCAGTGGGGAGATGGAATTCCCCGTTTTCTTGGTGCCAGGTTCTCCCTGATAGGCAGGCTAATGCCCATCTTCCAATGGCCTTGTTTCAAGGAGTGGCTTTAACTTTTAAAAAGGTTTTTGAACTTCGAAAAGTCAGAGCATGTACAGTGGGTAAAAATCCGGCCGCTGCAGTGTTCGTGTGCAAAGCCCCTGTGATTTATTTGGAGTGAGAGACCATATCAGCCCCATACATCAATCAAATTAGATTTACTACACCCCTCCTCCTTCGCAAGCCCCATGGACGTTTGCCGAGGGAAGCCGGGAAGGCAAGATGCATGATCCTCGCCTGCCACAACCTTCGTAGGTTGCTGAGGAAAGGACGTGGAAAACTCGGACATAATTAAATGAATATAAACAAGTATAAACTCTAAGAACCGTGTTGGAAGTGTTTTGAAAGGGAGGGAGGAATGCAAGCCAGAGTAGACCAGTAGGATACTGACAGATGAAAAAGGAAGAGAGAGAGAACTCTAAGCTGATGACCCTCTGACCCATAAAGACTTGGGCGGACTTGTAGATGGCAATTAACTCTATGTCTCAGTGCCTCTCAAGGCAGCCATGTCCCTGTTGTAAACCAGATAAGGCTGAGTAACTGTTTTCGCTTATGATACAAGTTCCTTCCTTGCTGAGGCATTGCCCTGAATGTGTCTTAGAGCTTTGCTTCAGTTCCAAAGCGGGTGCTTGTAATGGAAGGCCGGATATTGACACTTACGTGGGGTGGGGCCCAGACCAGCCTCGCAGGCTGTGCCGGGATGAAGGTCCTGCGTGGAAAGCCAGGCCCTCTGTGGCCAGCGAGAGGCATCCAGGCAGCTGCTCTGTTTGGCCACGTCAGCCCCAGATTCCAACCCCAGCGGGATCCCCATGATTCGCCCCTAAAGTCCTTTCCATCTCCCCTTCTCATGCTACCCCCCACCCCACTTTGTCCTCAAGATAGCGTAGTCCAGAGGCCTCCTTTCCCTGACCATTTATTTCCTCCTTTCCCTACGCCCCTCTGCCTCCCGCACCTTACAGAGACCTTGAAGAATGGCCACGGGGTCCTGGTCGTTGTGCGGGGCCCGGGAGCAGGAAGCCTGTGGCTCGGCACCGCTTTGTCCGCGCCGAGTGCAGCCACACCCGCCTACCAGTCCGGCTAGTTGCCCAGTGCGCCATGGTGCAGGCCCGGAGTGCGCAGAGGAGTGTGTGCCTGGCAGATGTTCAGCGCGTCCGCCTGCCGCTACCTCTGCGCCTCTGCCAGCAGCCTCCTCCCCGCCAGGAGGGCTGCGCTCCGCCTGGGGAGAGCGTGTGCGCGAGCATTCGGCAGCGTGCTGGTGACTGATCTCCAGTGAAGGCATAAATCCAGACTCAGGGAGGGGCCCCTCTGATCCCTGTCGAGGGAGAGGACAAAGAAAATATAGAATAGCCAGAGGTAAACAGCGTGGGCCAAAAGCTTCTAAATCCTCTCCCGAGGTCCGAATTCCACTTTCATGATACTCAGCATAATTGGATATATGGGGCAAAGCTCCGTTTTCAGTCACGCAGCTTCAGGACTCGTCGCCAGGCAGTGTTTCTCCTGCCTTTGTGCTGGCTTGGCACCTGCCCGGACCCGGGTCCCGAGGACTGGGTACTGAATTGGTTTAACCCTGGGCCGGGTGCACCTCCGTGGGGGCCATGAGAATGGCAGCACCCGGAGCCGTGCAGATGGCACGGCTCGGAGATTCTGCCCACCCGCTGTGTTGGCCATGCCAGGCTCAGCCCTGCTCCCCAGGATTGGTCAGGATCCCAGGCAAAACTGGCATTGGAGCATGGGAGGGAGAGAGAGAGAGAGAGAGAGAGAGAGAGAGAGAGAGAGAGAGAGAGAGAGAGACCGACCCCAGAATGCAACTGGGCGCGTTGCAAAGGGCCCCGGCCTGGCTTGCTGTGCTCCCCGGCGTCTCTCCGGGGAAAGGGGCCCGGGGATCATAACGTCTTCGCACCGCAGCCCGGGTGCCCGGGACGGAGCCTCAGGGCTGGACTTGCACCAGAGCTTCCGAGTGCAGAACAGAGGACTCCAAAGAGACACAAGCATTGCTGTCCCACAGTCCTTTAAGGGCCACCTGGTCCTTTAAGGAAAGATGTCTGTGACAATACCCTGTAAGCTGGGGGGTGAGGGAGGGAGGGCACAGCTCAGGGCCTGCAGGGGTGGCCACACATTTTGCTCCGACAGCGCATGTGACAGCACCCTCCCCGTGGCACCGGGGGCAGAGCTCAGGCTCCGTTTGGACTGGGGGGGGGCCCTGGACACAGCTGTCTGGTTGGGGCCTTTGGGAGGCAGGTGGCCTCTCCTCCACCAGGTGGGTCCCCCCCACACCCCAGTGCTGACGGAGGGACTTCCTGGGGGTTAGCTGAGGCCGCCCTCCTTTCTTCTCTGCGTTGTCCCAGAGCGATGACAGGAGCCTTTGTCCCCTTGCCATCTTCCCTGCACAAACCTTTGTCCTCCCCGGCGCCACACCTCCTGCCACACGGCAGGGCAGGAGTTAACAATCAAACCCCCGCAGCAGAGAGCGTCCCCCGTACATTTTTTATGAGCTGTGCCGCCTCCGGAGAGAGCGGGGTTGCTCTTCTGAGCTGCAGATTGATTATCCCGGTTCCACGCGGTGTCAGCTGAGGGGAGAAGCAATTAAACAGAGCGCGGGGGAGTTGCCGGGGCTGCGTCGAGAGCCCCCCTCTCCGACGGCGGCCCCGGATCCCGGAAAGAGCTCGGAAGGCTCGCCAGGCCCAGTGGGATCCACCGCTAACCAAACACAGGATTAATCGGGACAGAGGTGGCTCCTGCCACGCCAGGACGATCTGTGGCAGCTCAGCCCCTGCCTGGTGAACGTAGCTCGGCTTCTGGGGGGTGTGCCGGGGGCCTCCCCCCGATGTTGGCACCAGGTGGCTGCCACCGAAGTCAAATTGGACCCCTTGTCCCCCAGTCTCTGGCCAGCAGAGGGCACAGAAGCCCTGAGTTTGCATGGAGTTCGCTTTTCTCTGCAAACCAGTTGAACTGGGTTTTTCTAACCCATGCACATCCTGGTTTGTGAAAAGCTGTGTAAGCTAGGGATGGGGCCTGCCCAGCGCCCCTAGCAGGAGAGAGAATGGTTTTTCGTGTGCCAGCCAGGAGGAGGAAAGCCGTTGCCATCAGCATCCAGACTGTGGGCTGGTCCAGGCTCTGCTCAGCCCAGGGGTGTCTGAGCCCAGGCCGCTGCCCCCAGAGCCCGGGGTCCGCCCGCCCGCATTCCGCAGCCATGGACACAGGTCACATGCGGGCACTCGGGCTGCCTGCCTGTGCTCTGGGGATGGGGCCAGGCAGGGCAGGTGGCCTCCCTGACAGCAGTCCCGCCGGCCCTTCAGCTGCCTGCCCGCACGGGCTCGGTGCGGGATTGGATGCCACCGCCGGCGCCCTGGACGGGCAGCGGTACCTGCAGGCGTTTGATAAGAGCAGAAGCTGCCTCCGGGGGCCTCCCCGCTGCAGCCCATGTGCCCAGGGAGCTGCTGGCTCCTCCGAGGACGCTGGCTGGGCAGCCGGCTCCGAGCTCCAGCCCAGCCGCGGGCTTGCAGGTGGCAAATGCAAACCAAAAGCCTGCTCGGAATTCCAAAGTGACACAAAGCTTCTTCAGAGCCGGCGCTGGCCAGCACACACGGGGTGTCAGGATGCCGCTGTGGCAGCATTCTTGCCGCGACCTGAGAGGGGTAAGGCGGGTCATCTCCAAGGCAGACGGGAGTCCCCGAGGGTCTCCATGTGTGAGGGAGAGGAAACGGCTGCCTAGGGATGTCATCCCCCGACTCCTCCCCTTTGGGGTTCTCTTCCTCTTCTTCCTCCTCCTCCTCTTCTTCCTCCTCTTCTCCCTTTCCTCTTCCCCCCTCCTCCTCTCCTCAGTCTTTTCCTCTTTTTTTTCTACCTCCTCCCCCTTTACCCCCACTTTCCCTCCTCCCTCTCTTTCCTCTCCGCCCCCCGTCCCTCTAAACCTATTCTTTCTTCTCCCTCCATCTCTTCCTCCTCCTCCCTCTCGTCTCCCTCCTCACCCTCCTCCTCCTCCTCCTCCTCCTTCTCCTCCTCTCTTTCTGGCCCCTCCTCCTCCATGCTTGTTGTTTCTTCTTGTACTATTTTTTTAATCCTTATTTTTTTTTTTTACCTGACGATAGGAATCCTCTCATTTTTAATGTAGACGTTGATTGCATTTGGTTCTGAAATTTCCATTTCCATCAGCTGCAGACCCTCCGGGTGATGTGCATTCACGTGGAGCCTAAATCATTCTGCAAAAGGGACTTGGGCCCCGGGAGCCACGGCACCTGCAAAGCTCTGAAGTGCCGGGTCCTCGGGGCCTTCCCGGAGGGCTCGGTGGCTCCCCTCAGAGCATGCAGCCTGGAGAAGGGGGCGGGCACTGGCAGCGGGGAGCCATTGACTGACTGAAGGAGCGGGAAATCGCCTGGTAGCGTCCATCTGTGTGAGAGATGGAGGTCTGGTAGGCCCCGAAGGACACCGGTCCAGAGAAGTGGCCTCCAGCCCAGGAACTCATCCCAAAGTTGACTCACCAAGAGAGGCCCTTCTCCCCTGCGGAGGACTCCCTTGGGCCTTGCTGAGCTGCCCATTCGCCCTCCCCGCCCTCCGGTCCTTTGAAAAGCCAACAGCAGCCGCTGCATTAGAGCTGGGTCCCCGCGCTCTACCTGCGCATCCAACACTCTCCTCGGGGTGGAGAAAGACTGTGCTGTCATCACCCAATGACGGTTCCAACTTTATGCCCTCGGCCACCTCCTTCATTTACGGCAGGCCCATGGGTGGGGCAGGGAGACCTAAGGAACCTGGGGGATGGCCAGGGGAAGGAGGAGACCCACTCCTTGGGCCCACCTGCCCAGCTGAACAGGGTTACAGCCCCTTTCCACCCCACCCACCTCCGCCTCTGGACTCTGGTCAGAGAGCCGCCCCATTCTCCTCGTGCCTGGCCGCCAGAAGGCATATGCGCCGTAGACCTGCGGCAGGAAGAAAGTGGCTGGTGTTTGGTGGGCAGGTGACGACATGGGCCCCAGGCAGCTTCTGCCCAGGTCACTGGAAAAAAAGATAAAATTTGAGGGATCATACTGGCCAGTGTTGACCCTGTAGCCACCACACTGACCCCTTCACAGCTCCCACTCACAGGACCTGACCGCATTTCATACTTACACCTGGATGGAAAGTCCTTCAAACACGCGTCACAGATTCCTCCATCCATTTCCGTACCCATTTTACAGGTGAGGGAATAGATACAATTCTAAGACAGCAGCATAGCCGGGATGGGGACAGAACTGTGCTTCCCCATCTTTCGATTGAGCGAAGCTGTAAGTCTCCTTCCCTGCCTTTCACTCGTGCTCTTCAGAGTCACCAAGGGAACCAGGAGGGTTTCCTCACGGAGATTATTAGAATCCCAAACAGCAAATGGGAGAAGATTTCTATGTGATAACGGAACTAACGCGCACACCTGTCTTCTCTCCTTGTGGAAACGGAGCTGCATTACCGCAGTTGGCCACTAAGTGGTGCCTTTGGGCCGCACACTTGGCTGCAAAGACATCTGTGAACAGCAACAGAAAAACACGCTTAACCTTTGAGAAAACAACAAGTACATCTTACTTTGGGTGAAATCCGATGACAGATTGAATGCGTTTTCCACCATGTTGTGTTTCAATTCTCTTGTCCCTGCCCTTTCGTCGGCTCCACTGTGTGTGACGCCCGTGGCTGTGGGAGTCACATGGCGGGGGGGCCTGTCCTCAGGTTGCATTGATGTGGAAACGGGCCTGCCTTGTTCACAGGACACCACGTGTGCCACCCACACCTGAGCCCTGGGAAACCATCTCAGGGCCCCGGGAGCTATTGCCCAGGCTTTGGCTCTGGTTGCTGCTACTCTCAGCAGCAAAGAGCTCACACCCAGCTCCCTCTGCCACACTGCCACTGAGGGGCTTGTGAGAGGTGATATGGAAGAATCTTCCCACAGAGGTTCCCCATGTACAGCCCTTCCTCTTTGTTCCAGACGAGCTTGTCCTCCATCCGCAGCCCTTTACCGAGTGTCTACTATATGCTCACACCATGCTGGGAATCAACTTCTCTGATACAGGAAGAGCTGCGTCCTACCAGCTCCGATACTCTTTTTAGAATTCCAAGATTCTGTTTCTGTGATCTTTCCTTCATTTTGATGATTCTACGAATGGATCCCACCCAGATGTGACAAAGGAACTCCCTTTTGTCTGTGTCCTGGCATCCATGTAGAAACTGTGGATCCCCGCCAGGGGTGACTTCACCCCCCAGGGGACATGTGGTAATGTCTAGAAACATTTTTAGTTGTTACATCTCGGGGCGGGGTTGCCACTGGCACCTGGTGGGTAAAGGCCAAGGTTGCTGCTAACCATCCTACAGTGCACAGGGCAGGCCTCACAATAAGGAATTATCCTGCTCTTAAAGGCAACAGCGCTGTGGTTGGGAAACCAAGATGTGGAAGGAGAGAAATCTCTCCTTGGTAACCAGAGCACAACGACCTTCTCTAACGTGCGCTTCTTTCCGCTTCTCCACAATAGCAGAACACCATCTGTGTGTTCAGAGCAGCCCCCGAGGCTTTGTTACCTGGGCAGTGGCTGTGGGGAAGAATGGAGGGTGCAGCAGAGAGAGTCTCGTGGATGTCGGTGCTAGGACCACGTGCAGCAGAGCCCAGATGCTAAGCCCCCTGGCACTGACTGTCTCTCTACTTCTGTTTCAGGTTCTGGTTGGCTGTCCAAGACCTCAAGAAACAGCCCCTACAGGATGTGGCCAAGAGGGTGGAAGAAATCTGGCAAGAGTTTCTGTCTCCAGGGGCCCCAAGTGCAATCAACCTGGATTCTCACAGCTATGAGATAACCAGTCAAAACGTCAAAGATGGAGGGAGATACACATATGAAGATGCCCAGGTTTGCTTATCTATTTAAGTCGTTCTATCCAAAGGTGTTCATTCGTCCTCTCTACCACCCCGCCCTTTGGCACGAGTTCCAGGCCTGTGTTTAGTTTGAATTCCAGGTTTTATTATTTATGAGGCCATCCGTGGAAACCATCCCAGGTAGGTGCACAGTGGAATTCCAGGAGGATAGTTTTCATAGATGCATTTCATTATTACCTAGAAACAGAAATTTACAGTTACAGGCAGTCCTCAGGTTACGCCAGACTCGATGTACATCGTCTTGTGGTTACGTCGCCATCACCCATTTATTTATTAAAAAAAAAAAAAGTTCCATCATTTTGACATATGTACATATGTGCTTTATATATTTTTTTAATTTATTTACCACAAGTAAAGGTCAGGAATTGTTATCTTTAAATTTTTTTTTACTGTTTCACTTCATTACTGCTGTGTATGTGCTCCATGTGAGTGATGTAGGTGGGTTCCAACTTACAGCTAAAATTGCTTTATATCGCGCCATAGGAACAGATCTCCAACATAACCTGAGGACCTACTGTATATGCATTATATTTTTCAGGGATTCTTGGAGTTTTACAAAATCTGAAGTCCTGTAGTAAGTCAGTAGTAGAATCCATAACACAAATCATCAAAGTGGGTAGAGTGAGCTGACAGGGCCATGGTCATGCCCACATCTAACCATAAAGCCCTCACTCCTAACCACCCTACACTGCACCCTTAGTGATCTCCAACTACAGTAGTCCCCCCTTATTCTCAAGGGATATGTTCCAAGACCCCCAGTGGATGCCTGAAACTGCATATGGTAACAAATCCTATACTTTGTCCTATATATAAATACCTATGATAAAGTTTAATTTATAAGTTAGACACATTAAGAGATTAACAATCTATCCTAGCCGAAACCGGTTGGCTCAGTGGTAGAGCATCGGTCTGTGGACTGAAGGGTTCCAGGTTCAATTCCGGTCAAGGGCATGTACATTGGTTGCGGGCACAACCCCGGTAGGGGGTGTGCAGGAGGCTGCTGGTCGATGTTTCTCTCTCATCGACGTTTCTAGCTCTATATCTCTCTCCCTTCTTCTCTATAAAGAAATCAATAAAATATATTTTTTTAAAACAATCTATCCTATATAATAAAGATTAATATGCAAATAGACTGAACAGCAGAACAACCTAACAACCAATCAAAGCATAATATGCTAATGATATGCTAAAGTTGCTCAACTGCTCTCTATTATGTGCACTTACCACCAAAGGGCAGATAGTCCACTGGACGACCAGTCCCTATGATATGCTCTGACCACCAGGGTGCAGATGCTCTGACCCGTAGGTTAGCTTGCTGCTGGGGTCTGGCTTATCAAAACTGAGTGAGATAGGCTGGACACACCCTGGAGCTCTCCCACAGTCCCTCCCCAGTCCGATCATGCACTGGTGGGGTCCCTCAGCCTGACCTGTGCCCTTTTGCAATCCAGGACCCCTCGGGAGAGGTCAGAAAGCTGGTTTCAGCCCAATCCCATTGGTCACTCCCCTTGGGAGGGTGCCAGACACAGGGCTCATGGCTGGTGAGCACTGCTGTGGTAGCACAAGTCTCTCCCCATCAGGACTGATTGGGCACAAGCCCGCAACAGGCATAGTGGGGCTGGGATGAGTGGGGGCCACAGGTAGGAGCTGAAGGTGGTGTTGGACTGTGGGTTTTGGCCTGCAAGCCACCCAGAGGGACCCCATCCATGCATGAATTTGTGCACTGGGCCTCTAGTATATATATAAAAGCCAAGCAACCGCAACAACTGGAACAACTGAAATGACCAGTCACTATGAAGCACACTGGGGAGGCCAACTGGCTCAATTGGGGCTCCAATCAGCTCCCCACAACTACCTGTGGCCCCTTTGCCTGGCCATTCCCAATTGGGCCCCCAGACACACCAATCAGGAGCAGGACCAGGCAGCTGACCTCCCACAATTGCCGCTCCCCCCCCACACCAGCCCAGCCCCCATCTGGTCCTGATCAGGGGTGGGGCCAGTGGCCAACCTCCTGTGACCCCCTCACCCCGCCACCAGCTGACCTGATTGGCCCCCATCAGGGTGACCTGGTGGATCCCACTCATGCACAAATTTGTGCACCAGGCCTCTAGTAATTAATAATAGGATAATTCTAATAATACACTATACTAAAGGGTATGTGAATGTGTACTCATGCTCTCTCTAGTAATTAATAATAGGATAATTCTAATAATACACTATACTAAAGGGTATGTAAATGTGTACTCATGCTCTCTCTCTCTCTCTCTCTCCAGTAATGTTTATAGTTCTTAGTCCAACCTATTACTGAATGTGTGTCACCATCCCATTGCAGTAAATGGCTTGGTGTCACTTGTTTGAGAGAATTCCTTGCTCAGATCTTTACATAGGCTCAACACCTGTCATCAACTAAAACATGCTTTCTGTTCATGTCTTCCATTCACAAAAACAACACCTTTCCCATCTAACTGGGCACCTATCATGCACTCAGTTAGTGGCACATTTCATAGTTTAAGGTGCATTTCATAATTTGAGGTGCAACAGCAAAACAAGCATGAATTTCTTTCTCCTTTTTCACAATTTCATAATAGATCCTAACAGCCTCTGGATAGAAACCTTTTCCCTTTCCCTTTAAGGTGAGAGTTTTCACCTTTTCACTGAAAGGAAGCACTTTGCGGCTTCTCTTTGGCCCATCCGAGTTGCCGGCATCCCCACTCTTTCGCTTTCAGGCCATCATTAAGTAAAAGGGGGGTGGCCTGGACACGAGCACTTGGACACCACACAGTCTGTTGGATACTGAGACGGCTACTAAGTGCCTACAGGCGGGGAACGCCCACAGCGGGGGGGATGGACATCCCCGTGGAATGGAGCCGGACAAAGTAAAACTTCATCACGCTGCTCAGGACAGTGACAATGCAACACTTAGGAACTGTTTGTTTCTGGAATTTCCCATCTAATATGTTCAGCCCACGGTTGACCACAGGTAACACAACTGCAGAATGTAAAACCGCAGGTAAGGGGCGGGGGTGGGGGCTGAGTGTAATGTCCGTGGGAGGACAGATGGCTCGGATTCTCTGCGGGACCCGCAGGCAAGCGAAGTGAAGAGTGTTGAGGAGATAAAGCCTTTGCCCTGTCCCTGGGTGAGGGAGGAAGGAGGAAATAGAAGTTAAGGGGCAGGAAATAGGAAGTGACTTGATGCTCATTGTTAGACTCAGTGCCACCCAGTCCCTGGCAGTTTGGGATGACATCTGTGGCTTCTGTTTCTTTCCCAGCCTCACCACCATCTCCGCCCTAATGTACAGGGGTACAGGGGTAGGAGCCCCCCTGGGCTTCCTTGCACCCTACCGGCACCCCACCCAGTGGTGAAATTACTTGTCATCTTCCCCCACTAGCCTGTCATATCCTGGAGGGCAGGGCCTTTTTGTCGTTCTCTGTGGTATCCGATCACATTGCACAGGGCCCGGAATAGAGAGGTGCTCCCCAAATAGTAACCACAGACAGTAGCACCCCCAGATCCGCAGCTTCCCTTCCGCAGTTTCAGTTACCTGCAGTCAACCATGGTCCTAAATATTAAACAGAAAATTCCAGAAATAAACAACTCATATGTTTTCAATTGTGCGCTGTTCTGAGAAACAAGATGAAATCTCGCGCCCTCCTGCTCCGTCCCATCCAGGACGGGATTCATGCCTCTGTTTTCTGCACGTGCACACATTAGAGATCCCCATTCATTAGTCACTGAGTAGCTGTCCTCAATTATCAGGTCAACTTGCGTGGTATCACAGAGCTTGTGTTCAAATCACCCTTATTTTAATAATGGCCCCCAAGTGTAGCAGTAGTGATGTTGGCAATTCAGACTTGCCACAGAGAAATTGCCAAGTGCTTCCTTTAAGTAAAAAGTTCTCCACTTAATAAAGAAAAGAAAGCAGAGGGGGAAAAAAAATCGTATGCTGAAGTTGCTAAGATCTGAGGTAAGAACGCAGCTTTTATCTGTGAAATTGTGAAGGAAAAAGAAATTCGTGTCCATTTTGCTGTCGCACCTCAATCTGCAGCATGCGTGGTAAGTGCTTGGTTGAGATGGAACAGGCATCAGGTGTGTGGGTGGGAGACATGAACAGAAAGCGTGTTGATGGCAACGTGTTGCACCAGAAAGCGTGAGTGGTGCGAATACTTCAGCAAGGGACCCCCCCCCCCCGAAACAAGTGACAGGGAGCCATTTTCTGCAAGTAAGAGATGGGCACACCAAGTCAGGAAGAGGTTTGGACTGAAAAATACAAAACTTACCAGGGAGGCTGCGTCTAAGGGCGAAGAAGCTGCCGTCCTATTTCCAACGGGGCTGAGGAAGTTGACTGGGGTTTCTTACTATCCACAGTTTCAGACATCCACTAGGGCTCTTGGAATGTGTCCCCTCCATGGGATTACTATATTATCAAATTTAGGAATCTCAGAGGCACCAATGCGAATAATGCCATGAAAACACAGCCAGTGGCCCTGGTCGTCCGGGTTTGCCTTGTCGTTTGCTTAGAACTTCAGGATGGAAACACCCACCAACCTCAACACGTTTTTTTTTCTTTCTCCCTGGTCATGAACTCCAGAGAATACTTGTGCCAGGAAGATTTTGTTCTGTGGAGTTCAGTATCTTTGCATGAAGTCCCCAGTCCCCCATACCCTTTGCAGCTTCAAAGCAAAATATTTGTCATGAGAAATCTTTTTTTTTTTTTTCGGATAGGTTTTTGTATGTGTATGTATGTAGGCTCCTAAGGACATACTGACCTATCCTGATGAGGAGTGGGAGGGAGACCCCCGTTAAAAGCTAAAGCACAAAGCTCAACCCTTCATTATTCCTGAAATATTAGGGAAGGGATACTGGTCGGAACTAAGATGCACTGAGCCTTGGTATTATCTCTCTGAGCATGACATGAGGAAGGATTTATTTCAATGCTTTATGATGAAACTTGTAAATGTTGGAACGTGCAAAGAGCAGAGCAACAAATCTTTATGGACCCTCTTTCGGCCTCAGCAGCAATACAAGACTGACCTCATTCTATTGGTGTTCCCACTTGTTTTTTTCACCCGCCACTGGGTTATTTTAAAGCAAACTTAAATATATATGTATTCACATATATATATAAACCAAGACATTATATAATTTTATTGTAAATACTTAGGTATGTATTCCTAAGAGAAACTGACCCTTTCGTTTACCACAATACCATTATCCCATCTCAGTAAGTTAGCAATAATCTTTTAGTATCATCAAGCGTCAAGGCAAGTGTTCGCATTTCTAATAGTTCCATAAGTGCCTTTTCTTAACACGTATGTAAAATCAGAATCCAAACACGGGCCACTCATCCCAGTAGACTGTGTGGCCTGTCTTCTATTTGCCTCAGTCTATAGGTTTCTTCTGCATCCCCCTCCTCTCCCTGTCGCCTCAAAATGTATTTGATGACAAAATTGGATTCTTTGTTCTGTAGAGATTCGCCCAGTCTGGGCTTTTCTGATTGCAAATCTGTGGTGCTGTTTAGGGTGTTCTTCTACCATCTGTATTTCCTATAAATTGTTTGTTTGATTTGGATATTTAATCATATTTATGTTTAATTTTTGTGGGCAACACTCCTCCTTAGGTTGTACTGTGCTCTTTTGTGAGAAGAGCATAATGTTTAGTTGTCTCTCTTTCTGTGGTATTAGCAGCCACTGGTGTTTATTGTTATACCCACTCATTAATGAGAGGTTGTAAAATGGTAGTGTCCTAATCCTATCATTCTTTCTTCTCTTATTAGCTGAAATTCAAATAGTCAAATACCCCTATTATTTGATTAGTCAGTAATATAGGAAAGAAAAGATAAATGTTTGATTCTTTCCCTTTCCTTGCTAGTTATCAAAATAATGAGTGGTTTACTATCATTGTCCAATGGTGGCCAATTAGGATTTCTTGGTGTGGTTTTTAGTTATCTCAATAAACTTGTAGATTTAAACACAGTTGATGTATTTTAATCCACTTTGTTTATTGTTATTGATGGTTAAATTGTGCCATCTCTGGCCAGTTGGCTCCTTCTCATGACCCCAGTAGTACGATACCATCCAAATAACAAGGAAGCAAAGATACTCCGGGGCTGCCCCAGACCTGGAACCAGATATTCCTCCAGGGATTCCTGGTTTCCCTTAGAGCAGTGTTTCCCAAACTTTTGACATATGTGTACCCCTTCTATAATTTTTATAACACTGAGTACCCCAAGTCAAAAAAAAAGGATGTATTTTAATAACAATCAAAATATATTTATTTATTTTTTGGTACATACACAAAATAATAATAAAAGAAAAATAAAATTATTCATAATAAAATATAAATAAAAGTTATATTATAAATAATATTTATTTGCACACCGGACCATCTCATGCCTCACAAGACTGTCTTGACTTGACTCATGAGAACGTAGAATTAGGCGCAGCTAGTCACGATGCAGTGCATATCCCCACCAAACTCTGGTGCAACACGTACCCCCACCAAACTCTTCCCGTACCCCTGGGGGTACGCATACCACACTTTGGGAAACACTGCCTTAGAGGGAAATGGTCTTTAGGGACCATAACCTGAGCACTTGGGGATGCCCATTGTTCCTGAGTTGATCATCGCTTCTGGGCCTCTTCCGTGGACAGAGCAAGGAAACACACGGTGGTTGTTTGTGATAAAAATACATCCTGTGTTCATACTGATACTTTCTATTCAAAACGAAAATGACAGGGGGTTTTAGTTAACCTCTTCTAACTTACATCTGTGCCTCCTTTCTCTACCCTGAGAATCCTGGCTCTCAAGGGTGCCATGGATGATAGCATTCATACTTGATGCAATTGCTCATTAGCTTTATCCTGCTTTACCGCAGAGCAGTCTGGAGATCGTAATGCCAACACGAGCAGCAACAGAATGATTCTCGCCTGGTTATTTCACTGCTGCATAGCTTCCATTGTGTGGAAGCGCCATAGTTTAGTCAATCGATCTTCTGTTCTTGACATTTATGTGGTTTCCGATTCCAGAGGGATTTGATGGGCAGTCCTGGGAAGTTGGCAGGTTGTGCCTTGACAGGTTTCTGAATACACAGCCTTCGTTTGGTAGAGTGCTCTGCCATTTTTTGGGTACTTTCAAATACATTATATCTCATTCTTGAGGTAGCCTAGATGTAAGGGTACCCTAAGCATCTCTAAGTTCCTCAAGTATCTGTTGTGCTTGATCTATGACAACAAACAAACAAAATACTCTTCCTAAACCAATTTCTATTTTCAACCTGCTCCCTTTTGTTTGTGTGTTTCCACCATAAATGTACATATTGCTTCTAACTTGTGGTGTAACCTTGGGCAAATTACTTAAACTCTGAGTCTTCCTTTCCTCATATCTAGGACAGAGAGACTTATGCATAGGGATAGGAAGGGGATTAGGTGAAATTAAGCATGTCAGCAATAAAAAGTGTCTGATCCACTGTAGGCTAGGACAAATATTTACTATTTTATTCTCCTATTGTTGTTAATATTTTTTATACTTTTATATTTAACATGTTTGGTAAAAAAAATCAAATTGCACATAACCTTAGCACCCTAAGACTTCTATTTTAGGGTATTTTCTTCCTCAATTAAAATGTATAAGATGCATTTTATGCAAATAGGGTGATTCTGTAGCCTGCCTTTTACACTAAACTATGGGTGGGTTAAAATCTAAAATGTAAAGGGCTAGGTAGTATAAAGTTCAGCCTTTGTGAGTGATACGATCTATGTCACTACTACTCAATTCTGCCATATAAAAACAACTATGCTCTAACAACATAATATAAATAATATAAATGAGTGGGCGTGTTATGTTCCAAAACAACTTTATGGACAAAGTTCAATGTCATATAACTTTTCATGAAGTATTATTCTACTTTTGATTTTTTTCAGCCATTTAAATATGTAAAATAATTCTTAGCTTGTGGGACATAAAACATAGCTAGGGAGGAAGGAAGGAAAGAAGGAAGGAAGGAAGGAAGGAAGGAAGGAAGGAAGGAAGGAAGGAAGGAAGGAAGGGAAGGGAAGGAGGGAGGGAAGGAGGGAGGGAATAGGGAAGAAAAGAAAAGGAGAAGAGGAGAGGAGAGGAGAGGAGAGGAGAGGAGAGGAGAGGAGAGGAGAAGGGAGGGGAGGGGAGGGGAGGGGAGGGGAGGGGAGGGGAGGGGAGAGGAGAGGAGAGGAGAGGAGAGGAGAGGAGAGGAGAGAAGAGAAGAGAAGAGAAGAGAAGAGAAGAGAAGAGAAGAGAAGAGAAGAGAAGAGAAGAGAAGAGAAGAGAAGAGAAGAGAAGAGAAGAGAAATAGCTAGTGGGCTGGATTTGAGCAGCAAGCCATAGTTTTAGATTCCTATGCATGAAAATCATTGAAATGCTTCAAGAAATCTAGAGACCTAGAGATAAAGGGCTGGGAGTGATTAATCTTCAGTTTATTTAGGAGAGTAGATTAGAGGAGACTTCATCTTGGTGTGGTAACAGCAACCATCCCACCACCACCACCACCACCACCACCACCACCACCACCACCTCCCCATCTGCAAAGGTTTCTGCATTGGGTTGGGTCATGAAGTGAACCAAGGAGAAGTCAGCCAGTACCATGACACTCCCACTGCCTTACCCTTCCTGGCCCACTCTGCTGCCTGCACCAACTACACAGCTGTGATGCTGAAGTTCCCAGGGGGTTGAGATCCTTAGCAAACCCTGACCAGCCAGGACTTGCACTCAGATCTCCCAACTTGCTGGCCAATGGTCTGCTGTTCAGATCACACTGCCCCCTGGATGGTTAGTGCTGAGGAGTTGGCTGTTATGTGAGAGCTGGAGAAACTCTGATCCCCACAGCCAAGGAGCAGGCTTTGATTTGACTTCTGCCACATGCTCTGTCTAGGATTATACATCTATGTTCTTCCAGCTTGCTCTTCTCAGTTTGCCCATCTGAAGAGTGGGAATGGTGACATCTAAGGCCCTACCCCACCCGGCATCAGGAGCTCTGGATGGCTTCCTCAGCTAGTCACAATGGTTCTCAGAGCCCTCCCCTCACCCTGCCCCAGTCAGAATGCCGATGGAAGTGTCGGCATGTGCCCTATTATTAGGGGTCAGTAGTCAGATGAAGGCCCAGCCAGATTTATGGATCCATTTGAAATGGGGACTGGGGCAGGGTGCAGGCTCTCTCTGAGGATTCGGTTTTCATTTGACCACATGCATTGTTATAGCAAAGTTAATTGCCTGTGTTTGCTTCCTGTGGAAATATTTCACAAGCTACCCTGTCAGCAGGAGTCCAGCATTTGCACTTGTGTTTTGCTGATCCATTTGGCTTTTCTGAAAATTTGGGCCAAGACCAAATCTTCCATAAAGGTCTGTGGGCTGTGACCAGAGCCCTCAGCTGTTTGCTGTGTTGTTCCAATTTCACAGATTTAGCCTTGTGAGAGGAGGTGGGGGGAAGGAAAAATGGGCCATCGTTCGTTTTTTTTTTCTTTAAAGGACTCCGTTCTTTATGTCAGGGATGGAAATCTCTCTTTCCAACTTTGGGGCCGCAGAGGACCTGCATTACCACCCACTTGCTATGTGGTCTCAGGCGATCTTCACCCTATGCCTTAGTGTCCTCATTTGTCAAATGAGGGTGGTGTCTTCTCTTCAATCCTCTAAGGATTTTTGAGAAATCAGGTGAGCAAGTTGCCCTGAAAATTACATCAGTAAAAAGTGCTACATATGCAAACATGTGTGCTCACAAAACTTAATGTCTCTTGCATTCCCCGGGGTCTCATAATTCCAAGTTGGATCAAAAAAGAATTCTCCCAAGAAAATGCCCGCTCTTGAAATGAGCTCTTGGGAGGAAATGCTAATATATATATATATATATATATATATATATATATATATATATGCCATATTTGTGGGGCCTGGAGGGTCATTCTAAGAAATATGAATTTTTTCATAGTGAATACAGTAAGAAAGCTTTGAAGGCTTGGAGCTACAAGAGAGGGAAGCAGATGGTGGTGGGCAGAGTGAGCTAGAGCCAAACGACATCTAAATCTCGGGGCATGTGGTCTACAGCTTTGCTGGCGGGTTTTGGAGGACAGACTGAAACCACAGGAAGCACCAAGAACCTAAGGCTCCCTCTAGGGCATTCACCTCTTCCCAGAGCCTCCACAGACTGCAGGAGGGAGATGAGAGATCCACTGGCTGGTGCAGGGGCTGCCTCGCTCACATTTTTAAAGTCTCAGAGCATCCAATGATGTTCCAAGGACTGGATCTGTTCAATTCGTCTCTCTCCCCATCCATCCATTTCATGAACATCCACTGTCCCATTGAAGTTGGGAGACCTTGACCTGTAGGCTATAAAGTTCTATACTGAGGGAAATTGCAAAGGTATTTGAAGGCCCCGGTGGCTCTTTGCCATTAGGCAGAGCTTGTCTAAAAGTACATCATTCTTTACAAACAAAACAGAGCAGGCCAAAGAAAAGACTTCATTGAGACTGGATTGGGTTGGGTTGGATTGGATTGGATTGGATTGGATTGGATTGGATTGGATTGGAAATCTGTTCATCAAGTAGATTGATAGTTGAATGGGGTGGACCAACTCTGCCCATTGGCTATGTTCCCTGCAGGCTCTCTCATAGGCTTCCTGGCTGTCCAAGCCCCACTATTTTCCTGACCTACAGTATCTGCTGAGATGCCCATCTCACCCTGAATCTGCAGTGTCTAACCTCTAGCACCACTGGGTATAAAAGTTCTTTGATGGGAGTAGGCATTTGGTCTTGTTTTCTTTTCCTTTTATAAGCCCCTACAACACTAAAGTAATGCTCTGTACATGGTTAGATTTTTTTAAAAAATTTTCTTGACAACTCAGCCCAGAATTACAGCACTCTCAGCTGTACCTATCATTTTAAAGGGGAGGGAGGGCAATTTGTCCCTTGGCTTTTCACATTTTTTAAAATATTGTTGCTTTAACTTTTTAAAAAATATATTATTATTATTGATTTCAGAGAGGAAGAGAGAAGGAGAGAGAGATAGAAACATCAATGATGAAAGAGAATCATTGATCAGCTGCCTCCTGCTTGCCCCATACTGGGGATCAAGCCCAAAACCTGAACATGTGCCCTTGACCAGAATCAGTTCACTGAGCCAAGCCTGCTAGGGCTTGGCTTTCCACTTTGAAAAAGCTTGCCAAATAACCTTAGGGAACATATACAGTACGTGATCAATAGTAGTTTAATTAAATCTCTACAATCTGCCAATTCAGCAAAATTTGGAATACCCATATAAGGTACAGATGTTCTAGACTCTTGGAATATACTACACGTAGGAGGGTCCCTTCCCTTAAGCAGACCTCAATCTAAGTTACCAAAACTCTACTTGGCTATCGTCTATGCATGGAAAGATCAAAAAGCAATCTCAAGGCCAAAATGAGGTCAGGATAATGCAAGAGCTGAAAAATACACCCTGAAGTCCACACCCATCTTGAACAGACAAGAAGCCTTTAGTTAAAAGTTTTTATTATTACCTAAACTTAGATACTTAAAAGCAAGTTGATTGAGGAATGCAAGGCTTCTAACATATGGTTGTTTAAACACCAGAGCCCAAAGGAGCACATGTTTATGTTCACCATCAATGCCTCAGAAATCCAAGTCTCCTGGCCTGGCTAAAGCTGTTCACCCTTGCCCCGGTGGTGGAGGTGGTGGCATTGTGTGCCAGTATCACAAGACTGCACCAAGTTTCCTGATATTAATCCTCGATTGGAGGGCATTTCCTGGTAGACTTCCCATGCCAGGCATATTTTAACAAAGAACGCCACGGCCCTGCTTGCTCCAGGAGTTACTTATTTCATCCTGTGGGTGGTTTTATTTCGGGGAGATGAACCGCAGAGGGTGGGATGCAATTTTGAAAAGGAACAAATCAGTTGTTTGTGGCCGGGTTCTGTTTATTACCACCCAGACTAGTAGTTCCTGGAGAGAAGGCATCAGAAAACTAAATTGCAAAGTGTTTTTTGTTGAGGCTTCAGAGCATATATTTCTGGCACCAAACCCCATGACCTTGAAGAGGAAAAGAGAAACACCTACGGTAGGTTAATGGCCCTGGTATTTGGGTAGGTAAAAGGCAATAGGCAAAGCTATCTTTGAAGCTACTCTTATCTAAGCCTGGGGATTGAACCACATCAATGTGCTGTGCCCTTTGGCCAGTTAAATGACACATGTTTATACAGATGCTTTGCAGGGTGGAGGCAAATGATAATTCAACCTTATGCTCTCTGAGGACTTGAATGCTGCATATGTGGAAAAGGCCCTCTGAGGCCCTGTTTAGACAGACAAAGACATTCAAACGGGGGCTTCTTATTTAAGATCCACATGATCCTAGGATGGTCATCCATGAGGACAAGAAGCTACTGTCTTTGACCCAAGTCAGCGTCCGCATTGCCGTGATGCCTCTTCTGTGTTTATTAAGCAGACACGTCCTCTCTACCACTGCGCAGCCCCGCCCTCTGTCCTCCTGTAGGACCTGTGTTGAAAAAGATGTTCATTTTCCTGAGGCTTTGGCTAACTCTGCCTAAGGTTTGAAGACCTTTTGTCTAAGAGATTCAAGAGCCCCTTGAAAGGAGATCTCCTGGGTAACTTTTTTGCTGCTTATGACTCCCCAAGGGCCCCAGAGCTTTGCCTCGTTGGGGACCTTCCTCTGGTAGGAAAGACAAGATATACACAACCTGTGAGGTGAGACCCCAGAGACTGTGTCACCCTGGATGACCTGCCTCTCACCATCACCAACAGTGGTGGGAGCGAATGGTTCCCAAAAGAGAATGGGGCTGCATCTCCTACTAGGATGGTTCCGATTAGGACTCGAGAGGTGGTCCTCACCATTTCTTCTGGCCCCACATTGGGGACGTTGTCTCAGCCATGCAACACTAACTCCCCTCAAGCTCCCAACTCAAGGACGATGAGAAGCAGCATGTTGCAAGGGAAGAACGTGAGCTTTGGGGTCATACAGTTCTGGGTTCAAATTCTAGGTCTGTACTTGAGCCAGTCACTTAACCTTCTAGAGTTTTCATATCCCCGTCTGTAAAATGGGTTGGTTTGAACATAAGCACTGATTCAGAGCAAACAACAGCAGCAACTAAAGTAATAGAGCTGGACTCTGCTCATTTTCCCCCTCCCACACCCTTCCCCCCCCCCCCCCCCCGCTCTGCCCCCAAATCTTTAGCTTTTCATCTCATCCCCATCCACCTCTGGCAAGGACAGTCACGCCATGAAGTCCAGTGATTTTTATTACCTTCCATGTATATAATTTTTGTGGTGCTTTCACTTATATTTCTTCATTGGATTGGGTGATTGATAGGGCTGGGAAAAGGCAGAGTCAGGACCCGAATGCAAACCTTGAGCTGCCAGCCCATTTCCCTTTGCACCACCACACAGAGCAGCATCACCTTCAGCCCCTCAGCCTCATCTTCCTCCAAGGGACGCCAAGAGACTCAACACTTCCCAGAGTCTGCATGTCATTCCAGGAAGCTCGGGGATGTAGGGCAGAGACGAGGTGCATACACCTGGGAAAAGGAAAATAGGACACTTGAAACTCATAAGAAGGGCTCTCAGCAGCCGTGCCACGCTCCAGCTGAGTGGCTTCCCACCCCTGGAGGCCATCCCAAAGCTGGGAAGTGAGGTCTCAGCTGTCTTAGGGACCCACAGCAAAGAGGACACAGAAGGGTGCTCTGGGTTCACTGCTCCCGCATGCTTGGGGCCCAAGGCCTTGGGCAGTTGTCTGGTGGATCACCTTCCCAATGCTTGTGAGGGTCCCTATGTTTTGTCTAAAAATAAAGGAGATTTCCAAATGAGGACTGTCCCAGCAAAACATCGACTTGTGGCAGGTGTGGTTTAGAGTCAGCTCGCCCTGCTCACTCCCCCTGGCTCCCACATGTGCCATGGACCCTACTGATTCCAGTTGTTTTTGCTTCCCCCTTAGCCTCTCAGGCAGGCCGACCTCCCCTTCCCTATCCCAGGGCCAGGCCCATGGCGGGAAATGAGGGTGGAGAAGAGAGGCCCCTGTGGGAGGTGTGTAAGATGGTCAGTATGACTTGGAGCTCTGGAGCATCTGTTTCTCAGCCTATAGAGAGCCATCCTCCCGCTGGGGTGGGTGCCTCTCCCGGGTCAGGAAGGCAGGTGTGGGCCCTGGTAGTGCTGCTTTCATAGTCAACACAATCATCTCTTTTTAGGAAGAGAGAGGGGGGAAAAAGAGAGAGGAAAGTAGGAAAGGAAGGAGGGGGGGGAGAGAAAAAAAGGACAGAGAGGAAGGGAAGGAGAGGGGGAGAAAGATAAAGCCAGGAAAAGAAGAAGAGGGAAATTTTTGTGCAAGCTTCTTTTTCTCTAGCCCCTCGGGAATGCTCTTGGAGGGGCTGGCCGGTTTTACAGGTGGCTCTCCTGCTCTTTGCAGATTCTGGATACACATTTCCCTTTAAGGCGGTTGTCTGCAGAGCAGGGGAAACAAACCAGAACCCCCCATAAATCAATAGAGGTCACTGCCAAAAGCTTTGTACACTTGCTGTCCCTGGCAGTGATAAACTCATTGCATTTGGGAACTGGCCAAAGACCCTGAGTCCTATCTCGATTCTCATTCCCAGAAAAACCTCAGTACTCCATTCACCCACCCCCTGTTTACCGTCTTTGTGTTTCCAAGACAAAGCTGGCAAGGGGGAAGGAACAGAGCTCCAGAACTGGGTACATCAAAGGCTCCATTGCTTTGCTTGGTGGAAGAGAGAAGGGTGCAGGAATCGTGGACCTGTAGCTGGTGGGAAAGGAAGGCCCAGTCCAGAGGGGCCGAAGCCACAGCCCTGCAGGGGCACAGGAGATCTGCAGAGGTTCTTGATTCTGCTTTTCCGCAGACCATGCCTTGCATCTGCTTTGATAGGGCAATTTGAGGCTGTCCTGGGGATCACCAGAGGCTAGCAACAGGGTTGGCAGAGTAAGGTCACCTTATGCAGCCCACCTTCAATAGGTCATGTTCCCCTCTACTTTCTTCCCACACCGTCCTCACTTCGGTCCTGGCTGTGACATTGTCCATATGATCTGGGGAGAACAACAGCGATGCCCAACCACTCCTCTGACCCACAGTGACACCACCACCGCCCCCATGCATAGACCACCATTGTCTGCTGCTCTTCCCTCCTTGCCCCTAGATTATCCTTTTTGCTCTGGTTGACAAATCCATACAGCATCCAATGGATGGTTGCTTGGATGACAAATCCATCCAAGACCAGGCTGTCCTACCCTCAATTCCCATTCCTGTCTGCTAAGATCTTCCTATCCTGGTTGATAGACAACAATTCCCCACATATGGCCATTTATACCCATTCACAGCACTCTCTACTTTCATTTCTTTGTAGCTTTTAGCTCAAAATGTGTTTCCCTACATTCAAAAGCAGAGTGTAACCTTACCAGTGGGAATGGGCCCACTGCAAGGAGCTAAATAAGATTAAATAGTGACTTGGATCTGAGACGACTTAGATAGTAGCCGTCCATGATCTTTGCGCATCAGGCGTGCCTAATAGAATCTTCACAACAGCAGGGACCTCTTCTGACTTCACAGGCTGCAATCTCAATACCTGACACGGGGTCTGGCACCTACAAGATGCTCAATAAATAACTGCTGGTATATTTGTGTGATTAAGTGTTCAGGCATCTGCTTTCTCCGGCTCTTTTTTAATTTATAAGTTCTTTCTTTCCATGGACTAGGCTTTTCCTGCACATAATGATGCTGGACAAACTAGCTGGAGCCAGGGTGGAATTTGCTGCCAAGGCCAGAAGGGCTGGGCTAGGAGAGGCTTCCCCACACCTCTCGGGTAAATGGGTATTTTGTGAGACAAACTGGAAATTCAGATTCCTCCGGGAAGTCAGAACAAGAGGCAGGGACCTGTTGCTTTGGACAGGGATTTAGAGAAGTTCCGGGAATGACTGACAGGTCTCTTCAGATGATTCAAGAGCCACCTAGCTATGTTGGCCACACAGAAGTGATGCCTGAGCTGAGAATGAGGAGACAGTGAGTCGTTTTTCCTCTGCATCAACATGTGTACCTAAGAATTTTTAAAAAAAAATCTTTATTGATGAAAGTATTACGTATGTCTCCCTCTTTTCTCCCATTGACCCTTTCTAGCCCAACCCACCCCCTGCCCCAGGCCTTCACCACCCTATTGTCTGTGTCCATGGGTTGTACATATATGTATGCAAGTTCTTTGAATGATCTTTTCCAGCCCCCACCTTTCCTCTGAGATTTGACAGTCTGTTCCATGCTTCTATGTCTCTGGATCTATTTTGTTCATCACTTTATTTTGTTCGTTAGATTACACATATGAGTGAGATCATGTGATACTTGCCTTTCATGGCCTATTTCACTTAGCATAATACTCTCCAGGTCCCAACATGCTGTCTCAAAGGTAAGAAAGTGATCCTTCTTTTTTACTCTAGTATCTAAGAATTAAGTGCTAGGACAATTTAAAGAGACAAAAAATGCAAAGACCAGGTTAATGGGGGGGGGGGGGAGGTCAGGGAGAAGATATATATATACTAATATAGGTAGTATTTTAAACAATTAAAAAGGGGAAAAAATGCAAAGACCATCATGTCCCTCAGCCTGGGCTCTGAGGCCATCAGGATGGACCAAGATGCTCACATATGGGCTTCCCTGGGACTGAGCGTGGTCCCCACTCTCCTTCTATGCAGAGAGCAGGAACTGATCAGGTCATAAACCAAAACTAGTATGGAGCCGGCAAATGTGTTGAATGTTAAATTCAAAGAAGCATTTCTATGAACCAAGAAACAATGTAAGTTCCACTAACATTTGACCCTATGTTGGATGCTATGCATAGATGAGATAAAAACATATTGTTCCCTTGAGGAACTTAAAACTAGAGTGGGCTGGACTTTGTCTGAAATTTACAGGAAAACAGCGAGGCATGCTCTCACTAAATGTATTAAATCTGGACCATCGAACAGGCTCTGATCCAGGCCACTAGCTAATTCCTCTTGGCTTCCTGCAATGGGCCCATTCCCATTAATAGGGTTGCACCTTGCTTTTATAAATATGAGGAAGATTGAAGCTGATGCCCCAATAGGTCTGCTTATGGTCCTACTGAAGATGGGCAGAGAGGGATTCACATGGGGCCCAAGGGGTTTTCTGCTCTCTGCTTTCGCTTTCTTTTGTGGTGGGTAGGGAGAGGGTCTTGCCTCAGCTTCCTCTGGGCTGTGCCAGCAGTCTGGCCAGGTATCTCTGAAATGTGCCTCTTTCCCACCCCTGCCCTTGGAAGAGTAGCAGAGGAAGAGGTGCTTAAGGACCAGTCTAGCACTCAGCTGAGCCGTTTCCTCCCTGACCAGCTCTCTCTTCTCCCAAGCACTGAAGCTCTCTGGTCCAGCTTCAGAGGGTGAACTATGATGTGCATCCGGGAAGATGCTTCCTTACCAGGCCGGCTTCTGTCTGACAATCCCACTTGCCCTCCTCGCTGGTCCTTTCCTGTGACAGCCAGGCTTCCTGTGCAGCTGAGCTACATTCCAGTTCAACTGATAAATAACCCTTTTCCAGTGGACATACCCCCTCTTCTAATGAACCAGGCTTTCTCTGTCCTTAGCGAGGATAGATCTTTTAGGAAGGGACCAGGAGGCTATGGGGAAGTCAAGGGTGACATTTGTTGTCAAATTCAGAATTTAAATACCTCTAGGGGCCCAGGAGGAGAGAAGGCATCATGTCACAGCATCTGTCCTCCTGGATGTGAGCCTCAGGCGTGGCATATTTGCCCACATACTGTATGATCTTCTTCCAAGGGCACCCTTCCAGGATGAGCTGGTGCCCGGGACATACACAACTGATTCAATTGTATCATTGCATGTGAAGTTCTTTTTTAATTAAATTTTTTATTTTGAGATGTTTCTGGATCCCAGGGCAGTTTAAAGAAATAATACAGTCCAACAGGTGTGGCTCAATGGTTGAGCATTGAAGTATAAACCAGAAGATCATAGTTAGATTCCCAGTCAGGGCACATCCCCTGGTTGCAGGCTGGATTCCCAGTGTGGGATGTGCAGGAGGCAGTCCATCAATGATTCTCTCTCATCATTGATGTTTCTATCTCTCTCTCTCCCTCTCCCTTCCTCCCTGAAATCAATATATATATATATATATATATATATATATATATATATATAGCCTATCTAATGAAAGGGTAATGTGCAAATTGATCATCACTCCTCAACAAAGATGGCAGTGCCCACAGCCAATAAGGAGGGAATATGCAAATTGACGTGACAAAGATGGCACTCTGCCCCACCCTGGCTGCTCCAGGCCTCTGGGCAGCGTGCATGTGTAGGCACAAGGCAGCCAGGGTGGGGCAGGACGCCTGCTATGAGAGGGGAGTGCAGGGGTGGAGGGAGCCACAGGAGGGTGGCAGGGCTGGAGCGAAGGCAGAAGGTGGCGGCCAGAATGAAGGCCCAGGTCCCAGGTGCTGGAGGGAAGCTGCTGCCAGCAGCCAGGGGAAGGAAGGCCTATTCTTACACAAATCTTTGTGCATCAGGCCTCTAATATATATATATTTTTTAAAGAAATAATACAGAGATATACCAGTTATCCAGTTTCCCCTAATGGTAACATGTGCAAAACTATAGTAAAACATCATAGCCATGATATCAACATTGCTACATCCACTGAGTTTATCAGATTTCCTCATTTTGATGGTACTCGTGAGTAATGTGTGTGTTTAGCTCTGTACAATGTACAACTAGCTCTGTACATGTGTAAGATGTGCTGAGATACAGAGCTAGTCCATCACCACAGAATCCTTCTATTGTCTTTTCATCACACCTCCCTTCCCTCTCCTTCCCTCTCCCATCTCTAATCTCTGGCAACCATTAGTCTATCATCTGTTTTTCTAACTTGTCACTCTAAGAATGCTACATCAGTGGAGTCCTGCAGTGCGTAGCCTTCTGGGGCTTTTTCACTCACTGTAATTCCCTGAGGTTCAACCAACTGGTTGAGTGTGTCAATAGTTTGTCTCTTCTCATTGCTCTACCTGTGGTTTCATCATTACGCAGTACTGCGTCCTAACATGGCACCAAGAGCACGATCCTCAGAGGCCAAGAAATAGGATGTGTGTTTTGTTTGGTGTTTATGGGTGAGACAAAAACACAAGACAAGCAGGGTGCAAGTTTTCCTAGGTCCACACACGCTTACCTTGGTTCATTCATTTCTCCCCTAAAGCGGTGGCTGGTTGGGTAGTGATCCCCTTTGGTATCGGCTGACAGTTCCTTCTTGTGTCTTCTGCCTCCTTCCCTCCCAGGAGCACATCTACAAGCTGATGAAGAGTGACAGCTACGCCCGCTTCCTCCGGTCAAATGCTTACCAGGACTTGCTGCTGGCCAAGAAGAAGGTATCTTTGGAAAGGGCAGCCTTGCCTTTCTTAGCACTATTGATCCTTGCCTGCTGCTTGCTGCCGGTGTGAAATGAGAATATCATCCCTTGGGTTTTATTTACCTTTTCTTTTCTTCTTTCCCTCCTCTATCTGCTCCCGCTCCAATGGAAGACAGTTAGGATTGTCACCGTCCCCAGGCCCATGGTGTGGCATCCTGTCTCTATGTGCTCATTACCTCCATCTGCGTGCTGTGCCCACAGCAGGGAGTGTGGCCACAGTGGCTCAGGACATGAGTACCGGGCCAGCAGGACACCAGTGAACCCCTTAGGAAATCAGAGAGAGCCCCTCAGTACGAATCCCCCCACACACAACCCCACAGATTGACTCTCCCTCACCAGCTCAGAGATCGAGAGAAAACATTGTAGGTTTCAAGGGGGCCATCTGGCATCTAAAGTCATTGCTAGGATCATTCCCTCCTTGGCACCCACTTCCTCTCCCTCACCAGCCCACAGTGTGTGTTTTCTCTTAACCAAGAAGTAGCCATATCCTAGCTCCTTCCCCCTCTTCCACTGAGAATGATGCCATGGTTCCCGGCAGCCCTTAGCACCTGGGTTTGGGGACCCAGGCCCCTTCAGCATGCAGGTGGTGGGAGTTGACCAAAGCAGGGATGGGTTCCTGGGAGGAGGGAAGGAAGAGTCGAGAGGGGTCTGGGGTCTGAGAGAGGGGAGGCTTGAAAAGTGGCTCATGATTCCTGCAAATCCTCTGCACTTGCCAGCTCTGATCTGAGGCCCACGTGTGGCTAAGCGTGTCTCTCCTTGCACCACATCCCACGACTTCCATGCCATGCAGCTTGAGGAATATATGCATCTTCATCCTTTCTTCTCCGCTCCCAGCCTTCCAACCCCAGGCCCTCAGCACATGGTGTCCACCGCCACGCTCTGTGGGCTGTCTCTGGGTCATGTAGACTTTCTCCCTCTGTGTTCTGTCCACCTCCCGTGCCAGGGTCCTGTCTGCATACCTGGTTGGTCCCTTTGCTAGAGTTATGGTACCACATAATTCCAGTGTCTCCACGAGCATATGTACTCTGCCCTCCTGCCCTTAGGGAGCTCTGATAGTCTGGGAGACAGTAAAGGACCTTGGAATAGCCAGATTATCAGAAACCCAGCTTCTCGGTGGCCTCACCCTCTTCATCAGGTGCCTCGCAGGTGCCACTGCTGTGATGGAAAATGTGAATCTTGGCCTCTTGCCAGCTCCCTGCGAGAGGATGCAGGAGGAGGGGCTGATGCTCTGACACATGCCTGGTGCCCATTTTTTTTTCAAGGAAGGTTTTGGAGACGTTGGGTATCTCCAGCCCAAATCTCATGGGAGAATGTCAAAAGTAAGTGTTTCTTATTCCTGTGGCTCAAGACCCAGAACTGATCACAATTTGGGGAAATACTTAGGCTCTGCAGACTGAGCTGCCCGGGCCTCTCTCTACACCCCGCAGCAGCCAGAGGCCTCTGGGTCTCCTGTGGGTTTGAGCACAAAGAGAAAATGCAGCCCAGCTCCGGAGGGGCTGGCATGCCCGCACCCGCAGGTCCTCTCTCTCATAAAGGAGGCTTCTCAGAGGAGGAACCCAGGGCCAACCCCCAAATTAAGGGCCATTCTTGTGACAGAAAGTCCTCCCAGATGCTGACACCCTTTTAATAGCCAGGGGTTAATTGTTTCCAAAAACAGTGACAAAACTTACCTTTCCCCCCTGACTTCTCCTGAGAGCCTCCAGGTGTGGACTGGATTTGTAACTCGGCACTTCCAGGTAGGCCTAGAATCTTCGGATCTCAGGGTTGGGCTTATAAGAGGTATGTGAGAGACACTTCCTGCTAAGAGAGAGGATATGAATGGGCCTCACTTTTCTGCTGAGAAAGGTCTGGAGACACAGCCTCTGGTCCTTCATCCCTGGCTCACCTTCTGTGCTAAGTATGGAAGACAAGGTTAGTCACTTTGGTGTACCAAGTTCCCAAGGAGCGAGTGAGCTGGGTTTTGACAGCTCCCCCAAGACGATTAAGCACCAGACTCCCGGGAGAGGCTGTGTGAGGCAAAGGAACCCGACTGAGCCCAGCCGAGGGCTCCCCTCTGCCAGCAACAACTCTGTCACCACAGCCCAGGGATGAGGCACAGGTCACTGGCTGCAGGGCCTGGGCCGGCCTGACATGGCCAATTGCATGCCCTTGGGCCGCCCAGTGTATTGAAGCTGAGTTCTGCTGTTCCCAGAGTGGACACTTGGTGTGTTACTCAGGGCCAATAATGGAAACTTTGGTCCCTTTGCCAGGAGAGAGACCAACCCGGCTCTGAGTGCTGGGTCCTTAGGTCGTGTTTTCCTTCTACAATGCCCTGTCTGTCTTTGGGCAGCCAGCCGAGGGGGTGGGGACATGACTGCCAAAGGAGCCCTCTGACCTGTCCACACGGGCAGGTGGCTGCCCTTGGCCATCCCCCTCTGCACCTGGCACATGCTGCACACCCACAGACCCGTGGCTGCTTCTTCGGCTCCCTAATTCCCATTATTTGCTGTGTGTGTGTGTGTGTGTGTGTGTGTGTGTGTGTGTGTGTGTCCATCCATATGAGTGGGTATTCTCTCCAAATTTCCCAGTCTTGGGCTCTAGGCCCTGGGACAGGGCTCTAGGATAAACTAGCAGGTCTTTGGGGTATAATTCTCTCCCCAAACTCCTTGAACAAGCAGAACACCTGGGGAGAGAGTCATTTACACACCACATCCTCTCCTCTGCTGGTAGTGAGCGCCTAACCCTACAGAGTATCCGCGGGCTTTGCCTCTTCTTGCCCCAATTGCGGGCCCCTCAGCTAGGAGTTCCATCGAAAATGCCTGCCCCGCCTGCAGCTGGCTGTGAGTAAACCTTGGAAGGGGTCACCTGCCTGGGTACTGAGATTGTTTTCTTTCCAGAACCTTCCTCTGAAGCCCCAGTCCCTTTGCAAAGGACATAGGTAGAGCCTCCTTACTCTAAGGACCCAGAATGAGAGCCAGGGAAATGGGGGGGAGGGGGGGGAAGGCATGAAGGAGACATAGAAGGCAGCAAACTTTCTAGCTGATCTGGGCAGGAAAACATCAGAGAAAAGTCGTAACCCAGACCCTCAGCCACTTCTTGACACCCTGAGGGCCCTGAGAGCTAATCTGTTCTATGTCCCCACTTGTCTCCCCCCTCCCTCCCCATGGCTGCCTGTGGGCCTAGGAACTCACCACCAGGGGCTCCTGCGCATGGGCAGTGCCCTGGAAAGCAGTGAGCGGCCAGCCCCAACTGCTGCCTGCAGGCTGCAGAGCTGCCATGGTCCTACTGAGCCCCGAGGACATTTAATGAGCCGTGGAGGCGCACACACACACACACACACACACACACACACACACACGCACCCCTCTCACCGCTCCTTAGAGCAGCATCTCCCGGGGCTTCTGTTTCCTGTCTGCCCCCACTGACCCCCGCATACAGCGCTGGCTGCTTCTCTCTTCCCGTTTCTGCGCCCTGTTTCGCTTTCTGTCCATTAGTTGCCGCCATGCTGTTTGGAAACCACGTGTAAGCTGAAGATTTTTTTTTCTCTGTATTTTTCTCCCTACCTTTTTTTTTTCCTTTGTTTGTTTTTTCCTAAAGCCAGAAAGTGAGCAAGGTCGTAGAACTTCCTTAGAAAAGTTCACTCGCAGTGTGGTAAGTTCAGCTGGTTTTGTTCCCTCACGTGCCTTTGGTTTTTCCCCGGTTCTTTTATGTTGTCCTTCCCTCTGGGGTGGGAGGGAGTCCGGTGCTTTCCCCCTCAACACATCCCTTTTCTTTTGCAAGTGTCTGCAGCTTCACTTCTAGGGATGGATTTGCAAAAAAGCCCCAGCGGCTCCCTCTGCAGAAGGTGCACACCCGACCGCCAGCCTCGAGCTTCGCATTTGACCTTCTCGTGCCGGGCTCCGAGGAGAGAGGACCCGCCCGCCGCCCTGGGGGCTGCGCGGTTTGTGCATCTTCTGCAGCAGCCCAGGGACAAGGCCATCGAACTGTCTCACGAAATAAATTGGCTCAGAACCATAGCTCGTCTATAAAAAACATTCCAAATTTCCCTCTGTGAACGCCGGCAGGCCCCGCGGGAGCGGGCCGCGAGCTGCTGCTGCTGCTGCTGCTGTGCAGGCGGCTTTCGAGTGCACAGGAGGTGGCCGTGTTGCATGGGCGCTGGCGGTGTGGTCTAGCTGGCGTGTGTTAGTGGCCTCTGCATGACTTACAGTCCTCGTCAGCCTCATGTGTATAGTGTGACAGGAAGTAGAGAGCAGGTAGCCCTGGGGGAGGGAGGGGGGGAAGCAGGTCCCTTTTCTGTCCCAGCACTCCCAGGGACAAGGCCTTGAGGGAGTCGTGATGGGCCGCAGGTTCGCTGTTCCGATAGGGAAGTGGCCTTCCCCCATGCGCACTGAGTTTGGATGAGGTAGAGATTGGTGCGGTGGCACATAGGAGTCCCCACGGTAACAGGTGAGAGTGCAGAATGGATAGTCTTCCCATGGGGCCCGGCGGAGATTCGGCTCTATGGGCTATAGAACAGCACAGACCCATCCCTCCTTTCCAGGACGTTCTCTGTAAGATTTGGGCGTGGGGCTTGGTGCACGGCATTCAGTCCCACTCATTCACTTACCTGTCACTCACTTGCAAGCTGCTGAGTGCCTAGGCCCCAGCCTGCACCGTTAATGTCAAACCAGAGGGAACCCACGTGGCAGCCGGGAGCAGGGATCCCACAAACGGAACTGGCCACTCTTCTCTTCCCAAGGGCAGAGCCCTCTGATGCCCATTTGTCTGTTCCCTTCTCTGTTGAAGAGAGGAGTCTTTGTAAAACCTGATGACTGCATGATTCGCATCTTTATTTCATCCTTTTAGCATAAAGTCTAAGAATTCTGGGTCGAAAGCAACCTAGTTGTTCACCTGGGTGAAACTAGATGCACGTTAGCTGAATTTAGACATTATTTTGAATTTGCTAGATGTAAACATCATAGTGGCCCGAGGAGATGACAATTAAAATACGGGTGCTCGTCTTTTCTCTTCTTTGGTCTCCCTCTCTAGGGTCTTTCCTCCTGAAAAGTCAGAGCTTACAGAATGGGAGGCCTGCTGGTCCCCTGTCTGTCTTCGTGGCTGGCTTGCCACAGCCCTGTGATTTCACACCCCAGTTTTGGCTCAGTGGATAGAGTGTCAGTCTGCAGACAAAAGGGTCCTGGGTTGGACTCCGGTCAAGGACATGTATCTTGGTTGCAGTCTCTTCCCTAGCCCAGGTCTGGGTCAGGGCTCATGCAGGAGGCAACCAATCGATGTGTTTTTCTCACATGATATTTCTCTTTGTCTTTCCCTCTCTCTCCAACTCTCCCTAAAAATCAATGGAAAAATATCCTCAGTTGAAGATTAACAGGGGGGGAAAAGAAAGATGTCACGGGCTGTCTAAAGCGAGGCCTGATAGAGAGCAGTAGGAACCTATTCCTCTCCATCTCTTTTGAGCCAGGATGTGTGGGCAGATGATACTTAGGGATTTTGTGGACAGACCCTGAGTGTACTACAAGGCAACTTGGACTGTCAGTGGAAAGTGGGAAGGCAGAACCCCCAGAGCCCCATGGATTGGCTCCAGGTTGGCCGCAGGAGCCAAAGGTGTGAGAGAGGAAGACCGGTATTAAGACAAGACATCAAAGATCTCCAGGCTGCTTTGCATGAGAAGTGGGTATCAGAAAAGGCGAGAATAATCTCACGGAAGCTCTGGGAAGAGCATTTATCGCTGTCCCTTCATCCCAGAAGCGGTGTTGGTTCAGTGGGCCTCCAAGGTCTGTTAACAAAGCGTTTGGAATGAGAAAGCACCAGATACCTTCCCAGCGTCTGGAGTGTGCACAGGGGAGATTGTACAGAGGTGTCTTCAGGGCCGGCTGAAGGAGAAAATTTCCCAAGCTCTTGAAACTTTTAGCATCTATATGATAAAAGGCCAAAACTTTAAAAAAAAATCCTAAATTTCCTGCTGTTCTTTTATGAAGACTTTAGTGGGTGGTGTGTTCTGGCGCTTTGGTTCCAGTGGTGGAAATGGAGGTGGATTTGCACAGATCCATCCATGCTCCTTGTGCTCTGGGGATGACACCTCATCCCCACGAGAGGCGGCTGAGTTTGAGGGAATAGCTCATGGCCATAGAACAATGGCAACTCGCAGGGTATTTTATGCTGGATCCCAAGAACTTGGTCTCAACAGCTCAGGGTTCTAATCAGCCAGTATGCCTGTGCTCAGTTTCTATAAAAGGAGGTCTACCTGAATATTTCATCTGCTACATATTGTGAACTATAAAACAATGAAAGGCTAGTTCAGTAGCATTGTCACAGAGCTGGGAAAGAGGTATGGAAAGACCATCCATGTCCTAGGGCTAATAATGGGAAAATGAGGGCGTGAAGCTGGGCAGCTCCTGGATCAAGGATATGAGACCAGCTGCTATTTAGGACTAATTGGTAGCAAGAAATGTTGATCTTGGTGGTTGGTTAGCACAGTCAACTAGCTTCTTATCAAGACTGAAATCGGAATCCAAATTTATTCCATACAAATGTCCTTTCTTTTCTTGGAAAAGGAGGGACATTTGGAGAAAGTAAATTGTTCTTTCCAAGTCTCAGGTGTATCATGAACAGAGGGATTACGTGTTGAAGGTGCAGATGCCCCCTTTTACATGAGATCCTGGAGGGTTGTCTAATGCAGTTCATGGGCGCTGCTAGGGCCATGTTCCTTTGTGTACAGAAGGGGCCTTGCAACCCTCAAAAGAGGCAGTTCTGTGTGAGCTTCTCCTTCCAATAGAAGTTTCCTACTGAGTCACCCAGACCTTGAATACACAAAGCCAATGTCTGGGGATAGGCTGGGCCAAGCATTGTGTGGTTTTGGCAACTGGGACCACCAAGCCTGTGCAAAGCCCTGCTTACTTGACAGGGAAGACCCCGTTTCAGAACCAAACATAACTGAAAGTCATGGCATGGCGCAAGTAGCCCATATTGCAGCTCTATCAGAAACAGAAACAGAAAGACTCCCTCTCATGGGCCCAGTCCCACAGATGCACAGCTGGCCAAGCAAAGCCCAGGCTGGATTTCAGCTCCTATTGACCCTCAGCTGCCCTTGTGCCGTGAATGACTCACACCATGGCGGTGCTGGTCCGGGGAACCCCCATCTCAGGAAGACCCGTAACACATGGCAGCCTCTCAAAGGCAGCCCCAGACATGGCCTCCCGTCAAACGAATGGAGCCTGTCCCTCCCTGGCCCTGTCCGCAGGAAGCTTCCTTTCACAGTGGCTATACAATATGAGAGCCACAGTAGGAAACATCTGGCCCACCACTGTGGTTACCTTGGCCTCACCAGCCATCTCCTTCGGGTTATTTGGTGGGAAGTCCCAGGCATTACCGATGGTGGGGGGAGAGGAGGAAGGTTCTCAAACTAGAGACCACTTCCTGCCACTCAGCGCCGACCAGCCTGCCATTTCACTTCTGGGACTCTGTGAAACTCCTGATGTTGCTGTTGACAGATGTGAGGGCGACCAGAGCTGCAGGGCTCACCCTCCCCATTCTCTCTTAGGTATGCTCATTACTTTGGGGTCTACCACAGAGTGGGGCGGGCCTCCCAGGAGCTGATTCTGACATAGAGGACCAGGGAGACAGATGAGAGGAGGCAAGAGGATGCAAAGGGTTGTTAGCCAAGACTCAAGAGTAGTGATTAGATGTCTCTTCGGGGGAAGGTGACCAAAGTCATCAGCCTGTGGAGGAGAAGCTAGAGAAAGTCCCCTGCTCCATGGGTGCAGTTCCCCAGAGTAATGGCACTTAAATTACCCTGTTTCCCCGAAAATAAGACAGTGTCTTATATGAATTTTTGCTCCCAAAGATGCACTAGGTCTTATTTTCAGGGGATGTCTTATTTTTCCATGAAGAAGAATACAGTACACATTTATTGTTAAGTGAAAATAAAGGAAGTTTATTACCTGTATATGGTACGGTAATACGGTAGTTGTCAACACAAACCAGACAAACTGTGAATCCTACAGTATCAAGAATTTACTCTTTATTCAATTACAATCATGTCATCATCTCCTGGTGAATTTCTTGTGACTCCATTTCTTTCAGAATCAGTGGACCAAATCTCTCATGTTTAGCAATAGCACTGTCTTTAAATGAGTACTTCTTGTCAAGGTAGCCTGCTCGCAGTGCATTTGCAATGCAACTGTCAGTGATTTTTTTCCCATGAATTCTTCACCCAAGTCACAACTTCTTGCAGTTTAGGTTTCACAAAGTTTCCACGCTGATTTCTCTCCATTCACACAGCAGTGACGTCAGGACTCCGCATAACGTCACTGGTTGCTAGACGCCAGTCGGGACGGCCCTAGTGACCAGTTTACGGTAAATTAATTTTCATTCTGAGACAGAGCCTGGGGGCCTTATTTTCGGGGGGATGTCTTATATTTCACTCAGAAGGAAACCTGTAAGTAGGTCTTATTTTCGGAGGATGACTTATTTTCGGGGAAACACAGTAGGAGAAGTGGCAGCTCCAAGTGATGCTGGCATTAGCCTCCCTGGACACCTTGGCCCAGGAACTCCGTCGAATCCTCAGCTGCCCTCTTGAGAGCCTCATCAGTTGTAACCTTGGGCTCCAAAGATGGGACGTGGGGCCACACAGGAGGGCACAGAGGAGGGTGGCGATGAGGACCAGGACCAGGTCACCCCTCCCTAAGAGAACATCACAGTTGAACTTTGTCAAGGACTTGAAACAGCAAGGGCAGGGGGCTGAGGGAGCCTTGGCATGTGCCCAGTGGCATCTCTGCAACAGGCATTTCGGGCCTGCCTGCCAAGGAATGCAGCAGGGAAGTCAGATGGAGATCAGGAAGCTCTGGGAGCCAACTGTCATCCACCCTCCCCTCCCCCTCCCCACCTGCCCTTTCCTCCCTCCCAGCTAAAGCCAAGGAAAAGCTAATGAGAACTAAAAAGCCAGTAGCTCATCCCCTCCTCCAACCCCCACTCCCCCCAGGTAGCTCTGCGGGAAGAATCCCCTGCTCCAGGCCCAGGTGCTGAGCCAGAAGTGGATGACCAGGGCCCCTGGCAGGCGAGGCAGAGGGCAGATGCCCAGGGTGTTCAGCCAACCTGGCGTCAGCAGCTCCCTCCCGGAGGAGGTTGCTTTCCCCTCCCCCTCAGCCAGTCGTGGGGGCAGCATGCACTCGGGTGGAATGAGTTTGCAAATCTGGACCCAGCAGAGGCTCCAGAGGGCTTCGACCACAGTTGAAAATTTACTTTCCAGCCTTCGGCAAGGGACAGTCGACTAGAATTCTTTACACAGGGTTGGTCTTGATTGCAAACAGTCCTTGGGCCCCTTGGGAACCACTGGGTCACAGACTCAATGGCCATCATCTCCCATATCAGAGACCCAAGATCCAGTGATAATGCAACACCCCCACCACCACCACCATAGTGGTATTTGGGAGGAATTGCATGAAAAGCTTCCTCTTTGGGACAATGAGAGCTTCTGGGACTCTGTGAAACTCCTCAGCAGCCCCCACGCAGAATGGTTCTTACGAGCTGTGTGGCCTCAGCAAATCACTAGCCCTCTCTCTGAGCATGGTCTTCTCTGTACAATGGCTTGGGCTAGAATTCAGGGGTGGGCAAACTTTTTGACTCCAGGGCCACAATGGGTTCTTAAACTAGACCGGAGGGCCGGAACAAAAGCAACCTGACCACGCTGGCACTCTCATCTTGGGCTGCTGGTGAAGGAGCGGAGGGGAGAGCAAGAGAACCCTCCGCTCTTTCGGCTCCGCGGGCCAGTTAGAACAGCCAAACGGGCCGGATCCGGCCTGCGGGCCATAGTTTGCCCACGGCTGGGCTAGATCATCTGCATGGACTTTTCCAGCTGGTAGTATCTTCAGGTCCGTGCTTCTCTCCATCCTGAGATTTCTCCTGATCTCCATCTGACTTTCCTGCTGTGCTAATCATCCTCTGAATAAGAGAGGAGCTGCCTTCCGGCTTAGGAAGTGGCTGCAACCTTTGAGGCCTGGAAATGAGCCACGGAGAGCATTGAGTTAGGTGTGTATTTAAAAGTTTTTGACAGGATTGGAGGATAAAGCACCAGAACCGAGTGCCACAGGCTGTCTAAGCTACAGGCTAGCTCCCTGCATTGCCCAGGGCTCCCTCTCACACTGTGACCCCAGGAGGGAAGCTGCCAGTTCTGCAGTCCCCTGCCTCCTGGGATGGACAACCACCTGGTGTGTGTGTCAGTGGTGGGGCCGAAGTCAGCTGGGCAGAGGAGTGGGCTCCGGTGTGGGTGCTGCCGCCTCACAGTGCATTGTGGGGCATAGAAAGGAGTGAAAGTGAGCATTTGAGGACCTCAGGGTCACTCTGCTGCTCACCTGCCACCACACTTTCCCTGGAGACCTCTGGGCCAGCTTGTCACGCATTGTCCTCTCTTAGAACTGGGCAAGATGAGGGCCAAGAGCCCGTGTAACCCTGCCCACAGTCAGTGGTAGGTTAAGTCTCCTGGTCCCTACCAGCCCTCTCCATCTTGGCTCCAAGTAAAGCTGAAAAGTATATTTAATATTATAATTTTGGCCCAACCACTATGGCTCAGTGGTTGAGCGTCGGCCAACCAGGAGGTCAGGGCACATGCCCAGTGTGGGTTTGTTTAATCTCCAGTGTGGGCCATGTAAGAAGCAGCCAACCAATTATTCTCATCGTTGATGTTTCTCTCTCTTTCTCCCTCTCCCGTCCTCTCTGAAATCAATTATATATATATATATATATATATATATATATATATATATATATATATAATATAAGTATATATTTTAATATATTTTTAATATATTTTTTAAATATATATATATAAAATTTTGGAGCTAAGAAATGAAAATATCTATTTTCTATAAACAAACTATTAAATGCAAGACAGCTGAATCAGCTTGACTGGTGGATACAGAGAAGACAAAACAATGAGGTGATTCAATGTGGTGGGGGATGGAGGCTTCTTCTGAAACTCTGGGGAGGAGTGAGGTTTTTACTTATCAAAAAGGGTCAGAGATTGTCATTTGTGAGTAACTCAGCCCTGGGCCCTGCCACTTTCTTAGAACAAGGACCAACGCCCCTCCTTCCCCCCACCAGCTGTTTCAGTTGACGCTTCAACATGTCAACCAAAAGCAGCAAAAGCGCCCTCCCTGTGGAGAAAAAGCACAGCGTGACGGCCCCCACACGTGGGGACACGGGAAGAGCAAGGCTCTTCCGGCCCCTCCCTGCCTCTCCCCCCCCCACCCAGGCCCCCCTGCCTTCCCTTGGCCCCGAGTGCGAGCAGCCAAGTGCAAACCCAAGTCCTCCGAGGCAGAAAGGCACAGCTGCGTGTTTACAGCCACTGATTCGGATCCAATCGCATCCCCTGCCCGTCTCCGCGAGGCAGGCTGGGGCACAGTGTGTGTGCGTGCCAGGCGGGAATCTATTTCGGGAGGTGACCTGCAGCCCTTTACAGAGCCCTCCTCCCATCCCCCTTTCGGGAAAGGCATCCTTCTAGAAGGAGCTTTCAGCCTGTCCCTTGTCACTCATCCAGCCAGACTTCTGACAGCTCCGGGCTCCCATCTGTCCAGTGAGAAGACAGAGAGTGAAGGTGACTGCAGGGCCCTCAGCAGCATGGGCAGCAGGACGTGAAGACCCCTCGGGGACCGGAGGGAGGGGGCCCCTCTGTCCTGTCAGGGGGACAGTGGCACCACCTAGAGGGCAGGAGAGTGAAACCGCCAGGCATTAGGCCGAGGAACAGCAGGAACTTAGGGAGGGGACGAAGCTGCCACCGTCAAGGTCAGGGAGAGGAACCCAACCGCGCCTGTGCCCGACTGGAGAGTGAGGAGAGGTCAGAGAGCTTCAGGACTCTGGACTTGGGAGGCTGAGAAGTGAGATCTCCACCACACACACCCCGAAACGAGCTCCTGGGGAAAACCACTTGGCAGTGACCCTCTTTTTAAGCAGCAAATGGGTTGTAATGGAGTTTGGGGAGCACAGCATTCTGGAAGGAGGGCGGATACAAATGCGTACACAGGAACTATCTGTAAAACGTTGCTAGGAAGCTGAATGGCAAGTGGGCCAAAGGGTTTTCCATCTAGCGAGGTCCTCCCAAGGCCGATGAGAGAAAGGCCCTTGGGTGTTTGTCCAGCGGTTGCAGGGTGGATGGAGGCGGACAGGGTCGGGACTGGATTGCGGAGGCAGGGGCCAGATGGCAGCGGCTCCTCCACGGCCCTGAGTCACGCTCACATCACTGTGGCCTGAGCAACGGCACCACAGCCCCACGCAGGGATGGGCTGGCCGGTGTGATATCTGGCAGGAGCTCCCCACACCCTCCTATCAGCCCGGCTTACTATGGAAGGATGACTCACATAACAACATCCTCTCCTCCAGAAACTATTTGTGACCTGCTGTTAGTCCACTGAGATTGAAAATAATGTCCATTTATGTCCCTCTCCCCTCACCTCTACCCCTCCCCCCTGTGTTTGCCCATAAGTAGGTAAAACTATATCCACAGGGTCTCAATGGCTGGTAAGACGGTGAATCCATCTGTCTCTAATAATAAAAGCATAATAGGCTAATTAGACCAGACGTCCTTCCGGCTGACCTTCTGGACGAAGCCAGGGCTGCAAGGGCCAAGGCAAGCTGCTGTGACTGTGAGGGCCAAGCCCCTTGTATGAATTTCATGCACTGGGCCTCTAGTGTGTGTGTGTGTGTGTGTGTGTGTGTGTGTGTGTGTGTGTATCCTAGAGAAGAGAAGAAGAATGGATCCTATGGAGGGAGTCTGCTGAGACTGGAGGAGAGGGATCCAGGAGCCAGGCCAGCCTCTGCCTTGAGGGTGGAAACGCCAGATGGCGACACCCCGAGAGCAAGGGCAGCTCTCCGGAAGTGGGATTGCCGCCCTCCCCATGTCACCCTGGCCTTCTGGAGGCTTTTGTCTGCAGGGTTGTTTGTTTTTCAAGGCAATTGCTGCTGCAGCTGAGGCCTGGGCAACAGGGCTCGCCTTGTCCCTGGATGCCCCCGGGAGGTCGGCGAGCAGAGACCGCGGGCGCTGAGCGGCCGAGGGCAGGCAGGCAGGCAGAGCACAGCTGGGGGGGCATGCGCAGAGGGCACCCCGGCTCTGCGTTGGAGAAAGCGTGGCCTGCCGCCGTTCCCACCCAGAAGAGGTATTTTGTTGAAAGCAGAAGAGATGATAAAGCCAGTTGCACATTTCAGGAGAGCAAGTTGCCGCTGAAAGCCTCTCAGCCTGGCCAGGGGCAGATGTGCCCCGAGGCCCCAGACTGAGGGGACGCTGCCTGCTGCCTCCCGGCCCCCCCCCCCCCCCCCCGCCTGCCTGGGGGCTCCTCCTCAGCCCAGCCCCGGGAAGGGAGGACTCTCTCCAGCCTCCTGAGGACCAGCCCCATTCAGAGACTCTCCCTGTCCCCCGGCCGCTGTCAGCTCCTCTCAGGACTGAATTGTTATGGCGATTATGGCTTATGGCTCTTTCCACTCCTCATCTTTTGCTTCCAAATTCTTTCAGGCCTCTCATTAGACATGGCGATGCGGGTAAAGTAGTGGAGTTTCAATAGGACATTTTTTTTAAAAAACTAAAGCAAACCCAGAATAGATTGTTACTCTGTCGTCTCCAATGCTCCTTTAAAACTCGGTGAGGCACGACTGGTGCCTCGACAGGAGAGGCAGGGGAGAGAGACATGGGGAGCAGGGAACACCCATACTTTCCCACGGGGCTGGAGACCCTCCTTCTCCTCTGCACCCAGAGCACGATGCAGCCGAAACCGGTGTGGCTCAGTGGATAGAGCGTCGGTCTGCGGACTGAAGGGTCCCAGGTTCGATTCCGGTCAAAGGCATGTACCTTGTTTGCGAGCACATCCCCAGTAGGGGGTGTGCAAGAGGCAGCTGGTCGATGATTCTCTCTCATCGACATTTCTAGCTCTCTATCTCTCTCCCTTCCTCTCTGTAAAATATCAATAAAATATTTATTAAAAAAAAAAAAAAAGAGCACGGTGCGGCCGATCCCCATCGAGCGGGGCTCCGGGGCCTGGCCGTGCCGCCGCTCAGGTGACATTGGGACGTGGAGATGGAGCAGCCAGTGGACACCTCCGCCCGCCCTTGTCCCCTGCAGCAGCCCCGTGGGGACTTCTGATGGACACAGGCCGCGCCACGCTGGGCGTGATTCTAAAGGCAGAGAGGAGTCTGTTGTCAGGTCTGGGAGCCTTCACTGCCCAGTGGTCCTGCTGCGAGGTTTCCTTGGCAATGACACGGCTGCAGAGCCCACCCCGTGCGAGCCCTCAGGCCGAGCTTCCCTGCTGTTTCCAGACCTACGGGCGCTCTGGGAAGGGTCACCAGGAAGGGGTGCCGGTGGGGTGATGGGGTGCTTCCCTCCGGTTGGGTGACGGGCCCCTTCCTCTCCCTCCTGCCAGGACACACAGGGAGGTGCCTCTCGCCCCGGCAGGAGGGTGTTTCGAGAGGCTCGCATCGGCTCCTCGCAGCTGCCCGGCCTGAGCCGCCCAGCCTGGCCCGACCCTGCCAGCGGCCAGCCATGCGGGGTGACTGACCCCCACCAACCAGCCAGGGTTAACGTTGTCCAAAATCTGGCGGCAACATTCCCCCAACGGCTTCTCACCCCGACTGCAGATGACCTGCTGGCTTTGCCCAGGGGGCTCGGCGTCCCTTCCGCGCCCTCCAGGAGGGAGAGAAGTGGGCCCGTTGGAGACGGAAGCCCCGGTTGCACCCCATCCCTCCACCTGATGCGGGAGTAAGACCCCTGGAGCCGCTCAGCTGCCCAGTGGGTGTCAGGAAGCATGCTGCACCGAGTGAGTGGCGGTTGGCATTACATGAGGAGTGGCTTCCATGTCTTGGGGGCTCATGGTGTTATATTCTGTGGGCACCGGCATGGTGCTGGGCTTGGCCCGAGATGGACTTCGGTTCTACTCCGGCCCTCCCACTCCGCTGGGCGGCCGAGGCGGCTCAGCTCCCTCCTCGGTACGGAGAGACGAGGAAATGATGAGGTGGCAGAAATACGTGAGGTGCTTGGCGCAGTGTTTGCAGTGCGTGTGCTCAGACACGGTTCCTTACATTATTATTTTCGTCATTGGGATCATCTGCAGCCCGTGCTTAGCTTATGACCTTGTTTCATCTCCAACACTATTCTTCGAGGTGGGTGTCATCGCTTACTTTGCAGTTAAAGGTGGGCCGTGGGGACCTCCTCTGTGGCAGTGCGTGCCAAGCACATCCGTTGATTACAGTGAGCCGCTCCGTGCCCCGCTCAGTAAGCGCGAGCTATTTTTGTGGGCTTATGTGTAACGCTGACCCCGAGAGCTGCTCTCTCTGCTTTCCCGGGGAATGGAGGGACCATGGTGCCCCGCAGGCCGGCCTCAGCCCTGGGACCCCCCTAAGAACCTCCTGGGAGCTGTGTGGAGAGCCCGTGGGGACGTCGCATACATTGTCAGGACCTGGCACGGCCGCCCTACGGGGGTGCAGGGCCCCGAGACGCCTCCCGCTCCCAGACGCAGGTCAGGCATAGGCCTCCCCATGGCCGGAGCATGGAACCCACCCTCCAGGTGGGCACCCAGGAGCCCCCTCCCTCCCCGAGGCCATCTCCTCCCAGCCCGCTGCCCGCCTGGGGCCGCCCTGAGCCAGGCAGCCTGCCCAGGCCCACGCGCTCCACCCGCCAGGCGGACAGAGGCTCCTGGAGGGAGGCGTCAGGAGCCGGCGACCGGATGCTTTGAAATCCCAGTAAACCGGACCCTAGGATTGACAGACACAGAAGCTGAGAGGCCATTTCCACGACACAGACGGCCCCTTCCTGGGGGGAGTTCCAGTTTCCTACGTGTGCCTTAAGGGAAAGGCTGCACGTCCGTCCGTCCGCCGTGTTTGTCGGAGATTGGCTTCGCACGAGCCTGACGTTAAGCTTGACCGCAGTCGGGCACCTTGCATGAGACGCTTACGCCCGCGGCTGCGGTGCCAACGTGCGCATGGGCATGTGCCAGCTGCATGCACGGCGCCTGTGCTGCCTGCCTGGGAGGCGCCTCCGCGCTCGGTGTATGGTGCGTGTGTGACATACGCTGCAGACCTGCATGTCCATGCCTGTGCATGCCCGCCGCCGCCGCTGACCGCATGCCCGCCGCCTGGGCCGGGGCTCCCCCGAAGCTGCAGGTCTCCCTGGTTGCAGCTGGATAAGTTCTTCTTCGCTTCCCTTCCCAAACACACACTTGCCCAGTGCTGCTGGCGCAGAGTCAGAATGGCCGCTGCGTTTCACCCCCGAGGCGGCTTCCTTCCGGCAGCGGGTGAGTGACCCCGGCGTGCGCACTCTCTAACCTCCTCGCGGACCCTCCTGCACGGAAGGTGCCGCGGGTGTCTGCAGAGGTGACTCTGTCTGTCCTGGCCACCCCTCCTGCTTCCACACCCTCGCTCCAGGGACGGTCAGCGGCACCCGTTTCTGGGTGTCCGATTTTTTTTTTTCCTGCCCGTTATTTTTATGCACCCAGCATAGTATTTTCCAACCAGCAGCCGAGGGGTCCCGAAAGGACGCTGAGTCCCTCGTCCCAGAGGCAGTGCCCCCAAGAACGCCTTCGGGTGTTGATCCTCTAATTCGCTCCTCCTGGACCCCACGCTCCTGGACAAGACAGAAACGCCCACCCCCTTTGAACATGCATGTAAGCCCACAGCATGCTTCCCCGCCCACATACAGCCTCCACAATGGTCACGGCTCCCATACCCTCCCTGGCCCACGGGCAAGTCTGGCATGAACCTGCCAACCACGTGCTGCAGAGCTGGTTCTCACTGGAGGAGGGCGGCTCGGCCCGCCCCTCCACAGGGGAGAAGCCTGAACAGCCACCCACCCCCTGTCCCCCAGGGACCCAGAGTGCCACAGCGATGACGCGGGCAAAGGGTCTATAGGGAAGCAGGCAGGCTCCCTGTGGCTAGGAATCCCATCAGCCAAGTCTCTCTCCAGAGATCTCTTGAAAATGGCTGCTTGACCTGCCCCCTGCGGCACCTTTTCAGTCGGAAATACGCGTCTGACACAGGCTGCTGGCCTGCATCCCGGGTGGCAGGGAGGAAGGAGAGATGAGCCGGCCCTCTCTGCATATGTGTCCAGAGGGACATGGACGCTCATGGAAAGTTACGCTTCGGGGAGAGAGGGGTGCGGGGCGGCCCGCATGTTGACTGCCTGTGCCTCCGGTGCTCGCCTTGGCAGGACCCAACCAATGGGCATGATTTGGGTGGATGTGTTTGCAGGAGATGAGAGGTGCCCCGGGGAGGGTGGTTTTAGAGTCCTCGTGGTCCTCGGGAGAATCACACACTGCTGTCCCCTCCACTAAACTCCAGCCGCACTCTCCCCCCCCCCACCCCGCCCCCCATCCATAGTTCAGGGATCACTTGAACTGCCTCGTTGGAAAAAAGTAGCATCATGTTGTTGCCAATAGCAACACAGTCCCTGTTTCCTTGCGTGTTTTGACCTTTGCCTAATTTGGAGTGCACCAGAGCTAAGATGCCAAGTTCGTGTGCGGAGGAAGAGAGGACGAGGCAGGCATGGCACGGGCTAGCGGGAGGCATGCTGCTGAGGGCGCCAGTGAGGGGCCCGCCCGCCTCCGCTCCGCTCCTCCCGAGTCCAAGGGCTTCCTGCAAGCTGAGCACCTGCCCGCCCAGCCAGAGCTAGAGATCCGGTAGTAACAAGGGGCCATTTCTCCTGCACCACGACAAACGGCAACAGGAAAGCGGGAATGCACAGCTTGGAAAGGAGGCCCGGGCGTCTGGCCCTGGGCACGGTGCCACCAGTGTAGGGCACAGCTGCTGAGGCTTGGCACTCCCGGCATGCCCGCCTGGTTCCAGATCTGTCCCTGCGCTGCTGGAGACCGTGAGGAGGGTCTCCCACCGCCCGGAACTAGCAGGCAGAGAGCCCTGTGAGGGGTGAGTGTGACGGGAGGCGGGGGTCACAGAGGCCAGGGACGACACCCAGGAGGACTTCTCCGGCCTGGCTGGGACACCCTGATTTCTTAAGTTACTTTCACATTTTATTTTGCTGAAGAGCTCAAGCTTTTTTCTTTTTTTTCTTTTTTATTATCACATGAGGATATGTTTTCATTGACTTGTAATATGAAAGGAAGGATGAGAACAAGCTGAAACCGGTTTGGCTCAGTGGATAGAGCCTCGGTCTGCAGACTGAAGGGTCCCGGGTTCGATTCCAGTCAAGGGCATGTACATTGGTTTCGGGCACATCCCCAGTAGGGGGTGTGCAGGAGGCAGCTGGTCGATGATTCTCTCTCATTGACGTTTCCAACTCTCTATCCCTCTCTCTTCCTCTCTGTAAAAAAATCAATTAAAATATTTAAAAAAAAAACACATCAGATTCTGAACTCTTAAAAAAAAAGGATGAGAACAAGAGAGAAGGGAAAAGAAGGAGGGAGGGAGAGGAAGAGAGAGAGAGAGAGAGACAGACAGACAGACAGACATCCATCAATCAGTTGCCTCCCATATGCATTCCCACTAGTGATCAAACCACAATCTGAGTATGTGCCCTAACTGGACATAGAACCCGTGACCTTTTGGGGTACCGGATGATGCTCCAACCAACCAAGACACCCCAATGTATGCACTGGGTCCTCACTGGAGTAAGGCAGCTCTGGCTGCCCCTCCTGAGAGAGGTAAACATCGCATCTGCTTCTCCGCCCCCTGGAACGCTTGCTGTGGCCATCCCAGGGCACTGGCACCAACAGCGCAGGCCACAGAGTACAAGCGGCGGCTCCTCTGGCCATTGCACTGGTGTAGTGTGGGGGGCATGGAGGAGTCCTTGCCCCCTGAGCACTTCCCTCTGCCTCCTTTCTGAGAGCGATGGCAGCTACAAATAGAAGGCCTGTGGGTTGTGAAGGCCGGCCCACTCAGGAACCAGCTCAAGCTCTAGCTGAGCCTGTGGCCTCATTGTCCAGTGGGCGGGGGGGGGGTAGATAATGTAATACCCACGTGGCAAGGCCGGTGTGGACATTGGCACAGGTGTCCGAAATGTCCAGAGTGCTTGACACGTAATAGCTGCTCAACGCTCCACCAATGGTGACTGTCAGGAGCTGTCCTCACAGCTAACCTGTGCCCCCCCTGGGAATGAGACCACCCCCACCTGCCACCACCAAGGTCTGGGCTCCTCTCAGGGTCCGTGGGGTATCCGTGCCACCCCCTGGAGCAGGCATGAGAAATTCGCAGAGAGCACCCCTGGGAGACCAGGGCACAGGCTGGTCCTTTCAAATGTAGTTCAGACGGGAGGGCTGGCAGCTCACCTTTTCTAAATTAAAAATTTTCGCAGGAATAAAAAGCACTGACCACGGACAACGCAGGCTGGCATCAGGTGTCTGAGCCTGCTGTGGTCCCAGTGACATTTTGTGAGAATTGCTTTCCGAAGACGTGATTGCTGGCAGGTTCCACAGAATGGGAAAACCTGCTCGTATGTATGGGGCCCACCCCGGCTGTTTGCAATCACCATTCCATACCTAAGACAGTGGGTTGTTGTGAAAGAATCTGTTATTTTATGTTAATCATAGTCCCTATTTTTCAAACAGGTTCAAATGTACACGAATGTATGTTAATTCTTCAGCCGGTGAACTTTTTAAAATTAATGAAATGTTCACCCACTCTTGATTTTTTTTTTTTTTAATTTGGTGGTGGTTTTATGTTTGTGGTATCTTACTTTGTAAAAGTCTAGTAAAGGGAATATTTTAAAAGCACATAAAATCCCCCTTAGCTCCTGAGAGAGATCAGAAAGCATGGTGAGGGCCCGGGGGGAACATGGGTCGGGGAGTGGATGTGGCTTCGGGGCTCCCGCCCCCACGTTTGTTGGGGGGGAGGGAGGGGACGGCCAGACACAGCCTCGCCTCCTCCCACTCCGTTCACCCTACTCACCCACTCCACGGTGGGTCAGCAGGGGGAAATCTTCGGCTTGTCCCACAGCCTTGTTTTCCCGTTTCGACTGCCCGCCTTGCCTCACAGAGTTCAGTAGAGGGCGGGTGATAAGCGATCAAGAGGTGAAAAGTTTTTTTTTGTAACTCTTCTCTGTTAAGTATGGATTTCTCTACCATCCCCTGCCAGAGTTGCTCAGGCCTCTGAACTATCTCAAGCAAATGCACTCTTTCCCTGATCTAAACATCATGGAGAAAGGCGATGCCACAGGATTCCTCACACGCCCTTTGGAAATCATTTCGCTTTGCTCAGGGAAGAAGGGGCGCCAGGGGCACCAACCTCCAGGAGAGTCACCGATGGAGTTAGGCAGGTCCTCGGCTTCTCCCCGTCCTGCCACACCCAAGCCAGGGCTCTGCCCGCCCCCCTGGCTCTTAGGCTTCTGGCTGCTCCTCTCAGCAAGTCTCCCCCCCCCCATCCCCGAACCCCCCAGCTGTGACTGCGCACACACTCATCAGTCATAAACCTGAGCACCCCTCCCCCGGGATGACCTTCCGCCTCCTTGGGAGGACAGCTCCGCTCTGGGGCCTCCCACTCCTTGTCTGCCGAGGTCACCTGGTGAGCCCTGTTCAGCAAAACACCATTTTTCATTAGCGAAGATGAAAATGCCTGTGTGTCCCAACAAGGTGACCAGTTTGAATCAATGGAGACTAGAAACAGTGTGCTGCACGCTTTCGGCTGCAACTTCTAGTTCCCGGAACTGGAGAACCTGGGTTTCTCCTATTCTTGGGGGGGGGGGGGGGGGGAGTGAGGGGAAGAAGCATTGAATATCGCTAAAATGCCACTGGGACAGCAACTGAAAAAGTAAGGAGTGGGGGGTTTCAAAGCAAAATGTGATAACTGGGATGTTTTTCTAATTTTTTCCTTTGGAATTATAACTACATATAGCAACACGAACACATCTGTAACCTATACCCCACCCCCCCACCCCCGAAACTTCCCTCGGGCCCCATTCCCATCAGTGTTGTCCCTCCCCCAGAGCGGACTTAGACCTGGTGGACCTAGGTCTGTAACTTTGGTCTGAGGTCATCTGGGCAAATCAGCAAGAGAATCTCATCAGCAGCTCTGAGGTCTTTACCACCCCCACACACACACACTTAGCGTTGAGAAGGGTCCTGCCCGAGCCCCTGGCGCTTGGCTCTGCTGCCCCCGATATGCCCTCTGACCCCGGGGCTGCTGTCTGCGCCACAGCCCTTTGCCCAGCCAGAGAGCTTAGCACCAGTCTCCCAGGTAAGTGGCGGCAGGTCTTGGGAAGCAGGATCGTGCATGTTGGTTGATTACACCTGCAGGTGCGATGCCCAGAGCCACAGCATGCCCGTCCGCATGTCGATTCTCCTTAAAGCACTGCCCAGGAGGGAGAGAGCCGTTCCTTTTGTGCCTTTCCTTTAAGAAACAAAGGGTTCCGTGAGCACCTTCTCGCAGGCTTCTAGCCGGCAAGATGGCCACAGAGCCAGGGGTGGGGGGACTGAACCTGTGGGCGTCGGTGAGCCTGTGTGGCCCGTGAAACTGCAGGATCCCAAATCCCATTGGGTTAAACTTTAACGAAGGTCACGGAGGTGAGAAGCGCTTTGTCTGTATGCAAAGCTTTGATGTCTCCGGAATGTACCTTCCGAGGCTCCGTCCCCAATCTCCGTATGTGTTTCCCACTCGGACAAAGGCCGCTGCTCATAGCGTTCCCCACCGCCTTCAGCTGCTCCGCTCGGCTGCCAAGGCCTCAGCCAGAGCCGCGGCTGCCGTTTCCTGGCACCATCACCCGTTCCCCGCCGACCGGCTCTGAGGAACCTCACACATCAAACCCCGAAACTGTGCTCGGTGGCAGGCCGAGGCAGGATCCCTGCTCCCCTCCTAAGTGCTTCCTACCGAAACACCCCAACTGAGGGAGAAAGAGGAGCCCTGGGGGGCATGGGCGGGGGCTCTCTCTCCTCTCTCTCTGGGCAGAGCAGTGAGCCCGCATCCAGCTTGAATCAGCTCCTCTCTGAACACAGGTAGCCTCTGCATCAGATTTCACTTTGATCCCCGGGGGAACTGCCGGGATCTCAGCCCCTCAGAAGGGAGGCAGCGGCTGAGCCAGAGCGATTGCAGGATTTCTCCCCCCGAAGCCCAAGGCCAGGCGTCCAGCCCTGCCCGCCCGCGTCCTGCATGAGTAACCACCTTCCCGCCTCACCCGGGAGGTCACCGCGTGGAAGACAGATGGCAGCTGGGCTGAGCTGCGTCTCCCCCCCCACCCCCGCCGCCCCCCAGCAGCCAACCCGAACCCTCATGACCTCCTTTAGCAGCAACTGGCATTTGGCAAATGCCTCCGCGCAGGAGTGGGCAGAGGGAGAGAGAAATGCCAGAGAGCACCGCCAGGATTGCGTGTTCTCTAGGCTGGTCAGCTGCACCCCCGGCCCCCGAAGCCGGGAGAAGTAGAAGCAGCCGAGGGGGAGGCGGGGGCGGGATTGATGGGCTGGCCACAGGTCCTTGGAGTCACAGCCGCGCGCGCCAGAGCCCCAGGATGGAGGCAGGAAGAGATTAATTAGAGCCTCCGAGCCCAGCCCAGCCCACTCCACAGAACTGAGAGATGTGGAGGATGGGGGGCGGGGGGGGGGGGGGGGCTCAGGGTCAGATTCAGCTAAAACAAATAGACAGCCGCACAGCCCTCCAGAAATAGAGTCTCCAACCTCCCTCAGCCCTCAGACCCCTCTCTCCGGCCAAAATGACCTCACAACGAGGAAGCCGCTGTGATGAGGGTTTGGATGCCTGGTAGCTCACCTTCTTTGTCTCTGGGCTTTTAACATTCCACTGGACACAGACTATGATGGGGAAGCTGTAGTGATTCCCCCCCCCCCCCCTCCCCAGGTCTGCTAGCTAAATCAGAGGCCCGAATGCTGTGTATGACAAAACTGGAACATATGTATCCGGGGACATAATGTGTCACTTGCATCCCTGGTGGAGAAAGGATGGAGGGGGGTGGGGGAGCCGGTATCTGGTGGGTGGTTACCGCAGTGATAAGGAAGAAAGCAAAATTCCTTGGTGCCTCTCATATGAGCAGGGGTGGACACGGGTCAACGGATGGGGGGTGTTAGAGCTCTCAGACCACAGGGTCCCCAGACTCATCAGCCCCACATTTCCCCAGAGAGAAACACAAGCACACGCACATGCACACACACACGCACACACACATACACCATGCTTTCTGCCTTCAGGCCTGCTTTGAGAAGGCACAATCCCAGGTGAGCCCGCTGAATGACAAATGCCTGGAGCTCCGTCTAAGAAAGGGCAGTCAAGGAGAGCGCGGCTGAGTGAGCCTCAGCACCCGGGGCCGGGGGCCTTGAAGGCCCGCTTCTGCCTCCCGCCAGCTCGGGCTGAACCCGACCCACTCTGCACAGAGGAGTAGCTGCCTGCTTTTAGTGATTTGCAAAGACTGGCAGTGTGACCCTCTAGGATTTAAAAAAAAAATCTGATTTAAAAATCCTTAGCCTCGTATAAACGTATCCTGCTGCAAGCGAAGTGCGGTGCGTCTGAAGATTCGGATACGGTTGCTGGTGGGGAGAGTGTGTGCATGCGTGTGTGTGGATTTTAAGAGGAGCAAAAATGGAAAGTGTGTCTTACCAGTGAAAATGAGGAGTCAAAGACCTCGCCCGTTTGCCTAGCGGACAGAGCATAACGGAAGGGCCCTGGGTTGGACCCCAGTCAGGACGTGGGCCTGGGTGCAGGCTCGATCCCCCGGGAGGGGGGCCGTGCGGGAGGCAGCCGATCGATGAGTCCCATCACTGATATTTCTATCTCTCTCTTCCTCTTCCTTTCTCTCTGAAATCAATAAAAGTTTATTTTTTAAAAGAAAATGAGGAGTGAAAGAATGTGATGATGGTGAGAGAAAGGAGGAAGAGAGCAGGAGGAAGAGCACACTTTCGGATAGCCCCTGAGCGCAGTGCCAGTTCAGGATGAGCGCCCACCCGTGCCCTCACAGTCACACGGCCGCCGCGTCCCTCTGTGGAGCGCTGAGCCAGGTGACACGCGGTCCAATAGTCACCGCCGATGCTGTTCGATGGCCAGATACGCCCGTTATCCATCAATTTGTCAATCAGAAGGCTTATTGAGTACCCCCACCAGGCTTCACAGGCCTGATCAATGTTTTTAATTACATCCAGCTCACACGCAGCCGAGCCCAGCAAACAAGCCGAGCCCTCGTACCCCCACTTGGAAATGACCACGAGGAACTGCTGGCCCTTGCAACCTCGGCCGCCGCGCTGACGAGCCGTCGTGGGCTGCTGCCCTTCGCGGATGGCAATGGTGTCACTGACCCCGTCAATAACAGGATGGGTTCTGAGTGCTTCCTCAGACGTGATGATCAATCGGCCTGGGTCCAGCCACACGCTCCTCCAGGCCCCTGTCCGATGCTATGGATTTCTGAGGAGGGAGGGGAGCGGGGGAGCGGGCACAGTCCCCTCCTCCCGGGCGTGGGAGCAGTGGGCCTCTCTCCGGCTCCCAGTGCCTCATGCACCCAGCTGCACCGTCCGGTTCATCGTCTTACTTTCCAGGAAGAGCCGCGACATCGGTTGTAAGGGAAGGAAGGGCAAGTAGGCCCCGGGCACTGCAGAGAGGGAGCCGGGAACATGGCAGGTGGCAGGAGCGCACTGTCTGAGGCCCATGGTGGCACGTGGTCACCTGTCCTCCGAGCCGTGACCGAATGCCACTCTCATCGTCCAGACCTGGGTCATCAAGAGGACCCAAAGCCCGTGTGCCTCTCATGCGTGTCAAACAGGCTTCCTAGGTCCCCTGCGTTCCTAAGACTACCAGTTCACTCATTCGTTTCTAGTCACCCAGATGCTTCGCCACCATCTGGGTCAGCCCCCTCTCCCTGATCCCGCCGCTCCCCAAGCCATCTTGTCCTTGCTCGCTTAAATAAAATCAAGGTCAGGGTCAGCCCCCGGGCATTGAGAGACGCTCGGCCTTAGAGCTGAAATGCCTGGTTCGGGGTAAGTAGAACTCCCGCACCTCCAAGAGAGTGCCCGCGGCGCAGGCCCCCAAACGCAGAGATCAGAGGGGGTCAGTTCGCGAAGTCCTTTGGCCAACATGGCTCGTGCAGCAATTAACTCACCTGTCTGGCTCTCTGTCTCTGTCCCTCTGTGTGTGTGCGTGTGTCTGTGTGTGCGTCTGTGTGTGCGTGTGCACCCGTGTGTGGCTCTCTGTCGCCTGTCTCTGCAGGGAAAGTCGCTGGCGGGCAAGCGCCTCACCGGCCTGATGCAGTCCTCCTGACGGTTCCCGCCGCAGGGCCCGGGCCCGAGGACCACGGGGGCAGGAGGCGGCGCTCCACATCCACGGACAGAGGGTCCTTGCGGGGAGATTTGGTCACTGTGACGGAGAGCGAGGGCAATGAGGGGCGGCCGCGGGGGGACTCGGTGGGCGAACGGGAGGACCTGAGAGAAAGTCCACAGAGCCTGGGGTTGGCCCGGTAGAGGCGGGCCCTGTTTACAACCCTCCGTCCTTGTACAGTTGCGCTCGCGACACCCCGCTCTCTAGGAGGACCCTGGTCCCTAACTCGTTCAGGGGAGAGCTTCTCGTGGGGTTGTTGTGACTATCACTTGAGATATATTCTTCTATCGTCCCTCCTCCCTCTGCCTGGGGATCATGCCATCCAGCCAGGGCAAGAAGAACCAGCTGGCCCTACGCACCCTCGCGTGAGCCCCATCCCCACTGTCTCTCTGGTGCACCCGCAGCACCCACCACAGTTGTAGCCGCTGCATCCCCACCGCCTCCCGCCTCCCCCCCCCCCCCCCCGTCTTTGTGGCCACCCACCCTCACGCGACACATCCCAGCCACGTCGTCAGCACGGAGCAAGCCCCGGAGGCCACCTTCTGGAGAGGCGTCCACAGGCACGCTGGCCGCCTTTGGGTCCAGTGCCAGAAGCACCAGCGCCGGTGAAAGAGCGTGTGGCTTCACAGATTCTGACCATCTCTTAAAACATGTGTGGTTTCATAAGTTATGGTTTTCGCCCCCCTTTTCCTTGGTTTCTTCCCTCGTGTTTTACTCAAAATAAACATGGCCATGAACTCAGGGGCCCTTGGGATCCTCCCCAAGTGGAGACTGGGAGGGTTCCCAGCGGGGGCATTGCCCCATCACAGGGATTGTGGCTTCCTGGTGGGCGTGGCCAGGCTCCTGGTGGGCGTGGTCTCCGTGCAGTGTGGAGCTGGAGGGGACTTGGCTGCAGAGGGACGAGGCCACGGCCAGCAGTCCTCTGACGGCCTACAGAGGCGCCCACCAACCAACACCGGTCATCGGTCATCGAGGGAAAAAGCCACAGAAGGCAACACCGGCGAAAACCTGCAAGAGATCCATCGGTATTCCCTTCGTGTGTGCGTCAAAAAGCTCATCTGCCCACTTGGCTGTGAGGTAATGTATGTAGAGCGCTGAGTCAGGTGCCTGACACATAGTAGGTGCTTAGCAAATGGTAGCTATTGCTCTCATCATTGTCATTCCCATGGGCCTAGGAACAGAGCAGTATTAAGCAATGTGGTTTTTAATGCGGACACTCACTCCCCCACCTGCTGTGACCATCCTCCTTTGATCTATTTTTGGCCATTCGTGGGAAATCTCCCTTGGGAGTTATAAACAGCAAACATAGAAGCAAAAAAAACGCGGTCACTGGTATTTCTTTACTCCTGTAGGCAAATTCGCCAGCTGGTGGCCACAGGCCCATGAGCTTGTTTGCAGCCCCTGCCTCCTGGGGGCTCCCATAACCACCTTTCTGACCCCCACCACCACCCCCTCACCCCACCTCAGCCATGTCAAATGGCTGTTTCTACCCAGCCCTGTCCCCAGGGTACCAACCTTCACAGTGGGGCCACCATGGGCATTAGGAGTCTTGGTTGGAGTTATACCCTGTGGGTTCTTGACCACCATGCCTCAGTTTCCCCCACTGGCAGTAGTTGCTCTCTCTCTTCGAGGTACAAACTAGATGGCATGTGTTGAGTCCTCAGAGTGTCTCCAAAGGTGGGGTTACAGACCCAGACTCCATGAGACCTCAGCGCAGAGCCTGGCACTTGGCAGAGAAGAGATAATGACTAAAAGAGGCCCTGCCCCATGCCACGGGGCCCTTTGAGCCCTCCTTTCCCACCTTTTTAATCTTGCTTTTCACATGGAGCCCAACTTCAGTTTAAGTTCCTCTGTACCCAACACCACCCGAAGGAAGTTCCTCCCTGCCAAGGGCCCCCGGCTGTGCTGACACCAAGGCACCCGGTATGTGGACAAAGGCAGTTCTAGAAGAGCAGGCGCCTCTGTGCCCTTGCCTGGTCCTCCTCTTCTTCCCCAGGGCTAAGGACAGGGAAGGGCAGGGCTGTGGGAAGGGCAGGGCTGTGGGCAGGGCAGGGCTGGCTTCCCTGGCCCCTGGATGGCTGTTCTGAGTGATGCTGGCCTGACACTTGGCCCACTGTGGTGGCTCCCAAAGGGCCCACCTAAAGCCAAGTGGACTCCAGCCTTGAGATGGAGCAGGCTGGAAGCTTTCTAACACCTCCAGGGACATCCAGGGACAAAGGCCAGCCAGCAGGTTCAATAGAGTTAGAGGCACTTCAGATGGATTCACACCCAGAGCAATACCCCTTCCTCCCACCTCCCAGCCAGGCATATCCAGGCCTATGACCACTACCATGTGCTCCTAGTAGATCACGTCTAATAATAAAGGGACGGGGTTGCTTTGTCCAAGGTGGCCAGCCCAAGATCAGTCTTCTACACAGACCTTAGAAGGGAAGTGCACTTGGGAAATCAGGTCTTGGCCAGTTTCTCATTGGCTTGGTCTACACAGCCAAAAATTCAGACCAGATTAGACTTTTGAAAGCAGTTCTGCAACAAAGCATGTTCCCCTGCCTCCAAAAGCTTCCTTAGCTCCCCTGACCGGGCACAGTCTCCGGGCCGGGACCCTGCCCACTGAGTGCTCACCAACTTATCATGTTGACAGCCCCACAGCCAAAGTATCAGGACATCCTTCGAAGCCAACACTCAACCATCAGGACAGACACTAGACATTGGGAAATGCCTATAAGGGAAGAGTAATTATAGGTTGGTATATGTAAATGCCTTGTAGCAGTCAGAGGACCTGCCCTACCTAGCAGGAACTCTCTGGGGGCGGGAACTGGGCTCCTGTCTTTCTAGAAAGTGATGCTTTGATCTGCTGGGAAGGTATTGCTGTGCCCCAGGAGCACAGCGGGGCCCAGCCCACCAGTGCAGTCTGCTGGCCAAGCTCCAGACCCACCTCTGCCAAGGTCAGGTACAGGCCAGCACCCAGGAGAGAACGCTCACCACTCTGAGTTGCTTCTTGGGCCAGTGAGCACCTGGGGGCATGCTCTGGGAGCTTTTTCCCTGGCAGGATTGCTGATGTGTTCAAACTACCTCACCAATGGGACGCTGAGCCAGGAGCCTGCCACCCATCGGGCCCTTGGCTGGCTGTGGAAGTTGGTGTGTTCCCTAAAATGCACCCCTCCCATTGTGCTCCAAATGCATGGACTGCGAAAGCCACCACTAGGAAGACTTTCCAGAAGCTGGAAAGGGTTGAGGGCTGTTTGGTGTTCGGGTCTGTACGATGTATTGGGGGAGGTGTTCCCGCAAAGTCCAGGAGGTGGGAAGCCCAGAGTGCAGGAAATAATGTGCCGCCAGCTTCCAAGGGGTTGGCCAAGTAGAGAACGTAACAATGACCATGTGTGACACAGTCCAATAACGGACAAATGCATCCCTGATAACTCACCATGGGACTCTCTGAAGAGAGGCCTGTGCTCATGTAACCATGGCTACAGCAGACGCCAGCAGCCTACTCTTAGTACCACCCGATGATAGGCATTCCCTGGGCACAACCCAAGGGCCATAAAGTAGCAAAGTAGCAAATGTAGCAATAAGAGGCCCAGGGCCGAAAAGGGACAGGGTCCACGTGACCCCGCCTCGGCCCTCTTCCCAACCCCGACAAGGACTCCGAGGCAGGAGCTGCCAGCTGTCTGGGAGAGAGGCCCTGCTCCATGCCCAGAGCGCCTGGTCCGTCCTCTCTGCCCACTCACCGCATGGTCACGGACACGTCGGAATGGCCTTCTTGTAGTGCATGTGGTTCTTATTAGTTTATTTTTCTGGAATTTGGGGATTGGACCCCAGAACCAAACATGCTGGTACAATCTAAAAAATAAATTACTTGAACCCACTATAGTCCAGCGAACTCTGTGTGGCTCCTTGGTTTGGAGGTTCATTGGGCAGAATGTACCTGAAAATCTACCACCGCTCCCCAATCCCCACTCCCCACTCCTCACCCTGCCCCATTGAACACCTGCCTGCATCGTACATGCACGCACACAGACTGGGAGCGAGGAGACTCACTCCCTGCAGGATGCTGGGACGGGACTCGTCCTGGGAGGCTGGGAAGGCTGTAGCACCAGAAGGCTTAGGCCCCTGACTCTACCAGGGTCTCCTTGGCTGGGAGGTCTCTATGGCCCATTCTCTGTGCTCAACCACAAAACCCAGCAGCCTGACAGCAGGATCTGTGGCCAGACATGGCTCTGCCACCCTTAAATAAAGTCCGAAAGTTAAAATCTGCTGCATACAGGCAGTGCTCCTCACTCAGAGTCTTGGTTTCCTGAGTGACAGTCTCATCTCCCTCTAACGCCAAAGCAGTGCGACTTCAAGAGCCTGGAAACCAGGCTGACAAAAGGAGGAAGAGAACACACACAGTACACACATACACACACACACACACACACACACACACACACGCACACACACACAGTACTACAACCCTATGAACAATGAGTATGGCCCCTAACAGCTTGCTTCGGTGGCAGAAATGTTGTTCCTGGAAGTAGAAATGATCTCAGTGGTATAGGAATGGATCTTTGGTCACATTTACATGGAAATCAATTTGTCTCCCAACCTCTGGGCCATCTCCCAGAGCAGGACTTCCTGCACCACAAGGTCAAGACCAAGGTCACACCGGTGACAGCACCTGAAATGTCAGGTCTGCAGCATATCCCCAGTGGCACGTCCTGGCCCATCACAAAAGATCCATGCTTCCCTGTCTTCCCCGACCACGGCCGTCACCTCCAGGGAACCCGGAACTGCTCCTCCCCAGCCAAGCCATCTGGCTTCTTTCCAGAATCTTGTTAAGCATGCTGTCACTGTGCACACGCATGACCCTACTGAGCCCAGAAACAGATCTGCGTCAGGTCCCGGGCGGAGGTGGGGATTTGGGGCTGTCGGCTATAACACTGAGAGCTGTGCCCACACGAGATTGCCTGAGACCCACCCTGACTGCTTCCTCTCTCCCCACACACTTTTGGGGACTTCTAGTAGAAAGAGCATGAGTCTGGCCCTGGCCTGTGTGGCTCGGTTGGTTGAGCACCATCCCATGCACCGAAAGGTCTCAGGTTTGATTCCCGGTCAGGGCACATACCCAGGTTGCAGGTTCTATCCCCAGTTGGGGTGTGTATAGGAGGCAACCAATCGACATTTCACACACATCCCTTCCTCTATAAAATCAATAAAAACATATTTTTTAAAAGAGCATTTGTCTGTCCTTTCCCTTGGTGCCAGCTTCCAGTTGCTCATTGGTCTCGGTCTCCAAGGGACCGTCAGGGCCTCTGGTGGGTGCCTCTGACCCTAGGCTTTTCCTGGGATGTGGCAGCCTCCAAACTCTGCGGCTTAGAGAAGCATCCAAGATGCCCCCTCCCCCTGGACCACAGAGCTCTGCTGACACGCTTTCCTTCCACCTCCCTTCCTGAGCAGAAACACCCAGTGAACTCTCGGCTCCCCTCACTGGGACTTCCCTTAGTGCCTGCCGGGGGATGGGCGGCACGGTTACAGGATCTGTCCCAGGCCCCTCTCATGCAGAGGCAGCCCCCCCCCGCCCCCGCCAAGGAGTCTGGCTTGTTTTAAAGAGGCTCAGGGTGGGGGTGCACCCAGCTTGAGCTCCACCTGACACAGAGCTCTCTGTTCCACTCCTGCTCCCTAAAAACCATGGGCTCAGTCCCCTCCGCACCTTGGAGCTAGCCCGGCCACGTCTGGCTTATTTCAGCAGGCAAAAACAGCTCCTGGTTGAGGGGGCTGAGCCACACACCTCAGTTGGAGCACTAGTTCCCCCATTTGTGAAAACAGGAATAAGATTTTTGAAAGCTTGAGGTTGTCGTGAATGAATACAGAGGACCTCCCTAGCCAGTGCCTGGCACAAAGTAAGTGCTCGTGAGATGGGTGCTATTATTAGCTGTTGCTGCACCGGAGAGAGGCACTGCGAAATGGCGGAGATAGAACACATCTGCAAATCCCCACCGAGCAGCTTTCCTCCGAGTGCCAACCCCTGAGTGCGAGCCCAAGTGCCAGTGGGAGGCTGTGGGCTTTGTGCAGGTAGCCGCCTCCCTTGCTGTGACAAGCCCCTTGCTTTCTTCTTCCCAGCTGGGGCCTGGTTCCCTTACTATCTGTCACTTGCAGGGTCTCAGTCAATAATCCTGCCTTAGGCCTCAATAAATAGCACAAGAGAAGGCTGGGGGGGGGGGGCTCTTCCTCCAGACCTTAAATAGAAAACGTTAGAGGTCTGGCTGTCCATCCAGATTGCCATTTGCCTGACAGGCCTCCGTGGCTGCTCCACGGGGATTTGGATTCTGAGCTCTTGCTCAAAATACACCCTTTCGGGCCAGTAACTCAGACCTTGGCCTTAGAATGAGGGGCTGGGCAGAGGCCTGTCCTCTCAGAACGGCCTATATGAGCACTGCCACACGTGTGCCTGGTTCCTAAAATGGCCAATCAAGTCAATGAGGTCTGTGGAACCTCTTTCTCCCATCACATCACGGAAAGACTACTTCAGGTTGAAGGGAGGAGGAGGAATCAGGGAGGGAAAGTTGAAAAATGAGACCAGGGCTTGGGTGTCTCCACCCACATCTCCTGCCCCAGGGCCACACCTTCCGTAGAGAGTCGGTGAATATTAGTACCGAGAGGGACCTAAGAGGTTTTCTGTCGCACAAAGTGTGTGCTAACATTTTGTTCACTGAGCTATAATTTACATTCTGTGGAATTCACCCTTGTAAGATGTCGTTGGGACTTTTGCCCAACTTATGTCAAAAATCAAGATAGAGAGTAATTCTATCATCCCAAAGTTCCCAGGTGCCCGTATGTGGTTAATCCCCTCTCCCCACCTCCTGTCCCAGACAGCTATTGATCTGTTTTCTGACCCTATCGTTGCACTTTTTTTTTTTCTCAAAAAAAATATTTTGAATAAAGGGAATCGTACAGTATGTGGCCTTTAAAGTCTAGCCTCTCTCACTTAGCACAGTGCACATCACAGTCCATTCCTCAATGTTTTGTTGTTACACATAAATAAACTGTGACCCAGGGGGAGGCAGAGAAGAGGTGGAGGGGCAGGGCCTGAATTCCAAGTCCCCACGAACACCCACCCTTCAGGCCCCTTGGCCATAACTTCTTTCACAAAAACCCATTTTTTAATTTAACTCTCAAAGTCCATGAACCCCTGTATGAGAAAGCACATGATCACAGAATTGGCACACTGAGGGGGAAAAAGCCTGATTATTCATCCTACAGGAGCTACTTCTGGGAAACTAAGGGGAGCAATGGTGCATATCAGAGCAAGGCATTATTTATTCAGTTAGCAAGTAGTGCTTCGTAGACCCTACCAATAACTCTGGAGCTCTCTCGTGCTTTCTCCAAATAGATTAGCATGGAATAATGAAGCATTAAAAGCTACCTGGAAGCAAAGTGCTGGAACAGACCCAGGGACAGAGGGATCTAGGGTACAGCAGTGCAGCCATGAAAACCAGGCCAACTGAAGAGATAATTTGGGGATTCTCTCCACTAGAGATCTCGAAATCCAGAGGTTGCAAGTACTGGCATTTCTTAAAAATCATTATAAACTCATAAGTTTCAATCCATTACATTCATTATCCTTATTGATGTCCAAAGTATCCCATTTTGGGCCAATAAAAGCCTATATATGATGGCTCCTGCATCTTTTAGACATGACCTTGGCAGTCTTTGATAGCTCCATTGCTACCTGGTATGGCACAATAATGCAGAATCATCCTATACACTTCCTGTCTCTTACCTAAGTTACAAGTGAGTGAAAGTCTAATGAATGTTTTGCAATAAAATCGGGGTTTCTATGACAGACTTTGCAATGACAATTGAGTGTCCCCATGCTTCCTGATTATCCAAATTTAAAATTCCTTAACAATCAACCAGCCCAGAGCCTTCATTCCACAGAATAAGTAAGACGCTTACAAATAGCAAGTGATTTACATAAGGCTACACAGGGCTGTGGCAGTGCAAGGGTTAAAGACTGGGTCACCTAAATCCTGATCTTTTGTGAAACCGGTTTGGCTCAGTGGTAGAGTGTCAGTCTGTGGACTGAAAGGTCCGGGGTTCAATTCCAGTCAAGGGCATGTACATTGGTTGCGGGCACATCCCCGGTGGGGGGGAGGGGGTGAAAGAGGCAGCTGGTCAATGTTTCTCTCTCATCAACGTTTCTAGCTCTCTATCTCTCTCCCTTCCTCTCTGTAAAATATCAATAAAATATTTTTTTAAAAAAATTCTGATCTTTTGTGATTCCCACAGCTCTACCTCTCCTTAATGTGTCCCCAACCCATCTAATCAAGCTTTTCCACTCAAGCCACATCCCAGCCTTTGTTGTGTGCTGAAAGATGGACAAAGAAAGTGGAAAATCCTGATTTCAAAAACTTGCTATAAAGCTACAATAACTGGTATATAAGAATAGATCAATTGAATAGATCTGAGAGTATAAAAATAAATCTATACATTCATGGCCAATTGATTTTTAACAAGAGAACCAAAACAATTCAGGGGGAAAGAACTGTCTTTACAACAAATGGGGCTGGAACCTAAATGAAACTGCAGTTAAAGAGTGAAGTTGGACTCCTACCTCACACCATATACAAAAATTTACTCAAAATGGATAAAAAATATTAATACTGTAAAATTCTTAGAAGAAAAATATATAGGTAAATCTTCATGACCTTGGATTTCAAGAGGGGGTAATCCTAGGTGATCCTGATACACAGTTAGATGGGAACCACTGGACTGGAGATTCCTATTTTTTTTTCAGCCTGAGAATTACATGGAAAGAGAGTTTGAATGAAGTCAGAAAAAGTCCTATCTATTTCTTTTCCAACCAAAATGTCCACCTCTGTTCTCCATAGGATAAAGGTCCGTGCACTGTAGTCTGGTGGACCCAGAATTTCCTAAACCAACTCCAACCCTCTCCCCCTCTGCTGGCTCTCTGCTTGCCACCCACACAAAGCAACCTGGAAGGTTGGGTTCTTCACTTAGGGGTTAAGGGTAATTGTGAATACATCTGCACATACACATGTACTCACATGACTATGAGCTGATCTATTGAGCAGTTATATGCTTCTCTTCATGCAAAACTTTGCCAGAGTGAACTCGCTGAGCCTGCAGATGAATGCATCAAGTCAGAAACAAAGGGAGAGCATTGGGATCAGCCCAAAAGATAAATTGCAAATAGAATCAATGGCTCTTCCTCTGGCTCTGCTGTGGAGGCATGTTATCAGCTGTCAGGACATGCCCAGTGGCTGGCAACAGCCCCATACACAAACACACGCAGATCCACAAGGTCCCTCCCTGGTCAGGCATGAAGCAGAGGTGACCTTGACACTTCGCACTCCTAAGCCTTTTAGCTAAGGCTTATGACTTCCTTCAGGATTCTGAGCTTTGGGCAGAAAAACATCGAACTTTCCCTGTGGCTCTTGCCCATGGTACCAGCTGGCGAGCCCACAGAGCTTCTGCCAGTTCATTCACACAGTGTTCTGTGCCATTCCCCAGTCCCTGCTGCCCTCCCGCCCTCCACAGCCCAGCCTCACGTCATGACAGGATAGGAATGACCACCCAGCAACTGGCCCACAGTTGAAGGAGGAACTGTCAGAAGGCAGTTGTTATAAAGAAACTGAGGCCCAGGGGAGGGGGGAGGGCAGAGAAGAGGTAGAGGAACAAGGCCTAAAGTCCAGATCCCCAAGGCCAACCACCCTTTCGACACTCCAAAGAAGATGGGTGGGAATGAGCTAGGACCAATAAACGACCCAGGGGCAGGTCTGAGGGAAGGCACGTCAGGGAAGTTTAAGTCTATAAAAGCTTATTGAGATTGGCCATGTGGCAGGGGTTGTGCCAGCTGCTGAACTTACAGAGTTGAGTAAACGTGCTTCTTGTCCTCAAAGATGACACCTTCCAGCAGAAGATACAGAACATGGAGACACAAGGCAGAGGGCAGAGGTACAGATAAAATGCACATAGCAAGGGGCAACTACCTCTCCCTGAGAAAATGAGGAAGGAGTGATGCAATGAACGTGAAGGTAGAAAGGAAGAGGGGAGCGTTGGGTGATTCAGAGGATTCAAATGAGGGTGAGGAATGGTGTGGGATCAGCAGACCTAAGACCCACGAGAAGGGTGTGAGGACAGGGCTGGCAGGCTAGGAGCAGGTTTTCTGGGAATAAAGGCAGTAAAGAAGGTGAAACGATGAGAGGCAGTGTTCAGAAAGGTCATTTCCGAGTTTTTTATTTCAGATGTTGAAGCATCCAGAGTGAAGCCATGAAGTAGCTGACCTAGAGAGGTGCCAGGTCAAAGTGGAGGGGGTAAGGGTCATCCCAGGGAATGCGAGGTCATGTGCAATGACAATAGGATGTGGAGTGGAGGAACAGCCCAGGAGTCGGTGACTGGAGTCCACGTCTCAGGGGAATATGGAGACGTGACCTGGCGCTCCCTAGAGGGCACTGAGGATGAGCAGAGGACAGACTAATCAACTGGTGATGTTCCTTCAGAAGGACAAGGCTTCAGGACAGAGGTCACAGGTCAGTCGGTGCCTGAAAGCAGCGGTGAGAGAGAAAGGAAGGGCATGTCTACCTCCAGCTTCACCCAGATTGCCCGAGGGATAAACCTTCCCCCTCCACCCCCACCCCCAGCTCCATCACTCCAGGAAATAAAGCCAGCCCCTTTGGAAGCCAGTGCTGTGTGTGTTGCTCAGCTCAGAGCAGACCCTGGACTAGATGTCTCCTGCTCTGGCTCCTCTCTGAAAATGCATCCTAGGACGGCTCTGGGCTCCCCATCCCGACCTCCAAGGGCCATCTGGGGGGACTGCCTCTTGGGGGAACAGTGTGATGACAACATCCCTTTGATTTTTCAGTCAGACCCCTGGATAGGGTTCAAGGTGGAGTGCCTCATACAACCGTGTTCAGGCTCTGAGAACATGGTTGCGAATGATTCTCCTTTGTTTGCAGTCCTGTCACCTTTGGCTCTGCACAAGGAGCACCCGTCTTATTCTTCCAGCTTCTTCCTATTAGGGCATCCCTCCAGTCCTATAGGACCAGCATGGTTATGTCTGTGTGGCCAGGTGGGCACCTGTACACGTGGGCCCACCTCACAAGGAGCTCCCCAAACAAGATCATGCTGTACTCCCAAAACGTGCCTGCAGGGCCTTCATGGGATCACGTGGTGCTGGAACTGCAACAGAAATAAAGTAAATGAGCCAAAACCGGTTTGGCTCAGTGGATAGAGCGTCGGTCTGCGGACTTGAAGGGGCCCAGGTTCAATTCCAGTCAAGGGCATGTGCATTGGTTGCGGGCACATCCCCAGTGGGGGGTGTGCAGGAGGCAGCTGGTCGATGTATCTCTCTCGATGTTTCTAGCTCTCTATCCCTCTCTCCCTTTCTCTCTGTGAAAAATCAATAAAAAGATATTTTTTAAAAAGAAATAAAGTAAATGATGCTACTGTAGAGCACAAGGATCCAGGTCTCCAACTAGTGAGGCAGCAGACAGATGAGGACACATCTGGAACTTCAGAAGATACTTTCTTGAATCATAAACCCTTTTGTCTGTTCTAGTGATTTAGGACAGAACCGTTTGCAAAAATGTCATCAAAATAGTATAGTTTTGTGATACCCTGCCATCCTTGGAGCCAGGCTGTGATCCATGATGGGAGAGATTCGGAGAGTTGGAATCGTCAGTCTGGGTTTCTCAGCATGATGGGCCCCTCTGCCCTGTTCCGGACCCTTGGCTGCCCACAATGCCTTGGGAACAACAGGTGATTTTTGGAGGAGGTCTGACAGCAAGCAGGTTTCATTAGTAATATTAATTTACACCAGACTCTAAATCTGGGCCCCAGTTTGAAAGTCAAAGGCTCTAGGATGCCTGTGCCTTTCAGGTGGAAATAAATCCATGGGCTTTGTGGCAGCACAGACTTCTGTTCGGATAACACATTTCTGGAACCGCTGGAGCGATCTGAAGGGTGAAACTGCTAGTGGAGGCCCCCAGGCTCACAAGGCTGAACCCCCATTTTGTTTATTAAAGCTGTGTTCATGCCTAACTGCCCTGAAGTTCCCAGCAGGTGGCTGTCTTAATGAGGAAGCCATGCACTCTCTCTAACTCAGGAGCCATACTGACGCCATCAATAATTTTCCCTTGCCCAGAATTCTATGTTCATACCCATGTGAAATTCATATCTATACGAAAACTATCTGAGCAAATGCATTGGGAGATTCAATGCCATAGGCTAAAGGTGGTCTGCGGTGCCTAGATTTGGAACATTTGAGCAAAATCTCTCAGACAACAGAGTTCTCTGTTTGCACGTGGCCAGGATTCTTCATTCCTGCAGCACTCGCCTATCTTCCATCTCCCACCCCTCCTGCCTCCACAGTTGACCCCTTTAAACCCCTTACTTGGAGACATGCATACACTTAGTGCAGGTCTGTTTCTTAGCACGAGGCAGCTGATCAATGTTTCTCTCTCATTGATGTTTCTAACTCTCTATCCCTCTCTCTTCCTCTCTGTGAAAAATCAATAAAATATATATATTTTTTAAAAACACGCACTCAGTGCAAAGGATCTTCACACCTCACACCTGCCTGGCCAGACACCACAGCTCCAGCTACCCATGCCACGGGAAGCACTGCCTACCACGCAAGGCTGAAAGGGGACTTGGGGTTTTCTGGGGCCCCTGGAAGGATCTCAGCGCTGCCCCCAGAGAAGAAAGTAACTTCCTCCTATCACTGAGCTGCTATTTCCAGATCTGAGGGACACAGAAGAAGCTCAGATGAGTGACACTCTAACCTGGGTCATCAGCCCCAGGAATGGATAGGCATTGTTTCAAGGACCGAGTCACATCTCACTTTAAATATAGAAAGAAGTCAAAGTGTGTCACCTTCAAGTGAGGCACTGAGGCTGGATGAGTGGCCTGGGAGTTGGCACACGACAAAATCTCTTCTCTCCACTTAACCTGCCCGGCCCCTGCAGCAATGGCTGGAATTCCCTCACACCCGGATTCTGACTCACGGCTTGTCTACTCTCTTCAGCCCAGAACACAAATAGCCAATCTACCTGCTCTGACCTTTAGAACTTAATTCCCCTCATTTGAAAGACCCTCGTGTTACTGATTTGAAAAAGGAAATGGTCTTTGAATTTTTCGTAGGCTTGAGAGGAGTTTATTATTTTCTGGGACACATCCACATCCTCCTCCTCCCTAAGAACCCACCTCCCTAGATGAGCCCCTACTCCTCCCTCATAATGCCTCCGGTAAACATCTAACCTTACTCCCCCAGCCTTCATATCCCACCTGCCATCGAATCCTGTCTATTCTGCTTTGCCTGATTCTTTTTTTTTTTTTTTTTTTTTTTTTTTTTTTTTTTTTTTTTAAATATATTTTATTGATACTTTACAGAGAGGAAGGGAGAGAGATAGAGAGCCAGAAACGTCGATGAGAGAGAAACATCGACCAGCTGCCTCTTGCACACCCCCTCCCGGGGATGTGCCAGCAACCAAGGTACATGCCCTTGGCCGGAATCGAACCCGGGACCTTTCAGTCCGCAGACCGACGCTCTACCACTGAGCCAAACCGACCTCGGCTTTGCCTGATTCTTACTGCCTCTGCCTCTGCCTCAATTGAGGTCCGGAACTTGACCTTGACTGTGTGCCATAACATCCTTGTCTCAGGTCAAAAGCCTCCAGCACTATCAAAATATATCCATTTTCTGCCTAAAGCATCTCAATGGCTCCTCACTGCCATCGGCACTCACTCAGTTCAATTTCACACATGTGTGTCGCGCATTCATGACACATCAGGCCAAAGCCAATGACACAAAGGCAATGGAGGCAGAGTCTGCCTCTGAAAGTGTTTGCAGGAGTCTGCCAGCGGGCTGGGCACACAATGAGCATAGCTTCATGAGAAAAGCGCTCCAGTGCAGGGAATTACAGAGCATTTTACAGTCCCTTTGTAAAGCTGGGGCCAGAAGCTGGAAGACACTTACAGAAGACTGGTGACATTTGAGCCAAGGCTTAAGGGTGAGTAGGCATTTGTCAAGCGGACACTGATGAAAGGAATGTTGAGGGATCTTTCAGGAAAAGGAAATGACTTGGAGAAAGGCTTAGAATTGTGGAAGCTCCTGAGTGGTTCAGGGCCTCTGAATGGGAAACCATTGTCCCAGGCCATCACTGTCATTTGCCACATGTCCCAGAAGATCATCAAAATTAGGTCAGGGTGCTACACCAGGTGGGAAATCAGTCATCCAAATAACATCCCCAATTCAGAATGTAGCCCCCTTCCCACAGACCTAGTAAAGGGCTATGGAGGTCAGGAAGAAGAGGAAGCATCAGCCCTGATACCCAGAGGCACCGAAGAGAAGTCTGTGGACCAGCCTTCATTGGCATCTCTCTTGGGAAGAGGCATTTTCACAGTCCTAGCATAACTTACCCGGTGACAGTGAACAGCCCCACTGATGTCCTAGAGACCCGATCCTCAGAATGTTGGCTGCTCAGCACTAAGTGCTGCAGTCAAGGGCATTGTGCCTGACCACAAAGTACTTGCAATATCAGTGAGTATGTGAGACTCATGCAGAGCAATGAGTGAGCATGGCAGCATCTAATGAAGTGCCCACCTGAGGGTCATAGCAGGAACTGAGCTCCTCAGAGAGTGTAAGTCAGATCAGGGTGGCTGGAGTCATCATGAATGGGTTCAAGGAGTCGGAAGGTGAGGTGTGAGCTGAACTATTGCGGTTGGCAGGATAAGGAACAGGGACTGCCCAGCCAGGGAGGCTCAGTGATTGAGTGTTAACCTATGAATCATGAGGTCATGGTTCGATTCCAGGTTAGGGCACATGCCTGGGTTGCAGGCTTGATCCCAAGTAGGGGGTGTGCAGGAGGCAGCTGATGAATGATTCTTTCTCATCATTGATGTTTCTATTCTTCTCTCTCTCTCTCTCTCTCTCTCTCTCTCTCTCTCACTCTCTCTCCCTTCCTCTCTCTGAAATCAAGAAAGAAAGAGAGAGGAAATAAGGAAGGGAGGGAAGGGGAACAGTTGGGAGGGAGGGAGGAAGACAAAGAACAATGTGAGGGAACACTATCAGTCAAGGCAAGAACACCTGGCCCCTTATATTGGAAAGACATCTTGGTGGTCATCCATGCAAATTCTTAGCCACCATAAAACCCCTCCTGAAGCACCCTGACCATCCAGGCTCTTAACTGAGTGCTGTCAGGGCCAGAGAAAAGGACTGAGTGGAAGGATGGTGTAGCAGACACAAGTCCCCCTCTGTGCTGCCTTTCCTGATAGCGACCCCTTTATTTAAAAAGCCAGTATCCTAAACCTTAAAACATCTTTCCTTGAGGCTCAGGAGACAACCCTCCCCCCCTGACCCTATATCTCAGCAAAAATGTCATCCTCACCCAGGGCGACAGATTTGCCCTGCAGAGCAGAGCCATCAGCCTCCATCCTCGGCATCCATATTCATGGGAAGTGCGCACGCTCTGACCTGTAACCTGTGTGGGATGTCAGCCTGGGAGCCAGCGCTGATGGTCCCCAGAAGTGCACTTCAGGAATTAGCCCACAGCCATCTGCCTCTCCTCCACGTAACTCGGGCCCTGGGAGGAATAAACAGCTGTTGTCATTGCAGTCCCAGAGAAGCATGAAATCGGGCACAGAGGAAGGGCAGCACCTTTCAGAGCCAAGGCTGCTCCTGAGAGTGTTTGAAGGTTATTAGTGTGGCTATAATCAGGCCATTAGCCCAGTGCAGGTGGAGAATGAAGTGGCTTTGAATTGCTTTCCAGAGAAAGCAGAGCCTGTGTTGGTATAATCTATGCATATGACCTCTTCCAAGTAGCTCGTCAGCTTCCTACATGACCAAGGAGCTAGGACTTGGGTCTCCAGCTAACTACAGTCAGAACTATCCACTTCCCTGGCCTCATTAGGCAGCAGGGCCTGCCAGCCAAAGCCCTGCCCTCTGCCTCCTACACCTGCCCTGTATGAGCAAGTACGAGCCATGAGCCCCCTTCTTATACTCCCAGCCAGGGTCCAGAGCCTCAGTTGGGCTCATAAACACTTCTTTTCAGTTCATAGGCAGGTGGTCTCATTATGCATCCCAGTGTGGATAGTGTCCAGTGCCCATAGCCCAGGGTGGCCATCCTGTCTCCCTCAGACTTCCCAAGGGGACGATTTCTAGGGGCAGATGAGAGAGGAGTCTTCAGAGTCTCTTGTAGATGAAACTTCCTGCCCAGGCCCTTCTGAGCCACTTGGCTGGCCCAGGGCTTCTCCTTCAGAGGCTGCAGAAAGAGAAAGGAGTATGATGAGAGGCAGTCTGATATTGTCATCAGACTGTTCCACCTGCTGCTCCTTGGGGTTCCTTGTCTTTGTTCATGGCACCCCCATCCAGTTGTTTCCCCAAGATTACAGTTTGGGTCTTATCCTTTCGCTCAACCTGTTCTACACCCAATCAATTATAAATCCTCTACAGTACTTATATTTCTCCAGCCCAGTCACCCCCCTCCCCCTTCCCCCTGGCTGTTTTTCAGCTCCCACCACCACAGCCTGGCTGGGCCCTCTGCATGCAATTCTGTCCCTCTCCAATTCAGTTTCCACTCTGCAGCCAGAATCATCCCCCTAGGAATTTCAGATCTGATTCCCCGATGCCTTTGATCAATCCTCCATAGCTCTCGGTGTCTTTGGGAAGGTGTCCAAACTCCTCACATGACCCTTTGCACCTCCAGGAGTCTTTACTGCAGCTGCACAGAAACTGCTCACCCATCCCAGCAGGTCTGCTTATCTCACTCGCAGACTTTGCGCATGCTGCTGCCTCTGACTGGAACATTTTCCCTTCTCTCCCTACTCGATTAAATCCTATTCCTTCTTAGAGCTTGGCTAAGACTCCCTCTCCAGGAGCCATTCCCAATCCTCTTTCCCTCCCAGGTTTGGAATAAGGGCCTCTTGTTATGTACTATCTGTGCTGATTATTCATACATCTTCCTCCCCCACCAGTCTATGAGATCCTTCAGGGCAAGGCTGCGGTTGTAGTCAATTTGGTATCCAGTATGCCTATTACAGCACAGAACACTGGGAAAACATTTTAAAGTGTCAAATGGCTGAATTCATGAAAGAACAAATAAAATAATGGACAAGGTTGCAAATCACCCAGTGACCCAATGGGGCAGTAGCTTGGGGTGAGTGTAATTGGGGATGAAATAGCAGAATCATATATGCAAATCACACATGCAGAACTGAAAAGTGTTTCAAATAAAGTACCTTCAGCTCCACCTTAGTTTCCTCCACACTTTTAACTGATGCATTCCCCCCTAGACCTACCCAATCGAATGTGTCCCATCTTGGTTCACTGAGTCTTATCCCGGACCTAAGTAACAGAGTTTGGTATTAACATGGAGCCTAGCCTGACTCATGTTTGATTAACCACTTAGCTATGATGCAAGGACTAGGGGCTCATTTATAGCCTCCTAGTTTCCCTTCCATGGGAACTTTGATGTGCAAGGATGCACTTTTCAAACCTGGGTTGGGTAACATAACATATTTGTCCCTCCCTTCAGAGTGGTTTGTTGGGAATGAGGCAAGAACACACTCTTCTGAGCTGCTGTTTGCTGGTTCCATGAACAAGCGAAGGGAAGCCAATTGAATTACAACCTGGCTCACAACATGGAAACCACTCCGTTTGGCTCAGCCTTCTTTTCAGGTCAGTTTTGCTATCAGTCCTCCTTGGTGCCCCCAGGCCTCCCCAGGTCTCTCTCACAGATATATTCGATGAAATGCTGGCAAACTGACATACAGATGGTCACCCATATGGTGCCAGTTTGGACCTGACTTCTGGAGAAAATTCTGGAAGCCCACTCAGCTATGAAGAACACCCACTGGCTTCCTGCACTAAGATCCAAAGCTGACTGCTCTTGGGGACACAGGTGGGAAGCAGGTGTTTCACATAAGTGGACCACCCTCTGCTAATCATCACCAATCAAACCAGTGGTGCAGAAGAAAACAAAATGAGAAAGGATTATCATCCAAGAGATGAAATGAACTAGTGGCCAAGGAGACAAGGATGAGTCTGGATTCCCATAACATAAATGGCCATATTTTAGGCAAGCCAGAAACTTGGAGACAAGAGTATGTGAGGACTTCAAATTTCATCCCGGTTGATGCAAATCTGGGATGTTCAATCTGATAAGGGGCCATAGCAGCCAAAGAACAGATTTATTCAGCCAGTTGTTCAATGTTTATTGAACACCTACCAAATTCCAGGCATTTATTGAACACCTACCATGTGCCAGGCACTATTCTGGATACTGTGGAGAGAAGTGAACAATTTCCATAAACACCCTCCTTTTTAGAGATTTACAATCCAGTTGGAAGAAGACAGAGAGACAAACAAATAAGAAAAAGTCAAATAGGAATAAGTGCATACAGAAAAGTAAATTAGGGTAAAAAGTATAGAGAAAAACTGGGTGGTTATGTGAGAGATTGGGTGACTAAGGGAGTCCACTCTGAAAAGCTGACATTTGAAGCTACAACCTGAATGACAAAGAGGAACCAGCTAACCACACAGGCATCCAGGAAATAGCTAGAACAAAGCTCCAAGGTGATACAGATTGATGCTCAAAGTAGTATCCTGATGAGGGGTGACTCTACAGAGTAAAACTCGAACCAAGAGTGAAGGGTTTCTGGAAATTGATATAGTCATGGGTTGAAAGCATCACCACCTACAGGCAATAGAGTCTGGGGAAGGCAAGAGTTGACAGTCGCTAGCTCAACAATGTTCCCCATTGGGATGCTCAGAATTCTAAGAGGGATTCACACCAGGCATAGGCTTGGCATTGAATCATGAAGACAGGGAGAAAAGCCAGGTCTTAAGGAATTGGGTCAAAGCTAAAAATGAAGCGGGGAAAATATAGGACAGGATGAAGCTGCATTACCTCTGGAGGATGGGGTTGAACCAAGCCTGAGGGTAGATTCTAGGTGTGCAAAAACCAAGACCAGAATAACTCAGTAGATCAGGAACTCAGAATGAAGTCAGGAGATAGATATGAAGCCAAAGATGAAGAAACTCAAGGATCATAACATTTTCATTTCCAAGACATTTGGTATATGCGTCCTGTCAGGATAGGGACCAATTCAAGGCTTAAACTAACCCCAGAACACTAATGGCTCCCAAATCTACACTTGGAATCAACACATTCCTCTTGAAATCTTGTCTCAACTCTCTGAAAGTCTCGGGAAGTTTAAGCTTACCTCTTCCAAAGCTGAACTCATGATCTCCCTCCTTTTTCTATATTCCACACATCAGTGACTGAAGACACCATCTACACTGATCACAAGCCAGGAGGTTGGATGCCATCCATTGCAGGCTTGTGTTTCCCATGAAGCAGCATCTTAGATAAAAATTAGCAAAAGAAGATGCATTGAAAAGTGCTCTTCGAATCCCTACCTGTGGAAGGAAAGGGAGGAAAGCAGGATCAGAAAAAAAAGAAGACACTGAGCTGCAAAAAAATCTCTACCTAGGGTTTAACCAACCTTTCAAGATGCTCTGAAGCAGGGATGGCCCTCAGAGTTGTCTGCAGGTGGGGCAAGGGATCTCGGATGTATCTTTTATACACTAATGTTGACCAGTCATTGGATGTGGGCTATCCAGGAAGAGGCAATGTGACCTTGGACAAGATATCTGTCTTCAGCCAAAGGCAATTCTTCTAGCAGCTGGAGGAGTATCAGTAAGTCCTTGAGTCCTGAGAGAGTCAGGGTGGCACATCACAGCATCTACATCTCTCTTCTGCTTCATCCCACCATCCCATAAGAGATGAGACGTGGCCTGGGGGTCAATCTTGATACATCCCTCCCACCCCATCCTCTTTTCTCCTTCCACCTCAACACCAGTTCAAGTCTCGAAATTTCTCACCTAGGCTAGGATATTTTTTGGTGGTGTTTTTAAAAAATGTATTTTTATTGATTTCATAGAGAAAGGGAGAGGGGGTGAGAGATAGAAATGTCAATGATGAGATAAAATAATCAGCTGCCTCCTGCATGCTCTTCCTTTCTTCCCCTCTCCGGTTGATGCTCAACCACGGAGACACACTGGCTGAGCTAGGCTAGGTTTTCAACCTGCTCTTCCTGGCCCTCTCCAGGCAATACTCCACATGGCTGCCACATGGCTTTCTTATTTTTCTAAGACACAAATCTGGGCCTATTGCTCTACTATTTAAAACTCATCAGCAGCTATCTTCAGAATAAAATCTGAATTCTCTTCAGGGTGAAATCTGAATTCAGATCACAGAACTCTATACCCTTCGTGAACTGACTCCTGTTGAGACCTCATCTCTCCTCACCCCCACCCCTAGTTCCTTTCTACATGGCTTAGTGTTTTCTATGTATTTCTTTGGACATGTGGCCCTTCAGCTAAGAAGGCCTTTCCAGCTCTACTCTCTGAACTTTAGGATTCATTGCAGGGTTCTCTCTATCCTGAAACAATACACTCAACACAACCCATCCCCACTCCATCCCCCGCCCCAGATCGTCTTGGTCTTCCTTCTATCCCAGTACTCATAGCTCTCTTATAATGACGTAAGGGTGTCACACGCATCCTTCCTTATGGCACAGCAACATCCTCAAGAATAGAAACTATATCACATTCTTTTTAATATCCCCAAATACTAACACAGTGCATGCATGGCACATAATAGACATCCAATAAATAATTGATGACTGAATCAATTACTCAACTAATGAGAATAACATAGTAATGTTATATGACCATTTAATACCAAAGCAAGATACCCTGAGAAGTTCATCTACCAGTAGGAATATACTAGCCACAAGGAATGGAGAGAGCCAATCCTCAAGCCAGGGCAGCAGCTCCCGGAGAGTTAGAACCGTGTGCAGCCACGACAGCCCTTTCTCCCTGAATATGGTTTCAACATAAGCTGAGGGTCAGCAATGCCTATGTGTTACTAGTAAACAGTGGCTCACCGTCTACACCAAACCCTTCTCACATGCCTTCCTGCACTGGAGAGACTAAGAATTGAAAGCCACATCACTTTCTAGACCCAAGTGACCTGCTTTCCACCAAGCAGATGCACCCATCAGGCAGCCAGAACATGGAAGTGAGTAATGTGAGGGGGCAGCCGTGTGCTGCGAGATCAGAACTGGTGACAGGTGTTTGAACCTTGGGAGAAGCTACCGTGGGAGTTCTACTGCCTGGCTCTGGCTGCAGAGATAATATAGTGGGTCCAGGTGGGCCCAGAAGCAGGTTTCTGCTCCTACTGTCATTGGGCTTTCCTCCTGGCTGGTTTCCTGACTCTTCGGTAAAATTGATCCCCTACTTTGTAATAAATTCCTGTACCCTTAAACGATCAACTGAACGATACACACATTTACAAGGAGGCCTGGAGATTCTCCTTGGGAAGGGTTCATCCCAGGGGAGAAGCAGGCAGAAGGGATAAACTTGACCCAGTGACAAAGCCTCTGACAGAAGGATAATCCTATCCTTCAGATGTATCTCCTGGGAAAGCCCACTGAGAACAGGAGAATGATCAGCAAAAGTAGAAAGAACTGTCAATTCACACTGCATCAAACTGGGCTCAGCTATCCCTGCTTGGCCACCCTCCAAAAGAGGAGAGAGAGGAATTCTACCCCACTTTGCTTCAAACCATTCTGCAGTGTTGGCATAAAGGCTCGTCATCACCACAGGGAGGTGGCTGTGCCCGGTCAGATGCCCAGTGGGAGGCGCTAGGACACAGGGAGCCTCGAGCTGAACAATGACTGCCCCTGAGAGGAGAGGCCTTGCTTGTGAATTCAGGTACAATCCTCTTTGGAGACTCCCAGCAATATTGGGGCATATGTGAGACACTACCTAAGGACACTGCTAATGTTAGGGGAACTCTTACCTCTGAGTCCCTATGAGTTCCCAAAAATACTTGGGGCAGACTTGTTTGTGGGCTGATGTACAGGACTTCCTAGGGATAGACCCATAAATGTCAAGGGGGCTGTCACCTGTGAGCACATGCGGGACATGCTCTGGGGACTCCCATGGGTGAGCTCATGGGAGACATTCTTAGGGACTCCCACTTCCAATGGGGGAACTTATTGTGGAGGGTTGTGAGGCCCTCCTGGGCTCAAAACCGTGGGGGAGCATTCTCCAGGATCGGTTTGAAGCAATATCCAGTGAAACTTAACCATGTGACCTGCTTTTCACCCACAGGCCCGGATATTTTTACATTCATTTTACTGAGAAACCCCCCTCTTTGCCTCTTCCAAGAGACAAACTTATTAGTGAGGGCTGGCAATCCTTTTGCTGAGGTTACTACCAAAACTTGCTGGCCTGGGAGCCACTGTGACCCTGTTTGATGACCCTACACAACACTGTTGTGCTCCATTAGGCAACAAAGTTACAATTTAACCAGCAGAAGGCCAGCTCTTGTGCCTGCTTTTTTGGGGCCACTGCAGGGTTGCCCCCTAGCTATTTACAGAAAGAAATGGAAGCTTTCACGGACTGGTTGACCTGGGTCAAGATGGGGTCCTGGGCACCCCATCAATCCAGCGCCCCACTCTGCTCGGCTGCCAGCAACATTTCTCCCTTCCCCGGACTCCAATGCCCAACACTTCTAGCCGCTGTGCCTTCTTTGCAGAGTTGGGAAGTGTGCCTCAGACACCCATTTGCAAATGGAAAAATAAAAGACTACTAGACACTTGGAAAGAGGTCCAATCACACTAGTAATTTCAGAAATGCAGCTTAAAAACAACTACTGTTTCCACCTATTAAATTGGCAACTTTTTTTCAAGCAAGAATATCCAAAGTTGGCATTGATGGTGTGACAGGGTGTTTTCGCCTGCTACTGGTGTCAATTAGATTGGTGCAAAGTTTTGGGGAAGCAATTTGGCAGCATACACCAAAAAGTCCTTATTATGTTCTCACTTTTGACCTTGCAGCTTTGCTCCTAGGAATCTGTACTGAGGAACAAACCTGGAGAGGCATTGCACTGTGATTAGAGCAATCCCTAAACAAAAGTACAAGCATAAATGTCCAACAATGGGGGGGGGGAGAACTATTAAAGTAAATAGCAATACATGTGTATGGCAGAATATTAACAAATATTAACTATTGTGCTTTCAAACAAAATAATTAGATGAGCAAAGTGTTTACTGTGCAACATAAAGTGGGGAGACACAAGGTTCAAAACACATAGGGACTATTCCACAAAAGACCTGACTCCAAAACATAAAATAATCATAGACCTAGAAGAGAAAACATCCCAATTAAAGAGGGAGCAAAAGATTTGAAGACACTTCAACAAAGAAGATAATGTGAAGTCAATAAGCATGTGGAAAGATGTTCAGCATCAGTAGTCACCATAGAAATGCAAATTGAACCAATGAGATAGCACTACACACCCACTAAAATGTCTAAAATTAAAAAGAGGGGTAATACAAGTATTGTGAAGATGTGGAGGAACTGGAACTCTCATTTGCTGCGGTGGGTGTTTCAAATAGTTCAGCTTTTGAGAAGAGTTTGGCAGGCTCTCATAGGTAATAATCCAGCAATCCTGTTGGAGAGTGGGAATTTTTTAGCATACTTCCAGAGAGGCCATGTACTATGCCCCAGATAGAGTTGTCAATGCTGACACCAGGCCAGGCCTTGAGATAGGGTCTCATGGCCCCTTCCCAGCATGTAGGCCTTCTTTCATAGAACACTGTCAGCTTTCTGAAGAACAGGATGACCCTGTGAATAACATAGTTGTCACTGGCATGATCCTGACATTGCTTAGGAAAAACTGTTTTGTCTTGGATTACTTGTTCTGCAAAAAACAGGATGTTTTTGGGCTAATGGGTTTAAAAGGGGTCCTTCACAAAGGGTCACTGCTGCTCTCCAGATTCCCTTCATGGAGAATGGCAGAGCAGTCACCCGGCTGGCTAATAAAAGCTCCCTAAATTTAATTTGGTCTGGATTCCAATGGTCGTTCACTCACAACAAATCCCACTCCTTGACTATGAAGGCTCATGATCTCTTCATCAAAACTGGCAACACCCAGATGTTCACCAATAGGTGAATGGATAAATACACTCTTCCACCTACATATAATGGACTATTACTCAGCAATAAAAAGAACATAGCATTGATTATACAGCAACTTGGAAGAATCTCACAAGCATTACACCAAGAAAAGGAAGCCAGACACAAAAGTGTACATACTGTATGTCCCATTCATGTAAAATCCTAGAACAGGCATAAGGAGCAGTCACTTGGGGTAGATGAGGAGGGGCAGGCATAGAAGGATGGAGAGGGAAGAAGAACAAAGGGACATTTTGGATACGGAAATGGTCTGTGCCTTGACTGTGATGCATTTGTTGAAACTCAGTGAACTATATACTTAAAAATGGTGCCTCTTGCTTAGTCATATCTCGATAAAGTTTTTTGTTTAAAAAACTGTATATGAAGACATTCGGTAAAAGATGGCATGTTAATTGCATGCATCTTTCTCTAAGACCCCACTCAATGATAAAAAAGAAAAGAAGGAGCAAGTAGGGAATCCAGTTAAAATAATAATAAGTGAGCAAATTGAAAACCTGCTGAAGGAGTGGTAACTGGTAACTGACACAGCTCGGGGATGGGTCACTAAACACAGAGCACAGTCAGTGGGTGCCGTAGTCAAAGAAATAATGCGGGGGACTCAGAACTGCTAGTGTGAAGAAGGTGGGAGGAGTGACTGCAGAGGAATGGATTGATTATCTGTGGGTGGAACAGTCTGTTCCCTCCTCCACCGTGCTGTGCCGAAATCAATCAAGTACCCCTACATCACCCCAAACAAAACACACAGATATAGAAGACCCAGGCAAAATTATAGGAACGCTCTAAGAAAGTAAACCAAAGTACAAAGGAAAGAAAAGAAAAGGAAATCAAGGCTCAACCCAGAAACCCTGTCTCTACTAAAAAAAAAAAAAAAAAAAAAATTACCTTCATATCAAGTTTTGGGATGTTACTTGACATAATGCACCCAAACATAAACCTAGATCAAGGACAGCCCAGAATGCTCAGAAAAGGGGAGCCGAGGCAGGAGAAGACTGAGAGGAGGTGTCAGCAGGCTGTGTGACAGGCTCCAGGGCAGTGGGTCTGACCAGGAGCAGGACAGAGGCCCCTGGAGGAGAGCCCTGAGGAAACGGCAGCACATACTGCTGGGTCCCTGACTGGGTGGCAAGGTGGGTGGAATAAAGAACTGGATGAATACAAACCAGAACATGAAGGTCTGGGCAAAGCAGAGCTGTTCGGGTAGCACGTGGGCCCTGGAGCACTTCTTGGCTCTGCAATGAACCATAGTGACATAGCTGCAATGATAAAAACATGGTTTACTGATTCTTAATTTTCCAGATGAACCTACAGGAAAGGTGGAAAACAATTGTTGTGGAACACCATGTAAACGTTGACATCAAAAAGGCCAAAGTACTAGAGACAGAAGTTGTTCTATGGAGTGTGGGGAGGAAAGCTGAAATATCCTCCCTATGAAAAATGAAGGGACGAAATAACCATATAGAGTCAATAGAATAAGAATACAAAGATATGTTTGTTGCTTACAGTAAAAAGTAACCAATAGAGAAATTATCTCCATGGAGGAGACAGGGATAGAGAAGCCATACCATGAGAGCAGGAAGTCTAGGGGATGATGTCTAGCATTGAGCAGGAAACAGTGGTACACCCAAATCAAGTGGAGATACAGGCTGACATGAATACCAGAAGAAAATACCAGAATGGCCCAGCCAGCATGGCTCAGTGGTTGAACGTTGACCTAAGGACCAAGGTCACAGTTTGATTCCTGGTCTGGGCACAAGCCTGGGTTATAGGCTCAATCCCCAGTTGGGGGGGATGCAGGAGGCAGCTGATCAATGATTCCCTCTCATCATTGATGTTTCTATCTCTCTCTCCTCATCTTTCCTCTCTAAAATCAATTATATATATATATATATATATATATATATATATATATATATATATGTATATATATATACTAATTAGACCAGATGTCCTTCCAGACGTCATTTGGATGTCCTTCCTGTCGAAGCAGGGGCTGGAGGGAAGCCACCCCAGGTTCCAGGTGCCTGTGGGAGGCCAGAGGGAAGCCTTGGTCCCAGGTGCTAGAGGGAAGTCAGTGCCAGTAGCCGGGGAAGGAAGGCCTACTCTTGCACGAATATTTGAGCATCGGGCCTCTAATACACACACACACACACACACACACACACACACACACACACACACACACTCTAGAGGCCTGAAGCTCAAATATATATATATATAAAGAAAACACCAGAAGGGCTAATAGTAGCTGCCTTTGAGGATCAGGACTGGGAATACAAGGAAGTTGTATATCAGGACTGGGAATACAAGAACATCATCACTACTTTGCACCCTATGAATTCTACACACCATTTTTATGTAAACATGTGCACATATTATTTCACTAAACTTTTTAAATAAAAATAATTTAAAAGAAGGTGGTATGTGATTGCCAGTATTGTAAAACATATACAAATAAATTCATAAAAAAAAGACCTGAAGGAAATATGGTAGCTACATCTGGATGGAAGTTATATGATGCTATTTAGTCTCTTTAAACTCTTCCATTTTCCCACATTGAGCATCCATTATTTTTATAAAGAGAAAACAAATGTTATATAAAGAGTAATGTTTAGGAACAAATTTTAAATTATAGTGGGAATGAGGCAAAGGAAACTAAATTGAATATACAATGAATCCAATGATTTAAAACAATATGCATAAAAGTAGAGAGATCTTAGAAGATATTAATAGTAACTATCTTGGTGGTGAAATTATGGATGATTTTTTTCATCTTATCTTTCCTTTTTTCCCCTCATTATATTTTTTCATGATGAGCATATGAAAGCAGTTTGGGCTGGAGAACTAAATTTGATCTCTCCATTGGCTTCAGACCAGAATAACAATGTAATGCCTGTGTGTGATGCTGACACCTAAAACGCCCTCCATAAACACAGGTGGCATTAACGGACCTAAATGTAAATGAAGTGACTGCTTCTAATGGAGCCTTCAGTCACTCTCTCCGCATTCTGTGCCCACTGTGCCCTGCGTCCTGCCAAGGCTGCGTGGGCACTGGGAGTGCAGGGTGCCAGCAGACCTGTTGTGTGGCAGATCAGTTTGCAGAAGAGGATGAACACCCACATATGAAAACAGATGGGAAACGTGCCCAGGGCTACCGCAAAGGAAACATGGAGCCTGAAGAGATGGGTATCCCATCCGGGCCGGGCCCTCCTGCTCTTTCTCCCATCTCCTCAGTGCCCGCTCTCCCCTTCTGCCACCTACTCCCCACAGAGGCCCTGGGCAGCCAGCTCCCCTCTTCCGCCCCAGCCACAGGAAGTGAGAGTCCTCCAAATGCCTGAGACAAGGATGAATAGCAACAAATACCCGGGTTCTTTACCATCCAACCACACCTGACTCCAGGTGAGCCAGCCTTAATCCGTCTTCCCACAGAAAGCGAGAAGCCAATAGGGAGAAAAGTGTAGAGTGCCTGAGCGTCTCTGGCAAGGCTCTCCAAGGGGAGGCTGGGAAGTTGTCCGTGTGTTTTCTGGCCAAGTCCATTCCCCAAGACTTTCTGATGATCCCAACCAGATTTGCTGGCTCCCAAGAGACTGTCAACAATACGAAATGTATGGCCTGGCTTTTGTGGGTGGCAGCAAGCTCGCAGAGAACTCCATGAAGGCCTTAGGCACGCTGTGAGGGTGCAAGGTGGTGGAGTGCTGCCTGCCCACCTCCAAGTGCCACACACCACCCCTCTATCACAGGCGTATCTTTGCACCTAACCATGTCGTTGCCACGTTCTGTTTCTGGTACTTTGTGTCTCAAATGAAGATGAAGAAATCTTCAGAGGAAACCGTCTACTCTGGGCAGGTGTTTGAAAAATCCCCACTTCGGGTGAAGAATTTTGGCATCTGGCTGAGCTATGACTCCCACAGTGGCACCCGAAACATGTACTGGGAGTGCGAGACCTAACCACCTGGGATGCCATCACCTGGTGCTACTGAGACATGGGGGCCTGGCACCATGCCCGCTCAATCCATATCATGAAGGTGGAGGAGGTTGCAGCCAGCAAGTGCCACCGACCAGCAGTCAAGCAGTTCCACGACTCCAGGTTAAGTCACCACACCCTTCATCACCAGCACGAGCCATGCTTCTCTACCAACAGGCTCAACACCTTCTTTTAGACGCAGAGCCTCCCTGTCCCCTGTCTGCCCAAGTAAACTCCTTGGAAACACCAGGGGAAGAAAGGGAGGGATGGAGGGAGGGAAGGAGGGATGGCATGGATGCACAATGGTTTGCATTCCAGGCCTCTAAAGTTCCTTCCAAGTCCCTGTCTCCACTTGCAATTGCATCAAGACCAAAGTAAATATAACAAGATAGTAAATTGAAAGTTTCACCTGAGGCATCATGGTACAATAAACATGGCGTTTCGATTTGGTGTCAGAGAAGATGCAAAATTTCAAGGTAAGATGCAAAAATTTGTCACAGATTTCTAACTTCGTACCTTCACCCACATCGAGGGTATAAAATGGTCTAGCTTTTCGAGATTGAGGTAGAGACAATTTGTAGAGAAGATTTATTTGGGGGAAATGATTGTGCTGTGAGCTTCATTCCTTCCAAGAGGGTGGTGAGAGGTCCCAGCCCCTCTTCTCAGGAGGTTTCAGAAAGCTTGGTACATCTCCCTGTGATTGGCGGGGGAGAGGGATGGGAATCAGTGGACCTGTGTTGTTAGATTAGCCTGGAAATGTAATCATCAAGGAGAGATGGGCTGGCGGGAAGAAGCTTTCTGCACCTTTGGGACTAACTTACAAACTCCCAGCATGTATTGGGGCAGGGATGCCTATGTGTTTCCATTGGATCAGATGTGAGCCGATCTTGCAAGAGAAAGCAGGTGTGGTCACAGTGGGCCTTGTCTGAAATGATCCTATGAGCTGTGAGAAGAGTGTTGTAATGAGAGTGACCGCCCTGGACAAGAGAGCTGAGGAGAGGGTCCTGGTGATGGGGAGCCTCCTATAGACACAACCACACCCAAGAAAGAATATCCACCTTCCCTGCTGCCGGTCCAAGAAGAGCCGCCCTGTCCCTCTCCTCTCTTCTCTGCTGGCTCCAGTTCAAAATCTGACTGGGAAGTTCGGGAAGGAAGAACTGAGAACGAAGAAATCCCTTCACCAACCACAGGCTTCCTGCCCGCAGTAGCCCTGAGTTGTCGAGTGTGGGTTATTGCATGGGCCTGAGCATCCTGATTTCTGGGTTGCGACGGTGTCTGGTGACTTAGATGACTGCAGGAATTTTTATCATCTAAGAGGGAACAGAAAAGTCATGGAACTGCTTTGTTTTCATCCAAGGGAAAGGGAAGATCTTACCTCCACTGAAACATTGAAAAGGATAATGGAAATACCATTGCTTTATGCTCCTATCTCAGGGGTCTTGATTGTTCCAAGTCCACATCACTCCTGCCACGGAATCCACTGTCCTCCAAAGCCAAGCAGGACCTCCTCCCCACCCACTGGGACACTCAGTCTCAGTCCTTATATAGAGCTACTAGTTCATGTGGCTGAAGAAAACATTCAAAGGAGGCAATAAGCCATCCAGTCCTCAAGGGGAGCCTTCCAATTCCTGAACTATAGTCCAAGACCCAGGAGGCCTGGTGACTCAGCTGTTCTCAGCCTTCCCAAGAGATGCCTGTTGCTAGAAGAAGGGCTGATCCGAGACCTCCTCGGTGGGTGTTAATCCTTTGCTGACTGGATCATGCAGAGGTGGGAGAGGAACCAAGCAAGGAGGCTGGATTAGAACCCTAAGGCAAAATGGGGACACCAACCATTTATCAACTAGATAGCGGTGTTTCCTATTTTGGCACACAATATGGCCAGACCTACGCATCTTAGAGGAACAGCAGCTCAGAATGGAAATAGTCTTAGAGTTTGACCCTAAAGATCATTTTTTAAAATATGTTTTTATTGATTTCATTATATTGTTTTTATAGAGAGGAAGGGAGAGATATAGGAACATCAGTGATGAGAAAGAATCATGGATCAGCTGCTTCCTACATGCCCTGCACTGGGAATTGAGCCCACAACCTGGGCACGTGCCCCAACCAGGTATTGAAACTTGACCTCCTATTGATCAACACTCAGCCACCAACCCACATCAGCCAGGCCTTAAAGATCATTTTGATTCCTGTTTGCCCAGCATTCCTGATCATCTGAATCGCCTGATATGCTGGTTACAAATGCAGCTCTCTGGCCTCATTGCTAGAGGTGCTGGAAGACTGTATTCTTGCATCTGCCCTAGAATCTCCATGATCTGATATGTTCAGAAGATAGCAATCCAATTTAGTGTTTCCCAAACATTTCCAGTGACAAGGAACAAACTCTTGGACCCATCTCACCTCTTCTGAGTCAGAACTTCCAAGGAAGCTGCCGTCACTCAGGGAGTGTGGGGTATACCCCTCATTCTGCAATCACAGACCCAGTTAGTGGTGGAGGTGGGATCAGAACCAAGATCTCCTAACTTCCCTGGGAGACTAGTTTGTCCTTCCACAAGCTTTTTTTTTTTCTATCTCTATTAAACCTCATAACAGGGCAGGATTCGGTGCAGGCAAAGTGACCTATCCAGGATCCAACAACTCAAATTCAGTTTTAAAGCAGGTCCTCCTGCCCCCAAATGCAGGCCTCACTTCCTCTTCCCCACACCACCTATGCTGCAGGAGGTCCACCAATTCAAAAAACACCTGCAAGAGGCAAATCCATTTTCTCTCAGTTATTGACTGTAAAGGAAACACAAGCCTAGGTCAAACAGTACCCTTGGGCAAACTCCTGCACAGTTCTTTAGTCAGCTGATTGCTTCCCCCAGCCTTCTAGAACAATCTTAACAAGTTCTATTTATAGTTGACCCAGAGAGCACCAATTCTCTCCTCCTTCAGGCTCCTGAGGCCCCTATCAGTAGGCTGTCACGGCTCTGATACTCTGAGTGTGGGCAGAGTGGGATTTAAAAACTTTTTTGCTGGTTACCCAAAGGCCTTGATGACATCTCGCCATCTTTCATCGCCTGTGCTAAGACAAAACCACTTCCTCTCTCTCCTGAATGGCTTGCATATTTAAAAGTTAATTGCCCAAACCTCAGTTCTGTCCAATTAATTGCCTCTTCAACTGACATTTTCCTCCCCTGGCCTATCGTGGGAGTATGAAGGAAAGTAAGGCCAGGGAATCTCACAGTACGGGTTCCACCACAAGGTGGCTTCTGAAGGCCATCTCCTTGGGCTCAGCCTCTGCCCACACCTTTTCCCTTCCACCCTGAAGGCTTCAGTCCTGATCTGCCCTAGAACCAGGCCTGATTCGGTGGTCAGTAGTCATGCTTGAAAGCCATCCAGAAATAGTGTCTTTGACGCCCCTTAACAGCCATGTTTTCATTGTCTTTGCTAAGCATGGTGTCTTCCATAAATGATTCATGGGGGGACTCTAAGTGCATTTTATTTTCTAATAACCATCTCTCTCTGCCAGTCCATTAGAGATGAACTAAGAGACGGGAGAGTGGTGAACCCTTATGAAAGATTACCCACTGTGTGCCCAAAATGGCTACGTTGACCTTAGCAACATTAATCCCAGGCCCAGTGTTGCTGAATATGTCACACACATCCTCAGGTCACTGGAACTGTGGTTCGGTGTATTTTTCTGTCTGTATTAAAGCAACTTGTATGTATAGTTAAATCATGAGCGTGAGCATGCAGATGCAATCACCACATCTGGATCCTGGAGTTAAAAGATGGCCAAAAGGTCTTCTCATCCATCCCCCTTGCATCTCCAAAGACACTAGCTCAATCGTTCAAGACAGATGCATATTCGACCTCTTGAATTTTTTTTTAAAGTGTTAACCCCAGGAAAGAGATGTGAAACCCTTCTCTGTAATCTATTTTGGTGTTTAGCAAGTCTCGTGAAGGTCCTCACACCGTGGTGATGAATTTCCTCCTTTTTTTTTTTTTTTTTTATGTAGATGGAGAACAACCCACCAAGTGAACAAGGTTGATTTGCCACGAGTAAATTATGAGATGGTGTTGGTGCTTACACTTCTATTTTCCATCAAGGCATCTGTTTGTTTAATTGATGGCCTCTGCCTTCTTTAAAGGTCACTCTGATATTTAGAAGGGTGTTGGGAGAGGCTGGGAAGTGATCAATTATACCTGCCTTTCCTCTTTTCCATCATCACTGTGACCACACAAATGCAACTCTTACCGTCGAGGCTCCACCCATTCTGCGCTGCATAGGTTGCTTAGGTTTATGGAAAGCCAAGATGGCTTTCAAACTTAATGACCTCTCAAACGTAACGATCTCTCCTGAGTTCTAATATGGCTTGAACTCTCTAAAACATTCATATGAGGAGCAGTAGACTCCTTGGGTATCTATCTGCCCAGGACCCAAAATCTTCTCCCGGAGTCAGGCTATGGGCCTCAGACAGTCCCCGATCTCCTGGCCAGGGCTGATTGGACCACAGGTGGTCATCTGATTCAAGCCAAGACAATAGATGTTCTCCTCCAGGAGTGTGGAATCAGACCCCTGACAGACAGTTGACTCTCTCTCTCTGTGTCTGAGTCACTTTTGCTGGAGATGCTATTGTAAGATACGCATGTCTTCACCACTGAGAACACAGAGGAGCAGAGGAAAATCGGTCTTGGGACAGAATGAGGTTTAAATAGTTGCCCAGAAAGGAGTTGAGAGAAGAGATGGAGGGACCAGACAGCTCTCCACACCCTCCTTTTCCTCCTCTTCTGAACCTCCCCATCACCTCTCATGTGTTTTTGAGACACTCTTGTGTCCTCCTAAACGTATCCCTGTGGCAATTTAGTGGCCTTGCGTGGGTGCCTGTTATTTATAGCCAAAGAACCTTAATGCATGGGGGCTCCCAAATATGTGCAGACTGTTGGAGGTGGAAGGGACCTTCAGCCCCTTTCTTTGTTCAGTGCCCATCGGGGGCATTGTAGGGAGGAGAGATGAGGTGGCTCATCCCAGCCAACACTGAACTGGTGGCAGAGCCAGCACAGAACCTAGAACCTCCTGTCTGTCCTGGTTGAGCTCTGCCCACTTCCCCTGGCTATCTCCAAATCTGTCCTTCAGCTCTAATTCCTAGGGTTTGGGAAGCTAACATGATTGGCAGGGGTGGAGGTGGGAACTGGGAAAGGTCTCAGGGTCTTGGAAGGAGTTCAAAGGAAATTTCCCATTGTGAGACCAAAAAAAAACCTAATGTTGATGCAGGATTTGGGACTCTTCCAACAGCACCTGGGTCTGCCTGGATGATGCTGGGAAAGAGAAGAGCCAGAGTTCATTTGCATATATGCAAACAAGGCCTTCACAGCTGTCCAGATGCCTCCTCTGCTCGGAGCACTCAGCTCAGCCGCCAGGGCCAGCTTTCATCTGTCTACTCGGCCTTGGAAGAAAGAGAGAGACGGGCTTGCCGGAGCTTCCCACCAGGCTGTCAAGGACACAGAATCATCCCCACGCTCCTGGGCTGGAGAAGCAAAAAGGTTAAACCTCCAGAGTCTAAAATAGGCAGGCTCCTGCCTCCCTGCCTCTCACCCCCGCCCTAGGCAAGAGCAGAAGGCACAACCCACGATGCAGAATTCTAGCTGTGGCTGTGGGAGAGCCGCTACCCCTCCTGGGGCTCCCGTATCGCCTTTCCCTGGCCTCCCACACCACACGGGCTGTTCCTTCTCCTCGGCAAGGCCTCTCCTTCTCTTACTGATCCCAGGAAGCCAGAAGAGACCAGATGATTGGCCTGGGGGTTGGGAGGCCTGACCTGAGGCCCAGCTCAGCTCTGGATTCCCTATCACTAAGTCCCAACCTTGGTTTCCCCTCTATAAATTCAGGGGTTGAGGGCAGGGAGCTTAGAACACATGTTTATTGCCAAGGAACTCCTTCCCCAGGAAATGTTACGTGGGCCGCCCCAGTGGCAGCTGTGCCCTCTGGCTGCCCTGGAGGGAGAGGGGCCTTTCAGCTCCTCCCTTACCTGTCCACCTTGTGGCATCTCTGAGGCCCATCAGAGCACCTTTTGAAAACCACTGGGCTCGCTGGCCCATGAGGTCCCTTCCTGCTGCCAGAATCTGTGATTTCAAAGCAGTAATGGCCACCTCGCGAGACAGGGAAGGGAGAGATGGTGGAGCGGAGGGAGAGCTAAAGGGAGCGTTAACAGCAAGCCCCAAGCCCAGCCACCAAGCCCTGTATTAACACATGTTCAACCTTCACGTTATATGCATGGAACTGCCCTCAAGAAAACCCTGATGGAGACCCTCAGCGTCCCTCCACCTCTGTCCCAGCCCCAAGGCCGAGGGTGGACTTCCTGAAACACGAAGGAGGGTGTGCCCACCTTATACACCCCCAGGTTCACTCTCTACCATTTGCTCCCTCTCTCTCCCCATTTTGCGCGCGCTCTCTCTCTCTCTCTCTCTCTCTCCCTCCCTCTCTCAATTTGGTACTGCTTTTTATCTCTCTCCCTCCTTCCCCCTCCCTCCTGTGCCCACCCCCATTGGCCCAGTCCAGCCCAGTCCTTTCCTGGGAAAGTCCTTGAACAATACCTGGAGAGGGGGATCAGGTTACCTGGTGGGGAGGGACGAAGGGGCGTGGCTCCTAGAAACACACAGATGGTTAATCCCTGGGCAATTCTGGGCTTTTCTTTCTTTCCCTCCCGCTCTCTCCTCTGTTTCCACCCCCCGCCCCCAGGCCAGCTACCAGCACCCCTGCTCTCCTGATAGACATTCTCTTCTTCTCCTTTGCCCAGGATGGCAGTTAACTAGTTGTGGGGCCCAGTGAGTCACCCTGACTCTCTAGGGCTCCATTTCCTCACCCGGAAAATGAAGGGGTTGCATTGACAAGGGGTGTGTAAGCTTTGGGGATGTCACAGGCCCTTTGAGGATCTGAGGCAAACCAGGAAGACAGGCACACACAATGTCACAGACAAGTCGGAAGCTCATCCATGGACTGGAGAAAGGCCACCCAGGGGTCCTGACTGTGCTCATGTTTTGAGTGTAGGACCCTAGATCCAGATCCTCCTCACCATGCTAGCCACACCTGCTCCTGAGACTCCAATGGAGTCCCGGGCTACCCTGCCCAACCACCCCAGCGTCCCAACCCCTCTGGCCTCCTCCCCACTGGCAAGAGCTCTGCTCACAACCAGGCTCCCCTCACATGTCTTCTGCCCTCCCCCCGAGGAGGAGGTAGACAGGTAAAGAGCAGCCTCTGGCCCCTCTTCAGAACCCCAATCCCTGGTTTGAGGACTATGGTCTGCAGGAACCCACGACACCTGGACTTGGTCCAGCAAGTGTGGCCTGTGATCACCAGCAGGCTCGGTCGCAGGGCCCTGGTCCGAAAGCCCCTCACCTCTCCTCACACCCACCTGCTCAGCACAGTTCACACCCCCTTACTCAGGACCACTAGCAGCCCCCAACTCTGTTCCCTCACTGAAGCCTTTCCTGGTGAGAGCCCAGGTGCCTGCCTCACCTCCTGGGACTCCTGTCCACCCTGGCCAGCCTGGACTACTAGTCACGTTTTCTTGTCTCTACATACACATTTGGAAAAATCTCTCTCTCTCTCACCTCCTCCCGTTATCTGATGTCCAAGTTAGTTCAAGTGCCACGTCCTCTCTGAAGCCTTCCTAGCTTCCTCTCCAGTTGGGAGTCTCCCCCCGAACTCTCCTGGCACATTATCTGACAGCTCTTGCGGCCCTTGCCACATTCTCCTCATTTCCAAGAGTAAACTGGGCAATATTGGACCATACAACTACTTAGTGGGTACCTATTGTGTGCCAGGAACAGGGCCAAGATTTTTACCTACGTTGTCTCATTCAACCTTCCTACAAAGGTAAGTTATAAGGTAGATGTAATTATCTCCATTAAGAGTCAAACAAGAGGCAAAGCCATATCTCTCTTGACTCCCAAGCCAAGTATTTCCTCAGCCCTATTGTGCCATTTTAGTTTTGTAAGGAAACTTATGTCTTGAGGGCAGGATCTTATCACCTTTTCTCTTAGAATCAAGTTATTGTCACAGATGGTGAAAGAGAGAGCAATAGAAGGAAGAGAAAGGGAGACCACATGTACCAGGCACCCTACACATGGGATTGTCTTTCATCTTCACAGCAGCTCTACCAAGTGGGTGTCATTAGTCCCATTTTACAGATGAGGCAAACTGAGGCTCCTGAAGCCATGGATCATGCTCAGTGACAGTCACTGTGAGTGGCAGCGCCAGCTTTCACTCCAAACATTCTCAGGCCCCAAAGCCCCCTCCACCACAGTCTCAGTGTGTGCCAGGGCAGGGATGAGCCTTCCTGGTGCCCCCCTATCCTCCAGCCAGCAAATGGGTCCCCAAATCTTAGCACCCAATGACTCGCATTGAAATGCTCTTTCTCACTGACTTTCATTGTGTAATTGGATCTGCGTTCTCAGGAGTAATAATTTTGGCCTCAAGACATAATTAAAAGCATACAGGAGTGCAGTGTATATTTTTTTTTAACATGGCACAACTAGAGGAAAGCTAATGATTTTATGACACAAGGAAAGCACAACTGAAAGGTCACCCACGAGCTGCCTTCCACCCCCCTCCAAAGGCAGATCTGGCTGGAGGAAGAGGGGCCTCGATTCTTACCGAGTCCTTGAAACTCCGGGGATAACTGAACCAGATGGAAGGCCTGTGTCTGCAGGTGCTCTTCATCAGCGGCTGGAGCCTGTGGGGTCTGTTTAGGGACTAATCTAATCATGTAATTTTTTTCCGGGTCCTTTGTGAGCTTTAAAGAGAAAGCTGGTCTTTTAGCCCCAAAGAAGCATGGAGACAAGTTTCGTAATTTATTATTTCTTTAAGGACTAAGTGGATTTCCTTTAAGAGGAACACAGGGCGGCGCACTTAATATCGATCCTTAACAATGCAGTGGGACTCGAAGGGTTCGGGTTTTAAGTGGGCCGCGTAACCCAGGAAAGAGAGATGGGTCAAAGCCCCACCACCTTGTCCTTCCCACCCAACAGAGCAACCTGCTCCCCCTCCCCCACCCCCACTCCCACCCTCTTTCCGTCCCAGAGCCCAGGGCCCTCGGCCAGAGATCTGCTCCTGATTTTGCCAGGACCTTGCCCCAGAGGGACAAAGACTAATGCCTGTGCTCCACACACACACCCCACCCCGGCTTTATTCTCTCTGATTTGCTGTCCACTCACTCACTCTCCTGCTCATATATCCTCCCATCCACCCAGCCATTGAACATGCACCAAGGCAAGTGGGATTCCAGTGAATAAGACACAGTCTGTGCCCTCAAAGAGGCCAGTCTGATGGGGAAGGCAGCAAGAACGCTAACGGGTGAGGCAGAGTGCCAGGTGCTGTAACAGCAGAATGCACCATCCTGGTGGTGGGAGGGGTGCTCCCTGGCCAAATCGGAAAAGAATCCCCGAGGAGAGAGGGCTGAGCTGAAGCTTGTGGGTGGAGAGGCTGCGGGTGCAAGCACGCGGGAGCACGGAGGACCGTGGCATTCCAGATGGGCCGCGCTCCGGCCCGTTGGCGAAAGACCGTGGAGGGTTGGAGAGGCTATGAGTAGTTGTGGAAAACGAGGATCATAAGAAAGCACCTGAAAAGGATCCAGACTAAGGTTTAAAGAGCTGAGAATAGCTTAGAGCAGTGGATCTCAACCTCCCTAATGCCGAGACCCTTTAATTCAGTTCCTCATGTGGTGGTGACCCCCAACCATAAAATTATTTACCGTATGGTTGTTACTTCGGAACTGTAATTTTGCTACTGTTATGAATCGTAATGTAAATATCTGATATGCAGGATGTCTTAGGCGACCCCTGTGAAAGGGTCATTCAACCCCCAAAGGGGTCGTGACCCACAGGTTGAGAACCGCTGGCTGAGAGGACGGGGAGACAGAGTAAAGGTTACAAGGATCTAATCCCACACGTCAAACCTGATAGCAGGAGAGCTGCTGGGCGACCCCGGGCTCTCCTCTCACGGCTAGAGGTTCTCAGGGCCTCTGACACCCGCCCTCAGCTTCCAAAGAAGGCCCTCTGTGGAGTCAGGATGGCACCAGGGCCTGTGGAAGAATTTGCCCTAGATCCAGAATGTAACCCAGGTCCCGGTGCCCAAAACACGCACGCGCCCAAGCCAGCCCCGTGTCCCTGGAATAAAGGGGGGTGGGCTTTGCTCACATTGCTTTCTCCAGTTGGAAAGCCCACCCCAACCCAGATCCCTGCCATCCGAGTCCTACGCATCCCTCAAGGCCCTGCTCCAGGGCCCCTCTGAGCATGTGCCCCTGCGAGCCTGCATCGGGGACCCCAGAGCCCTGCATCCTGAACTAAGGCCGCCTGGGTACCTGCGGGTGCCATCGCTTCCTTGGGAGGTTCTGAGGCTGAGACGGAGCTCCGGGTGTCCCCCGTCGGCAGCCCGCAGTCGATGGTCAGGTTGTGCTCATCAAAAAGGGCCTCCATGACCCTCTGACAGAGAGGGGCGTGGAAGGGGCGATGGCCAAGGGTCTGGACCCCTGCCGGGCCCTCCTCAGCCCCTCAGCCCCCGGAGGCCTCCGGAGTTGTGTTTTCCCTCTGTTTGGGGTTGGGCCTGTGTTTAGTCCCCAGAGGGACTGGCATTATTTTCCTCAAGGTTTCCAGGGGGCTGAAGAGCGGTTCATATTTCTCTGTTTGGCAAATAGCCTGTCCCCTGCCACCCCTCCCAGGAACCAGGAATCCCAGAAATTAAAGCCACGGGGACTCAGGTTTCTTTCCGATGAGGGGCCCGGGCAGCAGATGCCAGTCGAGCCTGGGAAATCCAGCCAGGAGGTGGGGGCGGGGGCGGGAGGTGTGGGTGAGGGCACCGGACCTTGGCTTTTCTCGTCAGGGGTGGGAATTAAAGGAAGGAACGGTCCTGGACAAAGAGCCCAGTACTCAGAGGGCAGGCTCGGGTCCCTCCACCCAGGTGAGAACCCCTTTCTTTCATAGCAGAGTCGGGGCCCAGGTCTGGCAGCCATTCCCCTCCCTCCTGGAGGCACGTTTCTCCGAGTGGGAGGGGGCGGGAGCAGGCCCCCAGCCGCCCCTGCTCCCGTGGGGAGAAGAGAGGGGGCAGGAAGGAGTGAGGCCCGGCTGGGAAAGGCAGGCCCCCGCCCAGATGCCAGCAGACAGGGAGCTGGAGCAGCGGGAGGGGGTGGAAATGAAGCAGGCCTCCGAGGGGAGGCCTGGCCGTGGCAGGTGGGCGCCGGCGAGGAGCGAGGAGCCGAGCTGACACCTGAACCCCGCTTGCCTCCCCCGGAGAACACGTTAATGAGGCTCACAGCTGCAATGGCACAGAACCGAGCATTAACGATGCTAATTACCTAAAGTTTCGCCAGAACCTTCTCAGCCCGCCGGCCTGGGGGGCACACTGTTGTTCTGGTCCCCATAAAGCACAGCCTGAGGCTGTGATGGAGGCAGAGCACCTTGGTAGGCAGAGGGCACGGGGAGGAGGGGGCGTGGGAGGAGGGGGTGTGGGGGAGGGAGGGCTGTGAGCACCAAAGGCTGCAGGGACCCCAAGGGAGGAGGAAGAGAAACCTCCTGGTCAAGACCCACAGGCTCCTCCCTTCTGCTTAAGAGAAACCCAGGGAGGAGCCAGTGCAGATCAGGCCCCTTTAAAGAAACCTGGGAGCAGGGACCAGGTCCATTTGTACTTTGGGGGGGCGGGGGGATATCAAGGGCCCAGGGCCCCTGGTGGCCTCGCATCATCCCACTGCCTTCCACAACCGCCGGGGACACCCCTGCAGCCCCTCCCACCGTGTAGCCCCAAACACGGTCTACAGTTGCTGTGTTTTGTGTTTTCTTAAGCCGTAGAAGCAGCACTGTATGAAAGAAATCAGAGCCGAAACCGGTTTGGCTCGGTGGTAGAGTGTCGGTCTGTGGACTGAAAGGTCCTGGGTTCGATTCCGGTCAGGGGCATGTGCATTGGTTGCAGGCACATGCCCGGTTGGGGGTGTGCAAGAGGCAGCTGGTCGATGTTTCTCTCTTATCGATGTTTCTAGCTCTCTATTTCTCTCCCTTCCTCTCTGTGAAATATCAATAAAATATATCTTAAAAAAAAAAAAGAAAAGAAATCAGAGCTGTTCTGATCAATGATTTGAGTTGAGGTTTGGGGCTCAGGAACCTTCCTTCCACCCCCGTCCCCCAGGCCTCAGGGCAACCCCCAAAGTGCCTCCACCAGCCCAGGCCTCCGCAGAATCTACTCAGGACACCGGTGTTGTCCAGCTACCTGCACGTCTGGCTTCATTGCATCTGGCATGAAACCACCCACTCCCAGGGGCGGAGAGGGGCCTCCTCAGCTGCCCGGGCCTCTGCCACACGGAGCCTGGGTGCAGTGGGCGAGAGTAAGGACAGCCCTGGGCGTTTGCAAATCCACCTGGTCTGGGGCTCCTGGCCCAAACCTGCCTGTGTCTCAGGCTGGCTGTATAGAAACCCGTGCCAAAATGTCTAAAATTTATCTAAAATGTCCCCCAATGAGCCACGTGGGTAACACAAGGCCCAGGCCTCTTACTCCTCTCTGGTGTCCTGTCTGCCACACCGCCACTCCCTACCAGCCGTGGGCAAACAACGGCCCGCGGGCCGGATGCGGCCCGTTCGGCTGTTCTATCCGGCCCGCGGAGCCGAAAGAGCGGAGGGTTCCCTTGCTCTCCCCTCCGCTCCTTCACCAGCAGCCCAAGATGAGAGTGCCAGCATGGTCAGGCTGCTTTTGTTCCGGCCCTCCGGTCCAGTTTAAGGACCCATTGTGGCCCTCGAGTCAAAAAGTTTGCCCACCCCTGTCCTGGACCCAGTGAGAGTGTTACCCTAGTGGTCCCTTCCTCTTAGTCCACACACACACACACACACACACACACACCCGTTTCCTTTCCCCAAGGAAAAAACAACGGAAATCTATTCCGCTCTGAGCTCGCCTGAAGATAACTTGGGTCCCTCCCCTGTCCCTGCGACTGACTCCCAGGAGCACGTCAGCTCCTGGTCTGTGTCAGATGACTCTCCCAGGCCGGCCTCCCTCCTGCAGATCCTGCCTCCCCCAGGCCCTCTGAGCATCTGGGCCGGGGAGGCAAAGCTGGGGTCCCGGGGGTCAAAGCAGAGACGTCACCGCCCTCCGTGCAGAGGAAAGGCCTGTGCGTGGGTGTTGGGCAGCCTCTTCCTGCCTGGACTCTGTCAGGGCCCTGAGCCCCCCTGCCCACCCCCCACCCCCACCTCCATGACTGGAATGAGCCGCTCAGCATTGCCAGCCAGGCACCCACCTGGCCTTTCTGCTCAGGCCCCTGCGTGGGGACGTCACTCCCTCTGTGTCCCGTGTCCGCAGCAGCCATCAGTGTCTCCTCTGTGAGAAACCACCACCGCATTATGCTTCGCAAAGGAGAGGCTGCTGAGGAGCAGGGGAGCGCCCACGGGGAGAGGGGGCCCAACGTGGCCTGGTATTTCCCGCTCCATGTCCACCTACGTCTTCCTGGGGGGCACCGGTAGATCCCAGCTGAAAGCACGCCGGCTGGCTGGGCCCGGAAGTTCCTGCCCTGCGTCCACCTCCGCAGGTTTCCTCGCTGCCCCGCCCCCCAATGGTGTGCTGCCACCTGTCTGGCCGGTGCGCCCCTCAGGGCGGGGCCTTGCCTCCTGGGCTGCGTTCCCGGTGCCCGGCCTATAGGACAAGCTTTCTTTACGTGCTGAGCTGAAATTCGTGTTTGGAAGACTGGCTCCTAGCTTGCAGCCTTGGGCAACCAAGTCCTTCCGGGGCCTGAGAGTCCTGCTCCCAGAGACTGTCCCTTTAAGGTGGTTGCTAAGCAGGCTGGGGACTCTCAGGGCAGATAGGTCTTCTGCAAAGATGCCTGCTCCTCTCCCAGGGCACCACCTCCCTGCCTTGTGTGGAAGGTGGTTTCTGATGAGGGAAGGAGCGATGATGACTCAGCTGCCCTCTTGCTGGGTCCTGAGCTGAGGTCTCCCCCACCCCCCACTCCCACCCCTGACCCCCGCCTCAGCTGTGAGTCTCCTCTGAATCATTGGCCTCCCCTCCCCCAGAAGTGGCAAGGGTTCTCTTCCAAATGCCCTGCCTCTTCCCAGAGGGGTGTCCTCAGAGGAAACCCTTGGCTGAGCTGCTCCCGCCCCCCCCCTCACCCCCCCAATCCCCGTGAAAGCTGCCCTAATGGCGGCTTCCCAGGAGCTCAATGTGGATGTCAGGGTCAGAATTCTAGCGGAGACCTGGAATGCTTGACTCCTGGAGTCTCCTTACAAACCCCAAAGCACCAGTGTTTCTCTGGAGCCTGACAGGCATGCATGCATGTGCTCACACACACACACACATGCACTCACACATGTAGTCTCACTGCACACCCCAACATGAAAAGTCTCTGTTTCCACGGGATCTATACATTTGCAATTGGTTTTGTAAAGACTGGCGGTGGGGGAGGGGGCAATAACCAAAAGTTCCCATGGGTTTTAAAGCCTTTTATTTGTTTACACATTCTCTAAATTGCAGACAAAAAAAAGATTCACTACATAGGTCATCAACACCGCTAACCAACCACAGGACAAGACACGAACCACAGCAGGGACAGGGCAGGCCTGTGCTTCAGTCTGTGAGCCTGCAGGGGCTCCACGGAGGGCTGGGGGGTCCAGGGTTCGACAGATAAAGGCAGCCCGGTGCCTACCTCTCTCTGGCTCTGGTCTCGGCCTTTCAGAACCAGGTCAGGGTCAGGGCAGGAGCCACGGCAGGGAGAGGGGAGGGATCCCGGTTCCGGGGCCGCCCCTCCACCAGCCCTCTGAACGAGCCATTGACGCTGCCTCTGCTCCGGCGAGTCCCGGTCAGGGAGTCCAAATCCAGACGCGGGCTGCTTCCAACCTGGACATCTTCCTGGAGACTCGCGTAAAGCAGCTCCCTGCAAAGTCACAGGCCTGCACCTTCCTCGGGACCGTGGGAGGTGTGACAAGGCCTCCCCTCCGAGACGGAACACCACAGCACTTTGCACACCAGGAGCCACAGGGTGGGAACGGGACGCACCGGAGCAGGCGCGTCCCCGGAAGACAGGAGCAGTGCACACACACGACACACTGAGACCACGGCACGGCACACGTCAGTTGGCGGGGTGGGGGGTGGGGGGGACGTTTGTCTGTGGCTGTGGTTGCTTTTTACAGAAGCCAGTGGAGACGTCTTCAGACCGTGACGCAGCTTCCCAAGTCGGCACCCCTCCCTCTGACCCCATGAAAGCTGCGCCTGCCTCGGTCCCGACACTGTCTGAGGTCCCCGGCATTCCAGGCAAACACTCCGAGCTGGCCAGCCCGCAGGAAGTCCAGTGAGGAGGGCGTTCAGGGAGTATGAGAGGGAGACCCTTCTATTGCGGGAGGTCAACGCTCTTGGCCATTCCTTTATGACAGAGTTTCGGAAAGAGTTGGAGCATGGGGTAAAAGAGACAAGAAAGAAGTATGGGGGATGGGGGGGGGTGCTGGGGAAATGGCCCCCCTCTTTTGTACCCCCACCTGGAAGAAGCAACGCCAAGTCTGCATCACCTACCGGTCTAGAGTTGTACGCGGAGACGTGGCGATCAGAGGTCACTGGGATGGTGCTCGGGTCTCCTTTCCAGCCCTAGCCCACAGCAACCCGGGGGCGGACGCCGAGGCTGTGAGGCATCCGGGGTCTACTCAGCAGTGACGACTAAGCTAACCCTTTCCCACACTCCAACTCAACCAAAGGGTGGGAGTCTCCTCCCACGGTAGCAGGACAAGTGCCTTCTCCTAAAGACCTCCCCATCCTTTCTGCCGCAGGGCCGAGCCCACCCCGAGGAACGACCGGCTCACCAGAGCCACAGAACCAGCCTCTCCCCGGGGAGAAGCATGGCGGGGCTTTGGGCAGAAGAAAATCCCTTTCTTTGGACTTCCTGGCAGAGAAGCCCCATTTCTTGGCTCTGCCAGGGGAATGTTATGGCAACGGGCCTTCAACATTGCCCTCGGTCTGAGCACATTTGGAAAGGGGGCAGCGGACCCGGTGAGGACCGGTTCTGGCTCCTGCACTGGGGGCCTGGGGGACGGGGACAGGCCAGTCTCTCCTCTGGGCCTCCATGTCCTAGCGGGTCAGTGGGTCAGCACCCAGCTGGGGAGTCTGAGCCGACTGTGTTCTCAGCCTGAGCGTCCACTCGAGGGGAGGCGGGAGGGAGACCCTCTGAGAGCTCAGCCCCCTGGACCGGCAGCGTCTGTCCCTCCTGGGGCCTGGGGTCTGGGCTGGGGTGCCAGGCTAGGGGCCTAGGGCTGGGGGCTTGGAGCTCAGGGTGCCAGGCTGGGGGCCTGGGGATGGGGTGCCAGGCTGGGGGCCTGGGGCTGGGTGCCAGTCCAGCCTGGATAGGATTCAAGTCGAATGGTCCTTCCCGGCCTCCTGCCAGCACAGGAGACCAAGTGAAGCAGGTCATCAAAGGAGGCTCGGAGCCAAAGAACCCACAGGCTTTCCAACGGGGGGGGCGGGGGGGGGGGTGGACTAAACCCCAGAATGCATTGCGGGCTCCCAGCACTCTCAAACCAGACTCCCAGCCAAGTATCATGAAAGCCTCGTGTTCCTGACTCTCTCCACGGAGATCACCACGGCCCCGGGCGCCTGCTGGGAGCCGCCTCCGCAGAGAAGCCACAGGCGGCCGCCACCCCTGGCTGCCACCTGCAGACACCTGCCTCCCACGGGCATCCGGCCTGGACGCGAGCTGGTGCGGCTTCTCCGCGGATGACTGGAAGCCAGGACAGGACGGCCCAAGGTGGGCGCGGGAGGGTTCCCGGAGCCGCCTCTGCCAGGGACCTCCTCCCGCACACTCCCCGCCCCCTGGTCACCCCAGAAACCCCCTGCGCGCCTGAGGCAGCCTGGCTGCGGACCCCGTGGGAGTCCCCCCAGTCCTGCATGAGGGCCAGTGCCGCCACTCCTGGCTCTGCTCTCTCGTGTGGGGGCTGGACGAGACCACGGTGTGGTTCGCTTTCCGCCTCGGATCAGGCCCCCAAAATGGCCCGGTCTGGCCGGCGCCCCGGAGTCCACAGCAGCGGGTAGAGGCCGGACTCAGACCCCGTTGGCGCGTGACGCCCTCCCACCCAGATACTCATCATCTCACCACCTCACAAACGCCGTCTTCCCGTTAGGGAGGGGGTTCCTCTTCCGGGGGCAGCGGTGCTCAGAAAACACAGCACAGCTAGGCTGCGGCCCTGCGTTCTCCCCAACCTGCAGGGGAGATGCTTCAGCCTGCTCACCCATGGCCGACCATGCCTCATAAACGCACGTACCCCGTCCGTGCTAGGCCCCGAGGCCTAGACGCACATACCCCGTCCCTGATGCCACCGGACACGGGGTCAGGGTGCCTCGGGAGAGCGGAATTTCAGGGCTGAAAAGCAGTTCGGAGGCGGGGCCAGGATGGGGTTTGTTTCTCCAGCCCCTACGGGATTCAGAGCTTTGCCCTGCCGGTGGCCTGTGCCCTGCCAGGCGCTTTACCGGGTACCAGCCTGCTCTGCAATCTCTCACGGCAGGCAAGAAATGTGTACATTTTCCTCCCGGGGGAGGGGACATGAGGGGGGGTAGAGTGGCGGGCAAGTAGGGTAGACACCCCTCCCTCTCCCAACGCTGTGAGGACAGATGCCGCCCACCCGCCTCTGCCGCCACCTGCTCCCGCCCCTTGGCTCCGAGGTCTCCGCCTTCGTGCCCGCACTCACACAGGACCCAGCAGGGTCTGGTCTTTGTTTCTCACGTGGGCCCTTCAGCTATGCGGTGGCGATGTGCAGGGGGTATAGTTATCTTCCGTGCCACTGTTTCCTCTCACCCCTACGCCACGGGGGCCGGAGGGGAGGGGGCTATTTGCCCTCAGAAGCGACCCCCCCCCCCCAACCAACAGAGAGCAGGTGGCCAGGGAACCTCTGCCTTGGTGTCCAGAACTGGGAAAAGGTTTGGCCTTTACAAAAAAAATAATAATAAATAATAATAATAATGCTGTCAGGCCTAAGGGGGGGGAGGGACAATGGGTTGTAATAATTCTTCCTTTCCATCCCAGCCCCCAGCTATTTAGCTCCAGGACTCCTTCCTAAGTGGGAATGGGGTTTCTGGCCCCTCCTGAGGTGCCCCTTCCTCCTTCCCTCTCCAGGGATGTGAACAGTGGCCAATGCACAGCGGCAGAGGGGGCAGGCATGGCCCAGGGGCATCTTCCCTGGGGTGAGCAGGGCTCTGGCCCAGTCCTCGTTGCCCTTGGGATGCTCTGAGGAGGGGCCAGGAGTGGGCAGCAGGGAGGGCTGGGGGGTCAGGGAGTGGGAGAGGAAGGGAGGCTGAGACCCGGCTTGTGGGCAGGGAGGGTGGTGCTCGGGGCTCCCCACTCCGCACACGGACCCACCTCACTGGGCCCCGAGGCCTGAGGTGGCCAGCAGCAACCTTTCTTCACCAGCACAGAAGAGCACAGGTCTGCCCCCTACGCTTGCCCTTCTTGGAAAAGGGGTAATAGCCGTCCCCTTTTCCTTCCTTCACATCTCAACGTTGTAAGGGGAGGGGCAGAAGGAATGGCACTCTGAAGCACAAAGACTAAAATAAAATGCACGTGAGCGTATCATGAACATCACCATGAAACCCTAACCCCACCCTCCTCCTGACCTCCCCCCTCCTAAAGCCTGTTACCTTCCCCAGCTCGGAAGGAATCTGGCTTCCCTCCCACCCAGGTTCAGTCACACACACGGAGCTGAGCCTGTGGGAGAGGGGCCTCCCCAGGCCCCCTGGCTGCCAGCCTGGGCTTCCTACCTGCCCCGGGGCCATGACAGGAGCAGGGAGCCTGGGGACCTGCGGCTCCTGCCTGAGGTGCCTGCCACGAGTCCGTGGGGAGCCGAGTAGAAAAGCTAGAATGTACGTTTCCTAGCGGGGGGCCTAGTCTCTGTTTCCTCCCAAGGTGGCCGGCACTGCATTCGCTGCAGGCCCAACGAGCCGCGCTTCAAAAATACCTACAGGAAACAGAGGGCTTCCACTTCCGGCTTAGATCCTGCAGCCTCACCTCCTCCCCGCTTGGCTGGAGCCACTTCAGAGCGAAACAAAGGCACCCGGGCTGCTCCACCGAGCAGAGCTGGGAGTCGACAGCGTGGTTATCACCACGGGGTGGCCTCCGTCCACAAGGACCAGAGCTGCTACTGTGGTGTGGGGACCGTCGTGCCAGCACCGCCAGCATCGCCCTGATCCCGGTAGCAGCCCCGCTGGAGAGGCTGCCTCTCCCACCTCACGGATGTGGAGAAAGAGGCTCAAAGAGGTCAAGCCATTTCCCCAAAGTCGCCCAGCTAGAAAGTGGTGGAGCTAGGCTGTCAACCAAAAAGTTTAGGTGAACGTGACAGTGAAATGCATCTCAGTCCTCTGCAGAAGCAGGCTCCCCGCCTGGGTGGGTGGCACCGATCTCGTAGAAGGGAGTATCTCATGTGACATCATCTTGAAGTCTCCTACCCCAGGGCACACCCCCCCATCTCCCACCGCACACCCGCACACAGTCACGGTTTCCTTTGTCCCAGCTTTGGGCTAGTGGCCCTGACCACAGGCAGCACGGCCCTTACAACATAAGCCCCCGTTGGTCAAAATGGAGATCCTAAGGCGGTGTCTAACCTTGGCGAACTCACACTAGAAAAGGGGCCCAGAAATTATCTGAAGTCCCTCCCCGACAAGCACACTCTCGGTGGTAATTTATATAACATTACGGTTGTTTTTTTTTAGGTCTCCCCGTGTCGCTGTGGACTAGGCAGGGCCGGCATTACTATCATCTCCATTTCACAAGTGGGCACACTCGGGTTCAGAGAGGTTGAGTGACTTGCCCCAGGTCACACAGCTACTCCATGCCAGAGGCAAAACTAAAACCTTAATCATCCATGCGCACCCTATGATTCCGGCTCATTCTCTGGGGTTCAAAGAGTCAAGACCCATATGAAGTTTGCCATCACCTTCCTTTTTTCAATGTGACAAATGTGACTGTGTCTGTTTGAGAACCCCCAAAGTGCCATCCCACTGCTGGCTTTGCCAACCCCTTTCCCGGTGGGGAAACTGCTCTCTAAAGAGGAAGAGGCTGGGCCCATCCCTGCAGGGAGGGACACGGGGAAGGGGTCTGGGCCCTCCTGAGGTCCATTCCAGAGCCCTGAGCGCCCCATCACGGGGGCAGGCACAGCACCCTCCTGGTTGGGGAGACTCACTCCCACCCTCACAGCTTCTGTGAGCAGCGGGTGTGGCTGGAGGCAGGACAGGACTCCCCCATGGTCTGTGATGAAGCGGGAGTGGGTTTGCCCATTCTCCAAAGAGGGCCCGTCAACTAGCAGGGCCACAGTGTTTTGTTTCAAATTTGCTTTCTTAGCATTTAGGCCATTGTAGCCCTTAGGAACAATTTTGGTAACGTTTTTTCCTAACATTAAGTTGAAGTGATTTTCAAAACCAATCATGGGCCTTGGAGGACACCCCACTTTGGGTTGGGAGGGAGGGCGGGGGGGCAGAGAGAGCCAGAGCAGTCGGGGAAAGAGATGTAACCCTCGAATGAACAAATGATGTTGACAACACAGCAGCTTCCCGAAACAGCCTCGCCTCCTGGGAAAGAGGGAATCCCACCTGGACAGGGCCCTTTAAAGGAGATCATTGCACATGCAAGTAACTCCCTCCAAGGCCACAGGCCCCTGCCGGAGAGTCACCCCCATCTCCAGCCCCAGGTGCAAAGGACTGAGGGAGACCCACAGGGCCCGGCTCCACACCAGGCCAAGAGCATCGCCAAGTCGCAGGGTGAGCTCGTGGCCCACCTCGCCCGCCCGCCTGCAGGTCCCCGGGGGCTTCTTCAGGGGCCGAAGGGCTAAAAATAACTCGGCCTTTGTTGTAAGCAGCGGACCACGGAGACGGAGCCGACTTCAGGGGAGCCGAGCATGCGCGGGGGTCCCCCTCAGCGAGACCTGCCCTTTGGGCAAATGATTTCCCCGGAAGCCTGTCAGCCCATGCGCTGCTGCTGTGGCCACTGCCTGTGAGATTCAAAGGCAGCCCAATCCGCTCACGCCTGCAGGGCGGCCTTCCAACACAGACTTCTCGAAATCTGAGTCTCTTTCTTCTTGATCCATTGAAAAAAATACTACTAATAATAAAATAAAAAGGTGTCCAGTGGGTACTGGGAGCTTAGGAGAAAAAAAGCGGCCCTCGAGCTGGGGGCTCTGCATGGCCACCACCTTGGTCACGAATAATCCCATCACCTCAGTTATTGGTCTAGGTAACGGCATCTCTCCCCAGTCCTGCAATTTCCAGCGTCCGGTCTCGGGAGACAAGGGCAGACACGCACACTTGGCGGAAGGAAGAATCACTTGGGAAAGGGAATTCGTGGTGTCACAGCAATACTGAAGGGTTTCCCAAAGGCGCGGTCCTTCTTACCAACATTTAGATTTTCAACGGCGTAGGCTTCTTCTCTTGCCTTCCTGGATCTTGAGCCGCCTGCCCCACCCCCACCCCCACCCCCACCCCCACCCGCAGGGGTAGCTCCAGACCCAGCGGGTTGGGAGGCAGAGTCTAGCATCTTTCTCTGCCCGCGGCTGTGGCTTGTCTCACCTCAAGGATGGCCCAGTTCCAAGGGTGAAGGAACCACACAGCAGAGCGGCTCCTGATGGGGAGCAAATACTTCTTGGCTGTTGCAGAGCCTCACGACTGTCTTCAGAATGTCTCCTCCCACCCCCCTCCCCACCCACAGGGCCTCCACCTCCCTCCCAGCCCCCTGCAGAGACCACCCTGGCTGTGATGCCACTGGCATCTGCCCGGTGCAGAAGGCAGCTCTTCCTCTTCACAGAGACAAGGAACACGGAGGGGCCTTCACTGTCAAGACAGCCTCCAGGCTCCGGGTCTAGAAGTTTCCCGAGAGGCTTCCTCACAGCCCTTGGTTCCTCCGCCGGCTTCAGGGTGAACAGCCTAACCTGGAGGCCAGGGGGCCGGGAGAAGACTTCTTAGAAGACAAGAGATAGAACACAGCAGAGTACACACGAAGAACAGAGGGTGGGAACCAGTGAGAGGGCCGCAGTGCTGGGTAAACGGGAGAGGGCTCCGCGGGGCTGGGCTGGTCTCCAAAAGCGCGAGATCCTTCAGGTTGAAACAAGGCGGGGCGGGCCGGAGGGCGGAGACCTGCGTGTGGGAGCTACGCGGGCACCTCGCCCTCTTGGTTCCACGTGTCACGCCCTCTGGTCACTGGCTTTCCTCACAGTTGGTCTGTCTGGATACATGGGAGTAGGGGCTCAATCAGCTTTGAACTGGGCTCTGGTTCCGCCTCTCCAGCTGCAAGTCACCCGCGGTGACCCGGGGCCCTAGGCCTGGCAGCCGAAGGCTGAGGCTTTTTCTTTGAGCAGTTCCCAGCACAAGTGGCAGCTCCAGCTTCCTACAAGAGACAAGACGGCGTGACCAGCGGCACCTCTCCCGACCCTCAAGCCCCACCCTGGGCCCTCACTTCTCCTTAAGCCCTGTTTTCTTTGGACTTTCACAATCCAGAGACCGAATCCCAGTGCTGAAAGCGTGCTGGGCTCGGCAGCTCAGGAGAGCAAGTGCTGCTCAGGAGGACCAGCTGAACCGTTGGAAAGACCCTCCCTCGTTGGTCCTGCCCCTTAGCCAGCATCCCCAGGCCTGGCCAGCTCCCCCGGAAGCTCCACCTCCCACCACCTCAGCCCCGTGTCTGGGAAACATCTCTCCGGGCCTCGAGTTGAAACTTCAGGCGGTCGAGCTGTGCCTCGGTTTCTTCATCTGTCAAATGGTAGCGGGCGTACCCACCTCGTAGGCTTGTGATGATTCAATGAGACAAGATATGTAAAGCCCTTAGCACAAGGCCTGAACCCTAGCGGGCCTCCATAAGAGGGAGTGGTAGCTGCTGTTGTGGTTGTCGACCTCATCACCATTACCTTCTGGGGGCTCAGCCACAGGGGGATTTAGACAGTACATGTGGTAGCCACGGTCACAGTCATCACAGAAGAGCAGCTGGTCCTGGTGGGATACAGAGTAGGTGGTGGGGAGGAGAACGAGACTGAATTATTTAAGGCCAATGTCTTCCCTACTCTACCAGCCTTATTTCTTTTTTGTTTTCATTGAATTGCCAGCTGAAACTGGCTTGCTTTCTTCTTCTTCTTTTTCTTAATCCTCACCAAACAGATGCTTCTATTGATTTTTATAGAGAGAGGAAGGAAGAGGGAGAGAGAGAGAAAAACATCGATGCATGAGTGAAACATTGATTGGTTGCCTCCCACGTGCACCCTAACTGGGGATCAAACCTGTCTGGGAATTGAGCCCTTGATCCTTATGGTATATAGGACCATGCTCCAACCAGCCAGGGCTCCACCAGCCTTATTTCCATAGATCAACCTCCCTGTATGCCCCCTTTCCAGAACCCATTTAGAGTCTTCACTGTCCCCTGACCATGCTTTGCCCACAACTGGAATTTGCCCTTCTACCTCCCCAACTATGGCAAATCCTACCCTTGGTTTAGGATTCTGCTCAAATCAGACATCCTCCAAGAAGCCTTTCTTGACCGCCACCTCACATGTAAGCTAAAAGGGATTCTTTATTCTTTTGAACTCCCATAGCCAATACCTCCGCCTCTGTAAGGGCAAAGAACTAAATTCATACATTTCTATATTCCCATGACGACTGCCTAGTTCAGAGCGTATACTTTAGATGTCTGAAAATTCTACTTCAATTCCTCTTAACCTCACTCTTCCTATCTGTGAAACACGCAACGACCAGACTTGGTGGGAGCATCCATGACACCTCAGAACCAATTTAGCATTTCCTATGTGAATGTCATGAAATGCAAACGAAGCCATTTTTCAGCTCCCAAAAACCTCCTCAGGAGCTGGAGGCTGGAGGCCAGGTGAGAACAGGGCCTTCCAGCTGTGGTTCATTTCCAAGGACACAGTATGCGCCTGGGCTCCTTCCGGTCCTTCTGCCTGGAGGATCTCCCAGTCCCCGACCCCTTCTCTTCTGGACCATTCCCTGCCCGCTCTTCAAGCTTCAACCCCTTCTTCCCCACAGAAGCTTCACTAGTCTATCCCCGCTTACATCCCCATAGTTCTTTCACTTATGACATTGAACTGCCTTGCCCCTTACGTTACAAAGCCCAGGTTGTGGTAGACATCTAACGATGCTATCGAATGGTTCATTTGGAACATGTCCACTCCTCCATGGACTGTAAGGCCCGTGGGGCAGAACCTTGAATGACTCATCTCTGCAACTCCTTCAGAACGTCCGTGCGCATAGAAGCTCCTCAGTAAAGGTTTGTGATCTGGCCACCACTCTCCAGCCCTGCTCTATTCAGTGATCTTTGGACCTGCTTCGATAGCTTATAAGATGTCTGTGAAATTATGTTTTGAATCAAATCTCACCAGTGCAGGGATCCTGGAAAAAAGTAGATATAGAAGTTGGAAACCCCGGTGAGCAAACAATGAAGAGGGAGAGATCATGAAAGGCCTTTTGTATCATGCCAAGACTTTTCACCGGGGCAATGGGAGGCTTTTGAAGAGTCAGCAACAGCGGAGTGGCATAGTCGGGCTTGCAATTTAGAAAGATCTCACTGGCTACTGTGCAAAAATAGTTACCCAGGTGGAGAGAGATTGCTTCTAGAGACCAGAGACCAGTTAAAAGGCTGCTGGAGCCATCCGGGGGAAGATGACGGTGGCCTGAACTAGGGCTGTGTGTCATGGGGGAAAGCAGAGGGCCTTGCTTCCATCTAAGAGTCACCGACTAGCTGTGGAGAATGGCAGGGAAGAAATAGAGAATATCTTCTGGGTTATGGCATGGACAGCAAGTCAAATAATATAGCTACCCATTGAGACATGGGCAGAGGAACAGATCTATGGAAGGAGAAAGCAACCTCAGCTAAAGATATGTTCTACAGATTTTGCAAGAGGGATGCCCTAGGGGCATGTGGAGGTCAGAAAAGAGGCCTGGGTGTGAGATAGGGATTTGGCCGTCATTTGTGATTGAACAGCCATGATGGTTGTGGGAGAGGAAGCCTGGAGTGTGTGAGAGAAGAAGTCCTTGAATTTGTGCTCATGGAAAAGTGTTCATGAACTCCTTGAAATTTTATGCACAATTCTGTATACAGAGATAAATAAATGTACATCTTTCTGAGGAAAGAGTAGCTTTTGTTGAAAAGTGACTTCTGAAAAATCAAGGACTCATCTAAGGTTCTGAGACAAAGGCCAAGCATAGACCCTTGGAAAGAAAAAAAGAGAGACTGAGAAGCAGTCAGAGAAGCAGAATGAAAACAGGACAGTGTGGTTTACTCTAAAAGAGTTGCACAAGGGTTGTCAGAGCAGAAGCAAGCTATATGACAACATAATACAGGGGCAATGCGAGGAGAGAGAAGTTAGGACAAAGACAGAAAATATGTCCTGTTATCCGAAACAGTATTACCAGTGTCCTAAAGATACCGATAACCCTACTACAGTGCTGACATGAGAAATACAAGAAGGTTGAATGCCCAGATTGAACTCTTCTAAAGGGAAAGCAGGCATCTGTGGGTTTAAATGATTTTTGCATGGGTTGATCACTAACACCATAATCTCTTCTTTTCCATCTGCTTTTCGGGATAATTGCCTGTCAAAACCACAAAGAAATCCCAGCTCATGCTAACCCCCCATGAGAAACACAGTTTAAGGACCTCTTACTCCCAAGTATCCAAGAGCCAGGATCCACCTATGGCTACAGTTCCAGAGAATGGAAATCCCATTCTGGGATGTGCAGTATAAATCCCTGACTATGTGAGAGAAACCCTATTGCCCAAGCAGCCTCACCCCTTGATTCCTCCCCTAAGGCTCTGCCAAGTCAATATCAACAAAAACACCTCGGCATGAACACTATTTGTAAAGCCAAGGACCAGAATCAACCAAATTGTCCATCAATAAGAGAGTGGTTGAATTAACTAATGAAGAACTATGCAGCTGTGGGCAAAAAATGAGATTATATTTATGCATCCCTATGTGTTGTGTAATCTCCAGAACTTTCAATAAAAAAGCAAGTTGCAGAAAATATGTATATCGGTTGCTATTTTCTAAGATGCACCCATGTTTTTATGGATTCATAGGCACATACATATGTTTACACTAAAACAAAATGTAAAGATAAAACATGACTTTTTAAATGGTTACCTATAAGTAAAGTGAGAGGACAGTGTAAAAGAGGGATAGAAGCTAGATTTCTTTGAATATACTATTTATTTTAAAATTTGATTTGGGAGCCAGTAAATATTTTACAGTGTCATAAAGCAAAAATTCATATTTTAATTATCCCTAAAGATAAAAGAAAAATGAAACAAAGCCATCTGATTATGTATTAGTTGATGACATCACCAAATAGAAAGAAACTATTCCAAGTGACTTGAAAATAAGTTGATTGTACATCCTTAGTCAAATACATCTTAGGACAAAAATAAGTGTGTGTGTGTGTGTGTGTGTGTGTGTGTGTGTATTTCTTTTTAGAAATCATATTGTTGTTGATAATAGTGGAATTGATAGAGACTTTTAGTTGTGAATTAAATGGGTGGTATTGAAAAGAAACAATTTTGGCATAGTTGAAAGAAAATATAGATGTAAGATCAATGACATTAAAAAAAAAAAAAAACACCTCATAAATAAGCAGAACAAAAAACAGCTCTCATAGACTGTCAGTTAGTCCTGTGCATGAATTGGAAGTATCAATGTTAATTTATGGTGCTTTTTATCTTTAAAACAAACAAAACAAATTTCCTAGCTCTGTCTATTGAAAATGCCCCAAAACTATGAATAATACAGTAAAAATTCAGCACCCTCTAGCATTCATGTTATGTTCTCTAAAGATCATTGCTCACTTTAAAAAATACACACATAAATCCTTGGAGAAATGGCTGATTTTGGGTCTGGAGCTTGAAATTAATAAATACTTTTATAGCCGAAACTGGTTTGGCCTCTGGACTGAAGGGTCCCGGGTTCGATTCTGGTCAAGGGCATGTACCTGGGTTGCGGGCACATCCCCGGGGGGAGGTGTGCAGGAGGCAGCTGATCGATGATCCTCTCTCATTGATGTTTCTAACTCTCTATCCCTCTCTCTTCCTCTCTGTAAAAAAATCAATAAAATATATTAAATAAATAAATAAATAAATAAATAAATAAATAAATACTTTTATATATTGGAAAACAAGGACACTTTCAAACCATTAGAATAATAAAGACTCAGGGTGCCTGAGTAAAAAAATATCAGAATCCACCCTAATTACATTCCCATTGACTAAAGATAGGACAATTTTAACTGCAATGGATAGAAACAAATACAATATGTTTAAATCCTTGATTTCGTAAAGATACTATATTAAAAAAAAAAACTTTGTTACCTTTGGAAGATGCTAGGAAACATCCCATTATTTTTTATTTTTTATTACGAAATACTTTTAGTCTTAAGGAAATGTTACAAGAATGGTACAAAGAATTCCTGTACACACTTTATTCGGTTTCCCCTAATGGTAACATTTACATTATCATAATACAATCATGACAAGCAGGAAATTACCATAAGCATGACACTACTGACTAATCTGCAGACCTCATTTGAATTTCACAAGTTTTCCCACTTATGACCCTCCCCCCAGGATCCCACATGGTATTTACCTGTCATGTTTTCTTTCTTAAATCATTTTTTATTTTTCAGTTACAGTTTTACATGTTCTCTGTGTCTGAGTTTGTTTCTGTTCTGCTTATTTAATTGTTTTTTAGATTCAATTGATGATAGATATGATGTATTCATTGCCATTTTGTTTCTCTTTCTTCTCCTTCTCCTTCTCCTCCTTCTCCTTCTCCTTCTCCTTCTCCTCCTCCTTCTCCTTCTCCTCCTCCTTCTCCTTCTTCACCCCCTCACATTTCATTTAATACTGGTTTGGTATTGATGAACTCCATTAGCTTTTTCTTGACTGGAAACCTCTTCATCTGTCCTCCAATTCTAAATGATAGATTTGTTGGATAGAACAATCTTGGTTGTAGGTCCTTGCTTTTCATCACTTTAAATATTTCTTGCCAATGCCTCTGGCCTGCAAAGTTTCTGTTGAGAAATCAGCTGACAGTCTATGGGAGCTCCCTTGTAAGTAACTAACTTCTTTTCTCTTGCTGCTTTTAAGATTCTCCCTTTGTCTTTCTCCTTTGGCATTTTAATTATGATGTGTCTTGGTGTGGGCCTCTTTGGGTTCATCTTGATTGGGACTCTGTGCTTCTTGGACTTGTGCCTCTATCTCTTTCATTATATTAGGGAAGTTTTCTGACATTTTTTCAAATATGTTTTCAATTTCTTTTTTTTTTTTTAATATATTTTTTAATTGATATTTTACAGAGAGGAAGGAAGAGAGATAGAGAGCCAGAAATGTTGATGAGAGAGAAACATGGAACAGCTGCCTCTTTCACACCCCCCTCTGGGGATGTGCCTGTAACCAACGTACATGCCCTTGACCGGAATCGAACCCGGGACCTTCCAGTCCGCAGACTGACGCTCTATCACTGAGCCAAACCGGTTTCGGCCTGTTTTCAATTTCTTATCCCCTCTTCTTTCCTCTGGCGCGTGCATGATGCAAATGTTGGCACACTTGAAGTTTACCAGAGGCTCCTTACATATCTTCATATTTTTGGATTCTTTTTTCTTCTGCTGTTCTGATTGGGTGTTTTTTGCTTCCTTGTATTCCAAATCACTGATTTAATTTTCAGTTTTGTCTACTCTACTGTTGATTATCTATAAATTTTTCTTCATTTCAGTTAGTGTTGCCTTCATTTTTGGCTGGTTCCTTTTTCTTGTTTCTATGACCTTTTGTAAACTGCTGAAGTTCTAACTTAGTTCATTGAGCATCCTTATAACCAGTGTTTTGAACTCTACATCTAGTAGATTATTTGTTTCCATTTTGTTTTAGTTATTTTTTTTTTCTGTTCTTTCATTTGAGACATGCTTCTCTGTCTCCTCATTTGGCAGCCTCCTGTGTTTATTTCTATGTATTAGGTAGAGCTGCTACATCTCCCAGGCGTGGCAAAGTGGTTTTATGTAATAGATGTTCTATAGGGTCTAGTGGCAAAGCCTCCCCATTCACCAGAGCTGGGCACTCAATGTGGACCCTCCCCCACTGTGGAGGATCAGCTGTGCAGTGGCCCACTCCACAGACCATACTTCAGCGGGGCTCTGATGCCAGCTGAGTCTGCCTCTTGAGTGTGTTGCTTGTGGAGGTGGTTGGTGGTATTTAAATGTGGTAGTATGAAGCTTTCCTCTGGGTGCACTGGCTCTGGGGCCCCCCTGGAGGTGCGGACCAAGCTCAGCCACCACCTGTGTTCTGAACAGAGCCACCAACATGAGCTACAAAGTGATCTGCTTGTGCTGGGCTTGGAGGTGCCCCAAATAGGCAAAGCTCAGAACCAAGGCTAGCTGCCTTAGAGAGAGGTATGGGGCACACTAAGACCAGAGGCTGCTTGTCTGAGAGATTTTAGGAAAGTCTGAAGCATGCGCCAAGAAAGGCCATTTATATGTAAAAGCCACTGGAAACAGGGTGGGTGGCCTGCAAATTGGGTGGGGCAGGGTCTCAGAATCACCAGGGTAGAGAGCAATGTGAGCCAGATATGGAGACTCAGCTATGGTGCCTGCCTGCTGACTCTGTTGGGGGCAGGCTCATCAAAGGAATATTAGCCTCTGTCAGCACTTCTGTCTGGAGAAAGCTGCCCCTCCAGCTCTCACCCTGATGACGGACAATTCAGTTCCTCCCCACAGGTCTCTGGTGCCTTTCAAGCTTCTGCCCAGCACTGGAGCTCAGAGGGAGTGAGTCCATGTAAGTCCATGTGTGGGCCCTTTAAGAGGAATGCTGGGACTCACAGCCCGCTATCTCATTCAGTCACAGGCCCTGCTGGTTTTTACAGCCAGGATTTATACAGCAGACTTTTTAATGCATGAGGATTGGCATCCTGAGATCACATTTTTCAAGGATCAACTGTATTTAGAAACCAATATCTGGGTGCTATAGGTCCTCACTGCTTCTGGGTTGTCATTGCTTCTGGGTCCTTCCAGCCGACAGAGTTAGGAAATAAACAAATGTATGTGTACATACACATGCACACTTCTATATTTATTTTTGTATCTATCCATATGGGTATATGCAAACAGATAGCTATAGATACATAGGACGTCCCCAAAAGTACACACATGTTGAATAATTATAAAGGCAATGTTTATTAAAATTTCACTTAGGAAATTGAGCTATCAGCTGTTAAACTGTGTATACATTTTTGGGGACACACTGTATATAAATATACTAGAGGCCTGATGCACAAATTCCTGCATGGGGGGGGGGGCGGTAGTCCCTCAGCCCAGCCTGCACCTCTCCAATCTGGGACCCCTTGAAGAATGTCCAACCACCTGTTTAGGCCCAATACCGGTGGATCCCTGCCTGCCTGATTGTCCCTACCCGCTTCTGCCTGCCAGCCTGATCACCCCTAACCACACTCCTGCCAGCTTGATTGACGCCTAACTGCTCCCTGGCCAGCCTGATTGCCACTAACTACCCTCCCCTCCAGGCGTGGTCACCCCCAACTTCCCTTCCCTACAGGACTAGTTACCCCCAACTGCCCTCCCCTGCTGGCCCAGTCACCCCTAACTGCCCTCCCCTGCAGGCCTGGTCTCCCCCAACTGCCCTCCTTTGCTGGCCTGGTCCCCCCCTACTGCCCTCCCTGCTGGCCTGATCGCCCACAACTGCCCTCTCCTGCAGGCTTGGTTCCTCCCAACTGCTCTCCCCTGCAGGCCTCTCCCCCGCCAACTTCCTTCCCCTGCTGACCTGATCTCTCCCAACTGCCCTCCTCTTCTGGCCTAGTCATCCATTAACTGCCCTCTTTGCTTGCCTGATTGCCCACAACTGCCCTCCCCTGCAGGCCTGGGTCCCCCCCAACTGCCCTCCCTTGCTGACCTGGTCTCCCCCAACTGCCCTCCTCTGATGGCCTGGTCACCCCTAACTGTCCACAACTGCCCTCCTCTGCAGGCCATCTTGTATCAACCATCTTGTGTCCACATGTGGGCAGCTATCTTTGACCACATGGGAGCAGCCATCTTGTGTGTTGGAGTGTGTGTTGCATATTACTCTTTTATTATATAGAATATACAAAATATCATATTAAAATCATAAATTCCTATTAATAGCTCCTATTCCAACCCAGAACCAAGTAAATACTTAAAAAAAGATCTGAATATTTCTTCTAGGACATTGAGAAACCTGACTCTTGTTATTCACAATATATAGCTATTAGTTCAGACCTGTGTACATGTAGTTTCAGAATGACTAACTTGCATGCCTGCGGGTAAACAAATATACCCACTACAGTAAAAAAAATAAATAAATAAAATAAAAATTGTATAATTATTTCTCTCTTTAGCTCTAAAATACAGAAATACTACTTTCCAAAGTTACTTAAATTAGTTTTTCCCTACCCCACCCTTCAGTATGGCTATGATATATATATATATATATATATATATATATATATATATATATATATATTAGTAGCCCTGAGCACGAATCTGTGTACCAGTAGCTCACCAGTAGCTCACTGCCACCCTCCAGGAGCTCCTTCCATCCCACCCCACACCTCCACACCCCCCTTATAACTTGCTGCCTGCCCCCTCCTATAGCTCTCTGCTACCTGCTTATAGCTGGCTGCCCCACCCTCCTGCTGATCCATGATCTGGTCGTTACACAGTTGGCCATATGCTTCACGGCATAACGACCATTTGCATATTACATCTTTATTATATAGGATATATATGTGTGTATACATATACCTATGTGTGTGTGTGTATATGCATATATGTGCATATATATATGGGTACATATACATATACATATACATATACATATACATATACATATACATATACATATACATATACATATACATATATATGCCTAAGCAATCATTACAACTGAATGACCAGAACAATAACTATGACATGCACACTGGGGGCTGTGACGACACTGACCATCAGGGGCAGACGCTCAGTGCAGGAGCTGCCCCCTGGTGTCAGTGCTCTCCCACAGCCAACCTCCCATGGCCAGCCAACCTCCTGCAGTTCCCCTCCCCCGCCCCTGCATGAATTTGTACACTGGGCCCCTCGTCTATTTATATTACAGTTAGGGTAATTTGTTACTGCTCATATTCCACTTTCGGTTCCCCCCACATCCTGGTTGTGTTTTAGTATTTGTCTATTGTAGGTATGTGAAACAACACCCTGGTTCTAAGACTCAGAATTATGCAAAAAGGCATTCTCACAGAAGTATCACCCTCCTTATCCATACTATCCTACCCTCATTTCCCCGTTCTTTCTACCCAATTCCCACTCACTCTTGTAGATAATCAATCTCTTTAACTTCTTGTTTACCCATCCTGTATTTCTTTTACACAGTGAAAAGCTATATTTATATCTTTTAAAAAATTATATTTCACTGAAAAAATATATCTTTTCACTTTCTTACAAGAATGGCAAGCATACTAAACATTTTTAATTTATTCTTTTTTTTCATTTAAAATATATCCTATAAATCACTCCATATAAATTTATAAAGATCTGCCTCATTTTGTGGCTATACCATCATTATTCAACCATTCTACGTATGAGCAATATTTTGCAAGTATAAACAATGCAACCATGAAAAACCTTATGCACAAGTGTTTGCATAGTGCTGTATCTTTAGGGTATATAGTGGTGTATTGTTAGGGTAGATTCCTACAGGTGAAAACTAAAGCAATAGGTAAGTGCACAGTAGATGTGTTAGGTATTATTAAATTTCCCTTCAGAAGGGTTGTACCATTTTCTATTCCCACTGACAATATATGAAAGCGCTTTTTCAATCTTATAGGAAAAGAAATAGAATCTCCATTTAGTTTTAACTTGAATTTCTTTATAAGTACATCTGAACTTTATTTTCCAAATTTTGGGGGCCATTTACATATCTTTTGTGAATGATCTTATATGTCTTTTTCCAATTCTCTATCAGGTTTCTTATCCCTTGTCCCTCAACTTTTAAAAAAAATATATATTTTATTGATTTTTCACAGAGAGGAAGGGAGAGGGATAGAGAGCTAGAAACATTGATGAGATAGATACATCGACCAGCTGCCTCCTGCACATCCCCCACCAGGGATGTGCCCACAACCAAGGTACATGCCCTTGACCGGAATAGAACCCGGGACCTTTCGGTCCCCAGGCCGACGCTCTATCCACTGAGCCAAACCGGTTTCGGCAATGAAATCTGTAACTGGCTGTGGTCAATTAATTGTAAGCGCCACTGCACTTGGACCAGCCTGTCCCTCAAATTTTAAGAATTATTTATATATTGGTGATACTAGCCCAGGGGAGGGCAAACTTTTTGACTTGAGGGCCACAATGGGTTCTTAAACTGGACCGGAGGGCCGGAACAAAAGCAACCTGACCATGCTGGCACTCTTATCTTAGGCTGCTGGTGAAGGAGCGGAGGGGAGAGCAAGAGAACCCTCCGCTCTTTCAGCTCCGAGGGCTGGATAGAACAGCCGAACAGGCTGGATCCAGCCCGCGGGCCGTAGTTTGCCCACGGCTGTACTAGCATTTTATCTGTAGTAAATGCTGCAAATATTTTCTCCCAGTTTGTACATTGTCCTTCTAGTTTATTGCATTTTTTTTACTATGCAAATATTGTAGTCAAGTTTTTTAATATTTTCCCTTATTGCTTCTGGATTTTGAGTCACCGAAAGTATTTCCTTATTTATAGGTTAAAGATGAATTCACCCATGTTTTCTTCTAGTAATAATATGGTTTCATTTTTTAGACATAGACTAGAGGCTCAGTGCACGATACTCGTGCATGGAGGGCTGGAGGTCCCTCAGCCCAGCCTGCACCCTCTTACAAACCGGGACTCCTTGGGGGATGTCCGACTGCCAGTGTAGGCCTGATCACACAGAGATCCCTGTGGGATCAGGTCTGAAATGGCAGTTGGATATTCTTCTCACAATCCGGGACCACTGGCTCCTAACTGCTTGCCTGCCTGTCTCATCACCCTTAACCACTCACCTGCCTGCCTCATCGCCCTTAACTGCTTGCCTCCCTGCCTCATCGCCCCTAACTGCTTGCCTGCCTGCCTGATCACACCTAACCACTCTGCCCACCTGATCACCCATAACCACTTGCCTGCCTGCTTGATTGCCCCTAACTGCTTGCCTGCCTGCCTAATTGCCCCTAACCGCCTCTGCCTCTGCCTCTGCTGTGGCTGCTTCATCTGAAAGGATGTTCGGCTGTCTGGTTAATTAGCATATTACACTTTTATTATTATAGATACCCAGTCCATTTGGAGATTGTTCTCATGTATTATGTGGACATAATTTTACCTTTCTGCAAATGGTTATCCTATTGGCCCAACACCATGTAAGGAAATATCCATCTTTGAGCCAGTAATTTTAGATGGAACCTTTATCCTATACTAAATGCTCAAATGTAATTGGATCAATTTATGGGTCTTCTATCCTATTCCATCGTTCTATTTGTCTGTATTATTTTAATTATACAGGCTTTTCAGTATGTTTTAACATCTCATAGGTCTAGTCTCCCCTCAAATTTTTTTCATTGTTTTCTTTGCTATTCTTGCATGTTTCTTTCCATATGAGCTTCAATATCAACTTGTCTAGTTCCATTAAAAAAAATAAAACACACAATCTGGTGTTTTTATTGGGCTTGAATTAAGTTTGTAAATTAACTTAGGAAGAACTGAAATCTTTATAATGTTGACTCGTTCTATCTAAAATCACACAATGTCTTTTCATTTGTACAAGATTATTTCTGTATCTTTTCAAATGTGTTTTAAAATTTTCTTCATGTTTTACATATTTACTATTAACCTTATTTCTATGTATTTTTCTTTGTTGCTATTATAAGTAGAGTTTCTCTACTATTATGTCCTCTAACTTAATTATTTGCTATTATTTGTGCCTATGAAGGCTATTAATTTTTGCATGTTAATTTTATATCTTGCTATTTTTAATATTTGAGTTAGCATTATCATTCATGTTCTTGGATTTTTTTCAGATATACTATTATAGCTTATGAAATAGAATTTAACTAAAATAAAAAATTGAGTTTTACTACTTTGTTACCATCTTATGCTTCTAGGTGGTCTCTCCTGTCTAACTGCCTTAGCTAATATCTCTAAACGTAGAGATAATGGGCATCCTTTTCTGTTTCCTGATCTTAGTAGAAATGCCTGGTGCTACCCCATAAGTAAGATAATGGCTTTCATTCTAAAGTTAAAAAAAAAAAGTTTATCATATTTAGAAAGCATCCTACAATTTCTATTTTCTTAAGTGTTTTCATCATGAATAGGCATCGAACCCACCCTGTTATATTTAAAAACTAATTAAAAAAAGGGAAAGAATTAAGTATTTATTCTGCCTTTTTTATATACTCTATTCCTGAGGGTAACCAAGTCCCTGTGGTACAAGGGTCTCAATTGTTCTGGGGTCAAAGGGCAAAGGGAAGGTCCTGACTGACCCTTTCTCCAGGAGCCCAATTACAAGAGTCCAGCTTTCCTCTTCTCCCCTCGAAAGACTCGCAGCCCCATGGACTTCTACCTCCTGGTGGAAACCCCAAACTCACATCATTTTCCGAGGTCCCACAGAGGATGCAGGATTTGCACTCTATGCACTGCCACTTGTAGGTCTTGACAGCCTCAGTCATGTTCAGGGTGAACTGCAGGCAGGTCGGGTGACCTAGAGGAAGCGGAAATGGCAGTGTTAGAGCCAGAGGGTCTGACTTGTCACCACTCAACACCACTAACTGAAAACACATTTATGCCCAACTCGGAGAGAGGGTGAGGGTAGCGTGTGTTGGGACACAAACTAGGGACCCAGGTGAGGGCCCTCCCCACACTACCCACAATTACATCATCAGATCAAGGCCTACAGAGAGAGACGGGCATTAACCCTTCCACCGGGGATAGACGCCATCCAAATCCTCTTGCCCTAAGAGCACATTCCCCTAGAGATGTAGCCGGTTATGGGAATAGAAAGTGGAGATCAGAGAGAAACAGAAAGGACACTGCATAGCACATGGCACAAGTCTGCAACTGTGAGTCACCCACCCATCTCCCGGCCCCAGCATCAACTATGGCAAGAGCAGCACACAAAAGCTATTTGTAATTGGGCCTTCTGACCCACAAAGGTGGTCACACTGCCTCCGGGCACGGGAGAGGGGGTGGTGAGGATTCCAGGGACAGAGCTCAGGGGCTCTGCGATGCCTTGCACTGTTCTCCGGAGCATCCCCGCCCATGCCCGGGAGATCAGAGGGAGTCCACACCTGCACAGTACCAGGGGCCACAGGGGGACGTGGCCTAGCAGGGAGGGCCAAGAAATGCAGCATCACAGCAAAGGGTACACAATGGCTGGGTCTATCCTAAAAGGACTGGTCGCTGGCTCTAACACTTTCCTCCATCCCGAGTATCACATTAACCAAGCCACTAGCAGGACCAGGGAGAGGCATTAAGCTATCACCTTAGAGCCCACAGCCTCAGTGGGCCAATTCTGAGGCTTGGCCTGCAGAACTGGACTTTGTTGTCAGACATCGCTCACCCAAAAGAGACACTCAGGCAGTGAGAGGACAGATCTGAGCCACAGAATGTGAAGACCTTTGACCTTCTATTTGGCAGGGAAAGGAAACTTGGATGATGCTCTCAGGTTTCCCAGTGCTGTCAGTCTGCCCAGAGCATTCAGGGCAAAGCCCATTACTGACTCTATCACAAAAGAACTGACAGCGTTGCCTACTGCCGGGGGTTCATCCTTCTCCAGAGCTCCAACGCTGCCCAACCCTCCATAGAGGGCATTGTGTTGCCTCTCTCACATGAGCTATTATGTACTTCTAAAGAGGGACACTAGAGACCAAGGGTGGGGGGTGCTAATTAGAGCTACTTTCCCCAACCCAGTGCCCTCCACAGGTGGTCAGGGCCCCATGTGGTACCACCACCCCTTGGCAAAGCCATGCCAGGAGGAGGCTCCCATTTCCTCCTTTCCAAGTCCTCCGAGCTAGTGACATAAGGGTCATGTGGAGCACATACTGTCTATCCAGGCAATGTAAGGACCCTTCACATTTGGGGCTCCACAAACACAAACCACACCGTCATCTCTGAGGGAGTAAGAGTGGGGGTGGAAACAACTCATTGATGGGGGATGTGGGCGGCACTTAGCAAAGAACAGGTGAAAGTATCGAGGAGAAGGCTGATCTAAAAGCTTTTCAAGGACTTCTCAGGAGCCATCCAACTTAGAGACTCCCACGCCCTGGACTAATAACCCTCTCACAGTGACACTTTGGCAGAGACCCTGAAGGGAAAGAAGCCTGGCATTAAAAGCCTGGATGAACATCCAGTTGATAAAGCATCTCAAAGATCTGTTTGAGAACAGTGGCCAGGGACATTCCTATTCCAGCCTCTCAGAGAGAATATCAGGATTGGAACAGGAGAGAAAATACCAGTTTGTGGTTCTGAGTGGTATGGGCCACACATGCCCAGGGTTACAGATGGGTTCAGAGAGCAGGTAACTATACAAGCAAGTTGACTCTGCCCAGTTCCATGGGATCGGGCCACACCCCAGCCACAACCAGCCAGGTTACAATAGTTATTCATGAACTTGCTCATGAACGCCTATTTATTGGGCACCTGTTAAGCCAGCCATTGCACTAGACAGAACAAATACAGTGGTGAGCAAGATCCCCCCCCAACACCTCTCATTAGAGAGAACTCAAATTAATGAACGATACTCATACCTATTTGTCTACAACTGTGTGGTAAGTGCCATGAAGGAAAACCATAATTGGCAATGAAAACAAGCCGCCATAGGAGAGCCTAACCTAGTCCGAGATGCCAAGGAAACCTTTCCCGAGAGGCGAGGCGTTAGCTGCATGGGAGAGGGAGCGCTCCTGGTGGAGAACAGCGGGTGTGGAGGCCTGAGCGGTGGCGGCACTTGGCGAATTAAGGAAAAGAAAGGCCAGTGAGCAGAGGCTTGGCGAGCAAGCGGAGAAAGGCAGGAGGCAGCTGGCAAGGTCGCTGGAGCCAGATTATACAGGCATTTGCATCCCTTATTTAAGGATTTAGGGCTTTAAAATCATTAAAGAGGTTTAAGCAAGGCACGGACTGGATCACATTGTGTTTCAAAGGAACGTACTTTAGCAAGAGAGATCCTTGGGGTGATGGAGCAGTTCTGAATATTGATTGTGGTGCTGATAATTTATATGGTAAGATTGCAGAGAATTATACATATACACACATAAATACACAGTGTGTGCGCATGTAAAACCAATAAAAGATGAATAAGGTCTGCAATTGCACCGATGTCAATTGACTTTTTAAAAAATATATATTTTTATTGATTTCAGATAGGGAGAGAGAGAGAGAGAGAGGGAGAGAGAGAGAGAGAGAGAGAGAGAGAGAGAGAGAGAGAGAGATTGGCTGCCTCCTGAAGGCCTCACACTGGGGGATGGAGCACACAATCCAGATAGGTGCCCTGACCAGGAATTGAACCATGACCTCCAGATTCATAGGTCCACGCTCAACCACTGAGCCACACCGGCCGGGTTCAATTGACTTGTTTTGATATTGAACTATAATTATGTAAGATGTTACCAGTGCAGGAAACTAGTTGAAGGGTGCATGTGACCTCTCTGTAATATACTTAGTAACTTTCTATGGTGCTAGAATTATTTCAAAATAAAAAGTTGAAAAGATCTTTTTGGATAAGGAAAACACAAACAAAAACTAAAATCATCAGGAAGGAAGGAAGGAAGGAAGGAAGAAGGAAGGAAGGAAGGAAGGAAGGAAGGAAGGAAGGAAGGAAGGAAGGAAAGAAGGGAGGGAGGGAGGGAGGGAGGGAGGGAGGGAGGGAGGGAGGGAGGGAGGGAGGGAGAGGAGCTGCTAAGGAGAGAATTTGAGAGGGTTGAGGAATGAAGTGGGCAGGAAAATGGGGGGTGAGGAGGGTAGTGTAGAGATGGAAGAATTGTTGACAGGAAATTAGTTTGGAAGCTGATGCAGCTACCAGGAGAGACACAGGATGATAAAACTAAGGTGGGGATTTGAGAAATATTAAAGATATAATTGACAGGACTTAAGTATTGTTTGAACTTCAGAAGAGTAGGAAGAGGGATATGATGAGAATCATTCTCAAGTTTCTGAGCTAAGAAATTAGGTGGGCTGCAATGAAATACTCAGGTGAGGAAGACCACAGTAAACATACAGGGACCAAACGGAGGAGGGGGAGGATTCACTCTGTTGAACTTGGGAAGTTTGTGAGGCTTCTGGTGGAAATGTCAGGTAGATAGTGAAATATGTGTGTTTAGAGTTCAAAAGAGAAGTGTGAACTAGACATTAAATTTAGAATTTTTGCTAAATCGGTGAGAATTAGTGAAATTATCTAGGAAAATTAAAAAAAAAAGAGCACAAAGAAAGAAGAAAGGAGAAGAGAGAAAAATATCAAGGACCGAGCTTTGAGGAATGAAATATCTAAAGCTCAAAAGAAAGGGTCAACAGAGAAAACTGAGAAGATGGCTGGAGAGGTAAGACCCAAACCAGGCAAGCATGGGGTCAACAGCAGCCAAAGAAAAAATTCCAAGGAGAGGGTGGTAGCCAAGTTGACTGCCACAGGTTCTTGAGTTTGTCGTTGCTCAGTAAAGACCTGGGTGCGGGAGAGTGGACAGATCAGAGCCCAAACTGCCCTGCTAATAATGACACTCTTCACAGTGGCCTCTTCTCTTGGGAGGAAGATCAGCACATTCCAGAGCATGGCGTGGGGCAGGCCAACTGGAGCTGCCTCCACAGGTGGGCATGGGGTGAGGGTGGGGGATGTGTGTGCTTCATGCAGCCACCAACACTCCACTAATCTTTATTGAGAGCCAATTCTATGCTCAAGTTTTCTCAGACCACGATGCTGAGCCCTGAAGACATTTCCTGGTATAGTTTTGAACCAGTGAACGGTAGCAAGTGGGTTTTAGAAACTCCTGTTGGAAGTCTCTGAAAAGTCGTGAAAGTCATCAGCCTCCCCCCAAAGACCTTCAAACCTAACAGAAGGAAATGACATTCACACAACACACCCCATGCTCCCCTATAAAATGTAGGACAAAAATGAGCCTCCATAAGATGTAAGACTAAGATGAGTCTCAGCTCTGGCTGCAGGATCCTTTGCCTCAGAATTCAAGACCTCAGTGCAAGATAGTGGTCCTCAACCTTTCTAATGCCTTGACCCTTTAATACAGTTCCTCATGTTGTGGTGACCCTTGCTACTTCATAACTAATTTTGCTACTGTTATGAATAGTAATGTAAATATCTGTGTTTCCCGATGGTCTTAGGCTCTACAGCAGCGGTTCTCAACCTGTGGGTCGCGACAGGTTGAGAACTGCTAGCAGGGTCGCCTAAGACCATTGGAAAACACAGATTTACATTACGATTCATAACAGTAGCAAAATTATAGTTATGAAGTAGCAACAAAAATAATATTATGATTGGGGGTTACCACAACATGAGAAACTGTATTAAAGGTAGCGGCATTAGAAAGGTTGAGAACCACAAGTGTAAGAGGATGCAACTTTTCAATAAGGGAGGGAGAGGAACAAAAAGTCATGTCTCGCCAAAACCGGTTTGGCTCAGTGGTAGAGCGTCAGTCTGTGGACTGAAAGGTCCCGGGTTCGATTCCGGTCAAGGGCATGTACACTGGTTGCGAGCACATCCCCGGTGGGGGTTGTGCAGGAGGCAGCTGGTCAATGTTTCTCTCTCATCGACGTTTCTAGCTCTCTATCTCTCTCCCTTCCTCTCTGTAAAAAATATCAATAAAATATATATATTTTTAAAAAAGTCAAGTCTCCCAACCAGCCATTGAGGGTACAAAAACTATGCCCAGAGCTAAATCCTCCATCTGTGCCACCATAACAGGTTGGCTACCTGTTGCCTGTCTCCAAAAGCTGCAAAAGTCACTTACCAGTTAACACTGTAAGAATAAAACTTATCTATCATGGAAATGACTGCAATAATGCATATTGTTGAACAAAACAACGTTTCTAAGGAAAATACTGGAAACCCATTTCTAGGTTTTACTGCTAGAACTCTTTATTTTTGCCCAGAACTAATTCCTAAAATCCTTAGAAGTAAAAGGATAATAGACATAGTCTTTCCAACTCAAGAGTGGTTAAAAAAAAATTTTTTTAAGAGGCAGTACATTAGTTGCAACACAATTTACTTGTAGTCACTTGCTACTTAAAGATTCCTATCTTAATCTCTTCTGTAAAGTTAACCATCACTCTCTAATGCGCTAGCTTGGAAATCTGGATGTTTAAATACTTTGTTTTCTCAAGGCAAGCAATCCATGCACAGATATTTAAATAGCCCAATGGGGTGAAGGGAAAACAGCCCTGCCAGGTCCCCCTGGGTGAGATGATGCAACGGGACATTCATAAGATCCCAATTACCAAAACGAACTTAGGAAGCAGTCTGTGTGCATGATTCCTCCTGGCCAGATCATGAAAATCCAGTCCTTCCTGAACTGTTCCTCCAAATTCATTCTATCTGGAGGGTTCAATAAATCTCCTGACCGCTGTGAAAAGGTATTCTCCATCCAGCCCCAACCCCTTCCAAAACTGACCGCCATCCTCCCAAAAAGTTGAACCAGGAAATGTAACTGATGGACAACCATGTGTAGAGACCTTACTTGTGGGCAAGGCTCTCAAGACAACAGGGATTTGGCTTCAGGGTGAAAAGGGAAACCTGTGGGGTGTGAGGAGATTCTCAGGAGGGAGAAGACTGGCATGGATGGCCCTACAGTCCACTGGGCTCAGTGACAAAGAGAAAGCAGGCATCCAAAAGCAGTGACTGCCCCCTCGCCACCTGAAGGACACATCTCATGTCTTTTCAGAACCACGTGCATAGGTGCTGAGAATATTCCCGCGAGAGCATGTGGATTTTGTGTTATGGGAGTGAAAAGGCACAACAGATAAATACCCAAGCAAAACTAGTGTTAGTTTCATATTCACGGCTGCCTACGTCCACACATGCTCATATACAACTGCCCATGCACGAATATTTCCAACCTTTTAGGGGTGAAAAAATACCTGCCCTGGTTGACTAAGCTCGCACTAGACGTCAGTATCACTCTATAGATTGTCGGTGCAGTGAGAGAAACACAGTTCATCTTCAATGATCCCTGGGCAAAAAGAAATTGCCATGACATGTGTCTCTTACATTATGATCCTTATTAAAAGAGGTTTTTATTTTATTACTGCCAGTATTTAATTTTGACTGGGCTAAGCCACATCGCTGATTAAACTAGAGCTCCAGGAAAAGAACACATTATCTTGATAGGTATGTGCTGAAAACATAAATAAAACAGATACAAATAGCTGTGGAACTATCATGGTCTATTATTTATTCATTGTTAAATTATAACCACCTAATTATATTTTATTACCGTATTCATCAATGTTGATCTCTTAAACACTAATTTCTCAGGGAAGGAGAACCTACATATCCCTGTTTCTCGGGCAAGAAATTATAAAACTCAAATTGTGCTCTTGGTCTGATGCCTGGTTTATAGAAATTATATGATATAAAACATGTAGGATCATTCTATTCTGAAATAGCACCAAAAACAAGTCTCCACGAACATTCATTAGAAAATAATTTGGCTCAAATTTCTAACCATTCTCTATATCCGTACACACATAAAATTCCAATATTAACATATTGCAAAAATGTATAAGACACTTTAGCTAAAGAATTTATGCAAAGTGCAGTCAACTCTGAATCATCCATGCTAAAGAGTAATTTGAGGAGAGAAAAAAAATTATTACTAGCTCACTTTGGGAAGCCATCTCATTCAATCAGACCCGTTCATTCTCATTTTCTCTCTGTCTCTCTCTCCCCCCACCCTCCTCCACTTTGAGACCTGGGTTATAAGGTAGAGGGAATGAGGCTCTGAGTCTTCATAGTTAGTCTGCAAAAGGGTGAACCTCGAAGCAATCAAATAGTCAATCCCTGTAGACATATATTATGATCAGTATGTTAACCAGGCCCTGCTTCCTCACTGAATTATTCCTCAAGCCTGCTTTATAAACCTTCTGCAACGGCACACCAGCTCCCCTCTCGTCTGCCCCAGATGTTACTTCTAATACTAAGACATCTGCAAATCGGCCACAGTGGCACTCCAGAGGCACCTGCTCAGCGCCTTGTTTCCCGCATCATTTTTAATGTACCTCAAAGAGGAAAAAGAAAAGAAAAAGTGTGGAAAGGATAAGGACCAAACAAACAAAAAAACACATTAAAAATAAATGGCGGTGTGAGCTGTGGTTGCCTTTTGCTTGGCAAAAAAACACTTTACTGTGCAGCAAGCTCAACTCAACTTTGAGATCTGTTATCCTCTCTCCAGCTGTCAAACTCCAGGGCACCCAGGTACCATTCGGGAGGCAAACCACGGAGATTGTCATGCTGATCATTATTATCAATAGCCATACAAAGTACATACAAAATGTTAGAGGCGCTCTTAATGGTCTAAACAGCTACAGACTCACGTGCCATTCTCAAATAGCCCGAGAAATTACCCAAATTTTCATGGTCAAGTATGGTCCAAGATAGTTCTCATCTATAACCTGAGGGCATTGCGATTGATCCTCTTAACGTGAAGTAATGGGATGGAACAGCCTGGACCTGGCTGGCCCAGGTTGGTGTCAAGGAGGAGATACATGATAGAAGGATGTCAAGAGCAACAGTAACAATCCCAGAGCCCCTAATTAGTCGCTGCACTGAGGACCACAGATAATTTATTCATATATTCATTCCCAACATTGTTTGTTGACTGAATAAATGTAGCAGGCACTCTTCTAGGCACTGGGGACACAGCAAGGAGGAAAACCACCCCGCCCTCATGGAGCAAGAACCACAATTTTCAGATATATCACAACAGCTGTGTCCCCTGGACAAGTCCCTTTGCCTCTCTGGACATCAGTTTTCCAATTGTTAAGTGAAAGGATAGGAGTCTCCTCTCCATGAAGCTGTGACTCTGTCCATACCACCCATAAATAGCATTTTTAGAGATACTATTGATCCCAACTTGCCCAGCTGGTTGATGGAATAAACAGCCTTCTAAAACTTTCCTATTAAAACTCAAACTGGAAAATAAAATAAGAAGAAAATTAAAATAAGCAGTCAGTACCACTAGAATTTAGGTCAACTTTTCCACTGGACTAGCCCAATCCTGGTTCAGTCCCATGACAGAAAACAAAAGAAATCTAGAAACCTAAAAAGCACTCTCATCTAGACCTAAAAAGCACCCACCCCCAGTCGATAAGATGGGCTGAACACATGGGTTAGGAATGAATCTGTAGGCAGAGAGGCCTTGGATAAGGTTTCATCCATGAGGAATAGCAGATCTGCATTGAGCTGTCAGGTGACAGTGAGCAGATAGTGTCAGGCAGGGTGTCAAAGTAGAGAGACACCAATATGAGCAACTCAGGTTAACTCTCCTTTTAAATATTTAGCTAAAAACATAGATAATAGGTAATCCTCCGCCCCCTATGCAGGTATAAAGATCTGAATTTCACTCTGTCACGATTCCTAGGTTGAGACACAGAGCAGCTCATAACACTGTTGGCTGAAATGGAGCCGGTAAGCTTACAGAAAGTTGTAATTCCATTTTGGCACATTGTATTTGTTGTGCAGGTGAGACATTCAGTGGAGATGGCCAGGAGCCAATGAGAAACTATGGGTCTGTATTCAGGACCAGGCTAGAGAAACAGACTTAGAAATCATCACGTGTGAGCGGCAGATGAAGCCTTGTCACTTAGTGAGACACTCAGGGAGAGGCCACAGAGTGAAAAGTAGTATTAACCTCATTTAGGTGGGTGGGGGAGGGAAACCACTATAACTGGATGCATGGAAGGGCATCAAGAAGAGAACTCTTTGAGAGAAACAGAGATGATGTGGTCACAAAGGAGAAGGAGAACCTCGAAAGCTCTTCACGGCGTTCAAAGAAGAAAACAAGATGGCCACCACCGTCGAGAGAGAGATGAAGCAAGATAAGAATTGGAGAGAACGTATTACCCTGAGTCACTGATGATTTGAATTAAAATCATCTCCAGGAGTAGTGGGCCCTCATGCCTCTCTGGATGACAGGATGGTTTCCATGTTATAGAAGAAAGAATTCATGAGATCATCTCACAACACGCTTCTGCTTCCAGAGGCTTGTCCATCATTCTCAAGCTTGAAGACACCATGTAAAATAATCATAGGAGTATTATCTTTGTCTGATTTTATTTGTTGATATCAGGGGTCATTTTCTTTGTGTGTAGATTCCATGGCTTAAGGTAGGTCCTCCCAGCATCAGTTTCCATTCTTGCCGGAGGAGATACATCAAGTCTCTGGAAGCTAGTTCTTTCCTTTTGGAAGCTAGTTCTTTCCTTCTGGCCTTTTGAAGCTCTTCAATCCAGGGTGTGGGAGCCCTGCCTGCAAGGCTCAGGCAGGTCCTGGTGGAGGTTTCTTCCACAGCTCCGGGCCCTGCACACTCCAGGAATACCCAGGTCCAGGGGGGAAGTTGGTGCCACAGGCAAAAGATCCGAATTGCCAGTCAGACTGAATGGGGAGTAGAGAATGGAAATGATCGCCAGGCAGCAATATTGATGGTTATGGTAGTTTTTGTGTGTTTTTTTAAATGACTACAAATACTTTGATCCTCTGCTTTTCAAGAAGTGTTGGCTTTTCCCCAACTCTTGATTTAATAAATATAGTAAAGAGAAAGTGATAATATGCAACTTGGAAAACTTAAGCTATAAAAAGGTCCTTATGCCCGAATCGGATTTGCTCAGTGGTTAGAGTGTCGGGCAGCTGACTGAAGGGTCCCGGGTTCAATTCCAGTCAAGGGCAGGCTCTATCCCGGGCTCAACTGTATGCATGCGAAAGGCAACCAATTGACAGGTCTCTCTTACATCAATGTTTCTCTGTCTATCCTCCTTCCTTTCACTCTCTTTAAATATCAATGAAAAAATACCCTTGGGTGAGGATTAACAACAACAAAAAAGGCACTCAGGTTTCTTCTCTCTTTCTCTCTCTCTCTCTCTCTCTCTCTCTCTCTCTCTCTCTCTCTCTCTCTCCTTTCCACTCTCTTCCCCGGAAGAAACCAAGTGTTGTGTTATGATTGTGTTATGAGCTGCCCTATGGAAAGATCCACATGACAACACACTGAAAGTGGCATCTGGCCAACAGCCAGCAAAGACCTGAGGTCTTCAGTTCAACAGCCCAAAAGCAACTGAGGCCTATCAACAACACGTGAGGAAACTTGGAAACAACTCCTTCAGCCCCAGTCAAATCTTTTTTTTTAAATATATTTTATTGATTTTTTACAGAGAGGAAGAGAAAGGGATAGAGAGTTAGAAACATTGATGAGAGAGAATCATCGATCAGCTGCCTCTTGCACATCCCCTACTAGGGATGTGCCCACATCCAAGGTATATGCCTTTGACCGGAATCGAACCCGTGACCTTTCAGTCCGCAGGCCGACGCTCTATCCACTGAGCCACACCGGTCCCGGCCCCAGTCAAATCTTGAGATGACTGCAGCCCCACCAAACATCTTAACTACCACCTCATCGAAGAACATGCATCAAAAACACCCAGCTAAGCCATTCCCAGACGCCTGAACCTCAGAAACTATGAGACAATAAATGTGTGTTGTTCCAAGCTGATGGGCTTCAGGATCACTTGTTACCCAGCAGTAAATAACTCATACACTAGCAAAGGAGAAACAGTAAGATGTCTGGAGGAAAGACTCTTGAAAAACCAGACATTTGACAGGATTCCTGTTTAGACTGAGTGCCAATCCTGGGTTGAACAATGAAGGGTGACAGTGGATTTTAGGATGTTATCTCATTTCTATCCTCCATGGAGGGCTATTTTTTTTTAAATGAATCTTCTTTAAAAGAGCTAATAGTGGAAACTAAGATAATTTAAGTGACAGTGTAGGGACTAAAAAAGAAGTGAATAGGTGTGAAACCACACAGGGCACAAGAGCATCCACAGATTCCTGGGCACAATCTGTTTGCACAATGCAGGCAGGAGGGCATCCTCTCCACCAAAGAAGCTGCCATCTTTGGCTCCTAGTCTTGCCCTGTGTTTTCCCATCTCCCCCTCCTTATACCTTCCTGAGCCTATCTCCCACCTTCAACAAGATTTCTATTTAGGTTCCCAGAACAAGTCCCCCATATTAGAACATCAGGGATGTCCTGGAAGTTCAATAACTTAATATAAGCAGAGCAACAGCCAACAGTATTTTGGCCTCAGGAAAGTGGTGCTTGGATGTCTGCATGATAATTACTCATCACATTCTCAAGTAAATACCTTTATATTCACTGCTGTCATTTGATTCCCCACAACAATCCTGTGAAGTAGGCAGAACAGATATAAGTACTCCTCATTTACAGGTGAGGAAGCTGAGGCTCAGACCGGCTTAGAGAGTCAGCAAGCAGTGGAGCCAGGGCTCCAATCCATGCCTTGACACTCCAGTCCTGTGGGCCTTTTACTCAACCCCATGGTCTCTCACCACGTGTTCCAAGATGGCCAACCCAAATGGAGTGGCCCTACTTCAGTTTACTAGTAGCCTTACATTAAGCTGTTAAATCTGACATTTCCCCTTCATTTGCAAGAGGTTTGCTAAAGCACAGTAGGTCAGTGGCTTTCTTTGTGCCTCAGTTGCCCCAGTTTGAACCATACAAAGTGGACCGGCTGTCTGTCCCTAAAGGTCTTATTGGGCCTCAGTGTTCCTTCCTCTAGCAAAGTCCCTCAGGAAACTGGGCCTGCTCCCATGAGGCAGGGCATCAAGTCCTCACCATTTGGCAATGACTAAGCCTGGAAAAGCCTGAGGAAGACTCGCCCAGAGGTGAGTCAGTCCAGCCACACAAAGGGGCACTGGAGGCTGCCGGAAATAGGTCAGCAGACCACGGTGGCATTTTTGGGCTTCAGCTCCTGAGACTATTAACAGAGGTCCCCAGTCCCATTGGCCACAGCTCCTCTGCCAGAGGCTGGAGTGAGGATCACCCTATGCCACACATGGACCCCCTATTCCCCACAGGGTGCTAGTTGTCCTGGTCTTTCCTGGGGCCAGCCTGAATGGACTGCCTATCACCTTCTCTCTCTTTGGAGATTCTGAGAGGAGGACACAAAGACATCTGGCATCCAAAACCAATTTCCCATCAGCCCCAGATACCTCCATTACACTGTCAGACAAGGAAGGATATGAATGCTCCTTATTCACCTCATTCAGGAGAAGAACAAAAGAGCAGACAGAAAGGGCCCCCATTTTTGCAATCACCATACTGTACCCACAGCCCCAAGGCCCCAAAAAGGTTCATGAACTCCTTTGAATTATTTTCCCTCTTCATCCTCTGATTCTCCCAAGTCAAAAAATTCACTTTCCAATTTGTGATGGCAGGAGAATAGAAAAAGGGGATGGTGATGGTGATGGTGACAGCCAGCTTCCCCTGAAGCCTCTCACCAAGGTTCCTTGAGCCACGAGGTCCCCGATGTCCTTCAACACCCTCCACAAGGACACAGACATCATGCTGAACCAACACTGCTTAAAAGAGAAACATCCTCAGGCTCCATGGGAGCACGTCAAAACCCAGCACCATCTGGCCTTGTATTCACTCAGCATTTGCTTCCAACCCAGAGCCACCCCGAGCACCTCACTTGATCTACACCTTCAGCTATTCAATCCAACTGACAAATCATTTTTCCACCAGCCAAATTCTCACCTAAGATTAATCTGGTTTTCTCTTAAAATTAAACAAGTATTTATCCAACAAATTCATAAATGAAAACTGACCTCACTGTTTGGAAAGCTAGAGGAGTTGGTTGTACATGGGCTTTATCTTTTTCCTCTAGATAAATTAGGGAGTTGAGACACTACAGGAGAAAGCAAATCAATGACTATTTCCAGTTACCAGCATTTGTCTTCTGATTTAATAGAAATGATGCCCTAAGACTCGTAGTCTCTTCAGTACAAAAACACTCATTGATATTAAAGTGATGCAGGAGAGCCCTTCCCGGTACTTTGTAAATGTAGACATGAGGATCCCAACTGTTTGAAGATTCACAAAACCTCTTAGGACAAGTGGTGATCAACTCCATCCCAGAACCAGCAAAAAAAAGTCACCCAAGGCCGAAATCGGTTTGGCTCAGTAGTAGAGCGTCAGTCTGCGGACTGAAAAGTCCCGAGTTTGATTCTGGTCAAGGGCATGGACAGTGGTTGCGGGCACATCCTCGGTAGGGGGTGTGCAAGAGGCAACTGGTCGATGTTTCTCTCTCATTGACATTTCTAGCTCTCTCTCTCTCTCCCTTCCTCTCTGTAAAATATCAATAAAATATTTTTTTTTTAAAAAGAAGTCACCCAAGGAATAAGTGAGAGAATTAGGAATATGTCACAGGAAATCTGACCTTCCTCGGGGATCACTAACTGTGTGGGACATATGCCACTATGCCGTCCCATACAGTGGCAGACTTCGCTAGTCAAGGCAAATCCTCTTCCAATCCTCATGTCTGAGACCTTAGGATCCTTCTCAACACAGTATTGCAAACAGTTTTCACCACTCTGAGTTTTCACACAAGAGGAAACCTAGAGGCCACCTCTGAGCTAGAAGCTATTAAGCTTTATAGGTTATAAGCCTCATGTAAGAATTAAGTATTCAAACCTTAAGAAGGTCGCCACCAATTGAATGCATATTTAACTCCTATTTTCCTTCCTATGGGTCAAAAACCTTATCAAAATAACTAGGACCATAAACCCAATGGTTTTGTGGTTGGAATGACAGACAGGACTCCCAATCGCATACTTCTTTCATTACAGAAAATAATCTGAAAGACTCTTTCTAAAACAGAATTTTTAAAAATAGTGGTTAATATATCACCCCTTCATTAAATAATTCCTATTTTTCTCACTGCCCAGGGCAGGAAGTAATTTCCTTAGCCTCACAAGCCTCTTTGCAGTCAGGTCATAACTGCCCTTTTAGGTTCATCTTCCTTCACAACCGCAGGCTCCACCACTACTGGATCCTATGAAACAATCATACAGAGACGTACTTGCCATGTTCCTTCTCCCCTGCCCCACCCCACCAAAACCAACATTCTTTTTACACTGCACACTTTTGCACACAAAGATCGCACTGTCCTTAGTCTGACTCCAATCACAGCCAAACCTGTCAAACAGATTGTCTACACTCTGGCTACCTGAAGTGTGGTCCATGGACCAGGAGCATGAGTACCACGTGGAATTCTGTTAGAAATGTCCAACCCAGACCTCCTGAACTTCAATCTGCATTTAGACAAGATCCCTGGGTGACACACATACACACACAGTGGGTTTTGAAATGCGCTGTTCCAATTTCATTTTCTTTCTTTCTGGGATACCCACTCAGTCTTCATTCTCTCTCCTCTGACTGCCCTCCCTACCTCTCCACCAAAATAACTCTCATCAGATGAGTGAATGTCAATTCATCCTATATAATAAAAGGCTAATTTGTAAATCAAGGGCAGAACAACCAGTCACTATGATGCACACTGGCCACCAGGGGGCAGATGCCCAATGCAGGAGCTGCCCCCTGGTGGTCAGTGCACTCCCAGGGGGAGCCCCGCTCAGCCAGAAGTCCTGAGCTGGGCCCATGGCTGGCAAGCACAACGGCTGTGGCAGGAGCCTCTCCCGCCTCCACGGCACTAAGCCATCAGTCGGACATCCCCCAACGGCTTCCAGACTGCAAAAGAGTTCAGGTGGGCTGAGAGACCACCCCTGCCTCCCAGTGCACAAATTTCGCACACAGGGCCTCCAGTATATGAATAAAAGATCAATAAAATATCACTTCCATCCTTTGCCTTCCCTGGGAACCTCTATTCATCTGTCAAGACCAGCCTGAGTGGCCCCACTTTTGGGAAGCCTTTTTTGCTCTCCAAAGCAGTTGAGGAAACCAAAGAGCTGGGAGGCTGGGGAAACTGCCCGACTCTACACCCAGCACCCACTCACAGCATCCCCAGTGCCACCCTGCAGAACACTGTCAAGAATGACCAACCCTCAAAAGCCCTTTGGGGCAATGGTCAGGGGCAGAGCTTCATGGCTAGAAGCAGAATGGTGAGCCTAAAAGTCCTGTGTGGCCAAGGCCCATGTTGGCTGATCTAAATCAGGTTCTCACCCTTTGATGCCCACTCTACCAGCCTCTCAGTCCTCCTGAAGACCTTTCTCCACTCTTCTTCCTTTAACATACGTACCAAGCACCCATCTCTCCCACTCTCCTTGCCTTGAGAAGGAATTTTTCCTTTTCCTTTGGACAACAAGATCCCAGAAAGGAATTGTCGGTCTCTGGTCCTCCCATTTCCCCAGCAGTGCCATCCTGTTGACCCAGTGGCTTTCAAACTTGAGTGCATACACATGCAGGTCCCTTGGCCCAAGAAGCTGGGAACCTGCCAGTTAGCTAGTGCCCTGAGGTGGTCCTAATGTAGGAGCCAGGGGCCCCACTTGGTGACCCTCTGCCTCCTAGATTCTTCTTGAGGTCCCTGCATGTGGGACCACAAGCAAGTCTACCAGCTGCTCTGACCTAGATCTGCCTTAGTCAAATGAGGGCTCCAAACCCTTTCCTGCCCACCTCATCCTTCCAATGTGAGGATCATGGCAATAGGGTATGTGCTACTGTTTTTGTTAAACTGGAAAACATGTTGAAAAAAAATAATAGACAAGATTTTACCACTCTTCTGCTTTGTTTTGGCACGAAGAAATAAACATCTATTGTCATTCCCAGAAATTCTGTATTTCTCTCAACCTCATAGCCTATTGTCAACATACTCTTAAGTGTTACAGACAGCCCTGTGATTATTGGATGGAGAGGATGTCAATTCATACTGGCCAGTGTCCAGGCAGATGCTGTCTTCCTGATGCAAGTCCTGTTTGCCAGAAACCTGTGGGTCTTGTGCATAAACAAGAGGCCTTCGCTTCCTTTCAGCAGCTTGTGACAGGCAACATATGCTCTCTGCCCAAGATAAGGCTGTTTAGATGACCAACTAAACTTAGACTATTTCCTCTCTACCAATCAAAACATACCCAGATGCCCATCCCAGTGTTTGTGAACAATGCAATGGAGGTAGGAAAGATTTAAGATACTATTTCCACTGTGTCATCATTAACCACTGGATATCTTTGCAATGTAATTTAATTGTGCTCATTAAATAATGAATAAGGCAAACAGTTAGAAAACGGGCATTTCTTTTTGTCATTTTCTATGTTAGTGCCTATTCAACTATTTTAAGGGGAGTATCTGAGCAAAACTCCAAAGAGAACATTAATAATAGTCCTAAGTTATTCAGAATACCATCAAGTCTTTTTTATTATTATTATTGATTTTAGAGGTAGGGGAGAGAGAAAGGGAGAGAGAGAGAAAGAGAGAGGGAGATTTGCTCCACCTACTTATAAACTCACTGGTTGTTGCCTGTATATACTCTAACAGGAGATTGAACCTCAACCTCGGCATATTAGGAGGACAGTCCAACCAACTGAACCACCCAGCTAGACCAGATACCATCAATTCTTTAATCTCATCGGAAACTCCAATCTACTGACACACCACTTCTCACCACCCTCTCTGTCATCGCCTTTCACGCACCCTTTCCACAGACTCCATTCCATCTCTAAAGTCACATCCTTGCATAGATCTGCTTACCTTTTTCTCCCTGTTTCCTCCTTACCCTCACGCCAGGTAAGCCCAAGCCTCCACCTGAACCCAATCGGAGAAAAGCACACCCCTGTGCTGACCAGTCTCCATTTAACTAGTGACCACACATCTTGGCTGTGCTCCCATATTTCCCCGGTCAAATTATTCCCCCACATCTCTCCACCTTCTCAAATATCCTGTACCTCACATTCCTTCCTCATACTCTCCTACTTAGTTGAAAAAATATATAAGTAATCAGAATAAACTATCTCATCTTCTCCATGCATATCCACTCATCTCAGTACACCGCGTCCCCCTCCTATTATCAGAAATGAAATATCCTTCCTAAGATCAATCCCCCATCTGTGCCTGGATCCCAACCTCTCACACATCCCAGAGAACTCTATTCCTCCTATGATTCCTTCTTGCATCATCACTTTTTCTCTGGAGTTCACCATTCTGCCAGCATGCAAGCATGTTGTAAGATCTCCCATCTTTCAAAGAGACCCTTCTCAATGAGCATAAGTGTGGGTTCGCATCCTGCCTTTGAGGGCCCAGTTCCGGCTCCTCTTTTTAGTACAATCCTTCAAAGGGAGCTCTTTGAAGTGCTTCATTCCCCTTCCACACACTCTCTCTTCCACACACTCACCTGTCCTCCCCAATCCTCCCCTGCTGCCCCATTCTCAGCCCCCTTTGCTGAATCCTTCTCGTCTCTCTTACTCCAAACATCTCTTTTTACCTAGTTAAACCCACTTCCCCTAAAGATCACCTATACAATTGTAACACACAAACTGATGTCTCCAGCACAAACCTCTCCCCTAGGTTCCAGACTCAGAAATCCACTTGTCATGATGGTTAGGAACCCAAAGAATAGAAAGCAAGAAAGGTTCAAGATGGTGACATTCTCATCTCATCGGGGTGCTGGGGATCCTGCAGCCAGAGGGGGCCTTTGTTTGGGGGCTGTAGCACCCTCACGATGGGAGAGGTAGCACTCACAGAAAACAGAACTAGCTGGATGGCACCAGCTCTCAGAACTGCCAGGTTGCACTTTGGATCCTGAATAAGCAAAGAGGTCTGTCTCAGCAACATGAGAACAGAGCGGAGAGATAAAGTGAGGAGAGGAAGAATTAGCCAATCTGGGGAAAACACTGGAGGAGGAAGAAAGGAGACAAAGAAGAGATGTGAGACAAGGAAGCTAGAGGGATGGGTAAGAAAATGAACTAAGATCAAGATATCGATCCTTGCTTATTCCGGAGACACAACAGGAACTCTGGCCAAATTCCTAAAAAGATGCAGAGACTCCGTTCCCAATCTTCCCTAGGGGTAGTTTGCATTATTACTACTAACAGCCACAATTTATCAAGGTGCTTCCTGGACGCTAAGCACTTTGAACACACTTCCTCATTCCATTCTTAAAATAACCTGCGACTTGGGTGTCTCTGTCCCCATTTTATGCAGAGCAGGGAAGTAACTCACTCAACACAATGTCACAGGGGAGTGACAGAGGCAGGATGCAAACCCACAACTTATCCCAACATCCATGTGGGCCACACCACACCGCTCGGTCACAGAAACAGGCAGTGGATACTCCCTTCTCCCGACACCAGCCTCCCCAGGGCATGGGCCTTCTGACCGCCCAGCGGCTTCCGGACCCAGCGGCCCCTGTCGGCTCTGAGGTCCAGCTCTCCTCTTCACGCCCCACCGCCCGGCCACACGCCAGCCTGCTCCTGAGGACCAGCAGGGTGGCGTGAGGTCTTGGGGGAACTGCTCTCGCAGCCTTGGCAGCTAATCTAGGATCCCGGATTAACAGCACTCCAGGGAAATACCCCACCTCAAAACCAGGTCAAGGCCATCTCCAAACCCCGCCCTCACAGAGTCCAAGGGGAGGAATGGAAAGGATTCAAGGCAAAGCAGTCCATTTGCTCCCTGGAAGCCACAGAAGAGACAGTCTGGAGAAGGGGTGGCTGGAGGAGGAGTCGGTGGGGGACAGAGCACCAACTGGGAGTCCAAAGCCTCAGACTGCAAGGCCCCCAGCAAGCTCTGAGATCCTGCAGTACCTTCCGGTGTCCCCTTCCTCCTTTGTGGACCAGCTCTGACGCCTCTTCTCTGTACTCAACAGCCTCGAACAGGGTGGCACCCAAGCCAGCAGAGCTTCAGCCGAAATAGGCCCGGCTTCAGGGGTTCTGGGGCCTGCCCTCTGGAAGGCCAGAGCTGGGAGGAATCAACCATTCACTGCAGGCGTGCACCCCAATGGTGCCCAGACCACACAGAGCACAGCCCGTCCCACCCTAACCCGCCTGCTCCTTCAATCAGGGAGCGAGGTGGATGGAGTGGGTGGTCCTCAGATTCACAGGCGTGGGTGGCAGAGGAGACATCTACTTCCAAGACCTGATTAGTGGTCTGGGTTGGGAGCGGGGATAGAAACTGCTTTCTTCCCTCCACAGAGCCCGGTAACAGTGCCTGAAACTTCCACCACTGAAGCAACCCCAGTGGCATAAGAGCTTGCTTCCAAAAAGCTGCAGTTACAATGCAAACCAGTTTTTCAGACATCATAGCATCATCACGGGCTCTGGACTTGGTCCGCTCAGAACCTCTGTCAGCACCAGAGGGGACCTTGGACCATCAGGTGCAAACCCTTATTTAAACACACAAGGAAACTGAGCCCCCCAAATATGTAGGACTTATTCGGGGTCACAGGCAGGGTCACAGCAGGGCTGGGACTCTAACCCAGGCCTCCTAAGTCTTTCCACAGCGTGGCTGGCCCCTGGCAGTGTGCCCAGGTGGTCTGGAACCTTGGCATTTGCTCCTCCGGCTGCCTATTCTGTTCAGCCAGCAAAGCTAACAGCCCCTGGGGCCTCCCCAGCTGACTGCTCCCCGGCCTGCCTTTCGGAAGGCGGAGTGCACACCAAACTCGAATGGGGCCAGAACATTCTCGGCGGTCACTATCTTCTCTGCACCCAGCTCCATTTTCACCGCCTACAGGCTTTCAGAGAAATGGGGTCTCTAAGAAGCATTCCTGCCCAGCTGGTGTGACTCAGTGGTTGAGCATCAACCTATGAACCAGGAGGTCACAATTCAATACCCAGTCAGGGGACATGCCCGGGTTACAGGCTTGATCCCCAGTAGGGGTTGTGCGAGAGCAGCCAATTGCTGGTTCTCTCTCATCACTGATGTTTCTCTCTCTCTTTCCCTTCCGCTCTCTGAAATAAAAAATTTAAAAAAAGATATTTTAGCTGAAACTGGTTTGGCTCAGTGGTAGAGCGTCGGTGTGTGGACTGAAAGGTCCCAGGTTCGATTCCAGTCAAGGGCATGTACATGGGGGTGTGCAGGAGGCGGCTGGTCGATGTTTCTCTCTCATCGACGTTTCTAGCTCTCTATCTCTCTCCCTTCCTCTTTGTAAAATATCAATAAAATATATATATATTTTTTAAAAAAGAACAAACACTCATGAAGTTTCTACCTCAAATGCTCTTTAAAAAAAACATATTAAAAAAAATTTTTTTTTAGGAATCATTTCTCTGTTTCGAGAATGAAGGTACATCAGGAAGACAGGATGATGAAAACAGTAAGTCATTTTAAAAAAAATATTACATTCTCACCAAACTGGCACCCTGGAACTTCCAAGATCATCTGACTACTACCAAGTTAAATTTATTATTATTTACAAAGATGAGAGAGTGAGTTTCTTTTGAAGCAGGTCCACCAAATGTCGCCTACGGCCTTAAGATGAGGTGATGAGGCAAAGAAGCCCCAGCAAAGGGAAAGTGCCTGGCCTGGAGTGAGAAGAAGCTCCCTGCTCCCTGCTGACGGCTCCAGCCCCTAAGCCGGTCCTGCAGAGCGGCTGGCACGCGCCTGGCCAGGGCAGCTGGAAACCGGGGCTCGTCAGCATCCTGGCTTAACCCATGATGCTGGCCAGCAGTGGGTAACAGGACTCCCAGCCGGGATGGGTCCTCCCAGGACTCTTGTTACTACAGAAAAAGTAAGGTTCCTGGAGGAGGCTGGACGGGAGGTTACGAAAATAAAGAGAAGCCCGAAGCCCCTGGTTTAGGAAGGATGGGAGGAGGCAGGAGCGCCCCCCTCCTGGATGAAATGGTTAGAAAGGAAAGAGCCTCTGAAGACCAGGACACACGCACATTGGCCTGACATAGGACGAGCCCCACTCAGAACCTTCCTCCACCTCAGTTCCCTCAGCCACAGAATGGGCCCAACCCCACTGTGAAAAGAGGTGCCGAGATTAGAGAGCCTACGGCAGCGATGTGTAGTTGGCCCTCGGTCACCCCAGGGACCCTTCTCTCCCTTACTGTCCAAAGCCAGCCCTTCTGGTTCAGAGGAAACGCCCCAGGGAAGCTTTCCCAGGGAACCCTGGACAAGTCCCGGGGAGGGGTGGCAGTCCCAGGGGCAATGGGCTGACTCATTTGGCAAACGGTCCTTCATTTCCCTGCCCACATTTTTCGAGCCACGAAGCACTCTCCCCCGAAATGAGGCATGCAACAGAAATGAGCTGCGATTAGCCCAGCAGAGAGACCAGAAGAGGGGAAGCAGCTGCACAGTTTCCTGAAACTAATGGGCGGGAGCAGAGAGGGCAAGCTGCTGGCTCACATCTCTCCCTGCGCCAATCACCAGGCAGGAGCTCCCTTTAAAGCCAACCTTCTCAACCTCTACAAGGCAGACCGACCCCGAGGGCTGCCTGCGACAGACCTAATGCACACACGGCAGGCAGGCAGGTCTGGGTGTCCGCTGTGGGGCACCCAGTGACATTTCAAGCCAGTTCGTAGGTGATGAGGTGGACGCATGGAACAGTTCATTAGCACTCGGGCGGGAATGTTGGCTGTACCAGATCTACTCAGGGGTTACAGTGTAAGGCAAATGAAGGAAAGAGGGCTTTTTTGTTTTATGCTTTTTTTAAAAAAAAATTTGATTTGAGGGAGAGAGGATGGAGAGGGAGAGAAAAACATTGACATGAAAAACATCAATGGCTGCCTACTGCACACCCCACTGGGAATTGACCCCACAACCTGGCCGTGTGCCCTGATTGGGAATCGAACCAGTGACCTCTTGTTGATGGGACGATGCTCAACCGACTGAGCCCCACCAGCTTTGGTGAGACAGAGCTTGGCACTTAAGTATAAATATTAATCTCATCTTTGTTCAAGGCTGGTACTATCTAAATGTTGGGGGGCCAAGGGTAGGGGGAAGAAGAGGGGTGGGCCCAGAAACTGGCATCCAATCGTTTTTCCTTTTTTTTTTCAAAGGAAAGGTAGGCTTTATTAATTTGTGGGTTTCAATTCCATGCTATCTGATAGTCTTATTAGTCCACACTCTGCCACTTTTTAGCCATGTCTGAGCC